>CM073773.1:8527947-8953131 GCA_037158775.1 Hetaerina titia | reverse complement strand
TGTATCGCTTTTTTACAATTTCCCTCTTCGATGTGATATCTTGCGAACTTGAAAATGTGCATAATTTTCTCTTCTTTTACTTCAATAGTCAGCTTCAGTAGGGTGTAAACGATATCCCTCTCGTTTGCCAAATCAGTAGAAACAAGCAAGAATTTAAAACAATAATACGCATAACAAACCAAAAATAGATGCAGTTATATTTCAGAGAGAGTATGAATCGCCCTAAATGCGTTTCGGCCAATGTGTTGCTCTAATGTAACTTCTTACTCCTTTCTATATGTGTGAGCAATATGGATGAGCTTATTAATTTCTTTGGAGGCATTTTATTCATTACTTACATGAGGCAGTAATAATTCCGTTTATAGGTGCTCCGAAGAGGGGGTTTGTATGGTACCGTCATCTAACAGCTAATTCCCTCCAACGGCAAACCTGCAACCCTTCAAATAGGCATTTGCCAGTGAGCGCGTAATCAGACAAAACGTGTACTTTATGCCTGGTTATCCACAAAATTAAATTTCGATTTCTTCCTCTTTCCTACGCCATTTTTTCTCATCCCTGCCTCGGATTATCCTTCTATATGCGTGTGACCACTAGCTAGTGGTCATCAGTATTGTGCATCGAACCAGAGTTTTTAACCCTGTGTATAATTTTTCGGTCATTTTTTCTTCAGGGAGTGAAAAATTTTTTCGAAGTAGTGCCTGGAATTGGGGATTCACTTCCCTGTTAACCACTTCGAAGAAATATGGACGTATGACACTGTGGGTGAGCGTGTTCGTCCTCGTATTGTGGACCCTTAGAGACCTCGGAGTTGGCTGATGCCTTCCCAAATCGCTTCGAAGGAATCGATGGTGTAAGTTAAGGTTAAGCTGGCCCCTGGCGTGGCATTAGTCTCCTCACATGCCCTTTTTGTGTCTTCGTTCCTAGAGTGGTGCGACTGACTTCGACCCCTGGTGTGGGTTGCTTTCCCGTCAATTACCACGTTGTGTGGACTGTTTTTATGCTTAATTTCGGATTGTGATCGGTCGACCACATACTAACGGCTATAGAATCAATCCCCTTTGTTGGAATTTTTAACAATAAAGATGTAGCAGCGTAACTCCCATATCAAAATATTTGGCATAGTTTAGTGCAGTAAGGCAAAATAGCAAGAGGGAAAAAATGTCGATTTGCAGAAGAATAACGAGTGCACTAAAATGGGAGTAGTGGATCGCTTTGAAGGAAGCAATATCCTAAAGGATTAAGTGACAAATAAATTGATGAGGAACAAATTGTGAAAGAAGAAAGCAAACTACGAGCATATTCGAAAAGTAAAGATTTTCTTCTTTTGTATTCAAATATTTGTGGGCCAGAGCAAAGTGATACGCACGCAGTGCCATCTATTTATTATTTCCGAAGCCAAAGAAGGTAATGATTTAATTCAGTAGTCGTTTCCCCTGTCGATGAGTGCAGATAACAATGTTCGCGAACATCGTTGCTCCCGCCAGTTGCGAAGTGAGTGCCGGTGATTCGATATTTGTGTCTGCAAAAGGAAACATCAGCTGCCCACATTTATCGGGAGCTGTGCCTAGTTCATGGACCGACAGCAATGATGGAAGGAAAAGTAAGAACATGGTATTGAGACTACAAAAATGGCCGAGCAACTGTGCATGATGAAGAGCGGAGTGGCAGCGCCAATATGCAGAGAGATTTCCAGTAATTCGTTCAACTACTGGACCAAGAACATCGATCTGATCAACAATTGATGATTAGTGATCTGGCTGATAAATTTCCTCTTGTCAGACGCATCACTATTTACGCGATTGTTACGGAAAAGCTCGGGTATCACAAATTTTGAGCAAGGTGGGGACCGAAAAATACTTACCAAAAAACACAAAGAACAAAGAATATCGAGTGAACGAGCACTTTGGGGCCGCTATCGACAGTTTCGACTTTCCAACTCGTGTCTATTTTCTCTTTTGCGCTTGAAAAAGAGGTTTGCTGGACAGTGGTTTTGAAGACGACGAGGTTCTCAAGACCGCCCTTGTCAACTGCTTCAATTCCCAGGCGTCTAACTTTTAAGTTGAGGGATTAAAGAAGCCGGTGCAGCCTGAAGAAAAGTGCATAGAAATGAACGGCAATTATGTACAAGCAAACTGAAGTAGGTTTGTGAGAAACTGAAACCGTAAATGTAAACTTTTTTCCGAATAAATATTTTTTTGATGACCAAAGGATCCTCATTTAAAAATAGCCCTCGTAAATGACAATATTTAGTCATTAGTGGGTACATCATATACTCTGGGAACATCCGCCTGCTGCGAACGTTAAAACGCGGAGGAACATGTCAGCGTTGAAATGTAGAAGGATTTAAAAAGTGATCAGAAATGGAAATACCCAAAGGCATAATTTTTCAATGATCGACATTGTTAATTGAGAGTGTCGTGATAAGGATAAGGGGATTTGGAGAGTCCCCATGCTCCCGTCCGCGAACTACAAAAAAAGAAGCGTGACGTTATCTTTTATTATTGTTTTACAATACCTATTTGATTACGTCTTTCCAACACAATGTAAAATCTTTCTCATTGCATTGCAGCTTGGGAAAATGTAGGTGCAAAGCCTTCCGGCCAGACGACGCAATAAGCATGATCCGAACGCACCCGCAGCGGGTCCGAGGGGAATCTTGGCGGAACAGGAACTGCACCCAGCAGCGCTGGTGCCCGCGGTGCGCTCTTCTGGTAACGAACGTCCTCTCCCACGCCCTCGCCTGTACCACCATATCCCACACTGTCACCAACGTGTACCTTGGACGCCCTCCTCCGCCCCCTAACATGCCCTATTCTTCCGCCCATCCCCCTTTTCTCTCTCTCTCCCTTTCCAGTCTTCACCACGACACGATTGTTTTTTTTTTCCCTTCCACAATCCTTTACCGAGGAGCACTGCAAAAGGTTTTCAATTAAATGAGGAGCAGAAGAGCGGGTTTCTCGGCGAAGAGCGGCGGGCGGGGATGGGGATAGAAGTGGCCTATAACTCTCTCGCAGCCAATCAGGCGGGCAGCAGGGCACCCACGCATTCGGATTCCATACGCCACACACACACACACACCACACGCGTTGCCCCCACCCCCATCGAACCCTTCGCCACGGCAGCAGTACCCCTCTCCCCCTGCCCCCCCCCCCCAGCCCCCCGCAATCCCCCTTGCCCCGCCGCCCACCCTACACCAGTCAACATCCAACTGAGGCGACACCTATCGCTGTTTTATAGAACGTACCCCGTCAATGGCTCAGGGGTACAGCCCCCTCAAACAAGACACAATTCTTCTTTTTATACCCTCACCCTGTTTCACTCACGATTCTTTTGTCCTCCTCAGAGACTCTCCGGTCCATCTCTACGCTTCTTTCAGCATTTTTTTCTCTCGATTCCCTCCCTTCGTGCTGCCACCCCATTGCCATGGCTCGAGTTAGCAGGACCAGTGTCATTGAGCAAGGCTCCAACTGCCTGTTTGACCGTGCGTGTGTGTGGTTGAAGATTTCCAAAACGATATTAAAGACAAGAAAAAATTAAAAATTATGTGCGTCCGTAGCAAGTGGCGCTTGCGTCTCTCATTCCCCCGAGGGACGATACAGAAGGCTTCCGTAATTTATCCGTGGGAGGATGGTTTGCGGAGTGAGGCGATCGACGCGGCTCTCGACCGCACCTGAGAGCGAACATCAATCTGTCCATTGTCGAGACCGATTCAAAATATGCGGCAATCGAATTGCAGTCCTTTGATTGCATTAAGACTATATCCTGTGATTCACGTGAAAAATAATTATGCACTTGGTATTACGCCTTCGCACTCGCCAACAGGCGCGATTTAATAACTCTTGGTCAACAATTACACAAGAAACTAAAACTTGCTTAGGCTGGCCGGTTCAAATCTAAATACATTTCCATTCCTCGGATAAAATGGGATTTATCAGTCGAATTGAGGCCACTTGATGTGTCCTCAAGATACTCAATAGCAGCAAAGCGTCCTTTGTTTGAATCAGGGTATAGTATATCAGATGCTGATCGCTGTAGCTCCACCGCTGAATGTCGATAGATTTGTATCTGTCAATATAATGATACACTGTACTTGAGTTGACCTCTTAATGCTAAAACTAATTCCAAGATTGCACGCCGATTTTTATAATTCAGGAGATGCACGTAAGGATTAATGGTCTGCTACACTATTACTTCGTACTATTTCATACTATATTATTCTATCTCCACAAACGACCGCGTCTTGGGCTATTTTGTTTGTACTCTGGCATGTCTTATTGCATTGAGGATTTTTAAGAACTCCCGTCCTTAAGTCCCGTGGTGTTTCAAACTATTATTTTGAAAAGTTTCGCTCAACTGCAACCCAAGGAATACAGCTAATTCAGTTCCAAAGTAAATACTCCTTCGACGTACTTATTACACTTGTTATGAGAACTACTAAACGGAAGAAAATATGGTTAACCGGCTAATTAGCAGCATCAACACAAGAGCTCAAGAAAAAATCAAATTTGGTGAGTGGCGAGTGCAAAAATGGCAGCGAAATATTCACTACGTTTCAATTGCAAATAAAATTAAATCATGTAAAATGTAGTTGAATCTTTCTTCATTTAAATACTCATGTTTTCAAATACTGCTGTTACAAAAAATATACATTATATTGTATTAAATGGGAAGCAACATATTTGTATTCGTAATGTGTTTTGCTTCGTTTATAATAAACTATTTTTCTAATATTTTAAAGGCGATTATGAAATGGTCACCAAATGGATCCATCGATGCTCCGTGCTGAACTGACATGCCATTTTGCAAATATTCTATTCATACTCAGTACTCGCAGTAATTTATAACCTCAATTGTGAAAATATTTAGGTTTTTAATACTGCAATATTTAACAGTTTTCCGATTGGAGCTCTGGAAATTATGATCACTTACGCCACAGAGTTCATCTTTAGTGCATTTGATAAGAAAAAATTCGGGCATATATTTCTTGGAGTTGCAACCCATAAAGTCATCACGAAACAAGGGAATCTTAGACGCGTTAAAATCAAATCCTGGAGGCCGTTACTTTAGCACAAATTCTAGAGAGCCAAAACATTTTTGGACGCTACAATCGACGAACGTCAATTTCTTTTGAATAGCATCTTAGTTTAAGACTTTGTGCAATTTTTGCGTAAAAACAACTAAAACTTTTTAAGGCACGATAACTCACTTACTGATGAGAATCATAAACTGAAACTAACAAAGAAGATTTCTCGATTGAAGAGAAGAGTGACAAAAAATACCGCGATCGTAGAGCGAAAATTGGAATATTTAAAGTGGTCGAGTACGAATTTGTAGGGAATTTTGAACACAAATAATCTCTGTGATAACGACTTCATTAGAAAGGCAAAGGGAAAATATAATCAGAGCTATGAGCAGAATTATAAATTATTATAATGGGAAAAAATGACCTAAAACTTTGATGCGCGAAAGACTGTACATTGAAGTGTCTTCATTTTTGCGGGAAGATAAGGTGGGAAGGAGCGACGGAGGTATTGGAGATGCTGCGGGGACGATGAATAACGGACTTGGATAAAGAAGAAGGCGAATGGAGAAGTGTTGCAAGTGTCCAAAGGGAAAGAGAGGCAGTTGCTGGACAGACGAATAAATGGAAAAGATACTAGTATCAAGAGATAGTTGGATACGTTGCAATGTTTCGCAGGAGGATGGTACGTAGATGGGAAGTGGACTTAGGAGAATAGGCCAATGTCTGAATGGGATCTAGGAGGAAATTGAAAGGAAATCGTCCTCAGCGTGATTTCAGAGCGCAGAAATGTTCGTAAATCTACAGAGATAAGTAGCAGTAGTGTTAAGGAGTCGTACGAAGCATTCCATTATTCGGTAGACTGGAGACAACGAAACAGCATTTACGATCCATCCCGTTTACGGAAATCCACCCGTCATCAAAAACTGGATTTAAATGCAACTTGGAATCATTAATATCTCTCCTGAATAATAAATGCACCTACATAAAGCAATGTATGCAAAAAAATTCAATCTTAGCTTTCAACGAAAGGTGCTAAACCAACACATTACTTTGGTTCATTTTCATTGCCTGTGAATGCCTTCTTTAAAATGAAAAATGCGCTGTTTCGATACACATTAGCAGTGAATCTGATTCGGTCAGCACATTTGAGATTACTTTTTATGGTCGAAGATGCACACATATTTCCAAATAGAAGGCTGGTGATATGGTTTCTGTGATCACCACATTCATAAGGGTCAGTAAACACTACAAATCCGCATCTCAATGGATTCATATAAATATTTCGTCAGAGATAAAATTAACGGTGAACAGGATAAGGAAATGTAACCCTTAGGGTAGAAACCAATGCAAGACACAAATTAATACATCAAATGTCCTACTTTAATGCGAAACAGAAGATGATGCTTAACGGATGTTTGTGTTCGCTTTATGAGGTCTAACTCTGATTTAATCAACATTCGGCCGAAATATATAGTCGCTTCCGGGGCGTGGTTTTCGTCCGAAGTCTAATCAGTTCTTCGATTCTGAAAAAGGGCAAAGGATACAAGTTCTGACCGCTCACGTTCATAGTTGTTTTATTCACCGTGTTGTGTCACGTATGAGTACAAAATCAAAGGCACACGAACGCACCAACAGACGCACTTGGACGTCTTCGGAGGAATTTTAAAAATGCATTTCCCATTTGAATTCCGAAGTCGATTTTTTCACGACAACGATACCCTTTCCCCACTACATATGGAGAGAGTGTATCAGCAAACGAACGGAGGAAGAATCATTCGCATGCCTCTGTTAACACACTCGTAACAATACGACAAATGTATCCTAAATATATACCTGCATCAATTCTCAAGAGCTACACATGTATTTTGATTCGACTATGGTCGCGTTTACAGAGAAGTAATATGTCTAATTATATCAAATATTTATGATCATTGCTATTCTTCAATAAATCGATTTTATTCGAGTCATACCCTGATTAACAAAGATATAAACTGAACACGACTTTTCTTCATTATTATTCTTTATTTTATTACATGTTCGTATTATCATTCATTCTTGTCACAAAAAGCCTATCAGACAACAGAAGAACCTCTAATTAGGTAATAAAATTTTATATAATTAAAAACTGAAGAAAAACAAGTATAATTTAGATGATTACGGTTAGGAAAACAAGAAAACGGAGTTAAGGTAAGATTAAGAGAAAAACTCCCGAAGAGAATAAATAAGTCCTTCTTTTGTTGAAACTTTCTCGTGTGATTTTCATGGCACTAGTAAAACTTTGATGGACTAGATGGCTGCACTGTGATGGAGGTACATAGGCATCCATCCTAACCCCTTCGTTTTCTTCCATCCCTCTCCTCCTCCCCCTCCCTTGCCTTCGCACCACAGCCATTTTCATCACTTTGCCGATGTTCTCCGACTCTCTCCTCGCTTCCTTCCCCGGACGCCCACGCATGGATTTCGCGACCCTCTAAATCAGCGGTGCCACTACTTACACGATAGCGGAGGGGGTGGAGGCGGGGGAGGAGATTAGAGGTGGAGCAAGATGAACTGCTGGACCGGAGGAACGTGATGGGGAGGACCCTGAGAGAGAAGGACGGGGAGGGAGTGGGGGATGGGGAGGAGGAGAGGTGTGAATGAGTGAAGGAGGGAAGCGTGCTCACAAAGGGGGAATACATGAATGGAGATGAGGCTCGGTGCACTACAGGGAAGCGATGGCAAATGCGTGACGTCAACCCATGACCCTCGTCAGCGCGGGCAGTACTTGCATGCCGAACTCGGTGAGCAAGGCGATCCGCCAACAACGCCGCTACATCGGCCCGTCCTTTAATATTCGTATCATAATTGAATGAATGTTATTCCTCCAGCGAAAAAAGAATGTGGGGTTTGGCTAAACTTATATCACAAAGTTTGCATCACACCACTGGCCAGCCGCGTTAAAAGTTATATATCCCTCGTCATCATAGGTAAAAGCTTCAGTATACTCATGTATGCTATTGACCATACTTGACGATTCAGGTAAACCATTTTATATGTTCTATGTTATCCAAACCAGGTAGTATACCATTTTATGTCCTCGGGAAAACTATGGATGAGTAAATCTGGTTTAAAGGGTTGAATTCTGAGGAGCTGGTTACCTGTTATAGTGCCACGCACGAGAAATTTTCATCACCAAAAACTATTTAATCATAGTAGTTCGCAAATTTCAAGTTATATTTCCATCTCGCTCGGAGCCAGTAAGTGGGCAATAAAACGAAGAAAAAAGTTTTCAGCTTATATTCTACCCTTCCTTCCGTCTGTCTCTTTTCAGCAACTCAATTGAGACATGTTTTCAACTTTTAACAAAAACCTCCCCATTGAAGGTCAAGGCGTTTGGATATTCCAATTCGCTCAAATCAAGCGTCAAGAGTATGTCACTAGGTAAAATATAATCCACTCACCGCACTTTGAAGACGTCGTGAGGGAGAATTCAAGTAGACGCTTGGGCTGACATTTTGGGCATTAATAAGCACAATCGGATATCGCACGTTTGTTAATTTTCAACTAAAAGTAATATATATCATCGCTACGTTTGAATCAGCCAGGGTAAACGGCTCTGTCAATCTTTCATGAGATAACACAATCAGCCAACACAACTTTCAATCCCAAGGTAAATTTCCATCCACGAAATTTTGGTTACCCAACGAGTGCGTCACCCATCCGATAGCTTGCATCTCCTGATTTTGACCACAGGATCCGTTTTAAAAGCAGGAGTGCGTGCGATTTTTTAAACCCCCAGACGCAGAAACACCAACTCGCCCCGCAAACTCATCCACATAAAATACCATAGCAATCAACCTTCAACGCCCGATGCTGCTCTCTAGAGCGCAGCATTCATTGAAGCTGGACTCGCTTTACAGTTTTCAGGACACTTCTGCCGCACAGAAGAGTTGAGGATTTGAATGAAATTACAGATTCCATCAGGTTTCGTAAAGACTGGCAAATATAGCGTTAAATTTACTCAAATGAGAAAATAATATCGCAAAACCGCACCAAAATTTAAAAAAAATGTCTGTACAAACATATATTATCATAAAATTTTGGTCTTAAACAACAAATAAATTGGTTACTATACTCAAAGCGTTAAAATATTTGCGGATCATAGTTTCATTTATTTATTAGAGTTTCCATTTCACCTAAAGTTTTGTAATCCAAAAATAGCTGAATTCGAATAGATAAATAGACAATCCAGATTTAGATGATTCCCGACATAGAATGAAAGAAGAAAGAGTTTAGGATGAAAAAGCAGAAAATATGTACCTTTAGCAGAAGAGAGAAAAGCAAGACAAATGGATTCAAGCAATATATGATTAGTAAGTGCGAACTTCCCTGAAGAAAACACGAGAGCGAGAATCGGAATAGAGTTAACATAAATAAAGAAAGGAAACGAGGCAGCGAGGACATTCGATGGAGTGGGAGGAGGAATGGAGGAGAGGGTCGGGGTTAAAGAAGCAAACGGGGAGATGTGGACTTGGCGATAAAATTCGTCCTTTCGTGGGTGGGTGCTGGATTAGGGGTAACTTCCTTCCTTGAAGTCATTGGCGGATACGCCCCTCCTGTTTCCCCCCATGTCGTGATTTGTAGCGAATGGGTGGGATGAGGCAGTAAGGGACGGAGGCAGAATCGTGTGCTTGCAGCTTGAGGAAATAATTTGGCGGAGCCGAGAAAACAGAAGACTTAAGGTGATAAAACATAGGCATCCAAGAGCCTCTCTTGCCTTTTATTTTTTCATGGATTAGCGTTTAGTAAAATACTGTCTGTTGTAACGGTGACTGCTTTTTAAATTATGTATAAAATAATATACTTACATACACAAATATATATTTCCAATGCTATCCTAGTTTCAATGCATCCATTACAATTGAAATACGAGAAAATAATTTTTCGATCTGGATGAATGTTAATGAAAGGATAGAAAAATTTCCAAATTCTTTACTAATCATAAACTTCGAAGGTACACTGTCATTAACTGCACACATACGCCACTTTCTCTAAGTTATTTAAAATTGCTTGATTGCAATTTTTCTGGGGTACGTTACGTTTTACAAAACGCAAAAAGACAGATTTGATGCAAAAATATAGTAAAACTAACGTTACAGTTTAATTTGAATGTACAAGGAACGTAGCTACGGTCGTGAATCAATGTAAACAAAAAATAGTGGGACCGTAAACTTGAAAGAGATTTGTCTTAAGCCGGAAATATCTGTTACGTTCAGTTTAGGTCCCGTTTATTTTAAGTTTACGGTCCCGGTATTTTTTGTTTACATAACGTTACAGAGTTTAAGCCGGATAGTATTGGTACTTATTCTATCTGTACTGTATAATATTCGCGGGAGTCACTCATCGCTCCATTACAGATCAGCCAATTTTGGCGCGGTATTTTAGAGCTCTATGGATAACTTAACAAGAGTGCTTAAGTATTATAATAAAATATCAATGTAGCAGCTAGTTTCTAATAACGAATTGGGTACCTTAGGAAAAAATGGGATGCTAATAATTTCAAAAATATTCTGGCCGAATATTTAAATAATTCAAAGTATGTGTTAGGTGCTAGACCTCATTGGGGCCTTAATAAACAAGTATTGGAATCAAATACCAGGAATTAATGCGCTGGTCACACATACAGACACAAATATATACGATAGGTTTACTGTAGCCCATTATCTTTCCATTCTACTATATTTGAATGCAAGGCAAGGCCGCATATTCTAGGGAGAATAATGTGATGGTTTCCCGTTGCTTTCCACATCGCAGTACTGCGGACGATACATGAACTTGCCCTCTCGCCCGTAACTTTGGCAATTGATGCCGGGCCGACCCGGTCTGCACCACTGGTGTCTAACGGTGAAACTGCTGCCTTTCACCGTGGGTTCAGGGTAGCTTTATAGTAGGAGCCTATTTCTCTCGTTGACTCGTTCCGAAAAACCATTAACAAATATTTTCTAAAATGAAAATTTTCGCCGGTCACGGGAATCGAATCAGCGACCTTCAGATCCACAGGCATACACGCTACCTCTGGTCTACCCTCGGCTACTTATACATATACACGTATAGTGTGCGTTCCGAAAATAATGCGATTAAATTTCCCGCGCCGCACCTATTGATCAAAGTGGAATCGAACCACATGGGGTAGATGAGAGGACGATAAGCTTTGCCGCGAAACCAATCTCAGTGCTCTCTAAGCTGTGGAAGCTGCAGGACGTCAGTTATTGTAAACCTCAGCCCTCCGACCGTGCCACGAAAAAAATGGAATCGGCGATCGAGCAACGTTACGCGATTACTAAGTTTTGTGGTAAACTGAAAAAAATCTTGAGGAGACTAACAAAACGATTTGTGAGGCTTACGGGGACTCTGCTCTGTCCTATTTTCGAGTTTCGAGGTGTTTAAAGTTCTTTAAGGAGGGCCGGGAAGAGACTCACTACGAACAACGCCATGGGTGGCCAGCAAAACCGACAACAATGTGGCTCACAAGCAAAGGAGTGGTCCATAAGGAGTTAGATCCTCAAGGACACACGGTTAACGCTGCCTACTACGTGCGTGGATGTGCTGGGAAGATTCCAAAAAAGGGTCATCAGGACGATAAAAGACATCTTCGCTACCTGGCAACTCCATCACGACAACGCGCCTTGCCACAACGCACTACGAGTCTACGAGTTCCTGGCCAAACATCAGGTGCCAAGGATGCCCCACCCCCATTATAGCCCTGAGGTCGTCCCAGCAGACTTCTTTTTGTTCCCTCGGATTACGTCAGCCCTGAAAGGGTTCCGTTTTTCGTCCATAGAAGAGATCCAATCACCCGTGATGTAGACATTGCGAGAGGTCCCCGAAGACGCCTTACAGGGCACGTACCGGTCATGGCAGAGTCCCTGGAGAAAATGTGTAGAAGCCCAAGGAAAGTACTTTGAAGAATTTTAAGCATTAACTTTGAAAATATCTGAGGAATACGTCATAAAAAAATAATCAATATTTCACACAGGATGCCTTCGATTGAGAGAGACAATGCAACCATGCTATGAACCAAGTCCTGTACTCCTAGTACGTAGATCTTGTGACTACAACCCAAGAGGGTATTGGGAAGGGTAAGGAAGAGAACAGGATTGGAAGCAAGTTAGAAGGGGCCGTGCAAAAGGAAACGGGGGGTTCCGGAGAGTGGAATGAAATAAACATAATATCGCATTAAACATTCTCATTATTTTTGGCTCAATGATTGGGGTTATTTATTTTATAAATAGATGCATAGCAGCTTCCATTTCAGATACGATAACACGATACGATACGATATTGTAACTTTGTGTTCATGTGTGTGCGTATGTATAAAAAGAACATTCACACGTTATTCATTAATAATTTCGACGGAATTTAGCTCCGTCTTCCTCCGCAGAAACAGTACTCAGTATTACTGTTTAGATGCATACTCACATATATTCCGATTTGATTATTCATTACCTGTTTCCCAATAGATTAGTAACAGTTTTTTCCTTCTACATTTACTCTTCCCTGTAATTATACTCAATAAACCTCAAAAACATATTTTAACCCAACCAATAGCTCAATTTAACTTTTAGTTTCGCTAACTTGCAATGACTCCCTTGGATAGAGCAACACGAATACTTACATGCATAAGTAAACAAGAAAAGAAATAGACGGGTGGCAATTCATGCGACTAAACCTTCAAAAAATTATTATATTTTTTTAGGTTATCGACTCCGGCGAGAGCGAGAGAGAGAGAGGGAGTACGCAGCCGGCACGGAAAGAACTCGCGTGTAATTATCACCTTCGTTCTCCAAACCCTCGACAATGAGAAAGGGTGACGAAGCGATAACTTTAGGAAAAGAATATTTTCGTACGCACCCTTACCGACAGGCGGGGTCGTCCGTACTTCGGTGGAATAGAGAGCGGGTAACTATGGTGGCAGATGAAAATAAAAACTCGAGAAGCACGAGGGGCGTCAGGTTAGCGGCGGGAGGAGGGAGAGGGATTGGGGGGGGGAGAGGGAGGGAGGAAGGCGGAGGGGGGAGAGGAGAGGGAGTGGGCGGTGGCGGTGGAGGTTGAGTGGTCCATTTGTAATCGAGGCAATGGGATGCCATTAAGCTGTCGGTGGTTTGAACCCCAGCCCTGTAATTTCACGTGGATTCAGAAGAATGGGAGAGAGAGGCGGAGGGGGGAAGGGAGGAAAAGGAGAGACGGAAAGGGAATCGGAAAGAAATATTCCTCAGTTGTTAGGGTCGTCCATCTTGACTCAAAAGAGACGGGATTTTTCAAAGGAAAAAAAATCCTAGTGGACCCCCACACCCGTGCACTCGAGCGGGAGTTGGTCGGACATTCGAGACACGCCCCGATTCACGTCTCTCATCTCATCGAATCATTAAAATAACTATCAAGAGTTTAGCTGCGAATTTCAAAGATAGATTCTATGGAATCCCTTTAGTAAGTCTCTAAATGAGAAAAGAAATGCTGTCGGTCGCATCTTTCGAAATACCGAAATGTATTCGGATATCCAGTCCCAATCCCCATGCATTATATATATATATCTCACCCTTTAAAACGATTCCTCAGGCCTATATTTTTGAACGTTTTCATGAGGGAAATCCATACACTGTGTAAAAAAATAACTGCAACATAACATCAATTCCCACAGGAAAAATCACGACCAATTTTCACCACATCAAAACATTAAAAATAATCCACACATAGCGGATGACTCCGTTAATAGTTACTGTTGCGGCATCTCCCGCAGTTTCTTGAGATTAAAAATAATGCCTGAAAATTATATAACGCACATACAATTGTGGGTTTATGAAATTTACTAAGTTTAAGCAAAAGTCAACACCGAAAGATGAGGTTTTATGTCCAAACAAGGGAGGAAAAAAGCTTTAATAGGAATATGTATTCCGCTAGTACTAGGTACTAGCGGATTAGTAACTAGGGGACCAAAAATGCCTCAAATATTTAACAAATACCAGAGGGAATAATAACTCAGTTATTTACGAGGACACAATAGACAAACATGTGCCAGTGACATGTGCATGAATTTGTATTAAAGTTTTTCTTTTGGTTAACGATGTAAGTCTTTGAAGCAAAATAACTTTCCCAAATCTCATTCATGAAGTTACCTTTTATGTGCATCATATGTCGCCAGCACACAATTTAGAAAATGTATCTCTAAACATTTGTTTAAAGCCAAAGAAATTTCATTTCAAAGCACCTGAGGGAATAGTAGAATTTTGGGCTAAAGAGCATAAAGTGCGGACAAAAATCCCCTTCGCTGACCTCTGATAGATAGGGAAAAGTGGAGCGTGTCGCCCCATGGCATCTTCCGAAGCAAGCCGAAAACCTTTTAAGCATAAATCATCTGTGATACATTAAACAAAGATGCTAAACTAGAGCGAGGCCTCCCTCTCACCATGAGAAGTCTTTCTTAATCTAACATTTTCTACAGTTTCTGATTTCTGCTCACATTCGATTCCGAATTGTAAAAAGAGGATTTGAAGAAAGAGAAGTTAAAAATTCTCTAAACAATAACCAAAATTCATTCTGCTGTTGATTAATAGGTAAGAACAGTTCTTTCTGCTGCTATAAATACATACCTCGGGTTTCTTTTCATGGAATGTCAACATTAGGCTATTAACTTTCAATGTAACCATACTTGTGAATTTATTTTTATCTCCTTTGAATTTTTTAAATTAAAAAATGTTGGTTTACTTTATTTTTCGGTTGACTTCTATTCTATTTTAGCGTTAAATAGGTTTTTTCATGCGTGCTCCGTTGTTAGTATAGACTTTTTGTTGCTCTTGATGATATAATACTCTAGACATACCAACCCCTAGGTAACACAGTTGTATGTTGTTAATATAAATTGCTCCAACTTTCATCGCATTTTATGAAAGATCGAAAACATTTAATGAAGGGCAAATTTTTTACTCCTTCGGGGCTCGGAATCTGACATAATTATGACAAATGAACACTTAGTCTAATCGATTAGTCAGTTTCATCAATTTTTAAATATCTTGTTCAATCTGCCTTTGAAAATTCACATAAAAAATGTCCATTTTCCACCCATGTTTCAGCCGATGGGGTAGTTTAAGTTAAAATATCACTGACGTCCGTCGATCAAGGCAGATAGAACATCAGTGCCAATTACAATAGACTCACGTTTCCATCCGCATTTAAACCAATGCCGAGTTTAATAATTTTACCTTTGAAAACTCTTAGAGAGCGAATCACAAACAATAAGTTACACCGGGGGATCCGCCATGTGCACCAGGGAGCATTTGGAGAACAGCCTTTGTTTTGTTTATAAGGCTTAAGATGTTAAAAAAGAAACAGTTCTTGATCCGAGGGTTGGTTTCATAGGTGAAGGAAGAGCTCACCCAGCACACCTGTTGAGCCCAAGTACGGGTGACAGTATTGCATCAAGGTTAGGGGGACCAGATCCTTTCCAAGTGCCTCCTATGGTTTCCCAGGAAGATCTGGCACCCAAAAAATCACACAGTTAGTGAAGTTGAGGGCGGGCAAAGGCGTCCCAGGGACTCGAACATGCGTATTCTAATCAATAGCCCAGCGCTCTGTCCACTGTACTACCACGTTTGAAGTGCTGGTAAAAAGACTGCAAAGTTGCGATTGGGTTTTTCAATGGTCTAGGGATGTCTAAACCTTGGTTTTGTTGTGAACGCGAATTTTGTGGTGGGAGAAAGATTATTAAGAAGAGTCCGCCCCGGAATCTTCATATCTTGTTTTTTTCATACCTTTCTCCTAAAAAAAGTTTGTTTGAATTGGTTGGTTTGCTATGCCGTTAAGAGATTCTAATTCATTGGAAAATGAAATCAAGGGAAATGTAATCAGAGGAATATACGTATATTAAGGATAGACAACGCTTCCCTCCCAACCTCAGCTCAGAAGAACGGCCGGTTGAAAAAGAGGTGTGTGCTTCACTGAGAACTCGAGTGTTATTTGAAAACTAACTGTGGTCATGGTGTGAGAATAGCACCTTGGGCTTCCAAAATAATAAAATATCATAATTTCATAATTCATTAGAACTGAGAATTATACACTATATTAGCGATAATCGCGCGCGTGATATTTTGATTCCGTTTAGAGCTTGAATTTTGAACGTGTTTTCAGATGAATCAGCTATTTGCCCATCCGACCAGGCGTCCGTTCCTGCAGTGAAATGGTCGGGTAGGAGGGAATCTTTCCTTCCTAATTCTATATCGAATGTTTGTGATGCTAATAAATTAGGATTGGTGTCAGTTTGTTTTATTTTCAAATATTCATTGTAATTTGTACTTTCCACAACTTTTTCCTCGAGCATAGGGTTTTCTAAGTTACCATATCACGGAATTACATTTCGGTTTGAATTTCCTAACACTTTTGAAATATCAGAGGTAATAATGACCTTGATTAAATGCGTTTCCACGTTATATAAATTTCGTTTTCCAATCAGCTGTAAGTCAATGTCTTGATCATACGCAACAGGTACCCCCACAGAGTTTGCTTTTCAACATTATAAAATAATGGGATGTAGTGTTAGCCTACGTTTTGTTTTTTTATCATTTGCACACCTAAGCTAGATTAACCAGTTAAATGCTTGTTACTTGGGCCCTTCCTTCTGTATGTCTCCATTTATATTATTAACAATCCATTACATTCAGACACCTAATTCACCGTCATCAGCGATGCTCACATGGTTTTTTTCCCGGGCCCTTCCGACTTTTTGCCCCTGGCTCCCAGCGGCAATACTTACGCCCACCACTTTGTTCCCGTCTCAATCGCCGCCGTGGCCCCCTCATCCTCCGCCTCTCCTCGCACCCAAATCTCTTCACCTTCAACACACATCGTCTCCCCTTCATTCCAAAAGCCATGTCATGTATAAAGTAGCAGGAAACGTCATGGAGGCCTGCTCCTTTTTTTTCAAGAATTTCCTCCTTGAAATCTTGAGAAAACTGCCATGTATTTTTTAAGGAAATGCACTCTGTGTTTTGTGATATGGACCATTCAAATCCGTTAATGTATTTTACCCAGAGTATAATTGTAGAATAGAAATTAGAAAATTAGAAATATTGAGTATAATTACCCAGAGTATTTTGTTCAAATGTTACAATTCTATCTCAAGTGTGGAGAAAAATAATGGAAATTTGAGACAGAATCACTTACTCCAGTCAAGGTCCCCAATTCCTGTGATACACCCCTCGTTCTTACAACTAGTACCTAATTTTTACAACATTCACCCACCTATTTATTTCAATATTTATAATACATATACATTTAAATAATAGCCTGCAAGCTGCCTGCTGCAGGTGGTGTTAGGGCAACGGCCTTTGCGTATAAATATTCATTCTTAAAAAAAACCAATGTCTAGACAATACCCCGCAAGGGAGTTTGGCGAGGGGTGGAAACTGGGCAACAAGCAAAATAGTTAAGTTTTTAAATTCCTGTTTGACAACAAAGTCGGATTGAAAAAGAGCAGCGATGCGAGGGATGCTCCTTATCAAAGGATTCTGGTTGAGAAAGTGATGTATGTCAACAAGCCACTACGCGTGGACTTGGAGAAGGCCTTCGACGTCGAGTGGAATAAGATGTCTAAGATATAGGAAAAACTTTGAATAGATTGCAACGAGCAACGAAGATTGACGCATCAACTCCACGAGTAACAAATCTCTACAGCGTAAATGAAAGACGGAAGAAATACTGGAGCAACAATAACCGAGTTAGACAAGATACAATCTCTTATTGCATACACTTGGCAATAATAGAAGCACAAAGAATCGGCATCTAAGGAATTGGGGTGAACGGAGAAGAAAGCAACACGCACCACTTCGTGGATAACATCGCAGTTATGTCAGAGAATCCAGAATATTTGCATTCTTCTAGAAGACGATATATCATATGTTTCATGGATCTAACATAAAAATAATAAAAAAATCAACAAAATCTTAATCCAAGGGAAATAAGGAAAGCTTAAGGCAGCTGTTGCGCTATCAGGATGGAAATCAGATCGAGCGGAAGCATTCGCCTGCCTCGCTATAACATGGCATATAAGAATCCCAACGGGTATCAAGTACAGCTCAAGCTGAGAAAAAGTTTCTGATGAAATGCTACTCGTAATTCCTATGTGCAATAAATAAAGTAGTTTGAAAAATCAATCGTGCGGAGTGTAGCATATTATGGATCAGAGACCTAGACCACGGGAAATTGACAACAGAGGAGAATAAAAACCTTTGAAGTTTGTCTTTGGAGAGTGATGAAAAATAAATGGACAAATGCAATGAGAAATGAAGAGAGATACAGAAGAATAGAAGATAAAATGACCATTTGGGGAAACTGAAAGAAAAGAAGAACTGGATGGATTGGATACGCGCTGAAACAACGAATCAGTAAAGAATATGATGGAGGGGAAAATGGATAGGGAAGTCACACGAAGAAAGTCGAGGGACAAATGTAGCAAAACACGAATGAAGAGATATTCCTGACGGGAGAGCAACCAGGCCACTACAAGAAATTAGTGCATGGGATAGAGATGGGTGATTGAGGGCTGATAATTGATAAGGGGGCTGCTCACGATAATTGAGGGCTGCAGTCAACCGTTCTTCGGTTCGAGGAACTGATGATGACATAAATATAAGTTATCACATGCTTAAAGATACGTAAACTTACAATTGGCACACAGAAATACAAGCTTGCAATTATGGGCTTATTCGGGTAGAGTCATAAAGTGAATTTAGAAATTAGATGGAGTATTTCAATTTTTCAGTGCCCGTATCTATCTCGCTCCCTTTATCCTGGTGGTATACAGGGTTCGTCCGGAAAATAAGTTTGTGATGCTCATTGTCTTTTTTGACAAAAGGGGAGTCGTCCACTACGAATTTGTACCTGAACGACAAACTTTAAATGCTGCATTTTACGTCCAAGTGCTCAACAGGCTTCGAAAACGAGTCGCCCGCGTCCGGCCAGCGATCAAAAACATCTGGCGGCTGCGTCACGACAATGCGCCGTCTCACACCGCGCTTGTCGTGTCGGACTTCTTGGCCAAGCACGGCGTGGCAACGCTGCCGCACCCGCCCTACAGCCCGGACTTGGCACCACCGGGCTTCTTTCTGTTCCCGATGATAAAGAGGAGTTTGAAAGGAACGCGATACGGGACTTTGGACGCCGTCAAAGAGGCCGTGACGACGTGTCTTCGAGAGGTTCCCGATGATGCTTTCGCGGGAGCGTTCCAGGAATGGGAACGCCGCTGGAACAAGTGTATCTACTCACAAGGGTCCTATTTTGAGGAATATTAGCTTAAGATATGTAAAAGTGTAATAAATTTTTTTCCTGAGCTCAGTACACTTATTTTCCGGACGAACCCTGTATTCTGCGAATGTGATGCGGGACCATGATAGGTCCCTCTTCGGCGTCATTAGGAAACTCTGAATCCATAGACTTAGTCTTGTTTGCTCTCTTCGCCACTCATGATATATCATTCCTCATTTTTCACAGCTGATTAAATATGTTTTCAAATCCCAATAGTCTTGCTACTCAAAATTCTCTGATATTGTTTGCCTTCCGTACTTTCATTGTCGATTTAATTCGTTGGCAAGTCATCTATTTCTAAGTCATATCTTAATTTCGAGATTAGCTGGCATATATGATCCTATAATTTTTAGTATAGCTTCAAACAGTACATGTTTGCATTAAGGAATTACTTAAAATTTAAATGATAAAAATAAATATAAGTACATGGATACATTTTTTTCTACTTTTAAGGTTGATTCCGGATTTTCAATCAAACTGCTGACCACGTCAGCAAATAATATGCAATTAAATTAACCGTATTGATGGATAAATGGGTAATCGTATCGTATCTTTATAACCGATAGCTGATATTTAATAGAAATCATTTTTTACTCTTGCTCAATTAACTACTTTGATGATAGTAACGAATCAGTTTAAATATTATTTTCGATCCAAAGCATATTCCAGACTTTTCTTCGACATCACAAGTGTATAATTTTGGGTGACCCCTTAGAAAGGGAATACATGTATTTCCTTAAAACATCCCGTTATTTCGGGAAATAGGAGCTAAAGATTTAAGCAGTCACTTCAATTTTTGATTGGTATTGAATTACGTTTTCAGTTTACGTGGTCTATACTCCACATTCCGAGCGATTGTCTTTTCCGTGGGTGTTTTTCATTCCCCACAACTCGGAAATTTGAAGAAATTACGTCAATTTTGGTACACACTTCTTGGAAGTAGGAAAATCCAGATTTGGGAAGGATGCTAAGGACAGGAAACTGCCCATTGCACATGTTCAGCTATGACCCCTTGGTGTTCCTTTTTAAGAATGGGCAAATGTGGGATTTTTCACACCCTTCCCCTTTGTCTTCATTTCCATCTAATTCTAATTGCACGTGTCTAAGTAACATCTGTTATCTTTGTGCCTAAGTATCTTTTCCATTATGTATCGTCTTGAAAAATTGAACTCATTCACCCTAACATGCATTTCATAGACTTCAGAAACTAATGAAATTTTAGCTGCAGTAAATGCTTTCCATGAATTGAATTATTCCAGATCTCTGTAAAATGTTTTCTTGATAATTCCCGAGAAAAATTGCACATTCAAAAGAACCAATCAAATGAAATGGACGTGAGACATTCATTATGTTGGTGAGCTGTACACAGTCGACGAGAAAGAAAAAGAGACTCCCACCAGACTCGCCTTTTTTCCTGCTCCCTCTCTCACTCACTCTCGATCGCGCTCACTTCCCTCTTCGCTCCTCCATTTTCCCTCCCCCGAGACAATCCGATCGCCTCCCTCCCACCGCCCCCTCTTTCCGAACTATTCGCGGAGCCGCACGCATTCGTCACTTTCACCTTCAAATCTCTATAACTCCTCCCCCGCCCGGGTCTCCCCCCCTCCCTCCAGATATCCTTGAGCGCCAAGTGGTCCCTAATCGGGAAATCGAAAAAAAATATATAAATACAAATGGATGGCCGAGAAAAAGGAAAGGTAGCAATCAATAAGGGCGGGAATTAACATACAGAAATGCGCAGGCGAAAATGGATTCGTTCTCTTTTGTTAAGCATGTCACTAGTCCTGGAGCGGAGAATTTGACAAAAATGGATTGCAAAAATAAATTTCAGAAAGGAAAAACTCTTTGATTTATACGCAGCGTCTTACACTTGGATCCAAATTCTCAACGATTTAAAAAAGTCAAAATGCCATAATTAATTGATCAATTTCAATTTTTCTCTCCCAAAAATAGGTACGTTGGGGAAATATAAACATGAGTAATAGCAATTCCTCAACTGGAGATAGATGGGCGTAGCAATGAGGAATGCGATCGGGGCCCCTGAAGGATGACCTGCCGGAATTTTAAAATATAGGTCTCACAAATCCAATGCGAATTAAAAAATAAAATTTCTTTCCTGAAAGTGTCATACGAGTACCAACTGAATTAGTTTTCAAGGCGTGAACTCGTACAGGTAAATGTCTTGCGACCCTCCGGGGCCACAAAGGGCCTCACCTCTATGAAGGCGATCAGCACATGACGTTCTCCAGTCTCCAGTATGGCTACAACCATAACTGGCAGAAAGAGGAACTGTGGAAAACCCACGTTAAAACGTTATAAATGATTACTTTTCTCATGTAATCTTTTTTAAATAACTTTATTATGATTCCAAATGGACCAGTAAGACATTCACGGATGTGAAAATTTATAACTAGAGAAATATTTGAATTAAATGACCAATTACCTGAAATTACAATTATTCTTTAATGACTGTATCATAACTCTATTAGCAAGTAACTGCTTACTTAACTTCCGCCAAAATTAAATTATATACAATTTAATGAGGATATAAATGTAATCACTAACTTTTGATTGAAGACGAGTAAAGGAGGCCTCAACTATTGTTAACAAAAAATATAATTTTCGATTCGTAACTAGGAAAATAATCACCTCGTGAAAGTATTTTTATCAAACCTGATATTTGTTTGACAAAATGAAATTTGTGTGATGGAATGCCCATAAAGAACGAAGATCAATTTTAAGACTGTATCTCTTGAGTAAATTTGGGACCGATTAGCATTCCGAAAAAAATGAGAGACAGTAACAGCTGCTACTCCTATCAACCAGTTTTAATAGAATCATCATTATACGAATACGTGTGCGTACGTATGCATGTGTAAGTATGTATGTCGGACAATATTTTAGTGTATAAATAAACATGTATAAATCTGTGTGTTTATGTCTATGTACGTATACGCATGAATGTGTACACATAATTAAAGTAGTCGAGCTATATTTAACAACAAATATATCACTCTTGTTGATGATCTTACTAGAAATGGTGGTGAAGCCATGTGCATTCCTCATGAGTCGGATAAACGGTTACTTGCTCATTGGATGCCGAAATCTGTCTTACTGTAACTGTGCCTAATGCATAATGCGTGGCATTGTTCGTGTGCTGCGCATGACTGGTGTGGATACACCCCCTGCCACACACCTTCCCGGTGGCTTGCAGGGTATTGTGTTGAGGTAGAATAAATAAGTGCCAGGCGCGTATTTATTGCAATTTCCGTGAAGAAGTAGGTTTCTTTTATTTCACTCTACTCGAGGTCTCGAGCCTCAGTTTGCATTAGATCAACCGAATCACAATTTGTGATTTTCAACGCCTATTTTGACATCAACGCCCTCTAGAAACGTGCAAACAGAGAAACAAACCTCTACTTTATAGAGATATCGCCTGGGACGGAAAGGCGAGGGAGTCGCTTTGAATTCCAAATCTTACTTTAACGCCACCTCTCGATTCAGTAATTCTCCCAAAATAAAAATTTTAAGCCTCTCGAGGATTTCGGGCCCTGCTTCGGTCGGCGTGACGTTCACGACCGACACAATAAGAGGAGACGGGATGGTGGCCTCTTTCCTTGGAATTCCCTCCTCCTACTCCACCTCTCCCCCTCTATTTCTTTTCCCTCCCACTCGCACAACAAAACCCCGCCTCCTCCCTCCCCGCTTCACCTTTCTTCCTCCTCTCTCTCTCGTCCCTTTTCGCTTTTCGGTGGACAGGCGATCGTAATCGGTTGGACATCGACCGCGGCGCGCTGGCCTTGGGCCGCCCCCGCTGAGCTCTCCTCCTCGGAGCGATGCCGTGGCTCCCCCGGCGCCCCCTGATGGACAGGTACATTACCCGCCCCATGTCTGGGCCCCGGATATACTCCGAACCAATCCGCCCACCTCCTCCACCGTCCCTTTTGTTGCGTACGGACGAATGTACATACATACATACGCCCGTGGATCCACCTCCCCCAACCCACCCCTCCTTATCCCCTCACACACGCCCCCTTCCTCTACCTCCTCCTCCTCGCATCCCCCCGCCCCGCCCACCCCGCCTTCCTTCCCCAACTTCCAACCCTTCAAAAGCATCTTTCCAACGCTCCTTTGGACCCGCTTTACCCCCCCCCCCACCTCCGACTTTTCACGAAGTGGTTCCCTTGGGTATTTCTCATGCAGATTTCGGTCTTAATATATCTCGATAAAATATCCCCACGTCAATTCAAATTTAGGCACAATTTTTTTAATGCCCTCCCGTCCAGGATATAAATTCACGACTTCCAGCGGAAAAAAAATAATCCTTCTCTATGTATGTATGTATGTACGTGGGTACAAATAGTGTTTTTTTTAATATCTGCGGAGATGAACGAATTGTTCGGTGCTTCCACTGGGTTCATGAATTATGGGAACCCAGGCGAGGTATGCGGAGTGAATAATTCTTTGTCAGCTTTTTGGGCGATATCGTCTCTCCACTTGACGTGACAAAGGATTGAGGGGCTCTTTATTAATTTCATTTTATTTCAAATAAAAGTCGACTTTTCCATAAATTATCTCCTAATCTCCCCCACCTTTGTTGAATACGCTTCCGTCACCACGTTGAAAAAAATGCATAAAATCCGATTAATAATTAAAACCTTCTACCCAATACCCGTTCTCGTTTTATCTGAATCATTCCCAAACTGCTGCTTGTGTAGCTCACCTAGAGCGCGTGATCTAAGTCAATCGGTTACACTTCCTTGTCAAAGAGAATTACACGACGATATGATTGAGTGATCGGTAGCCAGTCATCATAACCATGCCCATTTGGTCTTTGCGTTGATCCAACCCGCTGCAAATGCTGCCCCCTCATTGTGTTAATCCTTCGACTATTACCAGCAACGTTAATTGTGGCAATGTGGAAAATTTGAAGAGACCAGTACCTAACCCACTCTGTATCGTAATGCATATTGGGAACAAGGATAGAACACTATAAATCACAGGATGGCACAAAAATCATGGTTTATGATACAATGATCTTTGACTGTAATTCATAGTTAACCCTTTGATTTCCCCATAGGAGGCATAATTTGTCATTTCCGACTTAAAGCAGTTTCTGGCGTGAGAAAAAGCAACTGCCAGTTGCTCTTGGTGGAAAATCTTCAAATTGACATTTTTTTTAATAAAACCACTTTGCTTTTCCACATAAACTTTTTATTCTCACGACCCAGGTTTCGTTAGAGCATAACATCATCAGGGGATCAAGATGTTATGCAAAAACGAAACCTGGGTCGTGAAAATAAAAAGTTTATGTGGAAAAGCAAAGTGGTTTTATTCAAAAAAACTTCAAATTTCGACTTAGTTATTTGACGATATTAAAGTCAACTATTAGCCACACGGCCTAATTTCCATCGCGACAGACTGGGTTGCCTGTAAGTAAGTTTCGCAGGAAAGATGTTATTTCCGCCTTCAGCTTTGTACGACAGACGTCCCAAAAATTATGAGAACAGCCACAGAATTAACATTATTGCAATTACATAACTAATACGAAAATATTGACGATCATTGTGCGGCTATCAAAAATGACCAACGTGTTTTTTTTGCCCACGCAATATTTATTTTTAAATAAAGAGATTTTCGTTTAAAAAAGTAATTTAATATTAGAGTTGGTATGTTTCAGACTATTATGCGATAGGTCTTTAGGTGCCGGAAATCACACACAACGTAGAACAACATGCACAATACAATTGCGAGGATAATGAATTGATTTTCCTAGGTCTACTCCAGATGTGTCGCATCCCCTTCTTTTACGACACTCTTTGTTCTTAGCTGAGGGTGTTCAAAGTAAATCTACCTTTTGAGCACCATGTCCCATTACACAGCTCACGTGCACAATGGCCCATCAAGCATCTTTGAGCAACGATTAATATTTCGGAGATCATGTTACATGTCTCTTACGAGTAGAGTTCTACCTTATCCATGTCTAGTTACTTGAAAAATATATTTCTTACGAGTAATAAAACATAAATCCGAATTCAATGGACGAAACAGAAAACACAGCCTATGCGATAATCATAGAAAATTCAATCAATTACACAAGTTCGAAAAATCGTCGTGACATGAAAATTTCATTATTGCCATTCCCGCCGCTTGTAGCCGAAGAAATATACATTTTTCATGTGGTATATACATCATTAAGTGACGAGTAATCGATAACACTTTTTACGATCATCTTTTTTTATGGAAATAAAATGAATCCTCTTATACAACTACCATGACTCTGTGGTACTGAACCGCGACGGCATTCCACCAAAAAACCGAGATGATTGGGATCAGACTGAAAGACAGCCGAGTCACGACGATTAAGACTCAAAAGAGAAGAGTTGCAGTATCCTTAAGAGAATGCGAGATAGGAAACAAGGCAGAGCCTATCACTCTCCACAAAGGATGCTGGAGGAGGAGACCTCCCCACTCATTCAATTTTCACCCCACCCATACCCCTGCACCCCTCCTTCCCCCCCCTCCTAACCCCCGCTCATGCAACGAGGGATTTTTTTAAGCCTACCGTCCCCACACCCTTTCCCCGCCCTCCCCCAAATCTCTCGGAATTCAACATCTACGCTTGTATCAGCCCGCTCCTCATCCCCTCCTTAATCCTCAACCGCTCTTGTTCATTTTGTGATCGTATCTTCTGCATTCACACAAAAAAGCGGTACGTTCACTCTCACCTCCGATGTTACTTATTGACGCGGCTATTTATACTCAAAGATGTACGCTCTTAGGAAATCGCTGCCTGAGAAAAATATATAAAAAAGAACTCATATTTGCGTATCCTCGTGGATATTTATTTTTTCATTTAAAGAATCATATGTCACATTACCTCACAGAGATTTCAACTTGTTGGGAGGATACAGCGTAGCGAATCCTTATAACTTGTGGTCTCGTCCTACCGTGATGTTCGTTCAAACAGAATCATTAGTTTGCCAAAGCGAAAATGCCTCGTGAAACAAGTCTAAAGGTGTTCATTGTTATGGTTGAGTGTGACTGCATGAACACGTTTTGCTATTAAGTAATTTGTTTCCAAATTAAATGTGTCCTTCTTAATATGATGATTATTTCCGGTCAAATTTTAGGCTCTCGTGCCTTGAGATCAGCGACAGCCGTACGGGATATCTTGGCTGCAATGTGCACTTCATTTTATTATTGTTCGGGGGAGAACCTCCCTTCGTCAAAATGGCGCGTTAACTTGAAATGGGGTACGGGGCGGACATTTTGCGTGATGTCATGGATAGCACTATTTACGCACTGGCATGCCAAAATGATGTTCATTAGTCTGGTGTGTTTGTTACCAGATGCTCAGGTTTTAACGAAGTTTTAAATGTTCATCGAAATGCCACGAATATTCATAACTCCCATTACCTATTCATGAAAAACCAGCCCGCCGATATTCATCACAAATTGCGCAAACTGCCAATTTTCCACGCTCTATGTTGAATAAAATTATTTGATGGATCTTCAGATGAGAAGCCAATGGCGAATCGAATACCCAAGGGTAACATAGACCACCCCATGGCTATTCGGCATTTTCTTCC
The DNA here is from genome assembly GCA_037158775.1 of Hetaerina titia. Lineage (NCBI taxonomy): Eukaryota > Metazoa > Arthropoda > Insecta > Odonata > Calopterygidae > Hetaerina > Hetaerina titia. Next base: position 8,926,185 of record CM073773.1, on the reverse strand, counting down.
ACTTGGAAACTGATGCAACTATTGTTATTGCTTTGCTGTTTAATTACCCAGACTGTTTTTTTACCTTTACATTTGTATGTTTTAACCAAATTGAGGAATGATATACAACACAAATTTGTATGAAATGTTATTTTTAATCCTTAAAATCGATAGCCGTTGTGTTCGCCATTTCAAAGGATAAATTTCAAAAACGGGAGGATTGGTCAGCCTCCCGAATCTCAACCCCAGTTAATTCTGCAAACAAACACCTAAAAGATTTGGAATTATTGATAGTGGAAGAACAATTGGGATTTTTCGAATACGTAGAAACTGCTTAGATGACGAAAGAGGAGGTCTTAATCAAAAGACATCAAACAATCGAGAGAAAAACGCTCGCAAAGACACCCTAGGTAGGAAATTTCTAGCGCCTACTAAGTCACGCATGGATCATCGCTCTTGGTCCTTTTTTCGTGGAACAAGGATAGAATACTGAAAACAAAGATCAGATCCATTAGGGTGAGAAATAAGACCAAGAAAAACACCCCGATGGCGATAAAAGCATCCGAATCTATGTTCTCTGCTAAGATGGCTCGACTCAGACCATGAAAACTCTCTTCCGCAGACCAAGGAAACCGTGGATTTGCTTCCTCCGCAAGTGGAGGAAGTGAAATTAATAGGGTTGCGCATCAGAGCGTTCCTTAACCTTTACAAAACACGTACATTAAGCTATCATAATGATTCCATACTCGCGAGGAAGGGATAGCAGAGATTCGACTGCCAAGCAATGTCAACAAGTAGTGACCAGTAATCAGGGACGCCGTTAGATGCCTCTATTCCTTGTCCGGAAATGGCGTAATCAATTTGGTGATACATTAATACCATTACTTTCTGTTTTAATATTGGCGATGAGTCAGCTAAACAATCAATGAAATCAATATCAAGTTATCTGCGCAACTCACTAACTCAAGTTTGATACCACCTCCAAATGAGTATAATATGCTTATAAGGTCACCTAGCCACACAAAATCAGCGTTCAAATTTTCAAAAATTATAAATAACCATAATTTATTACCAGTATAATATTTGATACAAAAAGGTACCATTGGAATCATCCCGTACGCATATTTTTTCATTCGCGCATAAAAGAGTTAGGAGTTGAGGAGAGTGGTTGAAGGAAAGGGCATTTGCTGAGATTCTATAATCTTACTTCAGGGGAGATATACTATATTTTAGTTTCTGGTCGAAAAAACCTAAAATATTATTTTAAAAAGCTCTCCGGTAGTTCTCAATGGCGTGATCTGAGGATATCACCCGTAATCACATACTTCACGTATTCGTGAGTATGCAATTTAGATCTGTATTTAAGGCGTCTGGGATTAAGGAAATTCTATGGCGGAATTACCGAAACTCTAATTTGGAAATGAAAAATATAGTCGCAAAATAGGCAAATGTTATTTTAATATTTGTTGATCACAGAGAGAGATAAAGATAGATTAGCTCTAACGTTTCCTTTTTATTAATAATAAATGGTATATTGTTATAGAAAATGGTCTTTCACTGAGAGTATACAATTTTATTCTAGATATTTAAAAATATATCACTTTTTTAAACCTAAAAACTTCATTGACAATTGTTATCAACAGCCATTTTTTAGATTTCACTACGAAATAAGCCAGAGTCTATAACATTCTTCCAATAAAAATAATGGAGAAATTTATTTCAACGCCAGAATTTATTTAAGCAAGAAATTATGAACATTTCCCCGAAGTAAATCATGCTGAAACGTCATTGTCTTATATAAATAAACAACGAGACCAAGACATACATGTGTAAGCGTTTTCTTAGAGTGCTCATTCTAATAGATATACATAGTATAGACATACATCGATGCCTCCACCTAAGTGCTTAGTTCAACCACACAAAAGTCAAGAGATTTTCGCGTAAGGATTGATTGAAAAAAGTTAAGTCGGTGTCCAGCTAAGTCAATTAGGCATAAAATGTGGAGTGTCTCCCGGATTTGAAATGCCTAATCCATGTTACTAAATTACAAATTAATTTTTTAAATTAAACTAGTGGATGGTTCTAATTTAAAAATCCCTTGTTGCCCGATTCCTTAGAAACTGCATCGCATCTCTTTCAATATCACTTTCTCATTAGTCAGGAGGTTTTTCTCTCCTGTGCTCCTCCATTTCCATAACCATGTATTCACAGTTTTTTAAATGTACATTTACGTAGTAGATCTATTGTTTGTTTAACACTACTCACGAAACAAGTAAACTTTCCTACTTGTAAAATGTTATAAAAAATCCTCAACATATACATGTACGAGGACAAATATTTTGCTAACCTTAGAGGAGAGGATCTGAAGACCGCGGGAAAAATATATGCATCTCTATATGAAATAAAATGAGGATTTACTTTGGGATCCAACGAGTAACATTCTACTAATCAGAAGGCAAATCACACAAAACAAGTCACACCACACATATTTCAGGAGGATTTAGATTTATATACCGCAGTCTTCGCGCTATTCTTACCCTGGATGAAAATCCCCTCATATTTTCCTCATCGAACACATTTCTGAAATAGATGAAATTGGATAGGATTTCAACGTGAAGACCTTAAAATAAAAGTATTGTGTAGAGGGGAGCATTTTATATGTCGCAGTATGAACATATTTCTCCTAGCATTAGAAGTATGTACTGCTAAAGGTTGTAGCTAACGAGTTCAAGATAATAGCAGGTGAGTTATTGCCAGCTAAGAATAAACCATACAAAGCCATTTCATTCAGCCATTGCTGAGCGTAGGCTCTTAAGACACCTGAAGAGACCAGAGCAATAAAAACAGCAGAGGTTTTAAACAATTCAAATGAAGGTTCAATATGCAAATTAAGTATAGGATTATTTAGTTTTCCAGCATTCAACAAAACACCCCTCTTCCTTCTTTCAAATGTGCATATTTACTCGTACATATAGTTTAGCATGATACATATATTTCTAAATTGAAAAATATCATGTGGTCTACGAGCGATTTACATAGAGTCGAATACAATTCCACCGCAATGATATTCCTATTTTGAGAGGACATGCCTCATTATGTTCACGGAATGTCACGAACACTCCATCCATACATTCATTTCTTTAGACTGCCCATTTCAGTTGCTGCCCCAGGTACTAAAGAGTTTCGAGGCAAGTATTGCATATTTCAATATAAAATTAAAAAGGATAAGGCGGAGGACACTTTGATACGAAAGAGTGATAATTTTACAATGTGCTTAAAGAATGATTCCTTCGCAGAAGAACGCACTCTGACTGTTGAACGCATCACAACAACGAGCATCCACTCAGCCAGTCAGGCGTTGTCTGCATACCTGGAGGTACCGTTTTTATGTGATCCTTTCTGAGAAACAACCGAAATATCAGGATACATTTTATTCTTCATATTAATTTATCATTTGTACATAATGTTGTAAATTGCAGCTATTTATGTTCATTTGTTTGGTCTCTGGAAACCGTATATTGAAGTAACTCGCAGTATGGAGAACGTAAAGGCTCACAGTATGATTAAGTTCTTTTATTTGAAAGGTCAGAGTGCCTCGCGAATCCACGTGAAATGATGGTTATTTATGGAAATGATAGCCCGTCATACGACTCAGTTGTGAGAGGGAAATGGATTTCTCAAACTGCCCACTTGCCCCTCCAAAACGATCGAAGAAGTTTAAGGCCCTCACTCATATACAATGCTGCCAGAGTGAAAAGAGTAGAGGACCCGATTCATTTGACCGAAGAGAAAACATCCAGATGATCATGAATTAGTTACGGCAGTGTGTGGAAAATTGTTCACGAAGGACTGCCCATGTTAAAGGTGTCAACACGCCGGGTTCCACGACGACTGACTCCTTTTCAGAAGCAAACATGGCGCGAGCTGTCAAGGGAGATGTTGAATCTTTTGGAGCAAGACGAAGAGGATTTTTTTGGTCACCAGGTTACAATGAATGAATCTTGGACCTATCAATATGATCCAGAGACCAAAGAGTGGGCAAGTAGTGGGGAACACGGCGACTAACCGCCCCTCAAGAAGGCTATGGTGCAGAAATCTGCAGGAAATATCATACTGTCTGTTTTTTGGGACTGACGTTGAGCCGTCTCAACAGACCATCGTTGGTGCCTATTGCTGCACACTGCTGAACAAATTTCATAATTATCTGAAGAAGCAACGGTGCAGTATGATCACCAAAGTCACTGATCTCGAGGTGCGGTTGTGGAATCAAAGCGATGTGGCTTTGAAATTTTGCCGCATCCACAATATAGTATTCTCCCGATCTCGCCAAATATGATATTTCCTTATTCTTTTTCTCAATCTTCCAAAACTCAAAAAAATTACTGGAGATTTGAAAACATAAATTACGTCAGTCAAGAGGTGGAACAATGGTATTCGACGGCATCTGCTGAGTTCTACAATGATGGCCTTCGAGAGGTCAAGAAACGCCGGAACAAATGTATAGCTCTTTGTGGGGAGGGGGATACCTCACATCATCCGCTGTCCACAGCGATGTATCACATTCCCTTTCTGCTACTTAGGAGCGGAGACTATGAGTTGCATGTCCATTTGATAGTAAAATTTTCTCTTCTTACTTTTCTGTTCTGTATGACTTTTGTTGTATTGGTGGAGGTCTGTCGTGCAAATGGTTGCGGCCCATTGTAATTTCCTGTTTTCGCACAACAAAGAACTAAATCATTAGATGAATTAATTCTTGTTTTGAATAAAATCTTCCTCCAGCATGTTCGCAAATTTTCACGTTATTTGATAATTATTTACTGAATATTTTCCGTTTTCCCTTCCTCTCCCATATCCTCCCTCACCCTTCCCACCTGGTGCTTGCACTCCCTGCCACGCACCTTTTTGGGTGGATCTCGGGGTATTTATGTCGATCTTGATAACTCTAGATGGTGACTATGCAGAGAAGTCTCTAGAATAACAAATAAAATTTACAATGCAACAATTTCAGAGAGTAAAAATCATTCGCCTCGACCGGGATTCGAACCCGGATCCCTCGATATCCGGCCGAGTGCTTTAACCAATTAAGCTACCGAGACGTCCTCTTACACTCTGAAATTTTCTCGGTAAAATTGTCTCGGTAACTTAACTGGCTAAAGCACTCGGCCGGATGTCGAGGGATCCGGGTTCGAATCCCGGTCAAGGCGAATGATTTTTACTCTCTGAAATTGTTGCATTGTAATGCACACGTAGCGGACCGTTAAAGTTACTGTTGCGGCATCTCCCGCAGTTTCTTTGAAATAAAATTTAAGTATTTATCTCGATTTAATTTTAGTGATAATTTAAAGTTTACGATACCACCTCGTACAGAAGAAGGTTCCCTTCCCTCATGCAGGAAGTTGAAGAAATGAACAAGAATTTAGACGGACCCGTTATTTTAACAGTGTCTACTCTTCAATTCCTTTGGTTAATAACAGTTTTGATTTTTCTGCTTCTTATAATATCAGTATGCTGTGGGCGTATTTTTAATCAGTCATTCTTTCTAACCAAAATGGATCATTTTGAACCCGTTCTCAGAATTTTTTACGGCAACATTTAAAAAAATGTCACTCTTACACGTCAATGTATTTATCAATACGAAATCGCTGAATTAATGTGAAAATTATATTGAATAATTGTACAAAATTTCGCAGCAATAAATTAACGGAACTCACTTTGTGACATGGTAAATGCTTCTAAAATTCCGAAATGAGAAAAGAGGTCGCGTACGTGACCCGGAAATGGAGTCCTCGAAGGAAAGAGCAAAGCGATTCATGGGAGTGGGGATATTGAAGAGGGATCGAGGAGGAGGCATCCATCCCTCGGCCTATCAGCGATTGGGAAAGGGAGGGAGAGTGCAAGACGAGGGACTCCCGTTTGCGCGAAGAAAAAGAAGGTCGAAATGCCGATGCAAGCGGATGCCAATTACCGCGGAGGCTCACGACTCGCCTCCGCCGCCCTTCCCCCTTCGACGCTCCCGCCAGCGAGAGCGCCCTCGCCGCGGACCCACGGGGGGGCCTGAACAAAGGCTGGAGGAGGAAAGTGAGGTAAATGGAGAGGGTATATACATATATATATATATATATATAGAAATACACACGCAACCAACGCCCTCCTCTCTCCATTCTTCCCTCACCAGCCCTAAGCCCTTATAAAACGTGTCCCATTTCAGCATTACAACGCATGCATAAAAGGCCCAATTTGGCCGACTTTAAGCGGAGATTAAGGGGTGTCGGAGGAAACGGGACGAGAGAGAATTGTTGCGAGGTAGATAGGGAAGTCCGGATGGAGGGAGGGAGGAGGAGGAAGGGGAGGAGATTGCTTGCGGCTCGCACAAACTCGGGATATACACTTTAAAGAAGGGGTTTTATTGAGCCATTGGGCCCATGTGAATAAACAAGGGCCCGGAACTAGATAGGATCGAACGTTTTTATGGAATGGAAATGCGGTGGAGATATACAAGTGGGGCTGAGAAAGAGAGTAGCGGCAAGGAGGAGAAAAATGGAGTGCGCGGGGGGGGAGAGGGTTGGGAGTGGGGTGAGGTTGGGCGCGAACCCAACCGATATCTCAAAAGGAAACGGAGGGAACGACGACCGGGGGAGGAAGGTGGGAGCGTTGGGAGTCCACTGATTGCAATCGAAGTCCACGGCGGCACCACTGTCGCCGCCATCTTAGCAGTCAGTAGTCGAGGTAGTTCTAGTAGGTGGAGAGGTTAGGGTTAAGGGAGTCGATAGAGGCGGCGGGGTTAAGGGAAAGACGCTGGTAGTTGGATCGGGGGGAAGGGGGGGCGAGGGTGGGGGCGTTCTCCGTAGTCGTGCAACCCAGCCGATCGGCGGTATGCAAATAGACGAGTGGCGAGGTAATGAGATCAGTAATGGGCGGCTCGTGAGGAGTGGGAGGAGGAGGGAGGTGGTGGAGGGGCGGGACAAAGAGGGTGGGATGGGAAACTCGAGAGAGATAGAGAGACACGCGGGGGGATGTTCCATAACACGTTGCTAAATATGCGAAGACCTGCGTGATTACTGAGTAAGAATATTGTTCTTTCCCACCGAGGTGAAACGAAAGGTATCAATTTTATTTCCATTCCTTTTGGATCGGAAACTTGGCCTAGTTCTTCCACCTTGCAAATGAAAACTGTAGGAAATTGCTGACATTATCATAGATAGTGAATGGTTTACTAATTACTTGTTTCGATAATGCTTCATTGCATAGATTTGCTTCGCGTTGTCTATAGTTTGCCAGTGAGTAGTATCCAGTTCAATGGAAGGACTCCGTAATTCATAAAAAGAAAATACATTTGATAGACTAGGGTCAATTTTCGCTAATGTATTAGGTTTTTATAAATACGCTTGGATATGCATTGAAATAAATTGAAAAGTTCGAGTAAAATGTTTATTTCCTGATCCTCATGGCACGCACTCATGGTAGTAATCGGGAGAACGGAATATCTTGTTTGATGAATAAATTAAGGAGGCAGGAAATTGCCGTCGGACTGAAAAGATTCAAATCCGAAGAATGTTTGGCTCATCAATGACACCAATGGAGCTGATGATTAGAGTTTCGTTGCTAAAGTATTGATTAGCAACCATGAGTTTTCAATTACCGACATTGCATTTCGCCCAGGTCTTTAAAAAAGGATGAATGGGGTAAGTGGTGCGGCGGAAATGCAGTGTGGCGCATCCGCATTACACAAATTAAACTTATGGATATTAAATAATATGATCACGCTATTTTCATTTGCGAGTTGGAAGTCAATTTTAAATAATTTTCTATGCTCAATAAACTGTTATCTCAACAGCACAACACAACATTTTAATCGATTCTACTTCTTTTCTTGGTAATTAAATTTTTCAGTACATCGCCTATCGAGAAAGCCACAGAGAAGAATGCAGCTATGTTGTGGTCTGACATCAGAGTAGTCTGACACAGTCGTTCGTCCCAAGTACGGTATCTCGCAAATACATTTCGCCACTCTTTGAGTAGTTCGAGTTTTGCTACACAGCAGTCTTATAAAAGGTGCTGGGTACCTGAAACGGGATCTGATAACGAATCATACAATGAGACTAATTCAAGAATGTTTCAATTATGGTGTTGTAGCGTGTTGTTTATCCTTTTTAAGATGAAGGACAGGCAATAGTAGACAATGCCACAATACACAGAGCGGAATCTGTAGGCAGCATACACTTACTATATACACGTATTCAAGGAGAGAAAATTTAAGAGGTAGACACAAAATCGAAACTCTTGTCATGATTAACGTCTAATTACGCAAATGAAAGGGTCTCAAAAACCCCCATTGAGCTAAAACATGTATCTCCTTCCTTCTAAATAGTTAAATCAATCAAAAAGAATCAATGAAGGTTAAGTGCAATCACTTGTTTAAGTTAAATCTTGAATATCAATTTTGTTTTGAATGTGCCAAATCTTCGGGGGCCTCGTTTGGAAATAATTTTTAGATACTTGATTCACACGGGATAACTTGTATTTCAACAAGAGTTCTTCCCGGGTGCGATGATTACCACTTTAAATAATATTGGTCATTGAGGGAGCAAGTATTTTATGCCAAAACATTGGCTAAATAGGGTAGCGAAAGACCATCGGTTTCATTCGACGATAAATAATGGCTATAACGGATAATAGATTGGGTGAGTGGCTATCTATAATGTGGCGCGCGAAGGTCTGGAAAAGCATGGCATGGAGGAGAGAGTCGGGAGAAAAAAAATCACAAAGAGACCTCACAAAATTCGCCCGATGAACACAGTATACGCATAGGCTACGAGCTACACCGCGCACGGTCATCAAGCCCTCAAACACATCGGTTCTGTCTTTCCACTCCCCTTCCACTGCCGAACAGTTTTTCAACTTTGAAAAATATCGCCAAATGCGCAGGCAACCAACTAACTACGAGTGTCCTTTGTTCAACAAAATATTTCCTTTGTCAACGGGATCGAGGAAAAATCACGAGGGATATTTGGAGAGAAGGCAAGGGAGCCAGAAGACAAATGTATAGAGGGCTTCAAAGATTTTAATACTCTTCTTTGCATGCAAGAATATATTTTCCCGAGCCATTATTTGCTATTTATTGCATGAGTACATAGGGGACATGGCAGTCCAGGGGGTAGAGCGTTGGACTACCGACCAGAAATCCCGGGATCGATTCCCGGACAAGCCTCTCAGGGGACCTACAGCTCCACCCAATCTGTGTGATTTTTTGGGTACCAGATGATCCTGTGGAACCATGGACGGACACAGGGAAAGGAACTGGTCCCTCTTATTACCCTGATTTGTGAATTTCACACGCACCCGGGCTTGTAGTATTGGGTGAACTCTAACCATCACCTAACAAACCGACCTTCGGGCTGATAGCTGTGTTTATGATTTAATGTTCATGGCGTGCATGCGCAAATTGAATCAAACCGGGTGCGGGACATTTTAATGCACGTCCAAAAATGCCTGGATAAAATGTTGCAAATTTAAAATAAATTGGTATTTTTTTACTTTTCTCGTGTGTTCAATTATTCCGGGTTCCATACGCTTAATGTATGTATCCTTAGCTGTTTTCACAACCTAACCGCAATGAGAAGGGGTTTCGGATGCCCCATCCTTGGTGACAATCCACCGGAATTAGTTGCAAATTTACTGGAGAAGGTGGACTTGAGTCTGCAGGATACGAGGGGGTGGGGACGGAGAGTGAGATGAAGCGTTGCGTCAATTGGTGGGAGGGCACCTGGCCAACGGGGTGGAGGGGGTCACCACACATTCGAAGAAGCGTCCAGTGGATTCTGCGCGCGTGTTCCGCCGTAGGGGCGGAGGGGAGGTGAGTAGAGTGCCCACGCCTCTCAAAATCACCTGCGCCACCCACGCCCTCGCCGGCGGGGGTTTGGGGGTTGGTCCTTGATCGCGGGGGCGGCCGGGGGTTCGGCGGGTGGGAGGCAGCCAGCGCGCGCACGTCGATTCCCGTCATCACCGCCACCCTTTCGCGCACCCCTCACCTGCCTCTCGGTACGGCTCGCAATTTACTCCCCTCGGCCCGCCCTGTCAAGTGCCGAGTTGTGTCACACGGAATTCTTCCTCGGCTTTGTCAAATTCCAAGACTCTCTCGTTCTTACGTTTTCCCTAACACGAACAATGAAACCATGAGGAGATATATTTTTTTAGATACTTTTTGATATTTTAGTAGCTTGCGGGCCACCGCTAGGGTGTGTGGCAGGGGGTGAATGCACGCCAGACTAACTTTCACCCGAATATTTTTACCCCTACCGCGGTCGGCCATGTTATTCAGATCCCTTATCGTTCGTGGAGAAAATGGCATCTTAAATTTATCTGTTCTACACTTAATTTCTTTCATTTTATTGACACGATCACTCCTACCTCAGAACGATGGGGCTAATAATAAATTTTCAGTATCATTGCTAACGGACACCCTTCCAATTTATGCACGAGATTTAACCTTCGCTCCGTGAAAGATTCCCTGCCTAACTCCTCTAATATTTGGATACGCTACTCCATTTAACATAGCAACGTTTTACAAATCTAGCTCCCCTACGATGCACGTGACATTCAATCCAACTTCGTGAGAATCCCATACTCCTAGCAGCATAATCTAAATGAAGCCTAATCAGCGAAAGACGACATTGTTTTACCTTCGAGGTAAGCTATAGTACTTCTTCTTGAACTCGAATGAATACTTACGCATTATTCTTACTCACGACATCTTCTGAAACATATACGAGATCGTAATTGAGAATAAAAACGAGTGCTGTACACTGCCAGCATTATACTACATGGTGACTTCTTCGAAGATTTTAAAAATATTGACTTAAGTCGTAAAATAATTTTTTTAATACTTACATCTTAACGCGCATTATTTTGAAATTGAGAGACTCGATAATGTAAACAATATAACAAATAAATACCAAATATGAAAAAAAACAAATGTACTTAAAAAGTCAGTTTACCAGGGTTTCAAAGTCAATCAATATTTTTTATGGCAAAGGAAAACTCGAAAGCTAAAGTTTTCAACATCTAATTGCCAGTCAAAATTATCTGCCTCCATCTAATTTGCTATAAAAAAGGAAATGGTGAACCCATTTGGCCAAAAAGGGTACATGAGAGCAGCATAATTTAGATTTGCTTGAGCGCTCCCGAGATTGGGACAGTTTTGGAGGACAATAGAGGGGGAATTACGATAGAAGCAGTTGAAAAAAGTAGTTCAGTGGCCACAGGAAAGCTAGGTAATTATGTGGAGAGAAAGATTGGAGAAAACAACATTGGAGCGATCGCACTGCATCGTGAAGAGCGCACCTCGTCGTTGAAGAGCGCACAAAAGCGTCGTGAATTGGAGGTTATTAACATGAGTGTCGAGAATAATGGAGACAAAATTAACGTTATTGATGTCTGAAGAAGAAGAGCTGTGTACTACATGGGAAGAGGGAAGACTTGTGGAGAGGAAGCAACAAAAGTGGATGAGTACGATGTCAATGGAATGCGGAAGAATTATGTCAGAGAGGACGACGTTGGATTAGCGAGGAAGTGGAAGAAGGGAATGTCAGAGTGGCATGGGAGGATAAGAATAAATGAGAATTCTGTACCTACCAGGTCTTTGTTCCTTTTTTATTGCGGCATTACGTCATAGTTCCTCATGGTCCACCACAAACCTAATTTAGATTGGTAGACGACTGTACTGATATAAAACGCATCACAAATATCTTCCACTTGCCGGGCGGATGCTCTTACCGCTTGAGCTATCGAGGAAATTCAATTTGTGCAGAGATTTTGCTAGTGTCATCGCACCAAGTGCCACGATTCTTTGACCAAGAGATGGCGTCGGGAAGCTGTTTCAAAGGAGAAATGGACGACACACAAGAGGAAGGACAGTAGGTAAGCAATCATATAACATAATAAAGGATAGGAACAGTGCGTTTCGTGGCACGCATAGCCAAAAGAAAGAGACGAGCCACATTTATTTGCCCCGCCTTCCCCACCTCTCCTGTGTTCGTCCTTTATATGTGTTCCTATCCCTTTTCCTTATATCTATTTCCATGTGCATGAATATTTCTTCGCCGTATGGCGGGATTTCGTGTTTGAATAACCACTGACTTCTCATTTCAGTAAAGCAAAGACATTGATAAAAAGTAATATTAAAATAACTCGGATGAAAACAGGAATAGACAAAACCCTGTATTCCCGTGGCGAAAAAAAATTCGGAGCTCCCAAAATCCAATCCCACCAGATCGCTCCCACCATTAGATTCACCGCAACCGACGGTAACTTCGAGCTGAGAGTCGGTTATCGGTTCAAATTAATTAAACAGCAGGGCAAAGGGTGAAATTGGAAACAAGTCCGCTTAATTCCCCGCATCACCTTTCTAAATCCCTTTCGTCCTTTCGATGGAATTAACGTCCACGAGCAGAGTATCAAACTCCATGGAAACATTTATTTTCGAGCCGGATACGCGGTATATTTTTTCCAATCACGCCCGTCTCCGTCCTCGATCTGAACCATCTATCGTCATTAATTCCTATTCAAAAGGAAAGACCAATTGTCATTATTCCCGCCAGCCTCATCCTATCGCCCTCTCCCTTCCACAGACAGTCTCACAACTCCCGCTCCCACCGATCTCCACCTTCCCCATCTCCCACCCCACGACTCCCTTCGCTTTTAATTTCATCGACTTTCCGTCTCCCTCCCCCCTCTCCATCTCTCCTTCTCTCTCTTTCTCCCTCTCTACCTTCCCAACCATCTACTTCATCTGCCACAATGGCCCATGCCTCCTCGGCCCGTCGGTTCTCATGCGACAGCCATTTTACATTTCTAGATGAGAACGATTCTAAAATAGAGCGTCAAATTGGATTGATAAAAACGTCATTTTATCTGAAAAGCACTGTCGTTTATGCGAGAGATGGGCACTTTACGTTGGGGACAATAATTTAAATCGGATTGAAAAATATCACCTCTGACGCAGCAGCTGTGTGACGTGTGTCCCAAGTGGAGTGGAGCGGGACCCCTCGGGGGGGGGGAGGGGGGGGCGCCGCCGTTGAGGCGAGGAAAGGAACTAATCGATGGAAAACACGAGTCGTGATCGGAGAGATGATGCCCTCCCTCAAGAACGCGAGAGCAAATTCCTATTGTCTTGGAAAAATCCTGATGCTATCAGAAACATCGCAAGCGGGTGATCGTATGAGGGGAGACGTCCGTTGGGGTGCCATGTGTAGAATAAGTATGCGTGGAGATACTCGAAGAAAAATTAAAGTGGACCATACACAAATTGCTCAAATTAGGCATTGAAAAAATGAAACGCAAGACTATTTTTCCTATAGTTTTCAATGCTTTTTTCTCATATTCTGAGAAATTCTTTTCTTCTTGGTCCTCCACACAAGATAACCCTAATCATTCATTCTCCTTGAAAACCTTCGTTTTCCCAAAACGCGGGCATATCCCTCTTCAATGCCTTCCCCATTTGCCTCAAGGCAGGAAAGTGCCCACTCCTCCACAGGGCGGTGGGCGGGGGGGGAACTGGGGATGGGGGAAGGCGCAAGGGACCAAGGAGAGGCTGAGAGAACCGAGCGAGGATCTTGCCAATGGACTCGGAATCAAATCCTTCCCCCGTGGAGAGCGGAGGGGTGGTGGGTTGGGGGAGTGGGGGCGAGGGAAGGGTGGGCGAGGCGGAGAGTGTAACGTCTCTCGGAGCCATTCCTTTTCAGTAGATGTGGAGTCGAAGCTCCCGTCATATTCTCATGTTTGGTCCAGTATCCGCCCACCCACGGCTCGGGAGGAAAAAAATGCTCCGGAGGAAGGGATTCCGGTTTCGAGGGCCCCCCGCCCCCTTCTCGTCCCCTCACCAAACCCCCTCCCCACATCCGCTGAATCATTTTTCTCCCCCCCTAATCCCCACCGACCACCTCCCTTTCTCCCGCCCCCCCTCGTGCCCTAAAGGGAAGACCGAAGAGTGAGTGGGTCCCCTCTCTCGAATCATCCCCTGCCCCCTTCTTTCCATATCTCGCCCCCCCCCCCCCCCGCCCCGCCCCGGAATCATCTCAGCATCCCCCGCCGCCTCCTCCTCTGCTCCCCTTTCTCTCGCCTCCCTCCGCCCATATCTCTTCCACGAGATCTCTGACCATTGGAGTAGGTCTTCCTTCCTCTCCCTTTCAATATCTCCCTCGACTTAACCCTTCAACTCCTCCCAATCCCTCCCTCCCCCGCCGCCGCCCACTCCTCACACTCCACATCAACAGCGCCGAGGGCCAATGGCACGGCCATAATTGGCAGAGATAATCTCCCATAAGGCATTAGCATCATCCTCCCCCTCTCCCCTCTCCTCACTCCATTTCATTTCCTCTCTCACCTTCCCTTCCTCCGCCACCTCCTCTCTTCCTTCCTGGCTCTTTCATTCTTACTTTCGGCCAGCGTCAGCTTCTTCTGCATTACCGCGGCTGACTACTACGCCCTTCCTCTTCGCCCCTTTCCCAAATAACCGAGCTGATTTCTTTACCGTCCCGTTTTAAGGGGCTTGCAAAACAAAAAAACTTGAGCTGGCCGTGATGTGCGACAGGTGGAAGCTTCTGAGGGGATTCGACGCCAAAGTTTTACTTTTTCTATGTGAAGGACGTAAACTTATTTCCCGTGGCCTGCTCGGCCGATCGCACGCAGAATTACATCTTTTTTCTGGACTGAATTCAAATGAGGAAATGAGTTCCAAAACCGTGCATGATAGATCGCCTGATTGGGAATTAGAAATTAACATCCCAAGAGAAATTAACAGAGGAATAATGAATTGATTAGTATATAGAATGTAGTGTTTATATATATATATATACATATATTGATTCACATGGAAATAGATTAAAGATAAAGGGATAGAAACACACATAAAAATAAAATACAGGCATAGTGGGGAAGGCGGAATCGAGCAGATCACAAGCGCAAAAGTTTCCTTGACCGGGACTTGAACCACGGGTCTTACGAATCGCCGAGCATATGCTTAAACCACTTAAGCTACCGCGGAAACACAAAATGTAAAATGAAATGTTTAAGATCAAAGGGCCAGCAAATCGAAAGATCCGTGGCTCAAGTCCCGGTCTAAGAAACCTAAACTTATATGTGTTCCTATCCCTTCTCCCTATACCTCTACAAAATGAATGAGAATGTGTTCGCCATTGGTGATCGACTCCGATTGTAGCTCAGAGAGTGAATAAACAGAAAGGTTGTATTTTTTTACGACAGCGCACATAGGCGGGTTTTTGTTCAAAAAAGGGATACCTCTATCTTGATGAGATAATGTCAAATGTGTAGACTAATTAAGAATTAGATTAGAAAGAACGGTGGAACTTATAAACAAGATATCTTCCGAGAATATTTGGCATATTTTAATATCAAATCGATTTAAACTTTCAAATGGCGAATCTTAATTAACTGAAAAAGATGTGGATTCGGCCATAGAGGAAGGCACGCACTCTGGCGCACACACTCTGGCGCTGGCCTCGACCGCTGACGGACGCCCTCGCCGTTGGATACCCGGGAGTCCGCTCAGGGAGGGCTGCTCGTAAATTTCGCGTGAGCGGAAAAAACTCCAGACTTTAATAACTGCTTGGAATATCAAATTATGAAATCAAGGTGCCCCTTCTTACCTGAGGGTGATATACGAGACTACCATAGGGGGATGATTAAGGGAAGGTATAACGGAATGATTTCCACTGACATTGGAGAATTTAGACATATAGAAGGAGGATTCCATCCAAAGTGATTCATTCTTTTTGCATAAAAGCATACACACACGTATATATATATATATACATATATATAATGTAAATGGACTAACTAGTCGACACCTTTCTGTTCTGTTCCTAACTCCTCTTGAGAAAGGTGGTTGCACTACCGAAAATTCGAGACCCAGTGAGTCCCTCTTTTATGTGTTTCAGTTTCTGTGTTTATGTCGACTAGTTAGTCCATTTACATTATTGTGAACGTTCGTGGGATTTCCAAAAAATTGACAAAAGTGCAAAATATATATATATATATATATATATATATATATATATATATATATATATATATATATATATATATATATATTTAGAGAGAAGCGAGATAGCGCTAGCGGACAAAAACACAGAGAAACATACAAATGAAACTTTCCACGCATTCCGAATTTTCGGTGGGCAAACCACCTTCCTCTTGGGAAAGAAGGACCTGATGATGAGTGATGTATTTTTTAAGGTAATCTACCTGTTATGATAGGTTCCTT
Organism: Hetaerina titia; assembly: GCA_037158775.1. Taxonomy (NCBI): domain Eukaryota; kingdom Metazoa; phylum Arthropoda; class Insecta; order Odonata; family Calopterygidae; genus Hetaerina; species Hetaerina titia. The sequence goes on along the minus strand of CM073773.1, from coordinate 8,909,927 downwards.
TGGCTGGACACAACTACCAAATAAATATTTTGTGACTCCTAACAAAACACAGTCCTGTAACCTACTCTACATCAGGTACCATACATCAGGTCTCCTTCATCTCTACGTACTTCTTTCCTCCCTTCATTCCGTCCAACATCCCTATCCTGTTCCTGCCCTTTCCTTTTTTGCCCAACATCTTCCCCTCTATTACCTTCTTCAACATTCCACTACCGCTCAATACACCTCTCATCCATTTTTCCTGCCTCTATAGGATTTCTCCCAACAAACCCCTCTCCTCGCCCACCATCCCTAGCACTTCCTCATTTGTTTTCCTTTCGGTCCATTTCACCTTCTCTAGTCTTCTCCACACCCACATTTCCAAAGTCTCCAATCAACGTCTATCCTCCTGCTTCAGCGACCACACTTTCGCACCGTATATAATTACCATCCATTTCAAAGTTTTAACGAGTCTTTTCTTTACCATACACACACAAACTATATGTAACGTACGTACACACACACACACATATGTACGTATTTATGTTTTTGCAGAAATACTTCGGTTTGCTTTTCCTACGACGTACGGTAGTGCCTACGAAATGAAATGGGCATGTTAGTACCTCACCCTCAATGTTCCGAAGGCGGATCACATAAATCAGCAAGAAAAACTCTAGGGAAATTAAAAAGATAACTAATTGTAAGTAGATGGAAAACAGTGGACCGCACCAAAAAATAAACGAAGGAAAAGTTAACATAACAACCGGATGTGTTAAGCAGATAGGTAGTCTGGCGTAACCGTAAAACAGCGGTGTGCCCCACAGAGGTGAGAAAACCTCACAAGGTTTCCTTTATCTTACTGCCCGCCTCAATTTACGACCCCCGATAACCTACTCACTGCCTATACACACAGGGTGCACAAAAACCCGATAACTGATTTCATTAATTTGCTATGCATCATAAACCCTATATTCCCTCCCATTTTTGGATATAAGAGAAAATGCCTCGACTTGAAATGCAAAAATTATTTAACGGGTAACTTGCAGGTATTTCTTCATTCATGGTACCGTTGTTCCCCAGTCCGTTGAGCGAGTTGTCGACACTTGATTTTTAAATTCCTCCTTGATAAAATTACAAAGACTGAGAATTTCCATATTTGTAGTGTTCAACATTTTAAATAGCCCTGCTATATTTTTTAATATTAATAAAAATTTATCATATTTTGTTCTTTGATAAACATTATTCTACAGATAAGAAAATCTCGCAATTCACACTTCAAATTTTACAGCACTCGTCAGATTACTGAGTATGCTACTTTAAGAAAAGAAGTAGAATTCTATGAATAATAATTGTCTTTAAAAATCGAGGTATATATGAGGAATCATCATCGAATTCCTGACGAACACCAAAAAAAGCCTAAGGTGCTCCAAAAATTTTGTAAATTCCTACCATAAATTAAGAAAAGCTTTGAGATAAACTTTACCAGAATTTAAAAAAAATACCCGTACAAATTTATCTCTTTCTATTATTCAGAAGATGCGCCTCGGATAAGCATTATCCAATGCAAAATGCAAGCAGTAGTAGCAGGTATGGCGCAGATGTCTATCGATTCAAAAGCGAAGTCACACGTTCGTGTGCAACATAAATTCTCTAATACGTAATTTTCAGATTGCGTGATAAACTAAGCGATTTGAAGTAATGCCTCTCGGGAACTTTTATCCTGCAAAAAAAAACGAAGAAGCAGAAGCCCAGGGGCGTTGCTATTTATCTCTCTTATCTCGAAGTCCATTTCCAGAAAATCTTTCTGCCTTACTGTTCGAAGGAGATCAGTATATCACGTTAAAGGTTAACGGCTCCAGCGATATCTCCAGAAACATTTTAACACGTCAAAAGCAAAATAATGGGCGTAGCTCTGAAAACTCCTTGTTTGCTAATACTATAAAATTAAACCCCATTCCACGATATATTTAGAAAAGAACAGGATTTATCTTTAACGATATAGTGAGACGTGGGCACTAGGGTTCATAAATGCAACAGATTCAAAAATATGCTGATAATGAATGAAAATTGTACTATGGGCTTCGAGCATTTAACGATGGAACTGATAAAAATTCGAAAACATATGATTAACTTTTCCTTCTTGCTTCTAATGATTTTTTTTATCCAATAGCGCATTTGCGTAACTCAGCACGATCCACGCGTGATCCCGTGCTGTCGTTTCACACAGCAACAACTCAAAAATACTGGAATACGATAACTTTGATTTGTTTCGCAACAGTTTTCATATTTACACTTGTTAGTTTGAGCATGTTTTCCTCCAAATTGGACTTTGAATTATCGTCAAGTCTTTGTTCGAACTCCTATTTATATTTATCTGGTGTCGTCAACCATTGTCTAAATTCTTGCCCTGTCATTCATTGTTTTAATTTCGCGTCGCATGCTATTTTCTGTTAACAATCACGCCTTCACGTCATTCTCACTTCTGATTGGTAACTGTATTCACGTGGCTAGGATGAGAAAATAGCGCTCAATTATGCGTCGTGCAACTTCTCTTACGACTCCAACGCAATTCTACTGCGAGATATTACCTCAAAAGTTGGACGTAAATTTTGGTTGTGAGACATAGCCTTCGTTCTTTCACAGCCTGAGCAAAAAAAAGACAGGTAAATATACTCTGTGTATGTGTGTATATATATATATTCCGAGGCCTTCTTCAAGTCAGAAGTCTGACCTGAAGAAGGCCTCGGAGTAGGCCGAAAGCTTAAACAATCTATAATATGAGTGTTCTTTTACGTGTTATCTATTTTATTCTGTGTTCTATTGTGCCGTCCAAATGTTATATTGCTCTCGTGAGTACTTCCACATAATCGATATATATATACATGTATATTTATTTATTTATTTATGATTTTTCATATTTAAGCTTAATATCCAAAAAGCTATTAGTACAATATTTTACCGTTTATCTTTACCTTCATATACTTGGAAGAAATAATGCTATCACAAATATATAATGGCTAAATAATTTAAGCTTTTTCATAAATAGCTAATATTCTTCGTTTTGCATCTAATTTACACATCAAGAATGTGAGAGACGCTGACGAGAATTTAAAAGCTCAAAATTCATTTCATTTGTAGAGTTCACTGGTGATAGGGTGTGGAATGTGAGATTTATATTTCACCTTACCATGTGGTAATTTAGATGATATGAATGTCAGTGATATGTGTTATTCCAAAACAGGTATACAAACAATGCGTACGATACGTAATCCCAAGATTAATCATTACATTCATTACTTCAAGGCATTTGAGGCCACGTTTCTGAGAGCCAAAATCTTTTAGGGTTTTTATTGAGAATATTAAAACCTAGCTCTATTTTACGCACTTTCACTAGAAAAATGTTGACAGTTCATATTTTAAATCTAGCCCCTATTCCACTGATTTCATTCAAAGATTGGCAGTGGCAATAAAAATTGCATAAAGGAATGGCTAATTATGGTCGATAGATGACATTATCACTGGTAACATTTTGTTTAGATTATGTTTACCTTCAGTGTTCATAATTTAACTGTGTTTTAGGTAAATTTTAAACCTTAACATTAACAAAAACCACTTAAGCAAGATATTATTATGTTCATTGAAGAAAGCCAAATCAATAAAAGTTTTGCCTCGATTCCTTAACTATACGAAGTCTCTATTTGCATAAATCTTTTTCCAAAATTGATTGGCTTTATTCTAGAGGGTTCCTTCAAAATTTTTGACGAGTTGATGTGGAGTGTGATCAAGTAATGCTGGAAAACACTGTTTAAAAGGCCGTCGAGTTATGAATAATCGCGCCATCTGATTGCTTTTCCTGAGCCCAGCCGCAACAAACGAAACAAAGAAAAAAATGGATGCACGATGGAAGTGAAGACGGAATTTCCTTCCATCTCTCCGCGAAGTTGGTTTTCGTCACTCGACAGCCACATACCTCCCGCCCACTCGCGAATGAAATCCTTGAACACCATATCACTCCGCCAGAACGTCCAAAATGGCGCAATAAAGCTCTTCGGCCGTTAATTAAATCCCACATTTTGCGATAAGCTATCACGTCCCCGTGGAAGAACGGCTGCTTCGCGCTGACGCAGATGGGAAAGAAGAGGACGAAAGGCAACAGCAAGATTTCTCGAGAGCAGATACGGGAGGAAGTGTAACAACAAGAGTGGCCGGGAGAAATCCGTTGAGTCTGCGGATTAATGGAAGGAGATGGAGGAGCGCTTTTAATGGGGTGAGGCAAGGGAGGATTCCCCGGCGCCCTTTGTCTCCTTCCCGCCACGGGAGCGAGGGCTCCCTGATAAGAGTCGCTTCGGCGGTTGACGACGACCCGGAGTGAGAGAGATCAGCAGTTTATTCTGATTTTTATAAAAATGAAGAATGGGGCTGCCTGTCCGTAAATCTGGGACCTTTGATATTGCATTTACAACTAATATAAAATTTAACCAGGTAAAGTAAATGAACATTGTACTCACATTGGTAATAGGAACGTATCCTTCGAGTAGCGGATAAATACTTTATATTTTACCTTTCGTATTTTTTAATCTTTCTAAAATACTGGTCGAATTTACCGTGTAAATTTGAGGCAGGTCGTTTATCCGAGGATGTTGAAGACATAGGCACAAACTTCCCGTGGTAGATCAGATCACGTGCTAAAAATCAGGGAGATATATAGTAGAACGGATGGATTTAAAAGGTCATTTGTTCCTAGTACGATCACAAATCAAAATATATACGACCGCAGACGCGAAAAGTACGATTAGTATTGGCAGTGTATATTATATCGATATCATGCAAGCGTCTAAAATATACCCATTTTTATAAAATTGTTCCCGCAATATTTGAATATATTCTGTTTTCGAATAATCATGTTGTTGTGTATTCTCGAATGTACGACAGCTTCTTTCGTGGTAACTAACTTTGTTCAAGTGCATGGTCGAAAAACATCTGTGTAGAGATGTAATGGTTTCGCATTGGCTGGTGACCTAACACCCCCCGCCACACGTCCTCGTGGCGGCTTGCGGGTTATTGTGTAAATGTAGATATCTTACAATGGAGAAATCTAAGCTCGAGGCTTTCATCGTGCGCAAGTGCATTCCACGTATTCACTCAAAATTAATAATTGTCGGATTGGATAAAATCAGCGTAAATTAATACTTTATTATTAATTTATATGAAGGTCCATTTAAAATTTACTTTCAATGTCCTTACCTCACAATAAATATTTCTCTTTTTAGAAGATGCAAGAATTAGGCTTCATCAGCACATGGAAAACTCAACCTAGACAATTAAGACATATATTTTGGTTGGAGTGGCTGACAAAGACGTACTCTACTAACAACCTAATGACAATTCAACAAATTTCTTGCCATCGTATTTATTTTGCAAATCCACTTAATTTTTCACGAATAGCGATTCACTGATATCAAGTCTTGATTAAATTTTATGCATAATGAAGACTTACTTTACTATTATATAGTATATAAAATAATATTTTACAGTTTAAATACAAAAAACAGGGATATAGTGCACGAATCCCGAACAATATTTTAAACTACGTACGTATGACAAATTAAAGGCTGAGGGAAAGAGTTTACACATCGATAACCTAGACTAGGGATGGTGGTTGAGAGCCAGCGCTTAAGTGCGTGAGTACACTGTTAGGTCACGTTCCAACTCATCAAGTGATCACCGCGGAATTGCCCGAAGCACCCTCCCAGCTCTGCGTGCCAAAAACTGCTCAGCGTGCCACTTTTGGCGCGTGTGCCATAGGTTCGCAACCCCCGAACTAAGATATACGAGCATGATTTTTCAGCAAATTCTTTTAATTTCGCCATTACTGAAAATCAAACTTTTCCACATTCGCCACTGCTCCCACAATCACTAGCTATGCTCGTATATATATATATATATATATATATATATATATATATACATATATATTTATTTATTAGGTCATCTACCGTGTACTTCTTTCCTCCCTTCATCCCGTCCAACATCCCTATCTTGTTCCTGCCCTTACCTCGCTTGCCCAACATTCTCCCCTCTATTACCCTCTTCAACATTCCACTACCGCTCAATACGCCTTTCATCCATTTTTTCCTGCCTCCATAGGATTTCTCTCAACATACCCCTCTCCTCACCCACATCTCCAGTACTTCCTCATTTGTTTTCCTTTCGGTCCATCTCACCTCCTCCATTCTTCTCCACACCCACATTTCAAAAGCCTCCAATCTACGTCTATCCTCCTGCTTCAGTGACCACGTTTCCGCGCCGTACATAGCTACGCTCCATATCAGAGTTTTTATGAGTCTTGTCTTAACATCCCTACTCAACGTCCCCGTCATCAACTCTCTCCTCCTTGAGAAAGCCTCCTTGCCTAGCGCAATTCTTCTCCTTACGTGCCTACTACTTTGACCGTGTTCGTCCAAAACACTTCCGAGATACCTAAACTGTTCTACCTGCTCCATTTTTTTCCCTCCCATTTTAATGATTATATTAGCCTTCTTCTTCCTCGGAAATCGCATAACCTTTGTTTTATTAAGATTGATTCTCATCCCATATTTATCGCACTGAACCTCCATTTCACTCAGCAATGCTCTGCAACCCCTTGGCTGACTGAGCAACTAATGCTTGGTCATCAGCAACCCTAACCGATTTTACGAATTCCCCTCCGACTTTTATTCCCAACTCCAGTTCTTCCCATGCCTCATTAATCATTTCCTCCACATATACATTGAACAGCACCGGTGATAATGGGCAACCCTGCCTCACACCCCTCATACGGACTCTCTGTTCCCCACTCGCACCTGAGCAGTCTGAGACATGTACAGGTTGCGGATCAGTCTCCTGTCCCTTCAATCCATTCCTATTTTCTGCAGTATATATATTTTTTATTAGGCAATCTACCGGTTAAGGAAGGTTTTTGGATGGACACCACTGTCAAATAAACATTTTGTGACTCCCCACCTTGCAAACTAATCTATATCAGGTCCCTCTTCATCTCGGTGTACTTCTTTCCTCCCTTCATCCCGTCCAACATCCCTATCCTGTTCCTACCCTTACCTCGCTTGCCCAACATTCTCCCTTCTATTAAGCTCTTCAACATTCCATTACCGCTCAATACGCCTTTCATCCATTTTTCCTGCCTCCATAGGATTTCTCTCAAAATACCCCTCTCCTCACCCATATCTCCAGTACTTCCTCATTTGTTTTACTTTCGGTCCATCTCACCTCCTCCATTCTTCTCCACACTCACATTTCAAAAGCCTCCAATCTACGTCTATCCTCCTGCTTCAGTGACCACGTTTCCGCGCCGCACATAGCTACGCTCTATATCAGAGTTTTTATGAGTCTTGTCTTAACATCCCTACTCAACGTCCCCGTCATCAACTCCCTCCTCCTTGAGAAAGCCTCCTTGCCTAGCGCCATTCTTCTCCGTACGTCCTTACCACTTTGACCGTATTGGTCCAAAACACTTCCGAGATATGTTAACTGCTCTACCTGCTCTATTTTTTCCCCGCCTATTTTAATATTTAGCTTAGCCTTTTTCTTTCTGGAAAATCGCATAACCTTTGTTTTATTAATATTGATTCTCATCCCATATTTATCGCACTGAACCTCCAAGTGATTCAACAATGCTTGCAACCCCTTGGCTGACTGAGCAACTAATGCTTAGTCATCAGCAAACCTAACCGATTTTACGAATTCCCCCCGACTTTCATTCCTACCTCCAGTTCTTCCCATGCCTCTTTAATCATTCCCTCTACATATACGTTGAACAGTACCGGTGGCAATGGGCAACCCTGCCTTACACCTCTTCCTAACACTGCCCATCCGGACTCTCCGTTCCCCACTCGCACCTGAGCAGTCTGAGACATGTACAGGTTGCGGATCAGTCTCCTGTCCCTCCAATTCATTCCTATTTTCTGCAATACACGCATTAATTTTTCCCAATTCACTCTATCAAACGCTTTTTCGAAATCTACAAGACAGGCAAAAACGTCCTGATTGTATTCTATATTCCTCTCGACTAGTGATCTCATTACTGCAATGGCATCACGCGTACCTCTTCCTTTCCTGAACCCAAACTGATCATCCCCTAAGTAATCATTTGCCTTACTCTCTATCCTTTTGTTGATGATCCTGAGAATAACTTTAGCTGCGTGGGATATCAAACTTATTGTTCTGTAATCCTCACATGAGGTAGCCTTTGCCTTTTTTGGAATAGGAACTAACACCGATCTCACAAAATCTTCCGGCCAGATTCCTTCCTCATAGATACTACGAATCAGTCCATATATGGCCTTCTTCCCACCTTTCCCTAACCATTTCAACATTTCTACAGGAATATTATCCACCCCCACAGCCTTATTTGCTTTCATCTCCTTTAATGCCCTTTCTATTTCATCGTCGAGTATGCCTGGACCTAAGCTATCTTCTTCTACGTCATGTTCCTTTTCTATGTCTAACCTTGTCGGCCTAAGTTCTTTACCATACAGTGTTTCTATGTATTCCTTCCATCTCTCTTGGATTTTTCCTGGTTCAACTATTATCTTACCCCACTCATCTTTAACTGTTAGCACAGATCTTGCCTTCTTACTTCCCGATAATAACTGAACCTTGCTGTATAGAGCACCAATTTCACCCTTCTTCTGTAAACTCTCCATATCCTCGCATTGCGTTTTCCACCATTCTTCTTTTGCTTAATTTGTGGCCCTTCTCAATTTATTGTTTAACTCTTTGTACTTCATTTTGCCGAACTCTGTGTTTACATTTTTCCATCTTCTTCTCTCATCCATCTTTGCAATAATCTCATCCGTGACCCATGGTTTCCTTATTCTTTTCCCGTTAATGGTTCCTATAGTGTCTTTTGCTGCTTCCAATATCCCTTGCTTGATACATTCCCATTTTTCTTCGATTGTACTCAGTTCTTTACCGTCATCCATTATTTTCTCTACAGCCTGCTGATACTCCTTCCTCGTTATTCCATTTGATGCTTCTAAATTCCATTTCCTAATCCGACGCCCTTGCCTTATCTTCTTGAAACGGATGTTACATTTCATAACAACTAAATTGTGGTCAGAGTCCGCATCCGCTCCTGGGAAACTGTGCGAATTTATCACACTGTTCCTAAACCTGTGCCTAGCCATAATATAATCTAACTGATACCTTTCTGAGTCACCTGGCATTTTCCATGTATACCTACGCCTTTTGTGGTGTCTAAACCATGTGTTAGTGATGACTAACCCCTGTCTCCTGCAGAATTCAATTGCTTTCTCCCCGCGTTCATTCCTCGTGCCTAACCCATAGTCCCCCACCTCACCCCCATCTCTTCCTTCGCCTACCGTCGCATTCCAATCCCCCATCACTATCAAATGTTTCCCTGCAGGAACACTCGCGATGATATCCTCTAACACATCGTACATCCTATCGACTTCTTCCTCCTTGTGGTTGCATGTATACCTGAACAATGACCAAGTTCGTCGGCTCTGCTTTAATCTCTACGAGTAAAGTTCTATCAGTCGCTTGTTCTACGTTGACTACACTTCTTCCTACCACTTTATTTAAAATTACGGCAACCCCTCGTTGGCTCTCGTCCCCGCCGCTGTATATCACTCTATAATTGTCACTCCAGTAATCCCCGCTATCCTTCCATCTCACCTCGCAGAGACCTAAAACATCTATATTACCTCTTTCCATCTCTCGCTAAATATTTTCTAATTTGCCTCTCCTCAACATTGTCCTGACAGTATATATATATATATATATATATATATATATATATATATATATATATATATATATATATATATATATATACATATATTCATTTGGAATATTTTTAAACGAAAATGTACGTGCACAACATACACTAATTTAAATTTTCCTTTAAAGAGAAGCAAACAAGCGCATTGAACACAAAATGAAAATATTCTTTTTAATGGTTTAAAAAATAGGAATGGACAACTAAGATGAAATTGATACACATTTTTGATGGAATAGCTCATCATTACATAGCATATGAAGTCTATGTTAGTCTGCTTCCTTGTCAGTGGATATGAAGATTTAAACCGTATTTCGTCAACGTGGAGCGTATCATGGTGTGGATTGAACAAGTTTACCACAATAAGACTTTCAAAGTGACCTACATCACATAATTATGACAAAATAAAGAGAACTATGCTTCTTAAAACTTATTATATTCATTGAAGAAATTCAAATCAATAAAAGTTTTACCTCTGCTCCTTTATTAAGTGAAGTCGCTATCAGTAAAAATCGTTTTCAGAAATCAGTTTTCCTTATTCTAGAGGGTTCCTTCGAATTCCTGTAGCGTCGACATGGGGCCTGATCCAATTAAAACTGGAGAACACTGTCTTAAACATTGCGTAAGAGTTCCTCCTTGTACTTGCGTACTCTTCAGCCAGTACAAATACTTTTCTTTCGGTGGGAATTCAAAGACGCGCTCAACTCGACTTTGCGCGCATTATGCGTGAATTTGCGCTGCACAAACAAAACTTCACAAAGTTGTTTCTAGCACAAATCCAAGGGAGCGCCCCGCCCTCTCTCCCTCCGCAACCCTTTGAGGTGGCGTCACTGGAGCGCATTCACCGCCGGAATTGGGCGAAGGGGGGACGGAGCGGGTAGGGGGGCCGTGGGGGGCGGGGGAGGGGGGGACGGAGATGGAGCGAGCGGGAACCATAGAGGCAGCAAGAGGGCGAAAAAGCATGCGGTGGAAGTAACGCTGGTAATGCCCAAGGAAGCACACCCTAAACTCCGCCCCGCCGCCCCCCCCTCCCGCCTCCCGCCTGCCGCCGCGCCATCCATCAACGGAGGCGGGGATGGGGGGTCGATCCTTTGAAGAACATGCTCACGGATTTCATCAGTCCTCGCCCGACGGTGTCCCGGGATTAAGAATCGGCGTTTCTGCTTTCCTTCTCCTGCTCCAATTCCCCCGTCTTTGAAAAAAGGGGATTTTCGTCCCTCGGGGGAAAGTGGTTGGGATCGTCGGTGGGGGTGAGGAGAGGGAGGGAGGGGAAATACTTGAAAAGGGATATAAAAAAACAAAAGAGAGGGTGGGAGTAAAATAAAGAAGGCGGCGAAGAAGGTGACGGGAGTGGTTGGTTGCGATCCACCGCCGGGACCGGCCGCGTCCTGGGCGAAGGGGGAGCGGATAACCATTTCGCGGAATAGGGAGCAGGGGTGCTCGGGGGTGTTGCGCTGGAAGGGCTCAACCGTGCGGGTGGCGACGGATGAAGGGCGAAGGGGCGAGGCGCGGCGGAGGCTTTGCTCCGGTGGATGATTCCATCCATCGATTTGAAGGGTCGGGCTGAAGGCAGACAGAAGTGGGTGAGCTTCGCAAGACCGAACGAGATCATTGGACTGACAAAAGGAAACTGAAATCCGAGGTCTGATCATAGCTACGTCATCAGTTTACAAACAGTCAATTAATAGACTCGATGATTGTCCTTATTTACAGATTATAATTACTCTCTGCACATTTTCCTGGCTCATTTAATTGCACTTTGCACTCTCGCTTTGCATTTTCCTTTAATTTCCCATGACTATGATTACCATCATGGCACATTTGTCAAAACTTCAATCATTTAGTTTTTGTAACGTCTTTTATGTTGGATTTCTTTTATCGAATTTACTTAATTTAATTCGTGCATTACGCCACGAAGCAAACGACTGCCATGCTATTTAATTTGATATTTTAGTACCCTGCAAGTCATCGCTAGTATGTGTGGCATGGGGTGAAAAACCACAAACTAATTTTAATGTTTAACGTTTCAATATTAATAATGAATTTACGGATTTAAAATAGTCAATAGTTTTTAGATGGCCTCCAATTTTGAAATTACATAATTAATCAGTATTTAAGTTCAGCTGTACACATATGGAGGAGGAAGGTGGAAAAATAATCCACAAATGAGCGCCAGCGGCCGTTGATAGTTCCCAGCTGCCCGAAGAAAAACAATACAATTGATTATACCATTAAAACTGTCATTTCATGGCAGAATGCATTCAGTGATTCATCTTTTTGATTTCTCTCATGAGTTTAAATACTTCTCTGTGTCTTCTGAGTAGCATTGACAGAGTTCATTCGGTCATGTTCACTGACCACAGAGCTCAGCATATTTTAGAAAGAGGCTCTTATTGATGTACATTTTCATGTAATTCGCTGTCATAAATTTACTCCTTTCGAAATCTTGGTCATAAAAATCAGGGAATGGTCGTTCAAATTCAAAATCAACCGCAAATCAAGGATCTGTGAGCGCATCTGATCGAAATGGAGAGAGGAAAAGGATAAACTTCAAGGTTTTCATCGCACCCAGAAGTATTTTCCTCGGGTCGACTGCTTGAAACGCTGCCTGCAAGTGCGAGGATGCGGTGCGTGCGTTATTATTTCAGAAGAGACGTCCTCTCCCTGGAGGGGGGTGGGCGTGTACGATGGGCGAGCAGAACACTGCACGAGAAGACTCGCCTTCCTCGCTTATTAAAGGCCTAGCAGACACAAGAGGCAAAATAAGGCAAACAGAAGGAGAAGGATGAAAATGAGGGAAGAATGGACGGGTGCGGGTCTCTTGGAGTGAGCGAAGACGTGGCGAATGGAGAGAGAATCAAAAGTGATAACTTGCGGGAGCATGACACCAGAAGGGCGAACTCGGGAGGAAATGATTTTTCTCCAACGGAGAAGAAGAAACTCATTAAGGGTCGGGGAAAGAGGACGCCCGCCCGAAGTACGGGTACTTCTGGGCGCACGATTCATAGCAGCGAGGCTCTGATGACCGTTAGAGAGAGAAACACCGAAACAAGGACCTTAAACACACTACTCCTTACGTCACACAAATACACGTACTTGTACATTATAACTCAGCGAGTGTATGTCCCCATTCTTGCAGTTACCATTTTCTTAAAACTTGACCTTTTAAGGATTTTCAGCAAAAAAAAGCAAAAACATAGATTCAATCACCGATAAAGTGTACTTTAATCAAACGATTTAAAAACAACGTATTGTGACTTCAAATCACATCTCATCATTGCAACGTCGTTTTAATGATACTAAAATTGGCATCGCTTAATTTTCTTAAAAATATGAAAATTGTAAGCATACAATTCCTTCTCAAATTTAATGACAAATGGGCACGAGTAAATATAATTTTCACGATCACATCGATTTATGATCTTGCCCTCTTTATGATCACAGCGATTCATCATCTCTGACCGAAATTCTAGCTTTAGACAGCCACATTCATTATCTCGAATCTATTTCAATCTGTTGAACTTGACTTTCATTTTTTCTCTCAAAATAATAATTCCTTCTTTTTGAATTAAAAAAAATATATATTATAGCCTCAGTTCTCAGACAGAAAGTCTATATTTGTATAATCTTTAAATGAATATTATTACTCTGCCACGAGATGTATATTTACGACGGTCTTCCACTCCGTTCAGTAATGCACACCCTTCCCATGCACCGAAGCGGATTTCAATTCAGATTTTCGCGTTCGGATGGCGCGAACACTATTTCCGCTCGAAAGAGCGATGGGTCCAGGTCGAGTGGTGTGGGACGGGGGCGCCGCTCGTCCCCTTGAAGCCGTGCGCCGCGGAGTCCAAAGGAGAGGAGGAGGAGGCAACAAAGGAAGTGGACGGAGGGAAAGGCGCAAGAGGAGTCGAACGCGGGGCGGGCATAAGCGAGGAAAAAGGCGAAACGTGAAAACCCCGGCGGGAGGGAGGGACAGGGGGCCGGGGGAGACGAAATAAAGAGGAGGCGCGTGGGGGGGGGGAAAGGGTTGGAGTGGGGGGGGGAGCGGAGAGAATCGACGCCCGCAGAGAAACAAGGGGGCGAGGAGAGGCGGAGGAAATAGTATATGAAAGGGTTGAGTCGCGAAGTGTGGGGTGGGAGGGCTTTCGGAGGGCGAGGGGTTAAGGGTAGGGAGGGTGTGGGCACGGCATAAAGGAAGGCGAACTCAAAGGGGCCTCTGAACCCGCCGGAAGGGAAAAGCGAAGATTCCGGACGGAATGGGTTTTTAGAATGGGAATTGGAAATGTTTCGCGGCAGAAGGAGGGAGTAAAAGATAAAGACAAAAAAATACAAATGATGAAGAACGGGAGACAAAAGGAGGATTCTTTTCACGTTTTGAGTACAGCGGCGAGGAGGAGAAAGGAGGAACTCGTCGCAGATTGCTTTTCATTACTGCATTTCTTTTGTTGTTTTTTTATTCCTTTTTTTCTCCTCGATGCTCCGCCTCTCTTCTTGGGCGGCGTTTTGGGCTCCACTCTAGCGACGCCTGATGCGGGGGGACGGAGGGGAGGCGGAAATGGAAGGATGATGGACCATCCGGGCCGAAACGGCGGAGAAACGAGCCGAGTTCCTTAAGAAAACACGCAACCAAGCGATAGTGGAGTATTTCGCCGAACCGACGGAGATTGCGCGAAATCTGCCAGCAGCGGAGTCCGGACAGACGGTTGATTGAATTCGGGGCCGGGGAGCGAGGGCCACGCCCCAAGACGACCAACTCGGAAGGGTCGAGCGGATGTGGCGCTGGAATATTGTAAAAACACGACAAAAGATGACGGATTCGTCGCAGCCGTAACATTGGGAGCGCCGGGTGAAGCGGAGGTCGAGGACGTCGAAGGAACGAGCGCAGCCGAAGAGCCGGCGGGACCGCATTGTGCCGAGGCACGCCGTGGCACGCATCTGAACACGCGACTCCACGAATGGTGTGAAAAGCCAAAAACAATAGAAGACTGCCAATATATATCACGCATGGAATCAATCCAGATTGCAAACCAAAAAGAAATGAAAGGTCACAGGCTATAAAATAAGGAACGGAATAATAAAAAGGAAAGGTTGTCCGGCACTTTATGATAAACCAGTCAGGGATCATTTCGAAGGCGAAAACGTAAGATTAACTCTATAGTTTTTAAAATCCATGAGGGAGACGAGCTGCGACTAAGTGGTAAATGATACCGTGAAAGGACGAGAAATGGCCTTAATAAATACTTATTCGAGTGAGGAAAAGAGTTACATTCAGTCTCAATGCATAAACACGAGTGAAATTCCACAGTTAGCTGTTCATTGTCTGATTAACTGGACAATTTCTCAATGAGGAATGCCAATGCTACTCAGATCTGCGATAATAATTACCGGATTGAATTGGGAATTAATTATATAGCCATGAACATATTGCCATCATTTTGGTTAAAAAAATAAAATTTAAGCGGTTAATGATACCGATGATTCGTTATGCAGTTAAATTTATATATTTCAAAGTTATCGGCTGACAAAAACATTTTTAAAATATACCACTTCCAAAGATCTCCTTGTAGGAAAATTAGTGACAAAATGTCACAAATAAAAAATTACGAAAATTGAAATATTTAAATTTAGTAAACATATATATGATATATATAATATAAAACAACCATAAACACAGTAATCAACCCGAAGGTCGGTTTAGTGGGTGATGGTAGAGCTCATCCATGTACCAAGCCCGACGGATTGCGAATATTCACACATCAGGGTAGGGGGGCCAGTTCCTTTCCCTGTGCCGGTTATGATTTCCCAGAAATATCTGGTAACCGAAAAATCAACTAGCTTGGGTGGACCTGCAGGTGCCCAGAGTGCCTCTCCCGGGACTCGAACCCGGGACCCTCCGGTCAGTAGTCCAATGCTCCAAGGTAGGTTTTAGGATGGACACAACTATCAAATAAACATTTTATGACTCCCCACCTAGCAAACTAATCTATATCAGGTCCCTCTTCATCTCGGTGTACTTCTTTCCTCCCTTCATCCCGTCCAACATCCCTATCCTGTTCCTGCCCTTTCCTCGCTTGCCCAACATTCTCCCCTCTATTACCCTCTTCAACATTCCACTACCGCTCAATACGCCTTTCATCCATTTTTCCTGCCCCCATAGGATTTCTCTCAACGAACCCCTCTCCTCACCCACCATGTCTAGTACATCCTCATTTGTTTTCCTTTCGGTCCATCTCACCTCCTCCATTCTCTCCACACCCACATTTCAAAAGCCTCCAATCTACGTCTATCCTCCTGCTTCAGTGACCACGTTTCCGCGCCGTACATAGCTACACTCCATATCAGAGTTTTTACGAGTCTTGTCTTAACATCTCTACTCAACGTCCCCGTCATCAACTCCCTCCTCCTTGAGAAAGCCTCCTTGCCTAGCGCAATTCTTCTCCTTACGTCCTTACCACTTTGACCGTATTGGTCCAAAACACTTCCGAGATATGTTAACTGCTCTACCTGCTCTATTTTTTCCCCGTCTATTTTAATATTTAGCTTAGCCTTTTTCTTTCTGGAAAATCGCATAACCTTTGTTTTATTAATGTTGATTCTCATCCCATATTTATCGCACTGAACCACCAATTCACTCAGCAATGCTTGCAACCCCTTGGCTGACTGAGCAACTAATGCTTGGTCATCAGCAAACCTAACCGATTTTACGAATTCCCCCCCGACTTTCATTCCTACCTCCAGTTCTTCCCATGCCTCTTTAATCATTTCCTCCACATATACGTTGAACAGCACCGGTGATAATGGGTAACCCTGCCTTACCCCTCTCCCTAACAGTGCCCATCCGGACTCTCTGTTCCCCACTCGCACCTGAGCAGTCTGAGACATGTACAGGTTGCGGATCAGTCTCCTGTCCCTCCAATCCATTCCTATTTTCTGCAATACACGCATTAACTTTTCCCAATTCACTCTATCAAATGCTTTTTCGAAATCTACAAAACAGGCAAAAACGTCCTGATTGTATTCTATATTCTTCTCAATTAGTGGTCTCATTACTGCAATGGATATCACGCGTACCTCTTCCCTTCCTAAACCAAAACTGATCATCCCCTAAGTAATCATTTGCCTTACTCTCTATACTTTTGTTGATGATCCTGAGAATAACTTTAGCTGCATGGGATATCAAACTTATTGTTCTGTAATCCTCACATGAGGTAGCCTTTGCCTTTTTTGGAATAGGAACTAACACCGATCTCACAAAATCTTCCGGCCAGATTCCTTCCTCATAGATACTACGAATCAGTCCATATATGGCCTTCTTCCCGCATTTTCCTAAACATTTCAACAGTTCTACAGGTATGTTGTCTACCCCCACGGCCTTATTTGCTTTCATCTCCTTTAATGCCCTTTCTATTTCATCGTCGAGTATGCCTGGACCTAAGCTATCTTCTTCTACGTCATGTTCCTTTTCTATGTCTAACCTTGTCGGCCTAAGTTCTTTACCATACAGTGTTTCTATGTATTCCTTCCATCTCTCTTGGATTTTTCCTGGTTCAACTATTATCTTACCCCACTCATCTTTAACTGTTAGCACAGATCTTGCCTTCTTACTTCCCGATAATAACTGAACCTTGCTGTATAGAGCACCAATTTCACCCTTCTTCTGTAAACTCTCCATATCCTCGCATTGCGTTTTCCACCATTCTTCTTTTGCTTAATTTGTGGCCCTTCTCAATTTATTGTTTAACTCTTTGTACTTCATTTTGCCGAACTCTGTGTTTACATTTTTCCATCTTCTTCTCTCATCCATCTTTGCAATAATCTCATCCGTGACCCATGGTTTCCTTATTCTTTTCCCGTTAATGGTTCCTATAGTGTCTTTTGCTGCTTCCAATATCCCTTGCTTGATACATTCCCATTTTTCTTCGATTGTACTCAGTTCTTTACCGTCATCCATTATTTTCTCTACAGCCTGCTGATACTCCTTCCTCGTTATTCCATTTGATGCTTCTAAATTCCATTTCCTAATCCGACGCCCTTGCCTTATCTTCTTGAAACGGATGTTACATTTCATAACAACTAAATTGTGGTCAGAGTCCGCATCCGCTCCTGGGAAACTGTGCGAATTTATCACACTGTTCCTAAACCTGTGCCTAACCATAATATAATCTAACTGATACCTTTCTGAGTCACCTGGCATTTTCCATGTATACCTACGCCTTTTGTGATGTCTAAACCATGTGTTGGTGATGACTAACCCCTGTCTCTTGCAGAATTCAATCGCTTTCTCCCCGCGTTCATTCCTCGTGCATAACCCATAGTCCCCCACCTCACCACCCTCTCTTCCTTCGCCTACCGTCGCATTCCAATCCCCCATCACTATCAAATGTTTCCCTGCCGGAACACACGCGATGATATCCTCTAACTCATCGTGCATCCTATCGACTTCTTCCTCCTTGTGGTTGCATGTATACCTGAACAATGACCAAGTTCGTCGGCTCTGCTTTAATATCTACGAGTAAAATTCTATCTGTTGCTTGCTCTATGTTGACTACGCTTCTTCCAACCCCTTTATTTAATATTACGGCAACCCCTCGTTGGCTCTCGACCCCGTCGCTGTATATCACTCTATAATTTTCACTCCAGTAATCCCGCTATCCTTCCATCTCACCTCGCAGAGTCCTAAAACATCTATATTACCTCTTTCCATCTCTCGCTTAATATTTTCTAATTTTCATGCCCTCAACATTGTCCTGACGTTCCATGTTCCTATTCTAACTACTTTCTTCTTCTTCTGCATCTTCTGTCCTGTTGCTGTTATTTCTCCCCCGCAAGGATTTCGTGGGATGACGACCGCGGAAGCCTTGCCTCCCCCGCTGCTGGGCACGACATACGGCCCCTTGGGCCGAGTCCCGCAGTTGCCAGGACTCAATTTCTGTTTTTCGTCCATCATATTTTCTTGGGAATGATAATTGAGGTGGTTTCCCGTTGCCTTCCTCAAAAGTGTTTTTAACGTGACACCATCACTTAATGGCCACCCCACTGGGGTCAGACGCCTTTGCAGCCGCCTCACTGAGGAACAGACGCTGCGTGGACTACTTTTCGTCTGGCTCCTAATCTTCGACCTATCTGGCATGGGTGACCCTACCAGGAGCAATTTTATTTACTCCCGCCAGCACAGCTCTAGGGGTCATCGGAACACACAAGCCCTTCCACCACGACAAGGTTGTAGTCCATGGGAGGGGGATATATATATATATATGCATAAAATATATTTTTCTATAAAATATATAGAAATATATATATATATATATATATATATATATATATATATATATATATATATATGTTTCTATATATATATATGTTTCTATATATATATGTATATATATATATATATATATGTGTGTGTGTGTGTGTGTGTGTGTGTTTGTAAATATTTATGAAGCAACCGAACTAAAATTAGCCAACTGTCATATTAATAAAAATTAAGAGTTCAATTAACCTATAGAAAATCAATCAATAGATAGAACTTAATGATTGAAGGATTCTGCATTTTTGAGTTTTCACCGCGTTGTTGTTTGAAGCCGACAACAGTTTCGCCCAAGTTGCATTCGGCGTCTTCAGGTCGAAGAAACTGTTGTCGTCTTCAAAGAACAACGCGGTGAAAACCCGAAAATGCAGAATTCCTCAAGCCAACGCCGCGAATATCTACGCAACCAGAACTTAATAATCGTTCAATTTCACATAGTAAAACAGAAATTGTTAGGTTATATTAAATAATTATAATTCTTAAGGCTTTGTTTTTCAATTGGCTTTATCATTTTTGGCACCCCTCCAGAAACATATCCTTACTTCATCATAAAGTTGGGAAGAACAGTTTGGGAACAAATGGCCAACCTCTCTAGAATCAAGAGCTTTATCTTATTAATGTCGGCACAAACTTAGGTAAAATGTAATCATAACATCGTGACACCCGATTTCAAAAGGATCGATGGAGCAGTATCCTTGAAGTGGTACTCGTACGTTACGAAAGACAAAAATGGGCCTTGAAAAATGAGAAGAATTTCATGTGTAGAGAAATGTATCATTACTCTACTAACGCAATGGAGGTTTCATAAATGCAAATGAAGATTCCATGAATGCATTACATTTTACGTGAAATTCATCGCGTGCAATAGATTAAAATGTAACCTATACCCCTAACCAGTCCTGTATAATTACGCATATTTATTTTTTCGTACTTTTCTCACCAATATCGGAGGCATATACGTACTCTTCTCAGAGACTCACATTTCCGACTGCTGTGATCGCTTCTGAGATTCTGTTACTTTCAATTTACCACTTCACGTTTCTTGTCCACAGCACACCACAATTTGCAAGCTCTGTTTATGCCGACAAAGCATATTCCACAATCCAAGCGTCGGAAATGAAAGGTCTTTGGATGAACTTTTGGATCCGCGTCAATGCGGTGAACATTTGGCTCTCTGTAATGGGTCTGCGAAATCGAATCGAGCGCCGCAGTAATCAAGCCGAAGTGTGGCTTTGATAGGTGAGGGTGGAGCACAGCTTGTATTGAGCCATTCGGTGTGTGAAACCCACACCCACGAGGGAAACAGGGACCGGCTCCCTTCTCTGTGCCGACTGCACTTTCCCAGGAGGAAGATCTGATGCCCAAGAGAGTCACTTTGCTCGGGTGAAGATGGGAGTGCCGGCATTGTACGGATTTCCCTCTGGGTCCCTTCGTTCGGAAGGCGAAGGATCTTCCCATCGGTCCATCGTGCTCCCTTTGAGTCTTTAATGCCAAAAACAGATTGGCCTACACACGTGAGGCGATTGTTTCGTACGGAGAAGCAGAGAAGCTGTAGCTCCTTAAGGCGCCACACACTTGGATTCGAATCGTAAAACCTGTGACCTCAACCAGTCGGCTACCTCCCTAAAAATATCGATTTATTTGTCGGGAATTTATCCATTACAGTATTTTTTACAAACTGAATTACATAACTTAAATTGACAGAAGTTTTAAGGCAATTACAAAATGCATATGGTAAGTTAAGGGAGATCAACCTAATCGTTTGAAAATGTAAGATACGCTTTTTTTCCATCGCAGGAAAGACGTATCCTGAACATTTTATAATCCTGTAACCATCAAATTGAAGTGTGCGTGAGACCATCGTAGTAATCAGATCACTAATAGAAAGGAACATCAAAGTGTATTTGTTTGTTTCGTAAATTTCGAAAAGGCGTTCGATAGAGTAACTTGGTTATAATGAATAAATGTATTACAGAGGATAGGAGTATATTGGGGGATAGGATACTTATTCGCAACCTGTACATGCCCCAGGCTGCTCGAGTGCGAATGGCAGACGAAGAGTCGGGATGGGGGGAGCTAAGAAGAAGAGTAGGAAAGGATGTCCATAATAACCTGCGCTTTTCAACTTTCACGCAGAGGAAATGGTGAAAATGGAATGGGATGAACAGGAGATGGTAATGAAAGTCGCTGAGAAATTGATAAAATCAGTTAGGTTCGTGGTTGATGAAGTTTTAGTATGCCAGTCGGCCAAGGGACTGCTAAACGCATTGGAAAGTCGGAGTGGTATGCAAGGGATGAGAATCAATGTAAGCAAACCAAAGGTCATGTGGTTTTCGAGAAAGAAGAAGGTTAAGCTAAATTTGAAAATAGGAGGCAAAAGCTAGAGCAGGTGGAGCAGTTCATCTTTCATGACTATGTTTTGGACCAATATGGTCAAAGTAGAAAGGACACGAGAAGAACAGCGTCAGGCAAAGAAGCTTTCGCAAGAGTTAAGGAGTAGATGGCAGGGACGTTGAGTAAGGATATTAAGGATAGATTTGTTAGAACTTTCGCATGGAGCATGGTATGCACAGTTTCGGAAACTTGTAGTTCAAGTAAAATTATAGGATTAGATTTGAAACTCTTGAAGTGCGGGTGTGCGGAAGAATGGATAAGGCGAAATCGACGGAAAGGAAGACAACCGGGGAAGTGCTAGTCATATTGAGGGAGGAGAGAAGAGTGTTGGGAGAAATCCTAAGGAAACAGAAAGATGAATGCAGAGTATTTTACAATACAACAATTTTAGAGCGTAAAAATCATTCAAATTGACCGGGATTCGAACCAGGATCCCTCGATGTCCGGCCGAGTGCTTTGGCCAGTTAAGCTACCGAGGCGTCCTCTTAAACTCTGAAATTTTGGAGTTCAGAGGAAAATCTCAGACTTAAAGAGAACGCCTCGGTAGCTTAACTGGCTAGAGCACTGAGCCAGACATCGAGAGATCTGGGTTCGAATCCCGGTCAAGGCGAATGATTTTTACGCTCTGAAATTGCTGCATTGTAATGCACACTTAGCGGAAGACTCCGTTAAAAGTTATTGTTGCGGCATCTCCTGCAATTTCTTGAAATTTGGTAGAGTATTTTGCTCGGCGAAGGAATGCTGCATACTGTGATGGAGGGAAGTACGTTAGGCAAGTGAAGAAGGTGTAGCAAAAGGATGGACACGTTGGACGGAATGAATACAAGAAATGTAGGGGTGTACAGTGTGTTCATACAAAGCCTATCCAAACGGCAATCTACCAAATGTACATGTAGGTATCACTTTGAAATATCCAAACCTTAAAATTTACCTCTACGCAAACGGGTCGGAATTTGAAATCATTTAATGTACAAATTTTCGATTTGAATTTCTCAGTTGTTATCGATTATATCAAAGTTTAAGGTATCGGTGCTTAAACTCATTAAATATTTCATTATTAAAGGCTATCTAGCAAATTTGGGTGAAGAATAATCATGCCTCACAAGAGTTTCACAAAAGTATTCACTACTTACACTTGCTCAAGTACAAAGATGCACCAGTGGTGTAATTTATAAGCAAAAGTTGAAAACTGAACCGGCCTTGAATTGAAAACTGAATCCATTAAGCCTTGCATTTCGGGTACAATTTAAACCCTAATTATCGTTTTTATGCCATAATGCAGCACAATCAACCGTAACAAGTTCCCTTTAAGGAGTTAGCCATTTGAGATCCAATCCTCCGTCCACAGGGCACGCTCTATTGGATGACCCTCCTTCGTATCGTCAGAATGTCGAAGGATCGATTCCTTTCCAGGGAATGGATTTCATGAGTTGTCGTTATTGACGGAATAACTTTTCGATGCGATACGAGCTCCGTTATTGGAACAGCTACTTACAAAAATGGATTCACTATAGCTTCCGATCTGAATGATAATAGCATACAGGCAATATCTTGTAAAGTGATACATTTTTCATCACCTTATCGCATTAGAATTGTTTCGGGAATGCTATTTATTAGACAGGGATTCTTATGGTAACTTTGTCCAAGGCAATGGACATGAAAATGTTTGTTTTGGTTCATCCATGTTGGTGCTTGTTTTTTTCATGATGCCGCCTCCACTAATTTTCTGGTTTCGTTTGCATAATATTCGAGCGTGCATTTTCTTGAGAAAGGTCCTTACTCTATCAGCCGAATGATTCTAATGAATACCTATTTTTTCTGGATAATGACCACAGACACTCAATAGTTAAAACGAAAAGATGAATTTTTCATGAATGAACTTAATTGTACACTGTTTCTTTTCCTTTGGATGTTTCATTTTTTAAATAATTGAAATAACGCGTATAGTTCAGAAATACTGAATTTAATTTCGTGCAATATTATTTGTTTATTTGATTATCATTTTTGTTTTAATGTAAGAAATACAACAAAATTTAGGACCAATAGGTTCAATCTCTCTATGACTTTTTTTTCCAAATTTGAGCATCACTATCGGAACTAAAAAAAATGAACGTTCTTTAAAAGTCTTATAAAACACTCGACGATAACCTTCCCAAATGATCTCGAGTTCGGACAGTAACACCCTTTTTAAAACAAATCACCGATGAGGATAACGATCTCACGATGCTATTCCATAATTCCAGCTTCGAAATCGCGGCGTAAATATCGAACATCACGGGGAAGATCAAGATAAAATTATGTAAGGGGGCAATATTATAGGATTTTCGCACGGGTCGAAATGAAGGCATTGGATGGAGACGGCGGCGGCGTGCGAAGAAGGGGGATGGGGATGAAGAAGAGGAGTGCTGCTACGGGGGTGGTGGCGGGGGGGAAGAGAGAGAGAGAGAATAGATTTTTAAACCTCTTTCCACAACATTCGAACGACGTATTAATCACTGTCTCAGCTCTTTCGGGAACTGCCCCAAGGTCACGAGAACGCCTCTCCCATTCCCTCCCCCATATTCCTCTCGTCGTTCCCACCCTCCCCCCCGCCATTCGCCCTTTCGAAGAAGAAGACCTTTTCCTCCCTTCCAACTCCCCTCAACCGACTACGTCCTCCTCCCCCAATCACGACACCGCTCCCTTCACCCCTCTCCATCCCTAAGTACGTGTATCCTAGCGTCCAAATCCACCACCCCCACCCCTCCCTCATCCACAAATGCTCTTCTTCCACCCCGCCGTCCCCCCTTCATCCATGTATCCGCCAGTACTTCCCCAATCTAGCACCTCCCCGCAACTTTTCATGCCTCCGCCAGCCAACCCTTCCACTCCCCCCGATTCTCTCTCCACTTCCTCTCCCCCTCTTCCTCTCGCCTCCTCATATTCCTTTGGCGAGGAACTCATTTTCTTAGCTGTCAGTGGCTGCGAATGATAATTGTGAGTTTGGCTCTCCCGCAGCCATTCTCACTCCCCGCGCCCACTTCTCCCCACCCTCCCCCACCCTCCCCCTCCCTCCGATCCCACTTCCTCACCTCCCGGGACACTGTTTAATAAATACATGCACAAAGACAAGTGGAAACAGGGAGAGAAGTCCATCGGGTGAGTTCAGGATCCACTAAACTGATATATTACTCTCTGTATACACATCCAAAGCCGAAGAAAGAGTCACCAAATGATTTTACGCTATGAAATGCACACACCGCGAGTCATTTAAAACACTTAAGAAAATTGAGAATACAATTATGAATATCACAATCGTCATAGGTCATTAAAACTGATTGTTTCTGGTGGCGGGGAAAAATATTAAATGAAAACGTATCCATTATAGTTCATTTGTGGTGTTTTACCTATTGAGCAGGTTTTAGTGGACCGTAACGACTATTGACTTCTTTGTATCGCCAGAATTTCCTATTTTTCAACTACAATATTTCTTTCTTCATTTCTTCGTAGCTTCTGTGAAACTTCATACTGCTTCCTCTCTTCCTTCCTCAACCCCACTTACCCAACGCTTTCCCTACTATCACGCACGGCCTCATCAACGCACCACTACTTTTCAAAATTCCCTCCATTCACTTTCACGGTCTTATTTGGATTTCCTCCAGCAACTTCCCTCTCTTTGCCCACCCTATCCTGGAAAGCATTCCATAATAACTGCAATTCTTTGGCAGTCTGACTTTCTATTGCTTACGAAAAGTGAAGAATCAGGCGTGATATTGTGGAATCGAGACATAATGAAAACTTCGTTGCAATTTTCCACAGTTTTAACTGTGGAAAATTGCAACGAAGTTTTCATTATAACTATTGCTTAATTATCTGCACACCGAAATGAATTAATCATTTCGCCACCTACTTTTACTCCCAGCTCCAGCTCTTCTCACACTACCCCTATCATGTCCGCAGCATATACACGTAAACCGAATAGTTCCGGCGCAACCCTCTCCCTCTCACTCCCCCGCCAATCGGTTTCCATCCAGATATTCTTATTCTACCCTTAACATCGATCTCAGATTCATGTACAACTTTTGAATAAGTCGCCGATCCCTAGTCTACCTCCTCATTCCTCAATATCTCCGTCATCATTGCCCACTCCACATGGTCGAACGTCTTATCAAAGTCCACCAAGCACACCAAGACATTCTGATTATATTCAATGCCCCTCTCTACTTATGGTCTCATCATTGCAATGACATCACTCGTTCCTCTCCTCTTTCTGAAGCCAAATTGGCTATCATCTAGGTAGTTGCTTGCACTATTTTGTGACCTATCGATGATAAATGGAACTAACTACCTGTGCTCAATGCGAAATTTAACCTATCCCTATTTCCCCCGAAAAAAGTTTCCCAACACTCTTTCGGGATCGGGATCAAAATTGAACTTATTAAATATGGCCGAATACCTAAAATGAAACAATTTCAAAGTGTAAAAATCATTCGCCTTTGCCGGGATCCCACCATTTCCTCGATCTCATTAGTTTCTCGCCAAAAATCCACCACTCTTTCCACTTGTATCTTCCCTGAACTCATTATCGTACTAACATTTCATCTACCTATCTTAAACGTATCGATCCTCTTCTGAATTATCTTTTCCACTGCGCTTCAGCTCGTTTGTGCCATGGTTTCGTGTGATGTGGAGCGAGGAAACCTTGTCTTCGCTGACGGATACGACTCCCGAGCCCAGTTCCGCATTTGGCAGGCTCCATTTAATCTCTTCGTCCTTCCCCATTTATCACGGAAAAAGCAATTGAGATGCCTACCCGTAGCTCTCCTCAATAGTGTTTTTAATGTGACACCATTACTTGAAATGCATCCCCACTAAGGTCAAACGCCTGGGAACATGGTTGCGCGGACTATTTCCGTCTGGTTCTGTTGCCGTATCTAGCATGGGTGCCCTAGCAGGAGAAATTATATTTGTTCTGGCGAGTAGAGTCAAAGGGGTCAAGAGGTAAGTCCTTCCATAACGTCAAGGTCGTAGTCTACGACAGTTATCCACAATAACATATCCAAAAGTTGCCTGTTTAAAAGAGTAAGCTTTCATCATAAAATTATTCGCCTTTTTTGTGCATGGTAAAATTGCATGTTCATAATAAAATGTTTATTGGATGTGTCTCGGATATACTGTTCACCATTTAGACTCCCGTACGCTTTTCTTATATTTATGATAATATTAATTTAATTTCCAATGCTGTCGTACTCTTCTTGAAGCAAATATTCAACCATTATTATTAACCAGTAATAATGTAAACTTTAACTTTAGACGCCATTTGATAATTTAAAATCTTGCATGACGTTATACAGAAAAAGTTGATCTATAAAGAAATCCACGCTCGGTTGACGCACAAATTTAAAAGTCTTAAACGCGACCGCCGGTGAAATCCATCATTACCTGCATACTCGGAAAATACATTCGCTGAATTATTATTAGGAGGTTCTTTTCTGAAACCACTTCTGGGTTTTTTTTTTTGGCAGGAACACTCCCACCTACATGCGAAGGTGCATATAGAATGGCAAAGAATGCATCTGACGTTTACAATTTTGAACCACAAAAAGAATAAAAGAAAACCAATTTCTGAAAGGAAAATGGGTGAACTGAGCTTTAGAGAGAGAGAGAGCGGCCTACCGACCAACTCTATCACTGCGGAGTTTTTTATTTCCTATCGAGAGAGAGGGAACGAAATGTCGCCCAGGAAAGAGGGAAATGAACGAGTCGGAAATACGGGAATAATACTAAGGGATAGAAATGAGAAGTAACTGGAGGGGATTGAATTGAAGGGATTGAGAACATAATTGCAAGCCGATGCGCCAAAAGGAGGAGATTGGAGGGTTTGTCTCTTTATTTTTTAAGTTTTTTCCCCCTGGTTGAAGGCTCACAAAAGGAGATGAAATGACGAATTGCTCACCACTGCACGAGGGAAAGGAGGGAGGGACCGTGCCAGGAGGGGGTGAGGAGGGGGTACATGAATATTAATTTTTATCCCAAGACGGCGGAGGAGGATGGTGGGGTGGGGGGGGGTGGAGATGAGGCGTGGGACGGGACAGAGCTGCGAGCGGAAATGCGGATACGAATGACGGCGCGATGAAACGAACTCGAAGGATTGGTTGGCGGGACGATGAGCATTTCTATACATCCCCTCTTTGTGCTCGGTGCTTTGCCGCCACCTCGCCTCTTTCCTCGCCTTTGGTGCACTCACACATCTTAGTCCAATCCACACTTATACAGAATTTATAAATATTCTAAGACCAAAGAAACTGTATTAACACTACTAAAGTTTTAACATCGTGGAATGTTTTCACATCAATCGAAATTGAACATCAATCGCACTGTTCAACAGAGTATTCTGCGGTAAATTATGATTGTTCTTACGAATTGCGTAGTTTAAAGGGTGATGTTGTTGAATTTGAACATGATAATGAGCAAATAGTAAGTACTGTTCCACTATATATTTATTTAAACTTTGATAATGCTTAAATTAATTATAAACTAGGTAATCTACCGGTTAAGGTAGGTTTTGAATGGAAACGACTGCCAAATAAATATTTTGTTTCTTCTCACAAAATATAATCCAGCATCATACTCTACATTTAAATAAATACCTAGTGGGAAAGGGCCACTATTTTTGCATTATTAGGATCGCTCTTTTTCAGTATACATTGGAAGCAGGTTTCATTTATGGCCGTAAGATATTTTATCACTTTTTCCTTTCCGATTGTGAAAATCAGCAGAAATCTGCGAGGACAAAAAAGTCATTTGAATGTTATTTAAATTCTCATAAAAATAAAATTTAATGAAAACGTGATTCTTTCATAAATATTGGCTAACGTCCGTAAACGAAAAGCGATTTTCTATCACTTTGATCCGTTTTAGCGAGACAGCGGACTCTCACGCCAAATTTCTATAACGTAAAAAAAGGCGATTTTTGGAATGATTACTATGAATTGTGGAATGATTATATGTGGACTTAGCGTTGCAAATGTTCCTAAGTCGCTGTGATGGGAAAGAATTCGTTACTATAATTCTTAAAAAGGTGTTTAAGGATTTTTTGTGTCTTATTAGTTAGGAGTAGTACAGTATTGCGTAGTGTCAGGGTCGGTCCATCCGAAACCAACCCTAAGCTACGGTTAGCTAAAACTACGCTTGATAAAAAAAGAAGTCGAGAAATCGCTACCTTATTGCACTTTATTATCTATAATAACTCAGTAATTCGAATACATGGAAATGTTATATGCTAGTTCGCTTACTGTGATAGAAAACTTATTAAATTTTTGAAGCTCTTTTAGTTTCTATCAATAAATATGAATCAATGAGATTTATAATAATTAAACTGCCTCTTTGCCAATTTTAGCACATTCTAATTCGAAATATGAGTACCAGCCGAATAATGAATATCTGCACACTGGAAATCTCGTTCGGATTGGCAACGCATGGTCGCGGACACAAAGATTACATTTAAACATGACATTTCAAATGCATACATCATCGATTTAGGCCGAACGGGTGTTTTTGCATGATTTTCGTGAAATATTTGTTTATGTAAAAATATCTTTTCAATAAATGCTCATATCATCAGAAATTTAAGCATTTTATTTCACTCCTGAGATTAAATACCATAGTTTAATTTGTCATTCGACGGAAATAATCCAAACCTATGGTTCGTGGCCTCCCAAGCCAAAATATTTCCCAAATAACTTGCGTAAAGCAAAACATTTTCACTCTGTTGCTTTCTTTCATGTTCAATATAAAATTATACACGGAACTCTTGGAAAGAAAGCATTTAAAAAACGCTATCAAGATTTTATGATTCCCTTGAGCGCATGAAATGCTGGCAACTGAGGATTAATTCACAGTTCTTCATAGACATTTTGTGTGATAAAAAAGAGACCGAACGAGAAAGAATGCTAGATGTAGATAAGACGAGGGGAGGTTCAGGAGTTTCCTCAGGTTATAAAGATAGGTTGATGGACGAAGGTTTTCACGAGAACAAAGAGTCATAATTTTGACTGGTAAATAATACATTTTCAAAGAAAGGTAGGAGTCGTGTATGATAATTTCAAACGTTTAAGATTTCTCGATAAAGTGCCCGTTTCCTCGGAATTTTAACTTTATTATGGCTTGAAAATATACAGAATCACGAGTATATCGTTCAGGAAGGCAGGTGTTTTTTTATATATTGTTTACAAAGCCTTCCAATCTCAGTAATCTAGAATAAGTACCTTTCATTTTTTAGAATCAATAAAGGAAGCTGTTATTTTTATCCAAAAATTACCATTGACGGTTATTATCTTTCTCTTCCTCGCAAACGACAAGTTGATCAGTTTCTCCTCATGGTGTTTATTGAAACTGACTTAATCATATTTTTCCCACAGTATTTTATCATAAAAATTTCATCGACCCTAGTATTATATGAGCTTTGGTGACATTTGACGGATTAAACTGCCTCCAAAAGTAAGAATTAATTCAATTCCGCAGGATCCGACTCCCGAAGTGAAGTACGACGCCTTAACTTTCCGTTCATCTAGTCAGCACGTTTTCATATCAGACTAGTCAGCGCTACTTTCCTCCCAAGGCTGAAGGCTGTGGTGGGCGTCGCCTTATCCATTTGTTCTAAGGTATACAACAAATATCCTTTTTTCCTCCTATTTCACTACAAATCTACCTCTTACAGGTAGCAGACCTATTTTCAAAATTACAGGTACCTACCTGTAATTTTGAAAATAGGTCTATTGGGATTATATGAGAATATGATAGTGTTCAATACAGGTATTCCTCCATGTGCATTCGATGGTTCAGTGCTAAATTTGATTTACGGCAGTTTTAATAGTTGTAAGTGCAGTTGAGTGTTGTCTTTAAAATATCGTCCCCAGCCTCCTCAAAATCATGTCAACAGAGGTGCCAAAACAATCAAAATTAATAAACATACTAGGTTTGCATGAAAAGTATCAGGAACAATGTTTCCCTGACGTGTGCGTGAATTGGTGAATTCAGACCGTCAATTAAGTGTACGCATGATTGCAGATCGTATATTGGCATTGATAGGATGACATTCAGTGCACACCAGTATCTCTGAACATTTGACGATGCGAAATATCTGAGCTAAACTGGTCCCGAAGGTCTTGATGGACGACCAAGAGCAGAGTGGAATGTTTGTTTGCGGATACCTTCTGCGACGGCATTGCGACGATTTTCCATCCCTCTTCCAGTCCCAAAGTTCAAAAGTGAAATCCCCATTCATTCGAATCCCCCATGGGACCCTAATCGCCGTCAAAGAAGCTTGCACGCGTGCCCTTAAGGACCCATATACTGGTGAAAGTTTGTCGACGCTCAAGGGATGTGCTTTGAAGAGCTTAGAGGCATTGTACCAATAGTTGAAATTAATCTATTTTTTCCGAAACCTTTGCCGAAACGTTTTATCCAAACCATGTACTCTCATAGCTCCAGGCGTCCCCTGGACTCTCCGCTCCAGCCATTTCAGTTCCATTTATCTCTGTGCGCTAACGACTTCCACTGCTAAAGCGTCATCATGAATCCAAGGTGCGTCACTATCCACTTTTGCATAGTACACAGTCTTCCATTCCCGTAACGTTGCCAACTCGTGTCATTTTCTCCCTCCTCTCCCTTCGATTTCTTCTCTCGCTTTCCGATTTCCTCCTCCACCTCCTCCTTCTCCTCCCACCCTTATTTCGCCTCTTACCCCGTCCCCCAGTCCTCTACCCATCTCCCCCTCCAAATCCCTCTGGTTCGGCAATGGTAGAGAAAGAAGATCCTTATCTAAAGCCCTCCCTCCCTTCCCCACTACCAGAGTCTCAGTCGGGCAGTTACGAAGGACTTGAGGCTCCGGGAGGTTTGTAAGGGATCTGGATGCGGAGAGGAGGAGTGTGGTTGGTGGATGAAGGAGTGTGGTGGAAGACATTGCTGCGGAAGAATAAGGAATGGGGAATAAAGGGCTTAGAAATTTTAAAAGCTTTGAATGGTTGGAAGCTACTCCAAATGGTATGAAAGCAAAGAAAGAGAGTCGACATGGAAATGGAAAATAAAAGATGCTGAATGAAAAGCCTCTGATAACTTATGGTAATCTATGAATCGAAAGAAAATGCGCGAAAGGACGATCAAGACAAAAAGACAAAATAGTTTCTCCTCACTTCGCCCCCTCCTCCCATTTTCTATGCTCAGAATTACTACGCACGCACATCGGAGGCTTTTCGAAGGACAGTAAGGGCTGATATTCCACCTGGACGCGAAGCAAAAGCTGATCGAAAATCTGATTCGTGCGTAGACAAATCGTTGGGGTGAAAATAAAATGAAATTTTAATCAAAGGGTGATTCAAAATGGCCGAAAGAATTCCACCGGAAATCGTGACGCAATGCATTTTATAATCAGTCAGTCAGATCTCCAAATAAATTATGAATGCCTGATCTGTGTGATACTCGAATGGGGGTTTTGGCCAATTGAAGTTTGGGGAGGCGACCGACGTCATTTCCTCCATTAAGGATAGGTGGGTAATTCGGTAGGGCTAGTTCGCACAGGGAATTAATGGGAGAAGGGTGGAGAGAATCCCGGGATGGGCATTAGCCAATTAATTTCGTTCATGCGCTAAGGGGCCCACAACGTGACATCCCATCCGACGGACGGTGTGCTTCACTTGAGCGGTGTTCTCCACGTGGTGCCCCAAGTATGGACTGGGATACCCCTGAAAATTCCTGACAAAGACGGGATTCGAACCCGGGCCCTCGGAGTGGGAAGCCTGTACCCTAGCCACCGAACCACCCAATTCTCTCTTTTGATCAGTGAGAGACTTTGTGCGTAAACTATTTTTACGGTTACTATAGCCAGTTATGATTAATTTTATATAAAGTATCTCTTCCAGAAGGAAGATTTAAAATACTTTCAAGATTTGAAGAAACTATTTTCTCCGCATGAACTCTCATATCCAAATAGCCAACAATAATACCAGGAAATTCCAACCGGGAATTCACAGCATCAACGGAAAATGACTCCAAGGTTTGCCTGAAGACTAGCTCCGAGCATTAAGATTGTGATCGTGTTCTGACGAATTAAACCTGCAAGGCAATTTAAAAAATCAAGGCATACTAGAATGCTTACTATTTTATCGAACCTATCGTGAAACGTTGCCATTGGCGAAATATATACGACTCAATAATCTGTTATTAGAAAATTTCAAAAAACTAAAAATTATCGGGCGTCGTTTTTAAATGCAGCACGTTTTAATTATTTGGGAACACGTTTGTCTTCAAGGCGTTGCATTCTGGACGCCTACGAAACATTTATTAGTTTTTCATACCCATAAAACTTCCGAGCCTTGTTACTTATTTGAAATTGGAAATTGTCTGCATTCCAACATACTTCTACAGGTTACTTTACAATTTTAGTGTAGTCAATTGGAATGTCCTTTTCCTCGTGGTACAGAAGGACCTGATGTTCAGTTACAAGCGCTTTGCTTGACGAAAGACAAGGGCCATGTGTGCGTCTCCAGATTGTTCAGACACATTATTTTCTTTTGCCTTAATGCCCTTAAATTTAAATACATATGTTATGAATATCTGCACATCACAATGAGTATAAAATCTAGGTATTAAAAAATATGACAACCAAATAATAGTATGTACATTCTATTATTTGGTTGCCTCAGGGCACTCAGCTCTAAAAATTATTGATGAGATTCGACTGAAAATGCTAGGAATATGTTCTATCAAAAGTACTGAAAGCCTTGGGTTTGTGAAAATACAGCCATTAATTGGTGTTACTGCTCTGACAAAATTTACAGATATCAAGGGAATATATTGAGATCAGTCAAAAATATCTGCCCACTGAATGAATGAATAGGATGCTGGTTCTACTCGGAATGAATTTTAAAAGAATGACATCATCATTTAGCAATTACAATTCGGATTTAATTTCAACACATTTTACGTATCTCCATAAGGTGATAAAATTGGGAACGATCGAAATATCTCACCCCATTCAAATAACGTTAAATCCTTAATTATCACTGAAATGGAGTACCTCACTGACAAGATACCATAAGTTTTAAACCATGATGATTCGCAATAATGAAATGTCAGCCATAAAATATTTTTTTCAAGGAACAACAAGAAACATTTTCTCCCATATTTTCATATGCTGGTACTTACTTCATTGGGCCACTTTACGGTACGGTATCCCATGCATGTTTCCATTAAAAGTTCATTGCTGCAAATAGATTTCTAAAAAACAGGTACTCCTTCCGATTGGGTTGGGTTCCGTTTGGGTGATCCACACTTTGCAATTGGATTCATTTGCCTGTTATGATTAAATGACAGTCATGTTTTACTTAAAATAATGGCAATTTACAAATGGTATTATTTCAATAAACATTGAACTGTCTTTTCTCAGATTGGTGTGATACAAAAAACGGTGCCCCCAGATTAGGAAAACATCTGAGGTATTCACAAGAGTGGGTCATTTTTTCCTATTTAACTTATATTTTCAATAATTTTAAAATACCATAATTATTTTTTTCTACAGCCACCCTTAATATACAAAAAATAAAACTCAAGCTCAAGATAAGTGTATCGATCTCCATAATCCTCCACAGTATCATCGTCACGATATGATCAGTGTGCCACTCAAAAAACATCGATGAACTCTCTGTAAAAAGTCAAAACGTATTGGTGAAAGAATAATGCAATGAGAGAGAAAACAATGAAACCCAAAATGGTCGCAAAAGTTAACAAAGCATATTACTAAGAACACTTTTGAAGGAACGCACAGTAAAAAAACTTTTCGGTCTAAACTTTTTAAGGGGATTTGAACACGATATATACAACATTAGTTAGAAATAGTCAACACCTAGACAAAGCCAATTCCAAGCGCAAGAAATGTCCCACTACATTTAATTAACTGGGACTATAACAAGTAGGCACTACTGACAACGAGACCTCGACAGAAAACCGTCTCGAACGGCGAGTGAGAACAATCGAAAGTAGTATTGCAGTCCTTTTCAATAAAAGCGAGGAGGAGAAGAAGAAGATTACTCCCCGTCGATGCACTCTCCCCCCCCCCCTCTCTCTTTTTCCCTCTTTCCCTGTCTGCGTGCGTGTGACTGTTTGTGTGTCTTGGTAGGGCGCGAAAGGAAGAGGGGGCAGGGGGGGAGGGTGTGTGGGGAAAGGGGACATCCAATCCCCCTGGCGGGCACCGGCTGAAACCCCACTCGAGGGGAAGTCTATAAATAAATCGTGCGCGAGAAGGGATCGTGCGGGAAGGGAACAAGGGACCCCGAGAGGGAGAGCGAGGCGAGGCGGGGGGAGGGGTCCGGGCAGCTCGGAAGGGGGAGTGGGGGTTGATATCGGCGGCGAGGCGGGCTGCAGTGATGTACGCGCGCGGGGAGGCACGAGGGGGGCGGCGGGGGCCGCTCTCTCCGAGGCGAATGCGTCGTCCGGGGCACGCGCTACCCCGTCCCCTCGCCCCCCCCCCACCCGAAGGAGAGCGAGCGACCGGGGGGAGGGGGGTGGGTGTCGAGGGGGGCTAAAGGTACATACGCAGCCATCCCCCCGCCGTAAGAGGAGGACACCCCCCCCCCCATGTGTGTATTTTATGGCGCAATTGAACGCAAGCGCCCTTAAGGAAGGGAAGCAATACATTTGCCATTCTCTCCTGCAAAACTTTAAATCTATTCTCTTCTTCCGATCTCCTCTCCTCTTTCTTCCCTTCCTTTCTTTCTCTCTTGCTCCTCCTTCGCTCTCCAGACTCCACGGACGACCGCAACCCCCTCCCCAACCCATCCCATTGTCATCCTTCCTCCCCGGATCCTTCAATCGTGTGGCGAGCATCTCTCTTGCACCCTGACCTAGAGCGCTTGCAAATCGATCATTTCTCGAATTCCCTGCTCCGCGCCGGATTCGGGAGAAGTGACGGCTGTTTTATTTTTAGAAAATACGCAATATTTAGCTTCAATAAATTTTTCTCTGCTTCTTTGGGGAACACCTAATTATTTCGGGATTCCGACAAAATAATTTGACAATATTCCTTCATCATCAGTATTTCAATCTTAAGATTGGTTTACTGCAGTCAATTTTTCTCTATTCGGTGTTTTTTCCTCACCCCTTGATAGCTTATACTTTTAACTTCCTTAGTTTTTCCTGCGTTCCTTGGTCTTCCTCGTTCATTTAATCTTAAAAGCATTCTCCTCCAGCATCATGTTTCAAAGACTTCTTTTCTTCGCCCGTCCACTTTTCAAATGTTCCAAGTCTCTGAAATATCGAGTGCCATACTCCATACGAACATTTTTACGAACTGCTTCTTTGTTTGTTATCTCCGGATCTGTGAAATAGTAGTTGTCTCTTCTTCATGAACGCCTGCCTCCTCAGCTAGACGCTTGACTTCGCTCGAACTTCTTTCATCCCGTTATACTGCTGCCCAGGCGCATTAAAGATGGATTCCGTTTGCTCTAGTTCCACTCCTCGAATCACGATATATCCCTTCAGCTTCTCTCTTCTATGCACATGGATTTTAGTTTTTTCCGGTATGTGCTCATATTATATTCCCGAAGTACTAGGTCCATAGCATTTGGAGTTACGTGAAGGTCTCCTCGCATTTCTGCTACTGCTGTGATGCCGACTGCGAACCAGAGCATTTTAGTTTCTTCGCTATTCACCTTGATTCCTTTTATGGCCAACTGTTGTGCTTTTCTATTTCCACCATTAGGTAGCTGTTGAATAGTAATGAACATAGTTCGCTTACTTTTCAGACTCCTTTATTATTAACTCCTTTTTTATTTTTTTCTCTCTTTTCCTTTCGTATTTCATTTAAATGGTGGTTACTTGACTCTTGTGGAGATGGTGGCTTTCACCCTTCGTTCTGTCATTACAGTTCATTTCAAGCGCTTCTTGTATCTTAAACATCTCACTCCATCATACATGTGCGTCTTTGAAGGAATTCTACAAGCCCACGAATGCCTCATATGCTTGAAAACATGCATCATTTTTCCGGTCACTAACCTCAACATGTGAATCGCCTCACTTTTTCCTGAATCCGAATCGTCCTCCTATGAGGTTTTTTCTATTTTTCTCTCTTTTCATAAACTAATTATTCGAGTAAGTATTTTCCATACGTGAGACGTCAGGCTAAATATACTCTACACCGATATTTCGTTCAACCAGGTGACCATCAACTGGAGTGAGACATTTTAACAACGGGGAAGGCAACAGTAGCGAAGTACTGCCCGTGTGCACGTGGAGATGTTTCAAGTGGGCCTCCCCACTTGAAACCTGGTTTACCGAAATATCGTCATAGAGTTTTCCTCAAATATTCATTGTTGGCTATAGGCTTGACAGCTTACATATTCACAGACAATAGATCATGCCATCTTCGTTTGATGTTCTCTGTTCTTCATATTGTTCTGTTTTAAGTTTCTACGGTATTGCAATCGTCGGGGGCTCTTCCCCAAGTCCTCGGGTAGTTTTCCACTGTCAAATCTATCTTGATTATTCCAAGAATGGCATACTTCGCTTTGATCCCGAGTGCCTTGATAATTTATCTGTTTACTTTGCAAACCCTTGTTAGTTTTTTATCCTTCCGAGGTTTCACGGCTCGGTCCAATTCGCTTCTCAGCATTTCCGGACACCTTTCTTCTTCTATCGTGATTTCTTCTTTAATTTCGCCCCTTTCGAGTGGTTTGGGCCCTTGATAGGGTACTTAAATGTATTCCTTCCACCTTTCCCAACGTCTTCATCTTCCAATAGTGTCTTCTCATTAGCATCTAGGCTCTTGTAGGATTTTTTTTCTCCGAATTGTCTCTTCCCCTGTAAACGAGCAGTTTCCCCTGTTAATGTTGTCTTTGATTTCCCCAAAGCATTTTTCCATCCACTCTTCATCGTCCCCCGTGGACTCTCGTTTGACTTGATTCTGCATTTTTTCATAAAAAGTTGCCTACGTTTCATTACTCTCTTACTTTCTTCTCGTTACTTTCTTCTAGCTTTTATGAGTTTTCTTATTTGAGCTGCTATCCATGAAAACTTACAGTTTACCGCCTTACTCAAGAGTTGCCAATCTGTTACTTCGGTAATTTTATCCTTTATGCCATTCCATCGTCCTACTACGCATGATAGTCTCATTCATTCCTTCAGTGTTTCTGTCGATGGTCGCGATGGACTTTTTCCTAGTTTGCTTTTCTTTATCCGGTATCTTTGTGTTCCATCTGGGTTCCTGTGCCACTTTCTCGATTTCATTGAATCTAAAATATTGCATATCATGCTATAAAGTTACCCTTGAATTTTGTTGTTATTTTAATCATTTTTATTTGCAAATTACCCTGCAAACCACCGCTACGGTGTGTGTCAGGGGGTGAATACACACCAGACTCATTTTGCCTTGAATATTTTTACCCATACCGCGGTCAGACAATGTTATTATGATCCCTTATCGTTCGTGGAAAAAATGATATCTTAAATCCATCCGTTCTACACTTAATCTCTCTAACCGTATAGATCAGGTGTTTCCTACCGTGGTACAACGGGGGTAATAACACGTTATCAACATCACTGCTAAAGAGACATCCTTCCAATCTATGCAAGAGATTTAATCTGTAATTTAACCTTCCCTCCGTGAATGATTCCCAGCCTAGCTCCCCTAATATTTTGGATACGCTACTCAGTTTAACATAGCAACGCTTTATCTTTCTCCTCTGCGCCCGATCCAATTCGGCAATCAATCTAACTTCGTGAGGATCCCATATCGTATACCAGCTGCATATCTTATAAACATGAGGCCTTAACAGCGAAAGATAACATTTCCTTTTAACGTCGATTAAATATCTGTGTTTGTTAAGTAAGTTTTCTTTCGTTGAGGAGTGTACAATTTCTATGCTCTACCTATATTATATGAGATGCATTTACACATATCACAACACAAGTTACTTATTTACAAAAAAACACAAGTGCACATACACACGTAAAGTCCTCACTATGATATAATTACTGTTAGTGACAGAATCGTTAACTTTTGGTATTTAATTAAAATATGATGAATTCTGTCTGTATGTTAGAGTGCTTTGGTTCGATTTGTTGCCAATTGCGTATAGTGCGAGGGGAGAACGTGGACTTTCATCTGAGGGTGTCTGTATGTCTTATTCAATCACGGTTGTCCAATCTACCCCTACCATTTGGCGCCATAATAATTCTCTCCGCGTTACAAGAGAACTCTTGTCCTTGTACAAGGGTACAAAAGGGCTGTACAAAACTTTTGAGGGACCTTGTAATTTTCTAAAAGTTCACAGTCTAAAAGTTTAAAGTTCTAGCCTGCCCTCTTCGTGAATCGGAGGACTCCCAACCTGATTCCTCCAACACCTCTCTCCTACCTTTTCATTAATAATGTAAGTGCTGGAGATGGTGGGTGAGGAGAGGGGCTTGTTGAGAGAAATCCTATGGAGGCAGGAAAAATGGATGAAAGGCGTATTGAGCGGTAGCGGAATGTTGAAGAAGGTAATAGAGGGGAGAATTTTGGGCAAGCGAGGAAAGGGTAGGAACAGGGATGTTGGACGGGATGAAGGGAGGAAAGAAGTACACAGAGATGAAGAGGGACCTGATGTAGATTATGTTGCTGGATTGGGTTTTGTTTTGTTTGGAGTTACAAAATGTTTATTTGATAGTTGTGTCCATCCAAAAACCTACCTTAACCGGTAGATTACCTAATAAAAATCTCGTGGTAGATTACACTCGTACTTCGCTTTAGTTCACCCACATTTGGATGCGCGGCAAGTTTTTTTTATTCCATTGGAGAAAACTTTAATTTAGTATATTAAAAACGTTCAGAAAAAATCTGCCTGATTTGATAAACATTACTACCAGAAGGAAGAATTGGTAGAGATGACAGGTACGTTGCGCTGGAGGAGTCAGGCTGGAAGCCTCTTTACCCCTAAGATAGTAGGCAAGACCTTAAGCCCTTTAGAATGCAGACATTTTAGTAAAGTACAATGTCCCAGAGTTTTCTTGTGGTGCAGAGGGAATTATTATTCACCATTTTTACGAGACCTATCGAAAAAAAGGAATCGATCTTGAATGTATACTACGCACACTAATGACGACACCTCTTTGCACACCTTACAGCTTAATGTGCTTACTTGAATTTGTACTCTTGAAGCTGTCGCTGCCTGTTGGCCGCCACGAGTCAGGTACCGACATACTTCTAGGTGTTCATTACTTTTTTATTTTTCCCAAGATGACTGAACAAGTTGATTTTGTATATTGGCAGGGTCGACCATTGAGAGAAAATGAAGAGAGATGGAGACCCCAATCGACAGATTCAAGTCCTCGTTCTTCACTCGCACAATAGAGACAGTCATAACCAAATCGAACTAAAACACTCGAATATACAAAAATAATTAAAGATCAAAGTTTTATGATTTGTGTCAAAAACACCCTTTCTTGTATAATGAGGGCAGTATGTGTACTTGTGTTTTTGTGCGTGAGCATCAGCATGAACAAACTCATCTCATGCACGAATGGCTGATGTCCCAATACCCCAATGACCCTTTAGGGATCGTGGTGGTGCGGTGGCTAAGTTACCGGCTTCCTACCCAGAGGGCCCGGGCTCGAATCCTGGAGATGACATATTATTTCAGCGGTATCCCAATCCCTACTCGAGGTGCTTTGTGGAGAACACTTTGAGTGAGTACGCCGTCCGTCGAGTGAGAAGTTAAACTTCGCACCCCTTGGCGCCGTTCGTTAAGCGTAGGCTAACACCGACGCCGGGTTTCTCTCCACCCTTCATCCTTTCCCGTCCATCCCTAATGGCACATATGATCTCAACTGTCGCCTCCCCTAAAACTACTACTACCCCGATGACCCCCGCCACCAGCCCATGTGGCGGCTTGCGGGGATATTGCGTAGATGAGGGTTCTAAGGGAAGTAGCGTC
Organism: Hetaerina titia; assembly: GCA_037158775.1. NCBI lineage: Eukaryota > Metazoa > Arthropoda > Insecta > Odonata > Calopterygidae > Hetaerina > Hetaerina titia. Next base: position 8,869,504 of record CM073773.1, on the reverse strand, counting down.
CGGAGGAGGCGAGGATTGTTTCTTCCGTGACTGTCCTGAAAATACCGAGCTCCAACCAATTGTCAATTCGTGAGAATATCAAATCTAGGAAGTGAAGGAACCCATCGTCCCGCTCCACTTCTTAACATAATTCTGCGGTTCCGTTTACGTAGTTTAGACAATTCAAACGGTTATCAGCTTTTGACCTGACCCTTACACGACTCAAGTATTCCTATTTAGTGATCCAAGAGGAATTTCAAGAGGCGATTAAAACCTAGTAAGGCTTCTCCTCTATCCCCTTCCTTTTCCTTGTCTCAATCTCTCTGAAAATACTCAGCCTATTAGAACTATAAAAAACCATAAAAAATCAGTCAACCCGAAGGTCGGTTTGGTAGGTGATGGGAGAGTTCACCCAATACTAAGCCCAACAGCGTTTGAAATCCACGTATTTGGGTAGGGGGAGGGGGCAGTTCCTTTCCCTGTTTCCCTATTGTTTCCTAGGAAGTTCTGGTATCCGTAAAATCACACAGCTCGGATGAATCGGAGGGTGCTCGAACTATGACCCTCCGGTAGGTAGTCCAGCGCTCTACCCGTCGACTACCACGCACTCATGATAACTATATTATTAAAATATTCATAATATTAATCGGTTGGTATATCGATAAACATAGGTACGTAGAACAGGAAATCTATCTCTCTGTCATGAGTTTTCTGTACAATCAGTCTGAGATAGAAATTCTTCTGTTATGATTACGATTTAAATATTATGTTTTAATTAAATATGATATATTTCCCTAAACAAAGCATTAAGGTCATATAATGGGGTCATAATGGAATTCAAAAATTGTTTTTTTTTCTGAAAGAAGCCAAGTAGTGGTTACGTATTCATTAATTATTCACGTCTTTGTTTTAACGGCATGCTAAGAATTGGGGGACATCGAAAGAGATACTAAACTTCCATATTAATTATTTCTTCCACGTTATGCTCGCATTTGGAAATGTAGCACATTCAGCATTAAAGTTTTTATTTATTATATTTGACGTTTTTTAAATTCCACTGCGGCCAATTTTGAGTAATTTGTAGCTAGGTAAATGGCTGCACGATTGAGTACGATCATTTATTATTGTGCTATTCATCTCCTCCGGAATTATTCGGCCAAGTACAGCAAAAAGGCGGACTCTCCACTTCGATTGACCACAAATATCTAAATCCCTGATAACCTTAATGGGCACGTGAAGATTATGTGTCACGATTCTTTCCGACTCCTATTCATTTCAACCACATCGAACACAGAAATTCTTTCCCGGCGCAAAACCGAAGCCACTCCCTTGGACACTTCTCTCTCCGGATACGATTTTTCCGACCCACAAATCCCTCACAACTCCCTTCAAAAAACTATCCCATTCCGATATTCTCCCTCGCCCCATCCCCCTCTCGCCTCAACCCCTTCCCCCACCACCTGTTCCCTCCTCTCTCTCTCTCCCTCACTCCCCACGCCCCGCAGTCCCCTCTATGTGACGCCCCCATGCCCACCCCCAGCCCCCTCTGCTTCCCCAACCGCCAACACACGCTGGCCCCCGTCCACCCTTTCCATTCCCTCACTCGTCCCACTCGCATTCAAAGGCGAGCACACACGCACTCAAACGAAGACACACACACACACACCTACCGGCCACCCATTCTCTCTCTCTCTCCCCCACTCGGGCAAAAGGCAGAAGAAAATATCCTCCCCGGACGTTGCCTCGCTCGATCATCCATCATCAGATTGACATGAGGAGATACACACCCGTGACGGTGACAAGTCACGCGTTATGCCAACGGTTGCCCCCCCCCTGCCCTTCCAGAGACCTCTCTCTCTCCCCTGTCGTCCTTTTTCGAATCGGTCTTATCCCTTCGTTTCATTCCCCCCTGTCCCCCGCGCCCCCTCCGGCCCGCTCTATCGCCGTTACTGTCCTCCCCCTCCCCACTATCCGCGGAGATGACGAAAAATGTTCTCCCATTTTCCGCATCCCTGCAAATAACCTCCCTTCCAGCCGACCAATGCGTATGTCCTTGCGGCGAGCATTCCGCGAACGAATGGTATGCTTCCAGAGCAATTTCATTTTTTTAAATGATTCAAATCTGCGGACTGGAAACCAAATAAAATACTTTCAAGTGTTAAATAAATCATTATTACACGCAACTCAATGCATTTACTTCTTGAAAAAAATCTCCGAGGAGAATAGATAAAAGCAAACCGTTTTTCACGCTCAAACCCTGAGGTCTGAAGGATCCCGAGAAGTGTGGCCAAAATTTTCGCTCAAGGATTCCACTACTCACCATTAGTGTTAGGTGAGAGTCTTCCCTCTGCACAGAATCGGCAATCGTCGCATTGACCCAGGCCACAACACCATGGACCGAATTCGACCGCTTCTTTAAACTGAATGGTAACGAGTTACGACACACCGCCAAAACTCTGAAGCCTAGCGTTATAATGATGAATAAGACTTCTCGGGTAAGTATTAGATGTTACAAATAAAGCGTGTTGAGCCATTCCCTTGAAAAAATGTACTTCGACCCAACGCGACGTGGTCTTCCTAGGATTTGATGATTTTTTTGCTCACTGCAAAGTTAACTTTCAACATGTGTATGTTATCCATGGTTCCAGAGGATTCGCTCCCACAGGATTAGTCAAGGGGTTGTCCACACTTTTTAAATTTTTTCTTTCTATAGCGCAGCGTTAAACAATGTCCTCCACCTTCGTCAGTGTTTACTGTCAATTACTTTATTACACTACCTAAGTTAGCCTGTTGTATTTTTAATAGCATGATTAAACAAAATAAAAAGAGGCATTCCTAGTATCGGAAAAGAAAGAAATACTTAGTTGTTCCACATATAATAATATATGTGGAACAACTAAGTATTTCTTTCTTTTCCGATATGAATCGCTTCCACAAAGTGACGCCTCAGACAATTCTATGCATTCCTAGTAATGTAAAATGATAAAACAAGCTTTATGATTGCACTAAGATAAGAACCTTCAGTAATGTCAAAACCGGCATGATGGTGGAACCGAATTCGACCAGATGTGTATTACTGCCTAATCATTTTAGAACGGCTTTGGTCGATCTATTAACGTATGGTTCAAATTTTGTCTCAAATTTTTTCTATGGAGAATTCCATGCTTCCTATAAACGCATCGATATGACGATGATCATCAATCTTAGCTTTGGCTTTATGAGTTAAACTTAAGCGAACAATTTGTTTCTCATCACCATAATCATGTTTTTGTGCAGAAAAGTTTTATGTCTACCCCTAATTAAATTTGTCGAAGTGTTCCTGTGAAATATGACGCCGTGCAATCCTAAAATCACCGTTGCTGACAGATTCAAGCATTTCCTTTTCCAGTTGGATTCGCAATCGTAATAAAATCGAAGTCAAGCGACCGAATTTATTTGCTCGAAGAAGAAAATTTAACAATCTTTTCAATTAATACACAATGCATATGGCCATGTAAGGGTGTATGTGTACGATAATTTATGAATGGGAGAAATTATATATTCAAAATAATATATAAACTAATAGTTGTATATGTGTATTACCCTATTGAGGCGGCTCGCGAAATACTCTTACACAAATTCTGAGAAACTCAATTCAGTTCATTCGAGTTGGCAGCGGCATCAATTATGATGCAATCTGAAAAATTAAAAGTTATGATCACATTAAGATGATAAATTAATATTCGCCTAATTTTTCTATAGACGCAGCTTGGCAGTATAGAAAGTCTTGTCATTTAAAAGATTTTACTCGAAATAAAACGTCAGTTTCTTTGCGAATCTGATAATCCTTTGAAAGGATGCCGCCGTGTAAGAGTCGTGAAGGTTACTCGTAATACTCCTACTGACCTCTGTCTCCTGGAGAGTTAAACGAGAAGAATGCATCAGGTCTTACTTGTATAATAAGAGACGGACTCATTGTGTAAATTATTAGGCATGTCCTTTGGAATGCGATACATTAGGAACAATGAACACGCAAAAATAGAGAGGAATATTAAAAGTGAAACAGGAGGAACTCATTGGATTGCCTTCAGCTCGCTGATCAATCCCAATTCGCCGGCGGTTTCGCACCAGATGTTACGAGATCATACAGTTTGGAATTGTTTCATTAGTTTCTGTGAATAATCATAGAAGATTAATCAGAGTAATTCATGTCCTCCAAAACTTCGGAACGTGCCAGTCCGAATTACGACAAAATATGCTAACAACCTCTTGAAAAGGCATAAGCTCCTGAAGAATGTTTCAAAAATGTGAATTTAGACGAAGAACCACAAATGAGAGCCAAAAATTGAGCAAATGAGGCATAAACTGAGATTTATGGAGTCATGATCTTCTGAAGAAATAATAATGCTAGCCGCGACTTTAGGGACAGAGAGAATAAATTGCTTGGCCATGAATTAACAGAGCTTCCGGCTTCATAGTTTCCAGATCTACATGGCCTGTATGGTGGAGGCTATCGTATAAATGGTTGTGGTTAATTTTTATTCCCTCTAACAAAGAACTATTTCACAGGGTGAAATTGGCACTTTTTGGAAATAAGTTTTCGACGAGAATGTATATGGATTTGCGCATTGTTTAGGGGTTTTAGTGAATGTTTTTCCCTTTTTTCTAACCATTTAATCACCATTCCTCTCCCTTTTCCCTTACCCATCCCACCTGGAGTTGCACTCCTTGCCAAACCCCTTTTTGGTGGATCGCGGGTTGTACATGTAGAATTGAAGAGACACGAGATGCAGCAAGCCAACATTCTCATTGTTAAGTGCCGAAAATCCATTCATTCACTTAGGCTCGACTTCTCGCCAATGATTTCACGTACGATCGACGTGAAATTTAAAATTGGAATATTTTTCTCGGCGTCCGTATATGCACGTACTCATCCGTAGCTCAAAGTTCGAATGGAACCCTGAACCCGAACATCGAACCAAGGGGAGAGGGCACAATTTCACGGGGCGACGAGACGGGCCACCGAGGCGGCATTGGGCAAGGAGTCGGTTCGCCAAGAGCATCATCGCTCACGATGGCGAGCCGACCGGAAGACGTGGAAGTGGGCGGGAGAAGAAAGAAGATATGGGGGTGCGAGAATGCAGGTGGAGAGGAGGGAGGGAGCGATGGCCGGGAGTCCATTCCAATGGCGAGCATTAGCCGCGACATGACGAAGAGAGAACTCGGACATTCTCGTGTAAATTGCGCATTCACGTGCTGATTGTGGACAACGAAGAGAAGCCACGAGACGGCGCAAACACTGAAGCGGCTTGCATACAGCCCAATGAATGGAAGATGACGATGATCCCGAGGAGGTGTATCATAAAACGTTTTGACAGAGGGAAAGACGGATGAATTGCCGAAAAACTAATTTATCTTACCATGAATAGGATGCCATTCAAAAATAAATAACAAAGAAAATTTTAAGTTCCATTATTTAATTTCTTTGGAAGATTTTGGAGCCCTTGGAATTGATTAAAAAAATTAAGTAAACATTTTTGAATGAATTTTATCATTTTTTGACCAAGACCGAATTTCGAGGCTTTTTCACAGTATTATTTAAGGCTCTAAGCAGAAGTCCACCAGTGGGAAGGGTGTCTGGCAACACGAAGGAATCGGGACTCAATTCCAAATTATTTAAACAGACAAAACTTCGCACAAACTATATGATATCCAGATATTCCATGGATATTGAAGTACAGAGAACGGAGAAAGTACGAAGAGAGAAAATGACCCCCTACCCTGATACGTTAACTTCACGGAAGGTATTGGGCGAAATACGAGGTGATCTCTTAACTTACCGTTTGAACCAACCTTCGGGTTCAGTATTGCGTTGTTAAACCAGGGTTTTACTTTGTCCTTTGCTTGATACTCAATTTCTTATAACCGATTGACTAAAATCCCGATTTCATTACACGCATCTTCTTATTAATAATATGTTCGCCTACTAATTCAAAAGACTCGTTTCAACTTGGGCTACGACATCCAAGAACGCTCAAGCTCGAGAAATTGCATGCTTGAGGAGAATTGAAATTTGGCATTGATTTTAAAATAATACTAGTGTATATGAATTTACCTTGAGTGAATTTTCGCACATGATGTCTCTTAACAGGGGAAGGGTATCATATAATTCAAGAGAGATTTAGAAGAAAGTAACACCTGAAAGACCCCGTCCGTATGTTGCGAACTACTCAATTGTCGTATCTTCGAGGGCAAAGCGTGTGGTAAAAATGTGCTTCAACTTTTGTTTATCATAACTTCGTTGGTTTTCAACATTAATCTTGAACGCATGTCTTATTTATCCAATCTGGCCTATGCATTTATAATTACCTTCATATCGCCATAAATTCCAGCTCACCTCTTTCTTAGGAAATAGCTAAGTGATTCCATCGCACATCGCTGATGAAATCTCATTCCATATTAGTCCGATGGCTTCATACGAGAGGGCGCTGACCCTTAGCCAATCAGTAGTCACCTTTCACTAGTCCTAAGCTTAAATTCATCATTGAAACCGACCGTCGAATGGTTGGGGACCTTAACCCCACTAACGTCTTCTGACAGACAAACTTAGCAACTGTTCTCTAACTGTAGCTGTACTCCAATCCAGTGCGGTGGCAGAAAGCGATTTCATGAGCGAGCGATGTCAGTCTTCCACTCGCTTCCTTCCCACGCCTTCCTCCCAAAATATTCCCTTTCCCTCCGTCACCCCCTTTCCTTTAATCATACCTTTCGACCACCCTTTAGCAGCCGTCCTGCCTTTTGATCTCCCGGTCTCCGCCATTCCTAAAAGGTTGACTGAAAAAAGAAGCGTAAAAAACGCGTGACATCGTTTCGTTAACCGTTGCAGCAACCTCGCAGTCATGTGACGGAACATGTAGAGGGTTTAATGTTTCCCAAAAAAGTTTGTACCGAAGGATGTCAGAAAAAAATCGAGCTACCGTTGAACCATTCCTTATGTTTAATGATCAAAAATCGATTTTATCTCGTGTCAGGAGGATGATTTATGACAGAACATTCCTTTGAAAATGCAAAATAATTCTTCCGCGTTCATTAACGGAATATTTTTTTCATGAACGAGTCATACGGAGAGAGTTCTTCAAAGAATATAGAACTAAGAGCCTGACGAGGTGATTTTGTGATTTCGAAGATGGGAGCTCGTTCATTTGGATACCTATTCATTATGCTTAATAAAATTCAATTAAGTTTTTTTTCATCAAAGGCTGAGAAATTTAATAGTAAAAGCAAACGTGGAGAGATTCGATCACGCCGCGTTAGTTTTTAGGTATTTAATTTAAGAATAAAAGCATGCTTAATGGAAAAAATATTCATGAAAACAGTGATTATTTCTTCAAACAGTTGTGCTGCCATTAGATATTTGGTAAAAAGAGGAAAAATAATAATTGGTTCAATAAAAGCCACTTCTACTAACTCGTGTCGTGCTCCCTTGACTTGCTCGAAAATTAGCTATCAATTGTAAAAATACTCTGACAAGTGTTATGTAAGCTATATCCATCTTGGTTCTTCACAAAGCACATTGGTAAATAGCACTGCGACAGTAAGCGACTCTAAACAGCAGCCCGCAGCAATGTCAATTATTAAAAAAATGTCGGATTCCGAGCGAGATTATGGGAAAAGAAAATGTGCCTAAAATTGAAGGGCCCGGGTTCGATTCCCGGGCATGACTCATCCCTGGGCACCCTCGGCTCTAGCCAAGGTGTGCGATTTTTCGGGTAGCATAACTCTCGGGGAAACCATAATCGGCAGAGGGAAAGGATCTGGCCCCCCCTGTCCTCATGTGCGAATTTTGCGCGCCGTCGGGTTTATACTATTGGGTGACCTCTACTGACCGACCGGCCTTCGGGTTGATAACTGTGTCTATGGTTCATGGTACCTAAAATTACCAAATTAACTTTGTTGCCAACATTTACACGAAAATCAGGATTGTAATTCAATTTAAGTGTTAAAAAAACAATATAGTTTACTTGGAGGTCCACTCTTAATGACGTAACTTCCCTTGTGGCTAACGGGAGAGGACAGAAGTGGTAATGAAGGTAAATTTAGGGGGAGGGGGTAATGCACTCCACGGGGCATATCGGAGAGAGATCTTGTCAAAGCATCCCTCAACGAGATTCGAAAAACGAACTTGTGAATGACACGCCTTTTAACTGTCCTTTGTCGAGTTATTTCTCTATCTCCCAACCCCCGGGCTCGTAAACGTTGATTCTCACGCTTGCAACAAGTTTTAGGATGCACTTGAATGAACATTCTACATACTTACGACACAAAACTCTTTATTTGCACGGATCTCCAGAACAAACAGAAGAAACAAGCATCGATATAAATGGCGTCGAATGATAAACAGGCGTAAATTAATCATACTCCATCTACTAATTTTAAGAAAGCAAATGTATGCATCATCTGCACCTGATATCGGGATATCCCAAGTTCTCCGCGAGAACTCTCTGGAAGAACTCGCTGGAAATGTTCTTCAGTCATCTCAAATGATATCGAGTGTTTAGTTCAAATGCTGTTTTCTGTAATTTCTGAAAATTTTCATATTTTTGTTCATAATATAGAATATTTAAGTTATTGTATATTTCTTTACGTTTTACCCTCCTGAAATGCTTGCCTATTATGCAAAGACGGGATTTCGTGCGTACCAGAAGTCTCATATACGTATTTCACCAACCATATCTCAATCAGATCATGATAATACTATTTAATGAAAGGAAACAAAGCAACGTTGACTACAATAACCGTACAGAAGGCACTTAAATGAAGGCTCAAATGGAACATATAATGCTTAAATATCTAAGGGGGCTAAAATTTAGCACTTAGTGGAAACATGATTTTTTCTGCAAAACTAAGACAAACGATAGGGAGTCCATGTGGACAATAAAGAGTGTAGTAAATGAGCTGCGAGTGTCATTCTAGCGGGATTGAGAGAGGAAATATCGTTAGATTAGAGGTGGTAATAAATGAAGGAGGAACTTAAGAAGAAAAGAAGGAATCACATTCCGAAAGATACCTGTAGAGCAGAGGCCACGGACGGCAGGCGAAACCTAGCTGGCTCTAACTAAGGGGGGGGGGGGGCTGAGGGAGGGTGGACGAAGTAAAACAGCTCCAAAACTGAGGTAGGGAAAAATGCTCTCAAATGATGAGATATAAAATTGAATAGAATACATAAATGCAGCAATTTCAGAGTGTAAACATCATTCGTCTTGACCGGGAATGATGATTTTTACACTCTGAAATTGTTGCATTGTAATGCACACGTAGCGGATGACTACGTTAACTGTTACCGTTGCGACATCTCCCGCAGTTTCTTGCATTTTTAGAATATATAAAAGTCAAGATAAGGCTGGAGAAACAACCTTCTTTAAAAATTGAAACAACATCGTTCAACGAAAACGAATCGGCTTGGAGGAACTCCAGACAGCACTCAGCACAGGCTGAGGTCGATTCCATTTGAGAGGGCAATATTAACATTATAATTGAAAATTTATTATTAATTAATTATAAAAACGTATTAAAAATATGGAAAGAATATTTGGAACAATTTTATGCCGAATGGAAATGCATATAAGAGTACACAAATAAGAAAATAGGTGCGTATGATGATGAGAAGAAGGAATTTACACTCGTGGTGCGGTGACATATAGACATTGCGATGCAGGAACGTAAAGTGAAAGCAAAGCCCTGTTCGACGAAAATACCATCGCAAATAAAAACGAAATCGGGATACACTTTTCTGTTGCCTGAGGTTCTCCACTGTAAACCGTCATACCTAACACCAGAGAAGAAAGATTTGGATAGGTATTCGATGGAATATAATTGTCTCATTACTGGGAGAGGAAACAGCATTATTATTAGGTAATCTACCGGTTAAGGTAGGTTTTTCGATGGACACAACTATCAAAAAAACATTTTGTAACTCCAAACAAAACCCAATCCAGTAACCTAATCTACATCAGGTCCCTCTTCATCTCCGCGTACTTCTTTCCTCCCTTCATCCCGTCCAACATCCCTATCCTGTTCCTGCCCTTTCCTCGCTTGCCCAACATCCTCCCCTCTATTACCTTCTTCAACATCCCATTACCGCTCAATACGCCTTTCATCCATTTTTCCCGCCTCCATAGGATTTCTCTCAACAAACCCCTCTCCTCACCCACCATCTCCAGTACTTCCTTATTTGTTTTCCTTTCGGTCCATTTCACCTTCTCCATTCTTCTCCATACCCACATTTCAAAAGCCTCCAATCTGCGTATATCCTCCTGCTTCAGCGACCACGTTTCCGCGCCGTACATAGCTACGCTCCATATCAGAGTTTTTACGAGTCTTGTCTTAACATCCCTACTCAACGTCCCCGTCATCAACTCCCTCCTCCTTGAGAAAGCCTCCTTGCCTAGCGCAATTCTTCTCCTTACGTCCCTACCACTTTGACCGTATTGGTCCAAAACACTTCCGAGATATGTAAACTGCTCTACCTGCTCTATTACATATGTGAAAACTTTAAATTATTTTCTGAGAAATGATTCATTGAAGATTATGACTACAATAAAGCACCGAAGGGTGGAAACAAAAGAGGAGACGGCATAATAAAGTACATTGAAAACATGTGAATGATTACGATCGCCGAAGATTAATTAACGCTCTACAGAAAGATTGGACGGCTGCTACAAATAATCGAGGTATCCTAAAAGCTAAAATAAAAAAGAAGTAAAGCAGCCATCCTCATTACATTCCTTCCATCGAGAAGGCACTACAGAGATCAGGGAGAAGATAAGAGGACTCCTAAGTACATACAAAGAAGTATGGTGCGAATTGCGGATGTTTAAATAGAAAAATGACCGTTTATAGGTCTTTGCGGAAAAAGGAATTGAAGATTTCAGATTCAGATTAAACAAATACAAAAAGAAGATACTGGCCTCTAGAAAAGGTTAAATGTTATGTTAATCTTCATCCTGTATTCATTCCGATGACCTTGCCACTGAAACGTCGTTGCATCTCTCTCTCTCTCTCTCTCTCTCTCTCTCTCTCTCTCTCTCTCTCTCTCTCTCTCTCTCCTTCCCCTCCCTTTGATTTCTCCTTAAATGCCTTTCATCACACACTATCCACCCTTACCTTGCACCGTACAACACCCCTGCCTCGGTGACCACCCGTTGTTTCGTGCCGCCCGAACTCAGTGGAAGTGCCACCGACATCCAGCTAGTTCCGCTGGCGCCATAGCGGAAGAATTCCCCACCGAAGGATCGAGCCATGGGAGTGACCACTTCCCTGTTTAATCCCCACCCGTCCTTCACCCCCCTACTCCTCGATTCTCCCCACTTTACCATCGTTGTCAATTGAAATTCATCCAAAAATAACATGCCAATAAATGTGTAAAATAATTAAAATAGTGGAGAGAATGTAAATTACAAGCACATTCCCTGCGGCATAGAAGCGTGAAATACTCCTCTACTCATGATGCTAGTATCAAGAAGGGCAATAAAGTAAAGGTTAGCTGAATGAATGGTAGTACGACTATGCTACGCTACTTATAATGGCAACTTAAAATATATTTTTCCCTTTGCGCAGTCGCGTACAGTTAGTTATTTTGACCCCTAATCGTTCGAGGGAAAAATAGCATTTAAATCTGTCGTTTCTACATTTTATCTCTATAATCTTCATTTCATGTACTCGTATGCCATACCGTAGTACGATTGGTTTAATAATGCATTTTCAAAATCATACCCTGAAGTATTCACTATTCCACGAATATAAATGATCAAATAATAGAATTGCTTAGAGACTGCCACAAACCATTCCTAAGTTTGGCAATCTATGACAATGAATCCACTCGAGATTCAAGAAATATAGTATTGTACACATATTGAAACAGGTATTGTGGCATTATTTATGAAAGGAGGCCAATACCCAGTTTGCGAATATATAGTCGGCTTTTGAATGAGGATTTTTATTAAAAATCATGTAGAGCATGGAATAATATTTAAAGACAATTCTATTCACAAACATTATCAATGACTACTCCTTTAAATCATATTCTATGATTGCAGTAAAAATGTCTCAACAGCCCGATTCGAAAATAGCGGAAGAAATCAATGGTGGGAAATCAACAGATGGCAACCGGCGTGCAAATGAAGCAAATAATGAGCCCGTGAATGTGCGCGTGCGTGTGTGTGTATGCGAGAGAGAGAGGGGGGCGGGTGGAGCGGCGAACAAGAGATGGCGTCGGGTGGGATGAGAACGGGGAGTGGAGAGGGGGAGCTGAATATCGATTTCGATTTTTAGTGGCTCATAATGAATTTTTAACAGTTCAGACTGCAAATCTTACTTTGATTTCTTCAACTAAATAAAAGTAAAAAAAACTACCATAGAAATCATTAATACAGAAAATACTTTCAAATCACACATAAACTTCAGTGCGTCATAGACAAAAAGAAATTACAAGTTCACGGTCGCTCGTTTTCTCCTTGCACGTCGTCTCCTCAGTCGCTAAAACTGTGGTTGCATTTCCCCGAGATCCTGTTGCAATTTTAATTGAATTCATTGTTTGCCATTGGACCTACCAGCTTATTATTTCATCCAGCATGCTTTTCATCCTGACCATTGCGCTAATCTGTGCAGCGCATTAATGCCATCTTCGCCACAAATTCGCCAGACCACGCGATCGGAGCCTCCCCCATTGGCATCGTTTCCGTCAAGTCTGTCTTTCTCAGGAGCCTCCACCGGGCCCCCTCCACCCTCCTGCCGCCCCCCACCCCAACCCCCTAATCCTCGCCTTATCTCCTATTTTCCATCTACTCCCACACATAATGCCCTTCTTTCTTCAACTCCCGGTAGGTTCTCGCCTTAACCCTCTCGCCCCCCCTCCCCCGCCCATTGCCCGTCCACACTCATCCCCCCTCCCCCTCTGCTCCCTCCGTTTTCCATCCAACTCCCATATTCTTCTGCCCACCTTTCCCCCTCCTCCCTCTCAAGTGAACTCACCCTTTCCTTTGCGCGCAACATTCTCGAGGCTGTGTGAGTGTGTCTCACTTTCCCCCCCTTCCCTCCCACTTTCCCTTCCCATCGTTTTTTTGTTCCCACTGCCGAATGAGAATTCCTAGAGAACACCATTAATCACCCAGGCAGCCATCATCATTTGACTCCTCTTCGAGCTGGCCCCCGCCCCTCGCATCTCCTTACACCAAGCACCCCTCTTCACGTACCTCTCCCCCTCCTCTCCCCTCAGGTGTCAGTCCTATTCCATCCCCTTTTCCTCCATCCCGCGCCCCCCCCACAAACCCTCCCTCCTCTTCTCCTCTCACTCCTTTTCCTCGGTCTGTCCTTAAAAAAAAAATTCCCTTCGTCCCTTTCCTCGACCCTTACTTCACAATTTCCATTTCATTCTCTAATTTTGTTTTTCACATTTTCGATTCCTATCTGTTGTGCTTTTCGTCTCTTTTGAATAGTAAACTATTGACTTTTGCTTCCGTAAATTCATTAATCTCTCGACCAAAGCATCCAAGATGAGCTAAAATATTAGAAATCCCAAGAAGGAAGCCTTCAAATAGCATCACCATCACGCGGTAAGCATACTTCCCATTCTCTCTCTTTCTTACGACACCAAGGGAATTCCAACGGACACAAATTCTTTTGGTAGCTTAGAGCAACGAGATAAAGTAAGAGAGATGGATACCCTCATCAAATTCAAAGATTTATTCTTCCTTCTCGATACGCACAATCATAACGAGATTGAACCCAAGAACCCGAATCAAATTACCTAAGGACTAACATTTTATGATATAGTCAATTAATGCATGATGTGCTTATCTAGGCATATACAAGCATGTGTACGAATATTTTGTAGGCATGAATGTGTATGGGCTATTATATATAGTATTCGTAAAGGACGAAGGAAGAATCAAAAAGATTTTGCGTTTCCACAGGAAAGAATTTATTACTGTCGACTAGTCTCGCATCACCTGGACAGATAACAAGAAATTCACATACAGTATAGGTAATCAGTCCATATGATGATAAAATGTAGCGAAACTAGAGCACAGTCATTCATTCTTTCCTGTCGAAAAACGAAGTCTTTTTAATTTTTCTTTAGTACTTTAAAAATTTAATTTCAACAATTTTCTCAACAACAAATATTCCTCAAATATTATATATTGAAATGCATGAACTAATAGTTTTACCTGTACGGCCAAACCAGGGTTACCACCGCCACACATTTCCGGCGGGTTGCGCGGCGTTATGTAATATGGACGCAGGGTATATATTTTCGGCGCCATTTGGGACTTCCGTTTAGAATAGGCTAATACTGACGCCGGGTTTCCTTCAACCCTTCATCCATTTCCTGAATATCCTACCCCTACTGATTTACCTAAATTACCTAAGACGTCGCTCGCCTCCCCGATACTTCTATCACGAGAAAAGGAACCAGGACGGAAAAATATGAAGAATAATGCAAATGAACGATAGTACGTTCCATATTTCTAAAAAGTCGGGAAGTCTTGAGACCAGATTAATTTATCTACGAATTCGACAGAGATTAATGGTTGATTATCACCGAAACAAAGACGCACTTAATGTGTAGCTTCTACGTATTACCTTTTTCCGACATTTAATAAGCAAAAAACTTTCCGTATGACTGAGAAAGTTTTGTGCTTTCTAATACTTACTGACCCCGAATCGAGAACGTACGACCCCAAAAGTTAATTTGAAACTGAAAACAGATGGTCTGGTGCATAATGGGAGTCCAGGGGATCATTTCCTCCTCTGAGGAGGAAAAGAGACATGGAATTGATTCTCTCTCTCTCCCTCACTCTCTAATTTCCGCTGACAGCGGATCTGTGAAAGGATAACAGCTATCTCAGTTTTTCAATTATTATCGACCACGAATTTTTTAACCTCATTTTAAACTATGTAGTTGAGCACAACGAAACGTGAGAAATAATCTAAAATCACATTAACTAATGAAACACTGTGTGCAAGTATGAATATTGGCACATAGATGAATTAGTATATCGTAAATTAATTATTCTTTATAATTCTGTGAAATCATTTGGTAAATTGTTAGTTGGCATTTCATTTACCATCACACCAGCATCTGGAAACAGCATTTTCAAAATTACAAGGGACATTAGCTTTTAAAGACATACGTAGTACATTATGTAAATTTCCCGAAGTGATTCTAAATTATTTTGCTTCCTGCAGCTAATTCACCATTTTAAGTTTCATTTTCTCGCCACCAGCTTTCTTGCTCGAAAGTTTGGTTTGAAATATTAATAGCAATATCTGTTTATCTCCACGATAATCAAGAGCAATTTGGCTGGACCCAATCAGTCTTAAAAAAATGTTTTCTGCGCTAATTGATACCTATTTAATGCTCAGCCTCTTCAAATTGTTTTCTGAAAAAAACAATTTTTGCGCATTTTATGAAAGATTGAGAATTTAGTAAAATATCCAAAAATCCGAAAATGAACCAAATTCAACGCTATCATTATCCATGATTTAATCTGTGACAAAAACTTTTTCTACATTTAAAAGTGTCATACACAAAATAAAAATACATTTAAAAAAATATATTTTGTGAATTATCGAAAATGCAATTTCTCAATTGCTCACTCGTTAATGTTCTTTAAAAAATTCTAGTGAGACATCAAACCTTGATCTTTAACATACAGAATTTTTGAAGATATATTTATTGTTCAAAATAAATAAAAGATTATGCCGCACGCTCGACACCTATCCCTGAGTTCCCCCCCTCTCCGCAGCTTGCAGACGAAGAACAGGTTGGAGCAGTTGCGGGATCCCATAAACCTTATTGCTGCTTGTTTTTCTGTAATTACGGATACATGAGTGTTGACATTGAGATACTGATTAATTAGTGAACTATCAAAGGTGATGATCTGTGAATTTGATTCCTGTAACTTTAGGACATTATCCCAGCTTAAGTCGTAGCATTTATTGGATTTTTGGGGCGAACAGATGATTTCCGTTGAAAATGATTCTGAAATTCCCCCTAAGATGAACTCTGCATTCTCCTAACCCCCCCCCATCTCCACCGGATCAGAATCTTCTAGCCATAAAGCTTATGTTATTTACATACTTATGCGCACAGCAGATTATGCATCATGTGAAGATAATTCGAACTACCCGAACTGCCTGTGTGCATTTTGGAGAGCACTTTGAGCAAATACGAGTACGCCGTTCGTCGGATGCGAGTTTATAAACTGTGCGCCTGACCCCTTATGCGCCTTTCTGCATAATTGTGAGACAATGCCGACGCTGGGTTTCTCTCCACCATTCTACTTATCCCTAAACATCCTACTTCTACCAAACTACCCACATTTCTGATGGTGCAAATGACCTCAGCTGTCGGTCACCTAACCTTATAACTACCACCACTGAACTTTTTCATTCTGGGGCCAATTTCCTGTTGCCGAGTGAATACCTTTTAGACTCCAATTTTTCGCCCTTGCGAAAGTATTCATTAGAGGTTTCATCGACTCATGATGCATTAATTTCCCACTTCACCAATGACCCCACCTGAAATTGAGAAACTAAGTTTAAGAAAAAATCTTGATGTTACCGTTAAAATTTTAAGTTCATGAGCGTTGTTACGAAAAACACAACGGAAATCGACAGAATCCATGAGAATCGTTTCCTCGCGAGCACTTTCTGGGTGTTCTTGAAGTTAAAGCACGAACTATTTCGCAAGTTAGACGAGTGCATTTTTTAATGAATCAGAAGAGAAATTCTAATGAGTCGAAATGTATCTTGAGCAATGGAAAACCGGTCTTGTTATCTCGACAGCCTGGATTATTCCTGTCCTCCTGCTCAACTCAATCATTAAATGTCGAGCTGGTCTAAACCATTTCTCATCTCACCAATGGATTTAAAGACAAGATAAAACGAGGGCTTCTTTTATCCAAGAGCCGTGGAGCATTTCTCATCGTGACTGTTAATATCTTTCTATAATTTGCGCACTTAATTTTTAGCGGAAAAAGAAATAAACGATCCTTTCAACTCCAAGAAAATGCAGTATTACCATACAAGAAGCTTCCGTTTCTGATGAACAAGCTGCAATGTTCAAATTCACTCAGTTTTCAAATGGAATATGGGTTGAACGCAACCACCAGCACATATTCATTGCTCATTTTCTTACGCCGAAGCAGCTTCACTTCCTCCCATCTGTCTATGTTTTGTTTGTCAATTGGCATTACCCTTTTCTCTTTCATTATCATTCCGTTAAGTTCCTAGGAAATCTCTTTGTGTTTTAAGATGCACCCATTCATCTACTTCTTTTTTTCCCGTCGGTCCTTCTTCTGGTCTTCCCTTTATCCTTCTGAATACTCTTCGGTTTCACTTCATTTGTTGCCTTGCTTTTCAGTGTCCATTTTCAGTACAAGGTTCGACACTTTTCTTTTTTTATTCACGGCTTCTTTTCCAATACCACATGTTTATCATCCTTACTGTGCCAGACTCAAAGAAAAAGTCTTCATGTATTTCCTTTTACTTCCGTTTCCTTTCGATTTATTTTCATCGCATACCCTTGACGAACATAACCCATTGCACTCAACAATGCCTGCATGTCTTCGAGATCCCCTTCCTCATTCGCCTGTGATGATGATTTCCATGTCTATGATTTCCACTCCTCCGACTTTCATCATCTTTGAAGACGGAAGAAAATCTTCTTCCAAATATTTTCTAAACGTTTCTGTCGATAATTCTGATTCATTTTGTAGTCCATTATTTATTTAATTTGCAGTATGGTTGCTTTTTCTTACAGTTAATAATTATTTGTTGGTAGGCAATTATCATTTTGTGCTGTTGCAATCCATGCTTTTCTATCGAGTAGAACATTTTTTCCTCTTCGCGTTTTCAAGGGCCTTCTAAAAGTCCTTATACAATGGGTTTTCCTTAACCCTTATCTTCAGACCATCATGTCTTTCATTCCCATGATACTAGTTTCATTTTTTTTAATAAAACTGGGCTTACGAAATATCGCCATCAACTTTCTTTTCAATCTTACGACTGATTATTTGTGCTAATATTTTGGGCACATACGACACCAGGCTCAAGATTCGGCACTCCTCTCTTCTCTCAATCCTCATTTTCTTTCGGTTTTGCAATCATTAGTCTTTCCTCGAAGTCCTCCGGCAGTCTTTTTACTTCCGTAGCTGCCTTTGATTGTTTCCGAGGGTGTGACTTTGGCTTTATCTTCGAGCGCCTTGATAATATTGTCTTTGATTCCGTCCCCTTCAAGGACTTAATTTTTCATCTGGTCTTCCATTGTTCTCCAAATTCACTTTTTGATTTACCACGAGCCAAACAATCTTTATTCTCTTCGCTCTCTTCTCTCACCAAGCCATCTTGAAGAAGATTCAATGCACCCTGAAGGAGCTGTTTTACTTCGAACGATCTCATCTAAACTCAGTATATTTTTATAATATAGTACATATATATTCTCATATTAACATGGATCTCCGAGGCCTTCTTCAATCTTTCCATTTTCCCTCATTCCCGTACCCTTGTTGCTCCAACTTTTTATCAATGGATAAAGTGTGAACCATTGTGGTGTTTTTTCCCTGGGGTCAACTTGTCCTTCATCATTCGCGCTTTACCCTTTTCCCATTCTCGTAATTCAATCTGTCACTATGATTACTGGATTTCGGATATAATTACACCTAGTCATAATTTTAGTATAAGATTAATATAATTAATTACGCTTAGATATTTGGCGTATAATAATTTATATGAGTACCAGGATGAATATTGGATCGTTTCGCTTGTTTCCCTCACCTACGTCTCACTAGGATACAGTCGACTCGATCGATGTCTGTCCTGACATCTACTTGACGAATCCTCTTTGCTGATGCCAGTGAACATATAGTATACTCACAGCAATATGAAGACATATATCTAACCACAAAGTCGGAGAGGAATTCGTAAAATTGGTTAGGTTTGCTGACGACCAAGCATTAGCTGCTCAGTCAGCCAATGGTTTGCAAGTACTCCTGAGTGAATAGAGGTTCAGTGCGATAAATATGGGATGAGAATCAATATTAATAAAACAAAGGTTATGCGATTTTCCAAGAAGAAGAAGGCTCTGCTGAACATTAAAAAAGGGGGGGGAAAATACCTGTAGAGCAGGTAGAACAGTTTACATATCTCGGAAGTGTTTTGGAGCAATACAGTCAAAGTAGTAGGGATGTAAGGAGAAGAATTGCGCTAGGCAAGGAGGCTTTCTCAAGGAGGAGGGAGTTGATGACGGGGACGTGAAATAGGGAGGTCAAGAAAAGACTCGTAAAAAGTCTGATATGGAGCGGAGTACGGTGCGGAAACGTGGTCGCTGAAGCAGGAGGATAGACGTAGATTTTGGGGGGGGGGGGGATTTTGAAATGTGGGTGTGGAGAAGAATGGAGAAGGTGAAATGGACCGAAGGTGAAATGGACCGAAAGGAAAACAAATGAGGAAGTACTGGAGATGGTGGGTGAGGAGAGGGGTTTGCTGAGAGAAATCCTATGGAGGCAGGAAAAATGGATGAAAGGCATATTGAGCGGTAGTGGAATGTTGAAGAGGGTAATAGAGGGGAGAATGTTAAGCAAACGAGGAAAGGGCAGGAACAGGATAGGGATGTTGGACGGGATGAAGGGAGGAAAGAAGTACACAGAGATGAAGAGGGACCTGATGTAGATTAGGTTGCTGGATTGGGTTTGGTTTGGAGTTACAAAATATTTATTTGATAGTTGTGTCCATCCAAAGACCTATCTTAACCGGTAGATTGCCTAACAATAATATCTAACCTCATTCCAAAGCTGATTTGAAGTAACTGAGGAAAGAAGGTTTACTTGACGAAACACTGTAAACCAATTCCTTCATACTATTTATTACAGTACGATTTCGATAAAAGATTACTGCCATGTTATTAAACACGCTCCATGCTTGGTATTATATAATGCAATAAAATATGAACTTAAACTTTAAGTACGGCTGTTTTTTTCGTTTCCAGGGATCCCGAGGGGTGTGCTCAACTATTTTGGCTCATGTAGGACTTTATCAAAAGGAATCAACAAGTATTTACAACAAGGGTTTCGACCCCGTTACAAAACTCGATCATTTGGTCAGCCGGGACGACACCATTCAACACGTTTTCCGCAAAAGTTAATTTGTGAGATTAAGTGATCCATCCGGGATTATTGACGACATTGGAACCGATCTCCGGCCGATTAAAAAATGAAGATTGGGTGAGTTCCTCTGGAGTTAGCCGAGTTGACTCCCGTGACCACCAAGCCGCGGCCAGAGAAGAACCCTCCGGTCGAGCAGACGACGATGACCCAATCGAGGCCTCTTCTTTTTTTCGAACAAAAAAGCAGAGCGGGGGTGGGGATGCTGAGATGAGAGAGATAGGGGAGGGAGTGACGGGAGGGGGGTTAAAGGTGTTTGGGTAAGCAGAGGAGAGAAGCTGTGAGTGGATGGTAATGGACGATGAGGGGATGCGGAGGGCGCATAAAGAGGCGAGGTGCTGAGGGCTCTTTTCATTCGCCTACCTAAGCCGCCGCCGCCCGTGAAAGGAGAGCCGACGAGAGGCGTCCCTCCCTCCTGAGGGGGGAGGGGGGGCTGGGTGTGCAGCGGAGTGGAGTCGAGGGGGGAGGGGATTCGTGTGCTCACCCGGCCGCGACCTCCGCCCTCATCTCCCCCAAACGCCTCCGTTTTTCCCTCCGCTCTCACCCCTCACACCTCCGCCCCTCCGTTATTAGCACCCTCGCGCCCCCCCTCTTGAGTTCTCAGATCGGTGAGAGGGAGTCAGCCTTTAAAAAAAATGATGAAAAAATACATTCCTGCAGTCCCTCTGTCTCTTTCCCTAGAACCCATTTGCCGAAAGGTGAAGAAACGGTCCAAGGTGAATTTGAGAGGAATCCGAAAATTTTCTGGAAGAGAATGCATACGCATACTATTAAAGGTAGTCGAGGCAATATTTGACAAAAAACATAAAGTCCTGCTGTTGAGTCAATTAGAAAAGGTGGTGGTACCATGTGCATTCCTCTCGAGTCTAAAGAGCGGTTCCCAGGTCATTTAATGTCGACATTTTTTTCCTGTAGTTGTCTCTCTTGCATGGTGCTTGACTTTGTCTGTTCCTGAGCCGTGTATGCCTGGTGTGGATACAACCCCTTCCACACATCCTCCCGGCGGCTTGCAGGGTATTCATGTAGATGTATTAAATCGATGGGGCCCCCGTGATGAAGTGTTAAGAAAAATGAGCACGGAGGGAGCGGGAAAGTGAGTTTAACAAAGAGGAAATCAAGAGAGGATTAATTAAATATACGGGTTTAGGTAAGGAACGGGGAACGCACAGAGCTGATTGGAAAGATGAGTCGAGTAGATGCATATTTTTTTTAGATATATTAGTACCCTGCAAGCCACCGATAGGGTGTGTGGCAGGGGGTGAATACACACCAGACTAATTTTGACTCGAATATGAACCCTATCGCGGTCGGACAATATTATTCTGATCCCTTATTGTTCCTGGAAAAATTACATCTCAAATCTATCAACAGTACACTATCTCTCTAATTTTATTCAGATGGTCTCTCCTACCGAAGTACGATGGGGGTAAAAATACACTTTCAACCTCACTGCTAGAGAAACATCCTTCCAATTTATTCAATCGCTCCGTGAGTGATTCACAGCCTAGCTCCTCCAATACCAAGGTGCAACGTCGCCCTGGAGAAGGTTAGATTGGAGAGATAACTGCTATTGTTATTATTAGCGATCAGCACGAAGGAATACAATAAGTTGTTTAGAATGTGGAAAAGAGGAGTTGTTAATCCCGTTAATGCAGCAGAAATGAAATTTTATAATTACAATATGAAAAAGTCTACACCACCGCTCTCCTGGTGAATAAAAAAACGGTCGCGCATATTCAAACGAAAAAATAACTATCGGAGATTTGCTGTGGAATAAATAAATTTAATCCCGAAAACCCTCAGTGTAAAAAATAAAGTTACCATTGTTTCTTTTACTGATTCATTATTTATATTTACCTATAATTTTCACTCAACTAAACATTCCCATGATTGTTTTCATGTTTTTCAGAGCAAAGATTGAATTTTATATGCTGAAAGTTTAAACGAGCGTGACTTACTGTACCGAAAATTGAATTCTCCAAGCACATTAATTTAAGCGTATGATCCAGTGAAAAACGGACCCTTGGGAATAAGAATCTGTAATCAAATATAATGCTAAACAAAATCAAACCGGAAATCGCTTTTGTATTTCTTTTGCGTTCACCATTTATCTATAATTACGAGCTTCGTAAGTGCTTCAACCTAAACAGAGATCCAGTAAATGAATCAGAAAAACTTGAGCTGTTATGTTGTGACCAGTCCACAGAATAATCAATAACTGTAGATAAACAAATGGAAATTTATACGCATTCCCTTGGAATCTTAATGATATAATCTTTACCTTTGTCACAGCCACGCTGAGCTTAAGTTTATGAAAGAAGGGTAAAGATAAACTTTGTGGTTTCAGGAATCAATAAAAGAAAGTCTGCTCACTTTTAATTTTGTCCACTGCATGAGGGTATTTGATATTAAATTTCTTAAATCCACGACGCATGTTTTTACCTATTAAAACATCATTAGGTGATGATTCAACATTTCGTACTAATATCGTGGAATAATAAAAGTTTACACCGAAAAACCAGATTTCAAACTTTCAGGATAAATACAATTCACCACACCACGAAAATAATGAGATTATCAATATAATTGGAGGTTAAGTTGAGCATGAAAGCATCAGAGAAAACATTATAATATTAGGAATATCCATCTTGAAATGCATAAAGATCATAAATGGACACAATTCTCAGGAAAATAGGAATGGAATTACGTAAACTAAAACATGATTTGAGAGTATTATTGGCCGAGACTCTTGGCTGAAGGCATTAAGAAAACGTGAGAAGGCTGAATCATCACGTGATAACGGAAGTATGTAACTCGTCTAACGAGGGAAGCGGATGAGTGTGCACTGAAGGCTTTTGAGCTGCGAGTATGGATAGGCATTGAGAAAACAAACTGTAGATAGAGGAGGAAAACAAATGAGCAGTGATGAACGTGTTATGGGAGAGAGGAAGCACTGAAGGAGACAAAGAGAAAATGAATGAACTCGTGTTGAGATTTTGGAGATTCTGAAAGGATCTAAAATAACACTGCTTGTAGGTATACACAGAAGAGGAAGGGAATAATTACTGATTCGGACGGCACAAAGCAAGATACCAAGTGTTCCAGGCTGCGGGTTATGGCTCATGCTGGTGTCAACCATGCCGTCGACCGTGGATCTGAAGAGATTCTGAATTCCTTCAGGGAATTGGACTCGGAAATGCAGTAGGTGGGTGGTGTCGAGGGGGTTGATGTGACGCTCTCGATCTGCAGCAATGTCCCGAGGATTGATCGTGGAAATCTGGTCTGAAGCCGAGAGGAAGGTATCAATCAGAGGTTGCGTGCTTTCTGTAGGGATATTGTGGCATTCTTCGTCGACCTTCATCCGGCGATGCAATCGTGTAGGAAACGTTCCCCTGAACCGTTCAGGGGTTCACTACACATCTGAGGCCGCCAGGTGTGTAGCGGGTAGGATATTCGAGCACCGCAGGGCTTTTTTAGATTAAAGTGTAGGTCAGCGTTTAGGTCAATCATTGGGTCTATAAAGTATTCTTTGCCAAATTATGTACCTTTAAGTGAAGTCAGGTTCAGTGTTAGCAATAGTTCCTGTAACATCAGTCAGATAGCATCGGACAGAAAATTTTATAAAGGATTCAATGTTAATAAAAAGACAATCCTTGTTAAAAAATAAAAAAAAACCGTAATGTGAAGGAAACATTATCTGCATTGGTAGTTAATGCCGAAGTTTAAAAACCAAAGTCGCAGAATATCATCACCTTATTCAAAGCACAGGCGCCGATATAATTATTGGGGCAGGAGCCTGGTTATCCACTGATATTGTCAACGGTGAAATTTTCCCAAACACCTTTTCCGTTTACAGAAGTGAAGGAAATAATAGAATCGGTGGTGGTGTCTTTATTGCAGTTGAAAATTCTTGCGTCAGCAGGGCTGAGGTAATTCCGAGTAATGGTTTGGAAAGCGTTTGGTGCTCCATTAAAAGTCCTCAATACAAAAGAATTTATGAATGCGCATTCTACAGACCGCCAGTCGACAGAGAATATTCAATACTAGAATAAGATAAGCAAATCAAAGATTTTTTATCCCAGCACAATGGTCGCGACCTTATAATCGGTAGAGATTTCAATATCCCATATATTGACTGGAGCACATAGAGTTTTAAATGGGCGGTATATCTGCGGAATGGTACGGAATGTTATCTATTGTTGGTTAGGCCTCATTTAGAATATGCTGCAAGCATATGGGATCCTCACGAAGTCGAATTGATTGCCGAATTGGATCGGGCGCAGAGGAGAAAGATAAAGCGTTGCTATGTTAAACTGAGTAGCGTATCCAAAATATTAGGGGAGCTAGGCTGGGAATCATTCACGGAGGGAAGGTTAAATTACAGATTAAATCTCTTGCATAGATTGGAAGGATGTCTCTTTAGCAGTGATGCTGATAACGTGTTATTACCCCCATCGTAATACGGTAGGAGAGATCATATCTGAATTAGCCTACTCTTAACGAAAAGCGACCAGGGGTCCGCAGTTTAAATCCCCATCCGACGGACGGCGGATTCACTCAAAGTGCTCTCCACTATACACCTCAAGTGGGGATCGAGATACCACTGAAAAATATCTCAAGTCTCCAGGATTAGAACCTGAGCCTTCTCGGTGGGAAGTCTACGTAGACCACCGCACCATCCCAATCCTCCACTATGCCCTTTACGGCATGTAAAATGCGCACATTAGCAGGGTAATGAGGTAGGCCAGTTCCTTTCCCTGTGCCGACTATGGTTTCCCAGGAAGATATTTTATCCTGAAAATCTCACAGCCCGGGTGAAGACGAGGGTGTCCTGTAAGGTATACCTGGAAATTGAACCCGGCTCCGCCGGTCAATAGTCCAACGCTCTACCCCTGGACTGCCGCGTCTCCATAAAAAGGTAATATAAAATAATGTTCAGCGATCACCAGCGCAGCAGAACAAAAGGCAAAATCACTTCGCATGGACATAAGAAATGCGTTTCGAACTGAGCATTGAAACATTTCCGAAAGATGTGAATGATTGGGATGTAGTCCAGAGGGTAGTCCAGTCCGAATCCTCTCCGAGTTTCGGGGAGGAGAGTTTTGTATGGGGCGAGGGAAGAGACGGTAATGGAGGGGGAAGGGCAGGGAGGGAGGGGCTGAAATGGCGAGGGAGAGGGGAGGGGAAGAGTGATTGATAGGTCGGAGAAGCGAAACGGATTCCTTCCTTTCATACATCACGACCACCTCTCGCCCCGATGCCGCGGGTAAGGGGGTAGGGAATCGTAAGCAGCGCGGGAGGGGGCGGAGGAGGAAGGAGGTTTTAATAGGGAAGGGTTTGGATGGAAGGGAGAAGAGAGGGGTCTGCGGGGGGAGGGGGTTGGATGGAGAAAACGTTGAAGGAAGATGTATAGATGGAGGGTGGGAGCAGGGGGTTACAAGGGAAGCGAGCGAGCGACGAGGCGGGGGGCTTTCTCCGACTTAAGATTTCCATTGATGTCGAGGAAA
The DNA here is from genome assembly GCA_037158775.1 of Hetaerina titia. Taxonomy (NCBI): domain Eukaryota; kingdom Metazoa; phylum Arthropoda; class Insecta; order Odonata; family Calopterygidae; genus Hetaerina; species Hetaerina titia. Next base: position 8,843,817 of record CM073773.1, on the reverse strand, counting down.
TACAAGGTGGGATTCCTTCCTTTCTCCGCTCTCCTCATCCCTCCTCCATCCACCTTCCCCGCCGCTGAAGAAGGCATTAATAGGGACGCTCTCATTACACGCTACGCCCCGCGGCTTCCTATGGATGCGGGAGAGGGGAGATATGGGTAAGGGGGGGGGGAGTTGGGCGGGGAGGAGGGAAGGGGAGGCTGCGAGGGGAAGGGGGAGGGGGGGATTGATGGAAGGAGTGGAAAGGCAGAGCGGATAACAACTGGATTAAAACGGCGCCAGAGAAAAAAAAGGTTCTGATAAAGACTTACGTTATTAATGGATATGAATAGAAATTTCAATCGTTGAGGCCAGGTGCACCCTTAAAAGGGTAAATAAAAGCACTAATGATAATGGTCACAGCCGACAATAATTATGTACATTGAAGATGGAAATAAATTGAATTGAAATAGTAAGAAGAATGATGGAAGACTATGAATTAATCGAACGAAACAATGGATGAAAGGTGAAATGAAGAACTGAAAAGTTGCATCACGGGCTAAATAAAAGGAGAGAATGAGACATGGAGATGCAAGGCGGATGGCGATCTTCCCAAGCTCTAACGAAGGCGAGAATTACGAGAGCCTTGCGACAACAGTTAAGTAATTCCACAGCAGGGCGTGCAATTCTTACGTTGAACACCACATTCATCATCCGACTTTAAACGTTATCTTTTGTGGAAATCATGAGTATTAACTAAATGGATATTTTCCCGAACGAGTGAAAAAACCAACAAACTTTAAGATGAAGCAAATTTATTGTAAGAGCATAAATATCATCAAGATTAGAAGACAAAACGTGGAAACACCAGTACTGATCCATTCGAAAATATTTTATTTATGCGTGGTATTGGGGTGATTGTCGGCATATAAACATAGTCTTTATTATTGTGACCATCTGATCTGGTGATCTGGTCTTGCAGCTCAAATATTACTCTTCCTAAATGTCCATTTTTAGCCTTTTAATTACTGAGACGTAACGTAGAAAGAAATGAAGATGAAAGTCAAGAATCTTTAACTTATTTCTTTCGTAAAAATATAAAATTTATATACGGATGAAAAATCGTAGTTGAATCACGAAAGAAGAAAGGCAGTAAGGCATGGGAAATTGCTTTTGGAAATAGCCTTTAGTTGAGAAATAATTTTGCCGTCAACGTTTTCACCATTTTTAATGAAGACTTGGTCTCTCAGCAGAATCTGTTTTCCGATTTCTTATTCATCCGTGAATCCTACCGCTCCAATGCTAACATGTCACCGAAGGCTATGCCTCGTAGCTTCTCCCATAGCCAAAAGCAAGCAAGCATAGTTTTCTCCGGGAGAAATCGGAACCGACTACGGAGACATAAACATCTGTACTTGCCCACGGAAGTCCTTAGGGTATTCTGAATTATTAAAAATAAAAGAGATATAGCAAATATCAAAAGGAAAACAATCAATATAGATGTCCAAAAGAGCACAAAAAACAGTGATCGAATTCCGCGAAAACCATGGCAGGAAAAATTAGTGCCTTCAGGAGAAAGCGACGGTTTAAACAAGGGCCATTTCAACCGAGTTCAAGAATTAGGAAGTCACGTCAGGAAGGGTTGAATCAAGAGTTAATCAAACGAAAATCAACGCGTTTTCTTAAATATTTCTACGAATGAACAGGAATGTACGTCAGATTTTGCCATTTTTGTTTTTGCGTTGGCTGAATTACCAGCCTACTCACGAAGATTGCATATGCATTCCTTGATCCACGTGTAATCTACCAAAAGAACCAAGCACTCTTAGACAGAGTTCAAAACTGGCACCTAAGTAAAAGAGCAAAGGCCCAATCAAATGGGAAGGGGAAACGAATAATAGGTTGCGGGAAAGTCAACCTTCAATCTTCATTAATAATTAATTCTATACCCAAAAAGTATAAAAAATGGAAGGAAGGATTGAGCAAGTGTTTTCACGTGCATTTTAAAATAATCAGATAAATACCCCAAAACGTGACTTCCTGGGTTGGTGCAATCCATTTCCATTGATGATCATAATGTCTCTTCAATGTCCTATTATTTCCTTTTATGATACTAACAATTGACTGTTTTTTTACATTCACCACAATTTCAATAACCATTGATCGATTTACTAAGATGCATATTACGCTGTTCATTTCTCTTTGGTAAATGGCATCTTAAACACTCGTTTGTCACAAACCGTTGTGGCGTGATTATTCTAGGACTTTAGTGCATGCACAGTTTCACGTTACCACAAAATAAGGTTAAAATCTTTGGGATGCGATTCAACCTCTATTCCGCTCCTTCCCAACAGAGCCTTCCACCCTTATCTCACGCCTCGAGAGAAGGTCCCAAAATTCTCTCGTGTTGGAGATGCGCGATAGTATTTCGACTGGCAGATCATTGAAAACGATTAATATTGAGGATATCCGGTTCGCCATAATCACCAAAATACACCATACACTGCGAGACACTACGTGGGCGTGATTAAGTTCACTGTGGGACAAATGAATTTATTATATCAAGTGTTCGTGAAAGAAATTGCAAATAATGAGAATAGGTCATTCAGAATAGACACCCCCTGGATGTGGGAGAGGGAGGAAATGAGGGTGGAGGGTGAGAGCGTTTAGGGTGGTTGGACATCGAAGTGTTTAACGTTTTAAAATTAAAATTACAGTAATTTTTTTATGCTGCAGATTACGGAAAGGAAAAATTCCACTACCATTAGTATGCAATCATATCACACTCATTTGCAGTTCAGGATGACTTTTGCAGTACCTATTATTTGGCGGTTCAAGTCAGTTGGGTATTTCAATAGAACCCCGGTCTGAGCCTGGAGAATATTTTTAAAATCTATCTTGTAACTTTCGATACTTAAGTGTGATGATATTTAATATTTTCGAAAATAATCTGTCATTACATACCAAAATTATCTCATCAGGGTAAAATTTGACAAAAGAATTGAAAAATGCCTACGTTTCCTTACTTTGTAATAAACGTCAATCGTGCGAAGGAACGATCATTAGCTGAATGCATCTGCACGGGATTATTTCCTCTGAATGCAGCTGGGTGGTCTGCCAATAATCTACACCTACCCACAATGCCCCGGGAGAGTCACGGCATTGGGGTAAAAGATAGGAGTCTCAGGAGCAGTCATGAAAATACGTCATAGATAAGTAAATCTGTAAGCAAAAGATACATTTTCATGTTCTGGTAGAATTTCTACCGTTTTATTAAAGTGGCATAACCTTTTTTTAACACTTATTGATTTTCTCGACATGGTGCGAGGTATCCTAATACGTATTTCAATCACATACACGTTGCGTCCTTAGTATTTATAAATGCTTTGGCATGTTTTGTCTCTTCCACAGTGGAGGGGATTAAAAAAATTAATACAAGAGTTCTATTACTATTACGAGACTGTTATTGTCCTTGCAAAGATTTACCACCAATTCAGTAAGTACCACATTAGCAAAATAGAGTGCTATTTTAATTTCTTTATTTTCTTCGAAATATCATGCTCCACTAGTATATTTAGCTCCATTCGTCGATATCGGGTGCAATTAGATTTTCAGTGGACAAATCGATGTCTTCTTTGAGACGATACCTTAAATGCCAACGACGCAACAATCGTTATTGTATTTCGACGGCATTCGTCAAATGTTGACATGACTAGAAAAGTCAGCTAGGTTCGGGATAAAATTTTTTTAGCAAAATGGCATGTACGTATACGAATGTCTTATCTCACGAAATGAGAAAAAAATCGAAATCGATTTTCCAAACACCTTTCTAGTCCCCCCATACTTTTCAAGGTTCGTCTCCAAGGACCATTCGGAGATTCATTTCGGAATCAAACAGACTCTGGACCACGTTTCCCTCAACTATTCTCGGCCTATCGGTCTATCATTCCGGTTGAAAATTTCCTCGTGGATCAGAACGCTTAGCACACAATCCCTCGTTGCTGGAATTTCCGCACTTTCCCGGTGAAGTTTTAAAGGAGACTACGTAATCCGCTGATAACGTAACCTCTGGCAGCGCGAGAAAGACGTAGGGAGGAAGGGCAGGGGTCCGCGGAGGACCGAAGCGGATACGGAGCGTAAGGTGAGACTAGGACGCATATTATGCGGTGTGTCTGCGAGAGAATCAGGGAAGGAGGGAGGGCGAGGGACGAGAGAGCAAGGAAATAACTTGAGAGACGACGGCGGGGGAAAGGAGGGGGTGCAGGGAAGGAGGATGGGGCAGCTAGGCGGGCCAAGGTCCTGCACTCGTCGTAAAAAATGAGCGTTTTTCTGAAGCACACCCATCGACGGAACAACCCTTCTTCCCAATAACACGAAGTTTCCCTTAGCCCCTCCCCCCCCTTTCCCTTCCTCCCCCGTTGTCCCTCTAACCCCGCTCCTCCGTCCCGTCCTTTTTTCTAAAAAAATAAAGAATATCCTCACTAACTTCCTTCAGTTCTCATGCCATGCTTCGGATGATTAACGATCTCCTATTGGAATATCAATGAAGGCCAAGGAAAACGTTTTTATTTGTATCCCAGATACGAGGAGGAGTCCCCAGGGTTGTCATGGTAACAATGACGCCTGGAGAGATTAGGGAAATGGAATGGGAAATCTTGGTGTGGCTCTAGAAATGGAGCATTAGAAGATTGAAAGGAAATATGTGAACGGCGCAAGGGGAAAGTGAATAATTGGCAACAACGCCGAGAGAGAGAGGGAGAGAGACGGAACGACAATTTGCGGCGCTTCTTCCCGCAATCAATAGCGAAGTCGTGGTTTTTACTTAAACCAGAGCCAAACTCAAGCAAAACTTCTTTATTTTGGACATCATACTATTCATTTTTTGATTCCTCCATAAGTTACGAGATCACACCAGCAATGCCCACGTTTCCAACTAAGACAGGAAGGGGAGAGCCCATTTCTTTGACAGCTCCTACATTCGTAAAACCTAATAAATCATACACATTCAACTACCCGTGATGTTTATCTTAAAATAGGCGTAGAATAAAAAAAGCGTTATTCATTACTACATTCAACGGTGTAAGTAACAGGGCTGTTTTCATCCACATACCCTTTTGGCTCGAAGTAGAAACCGTTCGCCTCCTAGTCAATCACACACTGCACGATTTGCCAGTTTCGCCATAATTGTAGTGCAATCCCTTGTAAGGTTTTCTCCGACCGTTAAGTAGCTGCCGTAGAGCGTATTCCTATAAAGTTGGTTTACACGACGCATCTTTCATTAGTTTTGAACAAGCTTCTTTATTCTCAAACGAATTCGCTGGTGTGACCTTCTAGATGTTTCCTTTTCGTGCGTTTAGCGTTTAAAATAGGTGGGCAGTGGCAGTAGCTGCTATAAAGTTGTACGTGTCTAACTTTATCGCTTTCAGCAAGTAAATTAGCCAGGTGATTTAGGAGCAGCGTCAAATGAGGAGCCCCACGTCATGTTAGCTAATCCGAATACAGCGTCCGGATGGTAGCCAACAAACCAGCAGGTGAATGGCGAATAATCCGCCATCCAGATAACACAGGCCAACAGTGGTTTTGGTGCCGGAGCTTTTAATACTGATTTAAAGAATAATTGGGGTGCTGAATCCAATTATGACACTAGTTTTTTTCCTATCAGCTATAGTTTTCAAGATATAGATATGTTGTTACTTGCGTAAAAAAATCTTCTACATGATGATATGGGAATATTATATTAATAACACAGGCCAACAGTGGTTTTGGTGCCGGAGCTTTTAATACTGATTTAAAGAATAATTGGGGTGCTGAATCCAATTATGACACTAGTTTTTTTCCTATCAGCTATAGTTTTCAAGATATAGATATGTTGTTACTTGCGTAAAAAAATCTTCTACATGATGATATGGGAATATTATATTAATAACACAGGCCAACAGTGGTTTTGGTGCCGGAGCTTTTAATACTGATTTAAAGAATAATTGGGGTGCTGAATCCAAGTATGACACTAGTTTTTTCCTATCAGCTATAGTTTTCAAGATATAGATATGTTGTTACTTACGTAAAAAAATCTTCTACATGATGATATGGGAATATTATATTAATAATTATCTCATTGGCCTACAATATAGAAATATACATAAAACTTATTGACAGTTTATTGAAAATAAAAGGAACACCGCAGAGTGGTTATAAATTAGTATACTTATAGATTTATTTAACTTTGAAAATTATTTTCCGGAATATATCAAATATTAAAACAACTAATCGTAAGATGTGCCATATCTAAAAAAGTAGAGCTGTTAAATAAAAACGGATTTCATATTTGGGTTCAGCTCTACAAATATAGTTAAAATCATCACAAAGATTCCCGGCACCAAAAAAAAATTTTTTTTTGTAGGCCTGTGAATTTGCGAGACAGCCTACTCTCTACATGAGACTCTCTACATTAACAAATTCTTATAGTAATTTCACAAGGAGAGTAAGTGGGCTTTAAAGTTAAAGAAAAGCTCTAGGGACTGATGGGAAGGAGTCACTTGTGACTACATTTTAAAGAAAATTTTCCGTTTTTTTTAGACAGAACAGGGAAGAGAATTAAAGTGAACCTTTGAATAAGTGGATGCGTATCCTTCAAAATATCTTCGTACGCACTTATCTCACAAGGTGGCCTCAATAGTTTACGGTACGCGATTGTGTTCCTCAATGCTAATTTCATCAATCCCTGAGGTGACCCCTGTCCATCAACTTCCGTGCCCACACTCTTCTTACCCTTGGGGTTTTTCTCCAAAAAAAAGCAAGTTTTAACTTAAAGGACCAGAGAAGAAGGTGCATGAGTGGTTCGAATCGCATCAACCCGTGACGCCATGACTCTGGAGGTAGTGGCCCTCCACGCACAATCTCTCCAAAATGCAGGTGACCTCACACAACTTTTACCTGCAGCGAAGAGACTCCATAACCTTGCGTAACGCTGGCGACTAGATCAAGCAGCAGTTCGCTCTAGGAGATCAAGATGCTTGTCAACAAATAATAACCTTCGTCGAAATATTGCCGTGTGAAGTACATACTCATTGATCCCAGTGTGCTCGCTCAATCTCTAATCCGTTTGAGAAAAGATTGATGGTAGGAGGAAAGTATCCAAAACAGATTAGTAACTCATGAAGAAGGGACCTTTCTACTGTAGGACAACGTGATGGTGCGGTTGAACTTCCTTCATTATATGTAAGTTAAATATACTATTGGTACTGCGTACATCCCTACTATCTTCATGATCAAACCCTATGCGTTCGCACCAGTACTAACTTCACCAACACAGTTATCAACCGTAAAGACCGTCGTATGTGCATCTTATTTCCCGTAATAAGCTCTGTAGTAGACATTCATACATTTAGGGTAAATGGGTCAGTTAATTTCACTGTACCACCTAAGACAACCACGATGGTCAATTTTCCAAAATAGTGGAGCACAACACAGGAGTTCGTTGACAGTCATCATCCGAGTGTGCTTTGGTCACTGTTTCATTATAAGATGCAAACGGAATTAAGGGAGGAGATTCGTTGAGCCTACTCTTAATCAAAGAAGTCGGGAATGAAACTATTACAGATTTCCCATGGAACCAGGAAAGAGAATTGGAGGTTTAAATTCTAAGAAGTAAGGTTTGCAGACTATGACGTATTACTACCTGGAAAAGAGGGCGATCTTTTAGAATCTTATTATTATGGTCCGATACAACGAAAGAAAAATATTCTGGGAAAGACAGGCCCTTATTTCTTCTTGTCACAGGAAAAGAAAATTTGCATTTCTCAAACGCACAGCAGGGAAATATATTGGTGGGAATGAAAAGATGTTGAAGTTACGATATTTGTATTTGAGAAGTTAGACTTCATATCTTGTGTAACGTGAACACTTAGAAAATGCCCATGGAAATCTTGACTCAAACTGTTCAAAATTAATAGAAAATCCTCCCGTTTCATAAATAACTTTTGTGAATGGATACAGAGCATCGTAAAAGCACTGCAAAAACTAGGATAGGTTATCGACTTGAAGATTTAAAGCCCTGTGTACAGTAAAAGTATCAATAGTAGGATTTTATTTTCAACGTCAAAGAAATATCAGCGCACCACAAATGGCGGAAAAATTAATAGGCAACTGGATCGATACATTCCAGAATCCATTTTCCCCTCCTTCAAATCCAGAATTTTCGCTGAAAAAACGAAATGAATGGCCACATCTAATGATGAAACACTTTGAAACGAATTGAAAACAAAGTAGAAGATAAATGGAGCATGCGTTTAGGTTTTCATACCTTTGAACAGAGAAACCACGTGACAAAAACATACGCGAGTACGTTAAGGCGCAAGAATACAAACCATTTAGAATGAAGGAAAAATATTAAATGGAAAATGTATGAAACATATCATAGTTGATATCAAAGAAAGAATTTATGAAACAATAATCAAAGAAGTGGATATTAGGGGAAAAAACGACTTTGGACCAGTAGACGCATAACATGAAAAAATGAGCCGACAGACGACGAATGGGATGTCGGAGGCAAATCAATCAACAGACAGCCCTTGATTATTAATTGAAGAGAGAAGGCTGTGGCAGTATACAAATATAAGTAATACGATTAAATAGAGGGTAAGAAATAATATGGATAATCGAATTTATGTAAGTAATTGTACCCATACCTCACATAGAAAAAGTTAGTGTCCGTTGCTAGGAGGTGAGTAACCATATGCAGAATAGATACAGAATAGATTGCGGCTTAACTTTGGAGAATCTTTTCAACGTAAAATGAGCGAATTACCTAGCAATGTTCCGCACCAATTCATTAAAAACCGAATACGACTTAATTAGATAGCTGTTTTTCTCAAATGTAAAGATCAACCTTGAAAATGTACGTTACCTGTTGAAACCATGGTCAATTGTTAATAAGTTGGTGCGGAACATTATAAAGTGTCCGATGACGTGGTGTTTAAGAATGCGAAAGTCATGCTACGGTGAATAAATATCCCAACCAAAGCACAAGAAACGGTCGAATATGGGATAGGAACTGTGAAATTATTATCGATGATTAATGAGAGATGGAGAGATAACGCTCATCAGGTTAACGAGGGAAAATAAAACAATAGGAAATTATTTGATGAGAATTAAACTATTTATAATGAAGATCGACTCTCATGGATCTCAATCTTATCTTGGTATAAGGGCCTGCACGTTTCGTTGACCCCTAGACTTGTACTTGTTGGTCATTCACGCCTTATAGGTCGAAGGGTAGGAGTCTGACCCATGCGTCATAAACCACCTCAATTACTCGTAAATATCCCACGAACTTATGATGAACAAAGAAATGAGAAGTTCCCATGACACTAAAGAGATACTAAAGACCGCCCAAAACCTACCTTTAAAATATATAGATTAACTTGGCTGATTGAAGAATGTGGAAGATAAAAAAAGCCTCATCTTGCTGTTTCAGGGAAATAAATCCTTTCTCAATCTCTTATTAAATCATTTATGAAATCTGAATTTTTTTATTCCGGATTTTCAACATTCAAAATCGAATGGAGGCTATTATTTGAGATCTAATTAAAAATGCAGAAGAGAATACTTAAGCTAAGGGGAACATGTTAATACTTTTGAATGCACTCAATGAAAATGTAAATGCCATTTTAAGTCGCAAATGACGAAATGAAAGATTTCTGGTTTGGGAGAAAAAAGGATAGCGAGGAAGAATGTATAAAAAAGCAAGGCTTTCAAGAAAATATGTCTCTATTGGTACAAAACCTGAAATAATCAAACACTATATTTATACACCGAATTAAAGACTACATACAACATGTAGGTTCTTGAATGTACTGCTTATTTTTCTACAAATGCTTGACATAGCAGTTACAATAATAGAGAAAATGGAATTGAGAGTTTGGAAGCACTATGAAAATGTTGTACTAGGCTATTGGGGAAAGAAAAACGAAGATCAAATGATTGGTGTGATTGAGAAATATTGATTTAAAATAAAAAATTAATCTAAGTACAAAAAGGCAAGTTAGACATACGTACAATAAGATACAACAACAGCTTTCTGACAGCAACTTTGTAAGGCAAAGTGAACAGGAAGGACGACAGAGGAAATTATTGATAATCTTTTCATTAAATACGTGGGTAATGGAAGCGTTGAACAGGCTTTTAGTATTCGATAAGAAAATGTTAACAGGCTTATTTGTAGATAGAATTGCTTCACGAGATTCTCTGGACTATATCTGATATCTAATCGTTTCCCTTCGGTCGAATCTATCCAAACAATGTGCCCTAACCGGGGTCTGCGCCGTCTTTTCCTAAGAGATAATATTTCGCAGAAAACTTCACTGTTTTACATTGAAAATGAAAAATCGCCGATGGCTCATCCAAGTTACTAGTTCCAGCTTTTTCACTCATTTGTACTCTTCAAACGAATTGCTCATTTTCGCTCGGCTGTGATTTATGACAAGAAATATTTTCATTTTTAATGCCAATAATGTATTTCAGTAAATACCGCAGATATCTCCCAGGATTCATAAATTACGCAATTCTCATGCAGACATCCAAAGAAAAACCGTAGAGTCGGAAATTTCGAGAAAACAACCCCGCCCGCTGTGGGACAGGTGGGTTCCTGGCGCGGCGCCAATTTCTCGGAACCAATGTGTCCTAGGGCTTCGCAATGAAATGCGTCACGGGGATGAAATTCGGGCGATGTGGGCGGGGTGCCCAAGTGACACTTAGACAGTAATATCCTAATGGTCCCAAAAGGCAACAAAGCAAAATTTGATTCAGAATCTTGAAATTGTTTAGAAATACGCACTCAAATTTTCTGGTTAAGATATGCAGACGCCCCGCGGCCGGCGATGACTCCGCGCCATAAGATAGGTCGACATTTATATGATTCTCATTAAAAGCCCATTCCCTTCTGTCCCACTGCTCAAGAAACGTATACGCATACCCGTTCTTCTCCGAGCGGGACGAACCATGACCGGGGGCCCCTTTTTTTGCCTAGCTTATTTCTTCATGGTGACACGAGTTGTCCGTCAAACCCTCTTCCACGTCCCTGCGCCGTCCCATTTACCTTTTTAGGCTTCAGGACTCAGAATTCGCCAGGTCTGTTTTGATTTTTTCGGAAGCTCATCTTGACATTCGCCAACAAGGTCGGAGTGGCGACACCACTAATCCCCCCTCCCCGTTTTTCGGTCGCTTTTGCTTCCTGGAGCCTTCGTCGACTTTGCTGGTGGTCTGCGCAAGAAGTTCCAGGGAAATGTGGAAGCCGAAGCACTAGACGTTGAAGTGCACATAGTATTGTAGTTTATTTTTGCACATAGTAGCATGCACGTTTAATGTATTTGTTGGAGTGAATTTTGGTTTTTATATAGGTGTCGCTTCATCACTCTTAAACACCGTTTTAGCGTTTTTTCAACATCTGTCGTGGAAAATAACATTTTTTGGTGGCAATGAAATTGTCACTAATTCATTTTTTCTCAATTACACGGATCGACTTTCCATCATTTTAATAAAATGAACCATGGTTCAATGAGGGCGAAGAAAAGCATCCATGTCCTTGGTAAATAAATACCATTTACATGGGATTCGGACTTCAGACGTCGGGATTATTAGCAAGGGTGTTCACTCGCAGGCATTTCCATTACCTCGCAGCCATCATTCGCGGAATTGCTCAACTGTCTGACCATCAAAGACCCCCAATACAATGCTTATTTTATCCCTGTGATCGAATCCGCCAATATCATTTGGTGCTCTCGGCGTTGCAAAAATTCGAGTCTGCTGCATCTTTCTAAAAGTCTAAGCCTTGTCTGCTACCTAAATAAACCAAGGGATTTCCAACCTGATTCCTCCAAATTACCCGTCATGCTTACTCTCTTCCAGTGGCAATGTTTACCACACCTGGGGGATTTTCTCTGTACCTCCAACTGCTGAATTAAATTTCTCTCCCATGGATCCCGAGAACTATCTGCATACTCCAAACGCAGTCCAACCAAAGCAAAGTGGCATCTGTCTCCTACCCCTTCTCTACATTTTTCTGCAACCCGTCCAATAAAATCAAGCTTCTTTACGGTTAACCCTCATAAAAATATGTCCAATAGTAGTAGAACTGAGTCGATTAAAAATATTTATTGGCAGAATTGATAAATTCACTTAAAACCAGACCTAGAAAGACAAATACAAAGCTTTACATCCCACAACAGTGAGTATTGCCTAATTATCGGAAGCGATTTTAATATTCCCACAATAGATTGGGGTTCGTACAGTTTTATAAATGGAGGTAAAGACAAGGATCTATGCGAGTCCCTCTTATTTGCGTTCACCTCGATTTCTCTACATCAATTAGTCACTTCACCAACAAGGGGAAAGAACATTCTTGATCTATTAGCCACAAATATACCCGAAAAGGTCTTAAATATAGAAGTTGTTGACGGAATCAGTGATCACAGGGCTGTAAACGCTAAATTTTGTCTAAGCGTAGATAAAGTTAACAAACCTAAGAGAAAGGGTTATTTGTTCAATAAAGCTGACTATGATAGCTTAAAATGTGAATTAAAACGCTCCTTTTTTATATTTGACGGATTAAGCAAAACTAGTAGTATCGAGGATACTTGGAATAATTTTCTTACGATAACACGTTCAGCAATACAGATATTTATACCTAGTAAATATATAAAAGAGAATAAGGAACCCCGATGGTACAACTCTGAAGTACGGAAATCTCTTAGGCAGCAAAGGGTGTGCCATGCAATAATGAAAAAAGCAGTTAAAGATTCCCCCCCTGATAAAATCAACGAAACCATACAGAACTACAAAGCATCTAGGTCCACTGCAAAGAAGGCCTTTCGGAAGGCGCTAGCGGAATTCAAAAGGAAAAAATTAGGCGAACATTTAAACAGTAACCCAAAGATGTTTTGGTCCTACGTCAGGGAAGTGCAGGGAAAGAAGTCCACCGTAAACTCAATGAATAACGAAAAGGGGGATAAAGTAAAGAGTAATTTAGATAAAGCCAACATATTAAACTCATTCTTCCAGGGTGTTTTCAACATATGCTCACAGAATACACCCGAGAACCTTCCGAAAACATTTCAGCAGCCAATGCAAGCAATCAATTTTTCCACCCGCGGAATAGAATTGCTCCTTAAAAACATACAGGACCCAACAAATCTCCGGGACCTGATGAGATACCGGCGCGCGTGTATAAAGAACTGTCAGCTGAAATTGCCCCTTATCTTGATATAATATTTAAGAAATCATTAGCAGAAGAAAGCGTGCCAAACGGCTGGAAGGTAGCTTCGGTAACACCCATATTTAAAAACGGAGACAGGGAGGACCCCAGTAATTATAGGCCAATATCGCTCACTTCCATATCCTGTAAGATTCTTGAACACATCATTGTTAGTTCCATAATGAGGCACCCCGATAGCCAAGATTTATTGATTAATACCCAACACGGCTTCCGTAAGGGTAGATCCTGCGAAACTCAGCTTGCACTTTTTGTACATGATGTATTGAACTCCGGTGAAAGTAATATTCCAGTTGATGCGATATTCCTAGATTTTAAGAAAGCTTTCGATAAAGTCCCTCATTGCAAATTACTCGCGAAATTGGAAACTTATGGAACACACGAGAGTATTATTAACTGGATTAAACAATTCTTAAGTGATCGTGTCCAAACAGTCGTCCTAGACGGTGTATCATCCGATACTGTCAAGGTCACGTCGGGTGTACCACAAGAAAGTGTCATAGGCCCCCTCCTATTTCTTATTTACATAAATGACCCCAGTACCGTAGTTAATAGCAAGCTCCGTCTTTTCGCCGATGATGCAGTAATTTATGGGGACATTCGAAGTCACGAAGACAGTCATGTTATTCAATGACCTAGATGCAATTCAAAATTGCTATGACACATGGCAATTGGAATTAAAGTTTTACAAATGCGTACTCATATATTTTTGGGAAAGGAGTAATTCCATCCCTTATAGTTAGAAAGTGAAACAAACCAAAATCGCGAGGGTAGATTCCCTTAAATACTTGGGTGTAACAATTACTCACGATCTGTCCTGGGGAAAGCACATACGAGAAATATGCGGTCGTGCTAATAAAAAATTGGGATTTGTGAAAAGAGTGCTAGGTAAATGCGACGAAAAGGTGAAAGAACGATGTTTCCTTGTCAGGCCCCACCTAGAGTATGCTGCCAGTATATGGGATCCTCAAAATATAAATTTGATTTCGGAATTAGATCGAGTTCAGCGGAGGGGGGCTAGATTTGTCAAACATTGTTATGATCAACGCAGCAGCGTATCCACTTTGCGGGACAATTTGGATGGGATTCTCTTACACAGCAGCGTTTACAATATAGATTAAACTTATTAAAAACATTTAAAGATGGGCCCTTTTCCGATGACATCAAGGATATAATACGAACCCCAACGTATTACGGTCGAAGGGATCACGAACATAAGATTAGAGAGATAGACTGCAAGACTGACAGGTTTAAAATGTCATTTTTTCCAAGAACGATTAGAGACCAGAATGATTGTAGTCGAAATTCCCCAGGAGTTAGTTCATTACAATAAGTATTAACGTATAGGTTAGGGACTGCGCGAGGATATGTATGTATATATATATATATATATGTTTGTGTATGTACATAAATGTATGTAGGTGTATATATATATGTGTGTGTGTGTGTGTATATTTTTTTTCTTTCAGGTTCCCCCCACCTTTCCTCACCTATTTGACAACCCCAACCCCCTCATCCCTTACCCTTCCCTCACGGTGCTACACCCCCTGCCACACACCTTTTTTGGTGGCTCGCAGGGTATTTATGTAGATGTATGCGTCCACACACAGCTGTCAGCGGTTTTTCCACGCCTCGTGCGCCTTCGGGAAGGTGGTGCCCGGAATACTGCTAAGCTCCCTCGTCACGACCAGCGCTTCCACCGAGCCGTGGTGACGTCCTTTCATCACAGATTTGTGGGGGGGAGGAAGAGGAAGAAGTCTGTTGGGGCATTATCTTACACCCGATCTACTCCTGACGTTATAACCATAAGCTGCCTTGAGCATGTCAAGAGTCTCTTTCCCGTTTTTCTCAGTTTCACGCAACCTTTGATGGCGTAGCGCTGTTCCAATAACCAGTTCATGGCTGGAGGTAACGAGGTCACGTTACAGAGGTTTCGCATACGAACAATCTGCACTCCGCAAAGGATCTGAGGCAACTGCCTCACTTGCTACTCACAGCAACTTGCTACCTCCAGTCTTTCCTGAGACTCCCCACCCTCGAACCCAGGCAGAGAAACCCCCGCCACCCGTCTGTCCATTTATCAGGGAAAAAATAGGTCATACTACTTTTGAGACAGCCCTTGTACATTCCTAATGTGTGCATCTCACGAAAGTTTTGATGTAAGCATAACACTCGAGCATTTGGCCCATTCTGAGATGCTTCATTAGATTCTATTTACGATTTCATAATATATGCCTTCCTCCTTCAGACCACTTTTTTTATAACCGGAAATAGTAACGAGCATATAACGTACGTAACGTGCTTGTGCGTAATTTCAAGTAAGAATGGACGAAATTACAGAACGATATTTTTCTTGATGAGCCCAGTGTTTTGTAAATGAATAGCTCCTCAGTGCATTACGCTCTGGAGAGTTATGATAAAATTCTAAGTGTGCCTCCTTTGGAAGGAATGTAGTCATAGTACAACTATCTCTAAATTTAACTCTAAACTATCTGTAAATAAAACAAACGATACAATTACTAATGATCAAACCTTATTGTACCATTAAAGTTTGATAATGGTACAATAAGGTGTGATAGAATTAGTAATTGTATTGTTTGTTTTATTGATTTAGTAAATTGTATGTAATTGCTATTTTAAGTTAACGTGTAATATTTTTGCCTAGTTTGCGATCAAAAACTCTTGTATGATTTGGTAAACTGAAGTGTTATCATAAAATAATATATTTATTCCTTATACAACCTATTGTCTCTAATTGTACTAAATTCAAGTCCAGCATCAATTTTGTAATTTAATGCTATTGTGTCATCTTATTTGATATTTCTTTCTCATGTTGTGTAATTGATGTTAATTCTATCATAATACTAAAGGGGGATTAAGTGTGAGGTAAAAGGACACAGCCACTTAAGTGGAATGAAGCTTGTTATCCGTAAAAATGAAAATGTTCCTTTTCTTAAAAGGAGTAATATTTGTCCACAGTTCGCCAATCACGTTTGCCCTGACTTATCTTAGACGTGGGCTGAGATATTAAGAAGGTAAGGTCTGCCCGGGAGTGTTGGCTTATGGTCGATTTCTTGAACTCTCTCGGAAGAATCTATGTGCCTCGAAAGAATGCCGAGTCGCAAGTTGGACGTTGCCACACAGCCCTCGGGGGAAAATCTAGGGCTAATACTATGCGGGTAAATTAATTAGAGATGCTTTGGGAGATCCGAGTGTCCACTTGAATGCAAATGTCACCACCGTCCGGAGGCCTTCCTCCGAAGGGGGGAGGGGCCCTCCCGGCAGGTGGGGTTTGGCGCCTCTTCACTTACCCCAAGACTCCCGTTTCATTGCTATTCACACCGATGGCTGAAATTGAGATGGATATATGTTTCGCTCGGGCTTTGCGACCGTAATTTATTCATTGGCAATTTTGAAATTCATGCCAGGTCCAAGTAATACGATTCCAGCTGTTTAATCCCGTTGATTCACATTGAAGAGTTTCTATGTGGAGGCTATTAAATGGAACTCTTGATTGTTTCCCATGGATAAACGAATACAATGTTGGTTCAATGTGTATAGCAATTCTATGGCAGTTAAAAGATGTGTATCCATCCTCCCCTCTTTGGTTCTCACAAGTTCATATAGAAAATGCTTGAAGATAAATCGACTGACTTTCTAAAGGTTAAGTCACCTTAAACGCCACATTGCCGATAAAAAAAATTAGCAACGTACTAATCGATTAAAAAGAATTTGGAGGTCAAGTGACCGATGCTGCTGAATAAGCTAATAAAAGTGCGTATTCCCGAATACTGGAAAAAGGTAGGCCAAGTTGTAGAGCAACGCTAAGAGTAGAGTAGATTAGCCAAGAGTAAGGCATCCAAAAGGAGCTACTTCGAGAAGACTCATAAAGATTTGGAGAATGAGTAAAGGTTTGTTTATTAAACAAGGTATGTTTGTATGGGAGATCTGGTACCCAGGAAGATCTGGTACCCGAAAAATCAACTAATATAAGCAAAAATAGAAAAAATATACATATATGGGTCGTGGTGGTCCAGTGTGTAGAGCGTTGGACTACTGACCGGAGGGTCCCGGGTTCGATTCCCGGGCAAGGCACCCCGGGGACCTGCAGCTCCACCCAGGCAAGTTGATTTTGATTCTTCTTCTTCTTGATACTAGATCTTCCTGGAAAACCATAACCGGCACAGGGGAAGGAACTGGGCCCCCTACCATGATGTGTGAATATTCACACGCCGTATAGGGCTTGGTACATGGGTGAGCTCTACCATCACCTACTAAACCGACCTTCGGGTTGATTACTGTGTATTACTATGGATTATATATATATATATAATATATATAGTATATACATTTATATATATATAAGTATATATATATATATAATATAAATTGTTACTTTTCTCCTAGTAACTCGCTCCATCTAAAACCAACTCCCTCGAACCTTACTCAAAGAACGTCACTTTTCTTCGTTTGACGAAGACGTCATGACCTCTGGAACGTAAAAATACCGAATGTCAGTGCCCTGTTAATTCATTTATAATATTCTAACAGTCTTTAAGATGTACTGCGCGCTGTCTCTGCACAACGTTTCCTAAAAGAGTGTATGTACTTGTGCGGGTGTGCATACAAGTAATCGGTCGATACACTGTTATTTCCGTCTCTTGCATGGAAATATTCTCGAGGATGCAACTTCAGGGAAGGCATACGTATGGCAGGGAAGGCATACGTAGTTCAACCCATCCACAGTACATACAGCTTTAAGGTCGTAATCGTGTGACAATTCTTTCGCTGACAAATTCATTTTGCCCATGATTTTAAAAATATTTGTTCATATGAAATCATAACTCCTGGCGTAGTAATTAACGGAAAAAAAACTTCTTCCAGAGGTTTAAACAAAGCTCACGAAGTGTTTCTGAATGCCTCTGGAGTTTAAAATGGTAACTTTTCTATCAAGTAACCTCCAAACAAATTACTAAATAACAAAGGAAGTTTTTAGTATCCAATTGTTTCAAAGTTCAAAGGATACCAAGCTGAGCTGAAAGACTACCACCCACCACAGAGATAACTCGGAACGATTTACTGGCCACCATTTGATAAATTTCGTACAACTGCTTCTTCGAAGCGAAACTTCGCTCCTGAAATAGGGAGTCCTTGCCCATCCACAATATTTTCTGAGGATAGTAACGGCTGTAAATCATGAGTAATCACAAGAAAACCTTGGACAGAGCGAAATCTAAAGGCAAACCAGCCTCTTAAGAAATTCAAGGGATATGTGGTAGCCCCTCTAATAAAAACTGCAATGAGTGCATTAAATTAAATTCAAATTCATTTCCATTGCATGCACAAGCACTCCTACCTTTTACAAACGAATAAGTGGCTCCAAAGTCGAAGTAGGTACTTGGAAATTCTGTGCAAAGGAGTACACCGCAATCGTAAAATATTACCATCAGACTTTCGAGAATTTCGACTGCCTGAGAGGGCGCCCGCCATTAGGAAGAGAAATGTGGCATTGAAAGAGGAACGAAAGGAGGAAAAGAAACTGGAATAACAGAAGAGTCGTGAGAATAAATCAGGCAGGAAAACGTCAAGGATGGAATGCCGACAGGATAAATCAAGTTTTCTTAAAAGACTTGAAGATATGCTGAGGGCTTCGAAGGGGGTGGCGATAATGGAGCATGCGAAACCTATCATTTAATATAATTTATAGATTAATTAACACTCCAAACACTTTTGAAATTCGGAAATAGTTTGACCCTTTTTTTTATCATTTCTTTGCAAACCACCCACAGGGTTTTTGTGGAACCAGGGAAAGGTGAGCTGATCGTGAAGCACCGCTAACTTATTTATACTTTAACCTGCAAAGTAACACTCATTTCTTTTTTAGGCGCCAAAATTAACTCAAGAACTAAACTTTAAATAAATTAGCTCGAGAACTATGAAAAATTAACCTCAAAAAATATTTAAAACTCAGGTTTATATTAAACTAAAATCGCATATTTGAACAATAATCAATTAAACTCATGTAATGCTTATTCAACCGTAGCTTTCACACCCAACCCAGGAGCAAAAATCTCAACAACTTCTCTCATAGGAATTGTTTTATCAGTTCCTAATTTATTGCTCTCCATTCAATTAATTTCCTGATGCATTACTCTCAGTGCATAATCATAAAATTTTATATGACCATTAATAATTCCTCGATGAAATCGGAATCCATTTGAAAATTACAAGTAAGCATAAAATATGATAATTACATGGGCGAAAAATCTTGCAATTTTCCTAACTCCTTCCAATTTTTCTCTATTATTATGACACAGTTACACCAGATCACACCTGAATCTATATTTTATGATAAGATATGATTTAATCTCTCTCCAACAAGGTTATATATCACAAAATCTTTATAAAGTCTTCATATATGCTAATAACCTCTAGTGCATATTTTTTCTCAGAAACACAAACAAAATTAATTATCACTTTTTTCGCGAATAAAATGTCTATTGAAGAGTAAAATATTTAAAAAATGACTCGATCAAATAAAACGTAAGAGACGATGCCAAGAATTACATACTCAGACAAGATTAATATCTCTTTGCAAGGATTTCATTGGAATTAACGTCGTGTTCAACGCTTAAACGAAGTCTTGGTGAAGGACTTGAGCAATCCATTCAGGTAATGACATTGACGCTTTCCTTGAACGTTCCAATAGGGTTTGCACTGAACTCATGGAACCTTTAATCATTCCAGTTATTTATTTAGGCAATGCCGAGCGAATTGACTCCGAGATTCCGAGCACGGTCACCTGCGCAGTTGATGCCGTCTTTCAGTACGATGACACACGTCACTCTAGCGGCTGAAATTGATTCGACTGGTCGGCCACCACTACTACCACGCAAGCGCCAGTGTCACCCGTCACTCATACATACATATATATAGCGGATGAGAAGTGCTGTGACAGGTGAGCGACGAAGGGCGCCAGCATGTTTCACTACTCCCTCTGACGAGAAACCGAATTGCCGAAAGAATAGAAAATGCGGAGTCGTCTCCAAATCTTTCAGAATCGCAAATATATGTTGAAGGGCAGCACGCTATTAAAATGAAAGTCGGAATGCGCAGGGAATAAGACAAATGATTATAAGAAAGAGATTTCATATGCAACACATTACGTATGACGAATAAGTCTGCCATAGCAGACGTGCGCTTAAAAATATAAACTTCAGATTTTCACGATTCTTTGATTCTCCTTGCGTCGTCGGGTTAAGGAAAAGGAAAGAGTAAAAACAGTCGCATTGACTGGTTCCAGTTCATAGAAATGGGATAAGATCAAAATCAATTCCAAATTGTATTTATTACTGAATCGAAACCCCCGAAAAACAAAAGATTAGGACAATCGTCTGAATGTGGATACATAAATGGAGCATTGAAAGATCCGTTTTTCAAGGATCAAGGTGCAGAGATCACATGACCAATGACCGCCCAGGGATGCGCACGGGGGGAAAGGGCCCCCACTACGATCCTCGAGGCCCTTTCGAAGGGGGTCCCTGAAGGGTCCGTTGTCGTCTCTTTGCCTCGTTGACCTTCTCCGCTTCGATCCGCTACCATTCCTTAAATGGCGTTAAAAGCGGCCCATACTTATTATTCCATTGGCGAATTCTGAATTCTAATTCAAAGCAGCCATCGAACGCTACTAAATTAGCCTAATTCCGACTTCAGCGAAGATGTCGACCATCTAATCTCTTAGATAATCTCTTTTTCTAGGGGTTACGTGGTAGAAGAGACTCCATAGTCTCAATCTCCCACCAAAATAAAGACGACTCTCGATCTACGATATCTCTCCCTGCGACGAAAGGAGACGGCGTGAAGATGCTCTTGGATATTTGAACGCTACAAAAACCTGAATACGTTGAATAACACAGTTTCAGGAGAAAAACGGTGGAAATCCTTCATGATTAAAGAAGGCACTTTGCTTCTCCACAGAGAATATTTTTATTACGACCTAGGTGTCGTTACAGCGTGACATCTTCAGGTGTTACGCTGGACCTGAATATTTTACGCTGTAACGAAACCTAGATAGTAATAAAAATATTCTATGTGGAAAAGTAGTGTCTTTTTTCATCTGAATATGTTGGTTTGAAAGAAGCTATACTCTTGGTGTAACGCACCATGACATCTTCAATGAGTCCCATTTCACAACAAGAATCGCGAAAAGAAAGTATTCGCCATATTCAATAGACTTTTCCATCCTCCATAAGTGTCTTTTACCTAAAGGCGATGGGAGTTCATGTACGCATCAGCTGTTGATAGCAAAGGTGTCCGGCGTAATATTTGAAGACGACAGCTGAATAAATTGCGTTAATATTTGCAAATCTGGTATAGAGGTTGTAGGGGAAGTAAATTGCTCGACGAAGGCAAGTATGCATAGAGGGCGCAGCATTAGCAACGAATAGTAAATAAAATTCAACCTTCTGACTCTTTACAAGATATTTTTAGTGGAAAATTCGGAGACCCATCTTAAGTTTCTCATTCTAATTGACCTAAAATACTCACTGAACGAGTACCTATTGATCGAGCAATGCAATGAAATCACGTCGAAGTTTCAAGTTTTTGCGAATAGAATTCCCATTGAATGAAGGACAAAGTGGTCATCACCAAACCTCTTCGGCGAAGACGTATACCAATAATGACCGTGCCGTGGGACTGAAATGAACATGTGATTTACTTGCTTCACAGAAAATAATACGTTAATGCTTTAATATAACAATGTCTTTCATATTAATTACTCCCATCCCATGACTGAATTTTTATAACATAACAATTACAGTTATACAGAATAACAATCACAGTTAAAGTGAACATATTTATATTTAACATAACTTTCAGACTGCCTCTGCTCCAAAAACTTCTTCGCCATTCAATGCATCGCCCGAATTCCTAGTTTTTACATTCAAACCAAGAGCAAGGAATGAAGGAGCTTCTGCATTGCGTAATCGTAAATACAAACGCAATCGAATCGAAAATTTTTCTATGAATAATTTTCTATAAGAACCCAATGATTGATTAAACTACTGAGCAGCTGTTTCTGTGCGTTCAATAAATTATTATATTTCAACGATAGCAGGGCATCATTTTTCTAAAGAAAACTAAATTGACTTTTTAATTGCGTACAAATCTTTATTAAGTGACATTATTCTTAAAATATAAATCATCAATGAAAACAAATAATTAAAATAAAAAGCTAAGCTACTTTCTAATTTGTTTATTTCATACCACTCGAATTTCCAAAACATCGGAATCTTCTGATCAGCAAAACTACGTACTCGTACTTTTCTCCGTCGATTCGCTCTCCATAGCCCAAAACTCTCACATTTTGGCTTCACTCGACTTATTGTTCGATAGTATGCGATACTCGTATTTATCCTCCACCCTCTTCGCCTTTTAGTGTTCCAAATTAATTAAATTATTCCTTGTTGCCCATCGGAGGACTCACAGAAAACACCACACTCACCTTTTCTAAATACTGCGCAACAATGTGATAAAGAGTGGAGGGTGAGGAGAAAGTGAGACCCGCGGGAAAGGGCACCCTATCAGGTTTCTCGACCCGCAAAAAAATATTCAACCCATCGCCCGAGCCTCCGCACACTCCTGTACAAACGACGTCATTTTCACCATTCTGCATGAATTATTTTAAATTTGATTCCCACATGTATAAATCTGCCGCCAGATTATGATTTCCCCCGAGTTCATTTACCTAGAAATGTGAAATAGGACTCACAAAAGACTTCATCAATGTGACAAAGAGTTCCAATTTCTCTCCCTCTCCTAGTCCCCCTAAACTCTTCAAGTTGAAGTGCGCGCTGTTTGCGACACGATCATGCCTAAAGCAATGGATCATAGTCGCACGAGTGACTTCATTATTACTTAAGATTGCTTTTTATTCCGATTACCACGTCCCCACCCCTTCCCACAGGATTTAAGACACTGCTAGAAGATATCATCTTAAAGTTCTTTCGAATCGACCGATCGGCCCCAAACAGCAAGATGAATAGCAAAATAATAGGTTTTGAATAAAAAGTATCGGTAAACACTTTTATTCTGACGTTTGCGTGAAGTACTAAATTCAGACCGTCGGATAAGTGTGCGCATGAGTACAGATCATATTGGCATTGATAGGATGACATTACACCACTACAGCACACCACTGAATCACTGAAAATTGGGCGCTGCGAAAGATCTGCGCTTAACTGGTCCCGAAGATCTTGACGGACGACCAAGAGCAGAGTCGAGTGTCTGTTTGCGGAGACTTTCTGCAACGGCATTGCGACGATTCCCCAACCCCTTCACAGTCCCGACTTGACACCAGTAGACTATTTCCTATTCCCAAAAGTGAAATCCTCCCTCAAAAGACACCACCATGGGACCCAAAGTGTCATAAAAGAAACTTGAACGCGTACCCTTAAGGACCTACCGGAATCTACCTACCAGGGATCTTTCGAGTCGTTGGAAAAGTCGCTGGTAAAAGTGTTTCAACGCTCTCAAGGGATGTGCTTTGAAGAATTTTGAGGAGTTGTAGCAAAATATGAAATATATGTATTTATCCGAAACATTTTATGCACACCATTCATTTAATTGTAAAATGGCCCATTTTCCGATTCCATTCCGAAAGAATTCTCATATTTGCCTGAGATTTGAGATATATTGACATTAGAAGGAGACACGCAATCCTGAGATCCTGTGGTGATCATCACTCGACGCCAGAAGCGAACTCCCGTCACTCGCTACGAGAGGTTTGACTTAGTTCCTTGTCTTTGGAAGAAAGAGGATCTGACACATTTGGTTTTTACATGCCGCACATTTTCATCAGGAAAACGCGTTCAAAGGAAGCGAACAATGTGGTTTCCCTTCGGAACGCCAAGAAAATGAAGAAAAAATCCGATATGGTTCGTCGTCGAGGGGGTCAAACACGATACATCAATAAGAAGTTACAGGAAAACTCCTAGAGCCGTTATAAGCAAGCACCACTCCTTCCAAAAAGAAATTTAAATTTGTTGTGACGGTTCGTGGGGCAAGAAATTTCACGTCAGTGACCAACCACAATCTCTCAACCAGAATACCCTCCTGTTGTAGTTTGCGGGAATGTTACTTCCTCGCCAGTGACCAACTACAGACACACACTCACTCAACCCATAATGGGATCCTTCATAGGGGTTAAAGGGACTCCGTTAAGAATATCCGGGTTTATGAACAGATAGGCACTATCCGTGACTGTTTACGAGAATAAATTCCGCGCCAGAGGCAAACACAGAGCTGACAAACTCCCTAACTTATTATGGCTACAGGAGTTTTCCTTTAAGTTGTAATTTTACGAGGCCGTAGATTAAAAATTTCCTAGATTTTAAGATATTTCAAATTAATTTCAAGTCATGAGAACTGTAGTCATTGGTATCGTCATATTCGTTGCGTTAACAACAAATTCTCCAGGAGGAATATACTCAGGCTTATACTGCATGTCATACCATCGAAATTGAAAGCTAAAAACCCATTCTCTTTTTCTCGTCACTTGCTCACACTTGATGGAAAACCACACATATATTTTGATTGTTCGACAGTAAATTTCTTTTTTTTTATGGTTAAATGTATCGACAAAATACCATTTCGAGTGTCGGAGCCATCTCCTTCCTCTGTACCCAGCCCTGCAATCGTGGTATCTTCGACGACCGTGATGAATTTTGCAATAATGTCACACGTATTCCATCAATGAATCGTAAAATATAGGTGAGAGTAAAAAAGTTCTCCGGGATAGAGGGCACACCGGCTTTCTGGTTACCGGCCTCCGGAAAGTACGCCTAAACGCCTAAAATAACTCGTCGTATTTCGATTTATTTACGCAAACATCACGAACATCACATGTATAATTTCGAAAAAAAGAGAATCATACCATTATCTCTGACTTGTTTTTGAAACGAATCTCCGAATAAACATAGAACTCCGTTGGCAGAATTTCTAAAGCAATGCATCATCTGGGATAACATCCGTCGTGAATTAACCATGAAGTTTGCTTACATTTAAGGACTAGAGCATATCTAAAGTCAACCTCCCACGGATAGGCAGGAAGAGCGAGCTCAACTCGTACCCTTCGGATACTTATTGAAGATGAGTGACATTCACGATTTCCTAAAAGACCCAGACAATAATGGGACTAGCTTTCACGCAGTATCGCTTAGTCCATCGGGAGACCAGACACCAACCGGACTTGAACCCAGGACCTTTAGGTCAACAGCCAAACGCTCCAGACCAATTAAGATACTACGACATCACCTTGCCGATTTGCGGAAAAGTTTTCGATGGACACGTGTAACTTATTATGTTGCTCAGTGCACCCATATTTCATGATAATCGTCAGCAAATTACTGTCGGTGCAGAATTTCGCGGACATTATAGAGTTTGATTAAAAACATCCGTTGAATGCTATTGAATTTGGAGTAAGTAATTTTAAATAATTTGGTCAGAATTTCAAATTCAATGGCACTAAAACATTAGAAATTCATACTCTTCATAATTCACAGCTAAGTGTTCGTAGGACTGGCCAGCAGTTTCTCAAATCACACCGTTCATCTGCATCCATCGAAATTCCAAAGCCGTGCATCATAGAGAACTTCACCCCGTAAAGTAAACGCATTTCAATAACTCCACAAAAATGTATCCATCATTCCATTAGTCATCTGCTGAGCGTAATGAGGGAGAATAAATGGTTAGACACTGCCCTGACAAAACAACCGAGATGATATGTTAGCCACTACTCTAGTTTGATTCTCTTACGCAGCGGCGTTTACAATATAGATTAAACTTATTAAAAACATTTAAAGATGGGCCCTTTTCCAATGACAAAGAATATATTACGAACCCCAACGTATTACGGTCGGAGGGATCACGAATGTAAGGTTAGAGAGATACTGCAAGGCTGACAGGTTTAAAATGTCATTTTTTCCTAGAACAATAAGAGACCAGAATGCTTGTAGTCGAAATCCCCCAGGAGTCAGTTCATTACAATAAGTATTAACGTACAGGTTAGGGACTACGCGTGGATATAAATATTTTTTTTTCTTAGAGGTTCCCCCCACTTTCCCCCACCTATTTGAATAAACCCCAACCCTCTCATCCCTTACCCTTTCCTCCTGGTGCTACACCCTCTGCCACACACCTTTTTTGGTGGATCGCAGGGTATTTATGTAGATGTAAATTCAATACGCAGCGATCCAACTACTACTCTAAACAAACAGCGAAGGAACTCATTGCTAAGACCGATTACGCAGTCCAAATGATTTTCACCCGATCACACACCTCAGTCCTTGACCATCCAGATGGTGGTCTTTGGTATCCATTTGATTCCAAATTGTTGGTTGGGTTTTGAGTCCATTGGATTCCAAATAAAATACTCGCCGCTGGATGGAAGCGTTTCTGACAGTACCCTTGTGTTGGGTTACTCGGGTCTAACACACCTGGCAATAAACAAGAACCAGAGCCCACCCCGTGATGTTGACCCGTCCCGTGGAATACGAGTGGTGTCTCTTCGTCCACGCACATACTTCAATTGACGATTGAGGTGATAATTATTATATTGTTCCTCAAGATGCCCTAGGTTTGGAAACCAATTTTGTTTGCTTTATCCAAAAGTCCATAGCATTTTCCCAACGAGCTGATGATCACTCGAAGAATCGACAAAAACAGAAATAGTTTTTGCATTGAATTAAGTCACTAAACCCTCAAGAGACTATACTTTCTGGATATTTGTCTTTCCCATCATTCTCTCGTGGATGTTATCCTCCATTCCACCAACATTCACGTTGTTCACGAATTAGCGACGAAAAAGAATTTTATTTACGACTGTAGGTTCCGGAAAACTCAAGAGGAGCGCATGAACGGGATCTCCGAATCTGAACATTTGCTGATCGAGTTACGTACAATCAGGGAAGGGTAATTGAGTAGCGAAGGTTTTATAAGTGGAGAGAGATCCATAACATTCTGCGTATTATAATTGTGGAGGTAATCCCGGTAATTTATTGTGCCGTCGCAAATCACGTGTCACATTGCTAATGACTAACGGCTAATGACACATTCTGTGACACCCTTGGGACGAGCACTTGGATCGCTTTAGCGCATTCGGCGTTCTCGAGAAATTGGTCGCAGCGGCGCTTGGTTTCGAGCGGCTGTGCAGGAGAGCGCAAAATCTACATCTACATAAAACCCCGGAAGCCGCCGCGGGGGCGTGCGGCGGAGGATGTTAGGTTACCACTGTAAAACAGAATAAACCAAATCATTTAACCTCTAGGTAAATGCAACAATTTCAGAGTGTAAAAATCATTCGCCTTGACCGGGATCCGAACCCGGATCCCTCGATCTCCCGGTCAAGGCGAATGGATTTTACACTCTGAAACTGTTGCATTTAAATGTATATTGGCGGATGACTCCGTTAAAAGTTACTGTTGCGGCATCTCCCGCAGTTTCTTGAACTCTACACAAATATATATTTGATCATGCACCCGATAAATTTTAATCACCCGAAAGAAAGTTCTTCCATGCAACAATATTCAATAATAGGATACGCACATTCATGTCATGCTGTAGAAGTGTTAAAAAGATGTATTGGAATTGAAAAGGAAAATACGAGGTGTGTTCAAAAATTAACGGGAATTTTTTCATTTCGCGGGCTTGGATGGAGTCCGATTGTCAAATTTTTTTATTATGTTGGTATACATGCCCCTGAAGTATAACAAAACTTTCAGCTGTTTTCATTGTGGAATTTGTCTGTGACAGCCACTAAGCTTAGACGTGTTTTATGAGCTCGGCGATTTTCTCCATCCTTCTCCACACACTCTCATTTCAAAGGTCTCCAATCTACGCCTATCATCTTGCCTCAATGGCAATGGTTCCGCGAGGCACAAAAGTTTGACCTGTGAAAATGTGCTCTATATGAAAAGTTTGACTTGTTAAAATGTGAGGGACGGAATTCCCGGGTCCCTCACATTTTTCAGAATGCCAAGAGAATGGGCAAGGAGAAATGCCAACAATATATTCTTGATTAAATGATGGACATGGACACGACTTGCCCATCTCTCACAGCGACCGGTCGGTTGCACACGCGAAATCATCGGACATTTTGCTCGTTTTCATTTATCTGGATTTCGAATTCGAAGAAATTAGCGCTGGCAATGTGTCACCAACTGTAATGAAATAGATTCTTCGGGTGATCCGATGGATTAAATCAATTCACGCAGCAATGCGTCCCCAGAGAAATTACATGAATATATAGTAGAAAGTATTGAAAGATACTAAAACTGCAACTTTTAAATATTTTCTACTGCCGTTACTGAGCAGCAAGTCTCCTCTCGCGTGTCAATGCCCGAACCTCATCTTCGGCGTCACCACTGCGACACAAATCCCTCATAAAAGTAATAATTGTCGAATGCTTTCAAATCATAAAATTCTGGTTCGGTGGTTATGCAAATGATTTTCTCAATTTTGGATCGTAAACAAAGACGTTTAAAGAGCGATATTTCAAAAGCGGTCTCTTGGACGCATCATTATTTATAGATGTTCCCGAAGCAATCTCCACGAGCTCGAAACCTGTTGACAGACTTGAAAGGAGCTGCAGTAAGCATTAGAAATATAAGAATAATAAATAAAAAGAGAGGAATACGGAGCAAAGTCAAAGGGACAAAGAGTTTTTGAGCAAAGATAAAGCTCATTCGGACGAGGGAGTAGATGAATCAGCAGCCGGACATCCACTCCGACTTCACGAGGGAGCTGCTTTGCAGAAGCAGCCATTCCCACCGCGGAAGGAAACGGATCTCCGGGAGGGGTGAGGCGTCAACAATGGGGTGACAAAACAATGAACGGATCGCAACACCCTAGGATCATTAAGAAGCTCGTCGTTGAAAGGAGTTTTAGAGGTGGGCTAGCTCATGGAAGGGGTTGCATTTGTGGGGTACTGAAGGGGGAGGGGCCGAGAGGGGGGTGGCGTGGGAGTTGAGCGCGATAGAAGGGTGAGCTGGGTGGACGGGGAAGGGGCGGGAGGCGGTTTTGACTCCGCACCCCGGCGAAAACGGCCCGCTGCTGGTACACGGGAGACGCGCGAAACGTCACCCCCTGGTCAGCCGAGTGCTCGACGTCGGTGCGTGGTGGCTTGAGGGCCGGTGGCGTGGAGGGGAGGGAGGGTGTCGAGGAGAGGGGGAGGGGAGCGAACGGAGGGAGGGGGCGGATTTAGGAAGAAGAGTCGATGCGTGCGTGCATGTTGGCAGGGGCGATGCACGGGAGGTGGGTCGGGTGAGGGAGAGATGCACGGAGTCGATAGGCCAAGAGAACAGAGCGGTTCATCCAACCCGCAACCAACCCCCGCACCCCGCCTCGCCGCGCCCCCTCCCGCAGAGCTCGCGATTTCCTTACACGGGAGTCTAAGGGAGGGAGACCATTGGGGTAGATAAGGGAAACGGGGTCGAGGGTGGATTAAGCGAGAGCTCCGTGGATGAGTGAAAGTGGGGGGCAGAGGGGGGCGGGGGTGAGGAGAGGGTGGAGCGCATGAGGGCGTAGAGGAGGATTTTCACGGAGGGAATCAGTGACAGTGACATGCGCGGGACATCAAAGTCGGCTCCTACGGTGGAAACGCGGAGGGAGTGAACTTTTCCTTCACGCTCAATATTTGCGGCCATTAAATGCTATAATTACGTCAGTCTCACCGCTCCCGCTATGAAAACTCGACATCGACATAAATACCCCGCGATTCACCAAAAAGGTGTCTGGCAGGGGTTGCACGCATCAGGTGGGCAGGGTGGATGATAAAGGAATATATGGGAGAGGAAGGGGAAAGGGAAACATTTTTGTTAAAAACCTATGAAATAACGAGTAAATTCGTATACAAGCAGGAGGAGGATTTAATTTAAAACAACGAATAAATGGTTATTTGTGATGCGAAAAAAAGGGAATAAAAATAAACAACAACCATTCACACGACATGCGTTAACCATAACAAGTCATGCAGAGCTGAACAGTAAGAAGGGGAAATTCCACCAACGCATGGACATGCAACTCACGGTCTCCGCCCTCAAAGACACACTAGGTAGGGAATGTTGGCAGCGTAGGTATCCCCCCCCCCCCCCAACACAGAGAGAGGCGAGGGATGGAAGGAGAAGCTTGTAAACAACAAAGTAGGGCAAGCAGTACTATTACGAGCACTACATTCATTTAATGGCCGTCCCCTCTGACCATGCGGGAAGGGATTTGTCGACAAAACACACAATATTAGTGAAATTGCACGCATTTGAGTGGAGCTAATTATTCTCTAGACGCTGTGGGTGGCAGGTGGAATTTTTTCAATCTATAACCCCATATTTTTATGAAGTTTTCTCCGCTCTTCCACCGGGTCAGGAGTTTCATATTTGCCGAAAGCCCGACTGACGAGCCTCGTCACTCGTGAAAAACTCCTTCCTACTCTTCACGAATCTCTTTTTGAAACTCAAAATTACAACCAAACTTTGACCCATAATGATATCAAGCTTACTATTAACGGATTAGTTAGTTTAAAAATCTCAATGGTGGAAATATATTCGCAATACGCATGGTTAATAATTATTCTTTACGCAACAAGCGTAATTATTGCATTTGATAGCCTGTCGTTGAAGGCAGGTTTCGGATGGACACAAACTTAACACCCCTATATTTTTCATAGTCTCGTCTATGAAGACACACACACCGATACCTGAAACTACTTCAGGCTAATCTTATATTTTGATCATAATTTAATCTATAAAAACATTTAAGTGGAAAAGCCAAGTTGTTCAATTTTCAAATGTCAACATATAAAAAAACAAAGAATCAAAGTAGATGACAAGTTATTCGATAAAAATCAAGTCTATCCCAAGGATTTTTAATTTCGCCGAAGCTGTTTTTCAATGTATTTCAATGATTTGTAATGTAGTGCAGTCGAAAGTCTCTTTGTAGACGATTGCGTAATAAATAAAGTCATAAACAATAAAAATAATTGTAGGATGATTTAAATAACGTTGAA
The DNA here is from genome assembly GCA_037158775.1 of Hetaerina titia. NCBI lineage: Eukaryota > Metazoa > Arthropoda > Insecta > Odonata > Calopterygidae > Hetaerina > Hetaerina titia. The sequence goes on along the minus strand of CM073773.1, from coordinate 8,812,525 downwards.
GATTTATTTTTAGGATTATTTTACCAAAACATTTGTGCCTTTTGGATGAATTATTAGTATAGAGATTGACGTTCTCCGTGATTAAATGATAACTACGGGCATGCATTCAGTGAGAGCGATTTAAAACGTAACGGGGTCGCCAAAATCAACCCGCACAGCCCATCTGCTTGCTGATTCGCGCGTACTTGGCCCTATTCCTGATCGTGGCAGCCGTGTCATATCCATCGTATGCGAAGGGCATCTCCTTCCCCTCTATTTTATAATCACCCACCACGGGGACCTCGCAATCCGTCAGTTATCATTTACATGCCAACAGAATCAACCCTCCCTCGCAACAGATTATCATGTCTCCGATTAAAAAATAAAACGAGCCATTTAACGCAAAGATATATCTTTAGGGCAGTGAATGATGCATCATCTGGCGTTGTGCTTGATCAAGGGGTAGTTTACTCCAACGATATGAGCCCCAGCCCTCACCCCAGGCGGAAGTGGATTTTGCGGTGCACGTAAATCTTTCTTTCGGTAATAATAAGTCGTTTATGCATTCCTAGTGGTCGTAGAAATAAAGTCATCGAATTTTCAAGCAAATTAATCCCAGGATTAAAATGTAATTTTCAGCAAACGCATGGTCATGATAACGTTGAAATGGCATTTTATAAATTACCATACTTTTCATTCCAAACAATATTTAAGTCTCCAAACGCGTTTCGATGAACGTCATGGAGATGGCTATCAAAAAGAGGTAAACACGTTTTCGGCGTGAATCTCAGGAGAGGTGGATTTGGGGTCGGAGAACATGTGTGGGTGCAGAGCCAATTGGACCAATACGACAAAGGATTCACATTTGCTAATAATACTCGTGGAATATACTGAACTATTAGCTTAAGACGAATATCGAAGCCAAATCATAAGGGTAATCGCTGCGTCATTGAGTCATACCCCTTCCACTTTTCAGTTCCGCCAACTGAAACGCCCTTATTTCTTAAGTAAAACTTTAGTTATGGTAAACGTTTTCCTCCTGCCGAATGCGTACTCTATTCGAATTGCTTTCATGTACGACTAATTGCAAAGACAGTGAGAGATTTCTGATAATCAATATCATATTCCTAAATTATACATCAAAGCAAAATGAATTCTTAGTGAATCGCATAGAAAAGTTTATCTGGCTTACGCAAAATTGTAGCCTAAACAAATTGATATATCAAGTGACGGAATAGTTATTATACATGTAAAATGATGAGCATATATCTCTTCTATTTTTATTTTCGATCACCCACCAAATCCTTTCCTTTAGGTTTTTAGATAATTGTGTAGCAAATCAAAACTTTCTTTGGTTTCGGCTCGTCTCTAGATAAATATCCAGGGAGAGAGAGAGAAATATTTTGAGGGTGATTGAAATTAAAATTTTTCTAAAAGATTTAACCTACTCGCTGACCCTCTATGATTTAGAATTTCGGAAAATTTAGAAAAGTGGAACCAGGCAAAACTATTACCACCTCAAGTCATGTATTGGCTTCAGTCAAGTCATGTATTAGTTTCAGTCCAGCACCAAATCTTAGGAATGATAGACTGCATTTAGGACAATGTCTCAATCTTTACTCGGTGGAATTTCTCCATAGCATCATCAGGTCCCTCATACGCGGCAGCGAAACTATGATCGTGTGTTAATAGATTGTGACTTCTTCTTATTCATAATCTAAAAATCAATATTATTGTTTGTGCCAGTTAAGGCATACTCCTGAATGGAATGGCATGCTACGATGACCCTCCACTAACTTTTCAAGTCGATCGCATTTTTGCATAGCCAGCTGTGTTGAATCATTGATCAAATAAATAACAGTTAACAGTATTACTTCGAGTAATTAGATAATGACTGAATTCTAATCATGTATTTTATCTACTTTTCATTAAAATTAATGAATTACCCTACCTCGTTTTGCTCAAAGAAAATTGTACGTATAATTATGGTGCCCGTGCAATCGTAATCAGGAAAATCCTGCCCTCACAGGCAACATGGCAGGCCAATAAAATAAAGGAAAGCATTCGGGATCCTCAAAGAGTGTCATTTCTTTGAAATTCCAAAGTCAATTTTATTTCGTGAAAGATATGCATTTCCCTGTGCCGCGTATGGAGAGAGTAAACATTAAACCACTGTCCTCATAAACCGGCGCCCACTTTCTCCTTTAACGATCCAGACAAACGACCACTTCTGTCATATGCACCTTACGACGGTATTTCTCTTCTTCTATTGAGCGAATCATGCGGCATAATTCATATTTAGAGCTATAATTTGTCTGTGGGTAATTTTAAATTACCTTAAACTTCGGACATTCAGTCGTTTCTATTCTAAATTAATGAATTAATTTTTTATTTATTTTAAACCTTCCATGGCTGATGAATGTCGAAATAACTCTCAAAGATCGTTGGACTTACTGTGGCAGAAGATTTAAATTTGTCAATCAAAAATGATATTTTTTTAAACATAAATATTTTAAAACTTAAAATTTCCTTCTACCTACTGCTTTCTACTAAGTCTTTGTTTCACCAATTAAATCCGAATTATTTCAGGATGAAGTTCAGTTACTTGGCAATTGAGCATGAATAACATATTGACATTAAAATAAAACTTTGGATCCGGGGCAATTATCGACTTGGGAATCCTAATGCAACATGCACGAGAAAGACGATATGTTAGTCCTCATGGCTCGCTTTCCATTCTCCATGAGTACCTTCGCCCATTCCCCCTATTCGGTAACCATCGCAACGAATTTTCATTTTACCTTCCTAACGCCAATTCTATTTACAGCATCTTCCGAAGTCGAACTGCGCCAGACGACCTCTCTTGAGCACAAAATGAAAGCGAGAAAGAGGAAGGAGGTGGGATTGGCGCAGGGTTAAAAGGAAAGGGGCGGGGGGAAAGGGTGGGAAGATATATTCCCGTTTTCCTTTCGCACTGGGGGCATTAAAAAGCACAGCAGAGCCTTTAAAATTGATTGCCACGGGAAGAGAGGACCATCTTTATATTCGCACTCGTAAGACACCCCCTCCCCCTTCACCCCACCCCTCATCCACTCCTCGCACACGCACCCTCTCCAACCTTTTATTCTAGAAGTAAGCAATTTCGCAGGTGCGTTAAGTTTCGCGAGGCGGAATGCTGTATATCAAGGTGATTCATGGGAGAGACGAAAACGGCGGTTTAATGCAAAACTTTGGGCGTGCTGGGATTGTAAGGGTTTGAACCCATTCCAAAAGCACAATGGATGCAAGCCCAGTCGTAAAGACATCCACGATTGTGGGCCTACGGAGGCACACGGGGCTGCGGCAACTCTAATGCTCAATACTCCGCGTTCTGGTGGGTTACTTTCAACGGTTTCAGCGGAGGGAGACTAATTCTTTCTTTCTTTCCCACAAAATCCAAATTTAAAGGATCACTCGTAAAAAAAACCGACTGATATCGGACACTATTCTCGAATTACTTCTCGACTTGAAATGGTTATAAATCGGTCGGGTAACCGTCCTCGAAAAAATACAGCGCAACAACGAGGAAACTCAAAAGCAATCATTGTAGACGACATTAACCGAATGCATACGTTTCCTCGTAAAAAATATATTTTGAATTACTTTGAATTTGATTTAGGTAAGTGTCAGTCCAAGGAAATAAAACACTTATGCCTTAATAATTCTTTTTCGGAGCGTCTCCATCACAGAATAGATGCCGTGAGCGATTTTACTGCAAAGCTGTCTTTATGTGCAGCGCAATAAAATGAGAACCTAAAACCTTCGCAGCAACTGCAGCACGAAACGGAAACGAACATGTGCAGCAATGGAAGAAAAACTTTAATTTCAATTTTTAAGGGCTGGCAGAGTAGCAGATTTAATTGCCCTCGTTTTTGCTTTCACTGCGGGCTCTCGGTCGTATACATAGGACGACACACTTATCGTGCACTTTTTGATGAGATACCCTAAAGCCCACCAGCATGTACGTAGCAACAGTTATTTTGACAAATGAGTAATTATGACAGATGAAGCGATAAGGGGACACGATGGTGTTATAACAACCCAATGGTGCAAGTAAATCTATGAATAAATATTCCGAATTACATCCGCTGCTTAATGCAAATATTTAGCTTAGGTAATGCGCCAAAGCCCGAATTTTTAGAACTTTTTTTTAATACTTGACCGATTTAACTTTTGAATAATCCGATTTGAACAGCCATCACTAACCACGAAGATGTTTTCCAATTCTGCTAACTGAGGGACTTGAACTGCTTCAATCCAGGTGGACGAAAATTGTATAAAATTCGGAGTATTCTTTGTTAAACATACTTTTGAATAATCCAAAAACCATAACCATCAATTCTGTAATAAGTATTCTATTAAAACATTTTCATAAACAGATTAAGAGTAATTTCAAAGTTACGAATTACAAGCATCCGTACAGTCATCCGTACAATAACCAGAGTCACATATCAGTAAAAAACAATGAATATTTTAATCGGAAATTCTTGATATTGAATTTCTCTCTAAGCATGCGTACACTATTTCTCGGAATAATTTGGAGACACTAAGGAGAAATGAAGTTCAACGAAGCCATTAATTACAACATATTATCACAAGCTGATCTTCTGGCCGGATCATCTTCGAGATCGCATTCACTGCCACAAAGATCGCGCGACTCCGTCAGGGAAAGGCGTGGCTGTTGCTCCGCTCAAGCGCTGGACCCACCCGTTTCTGCGCGAATTCGTGGGCAATACGTGAGAAATGGCCTCCAATCCTCCCTCCCTGAGGATCACAAAAGAAGGCAACGCCCGTAGAAGGCGGGGAAAGAAGGGCCAAGATGGCATACGCGGCGCCGACAGTAGAAATAACCAAAGGGTCCAGAACTCTTAACACTTAAGACTTGCTAAAAGCATCGGATTCTCTCAAGTATGGATCATGTGGGTTCCGGCCATGATATATTAAATTCAGCCCGTGGCTACGCGGTTTTTTCACACACTGACCTAACCTCCTCCTTCACTTAATCATGAGTAATCAGAAATCGGCTCCTTAATCAAGGGGGCTCCATTCACGGACCCGTTGATCATTTATTTACAATAAATTAACGAACGGTCTAGTATGTTGTTACTGCGATATTTATACGGTAGAAAATGAGGTACATTTCATTGGCCACTGCAGCTGTGTCAAAATTTAGTCACTTCTTGCTTGCTAGGGGAAATTCAAGTCATATTTGAGGATTTAACAGTTTTCCTCTCCTATGTAGCCATAAACTGAAATTGAAAACCCTAGAAAAATAAATAGACCAACTTAGAATGGATCAATTCAATTGTCTAATTTTGCTCTATTTCTCGAATATCTTTTATTAAATTAAACCCGAACTGAATGATGAGCGAATCACAGCATAAACGGTAATGTCGTTTGTAGTAACCAATATTTGAAGGCATCCAACTATCAGGGGCAATCAATTAGGAACTACAGTAAAAATAGGTGCTTAAAATCAAATGGCTATTCTATTGAATCACTTGGCCTCCCGCGAGACTAAGGTTCCTAACACAACCACGTGACTTCCCTCAGGCGATATCAAAATACCAAAGGCGAAATGTGAACACATTTCCATGAAATGAAATTTATTTCAAGTATTAAAATGATTCAAAATTGAATTTTAAGCAGTCGACATGGCGTTATGGTCGGAACCCGACCCCCACGTGCGATATTTGATTAGAGTTATCGATTCAATATTATTGATTTCGCAGGCATATTTCAAATCACTTGAAAACCGGTCTCAGGTTCGGCCCAAGCTTAATGATCACCATATACAACTGCAGAAACCTACACAAACAATGGTCAGCAACTTGAAGATCGAGTTTATTGGTGAGCGGGGAAGGGCAAGTCGCGCGCATGGCCCGCGGCGAGTCGGGCCATGTTTTGTCAGACGAGCCTCACCTCACCTGCGCATTCCTCCCCCTGCGGTGTCCCAGGAAATGAATGCAAACAAGGCTCAGGGTCGGGCAATGGTGTCACCGAGCATCACCTGCTTCCGAAGCGGAGGCACTCGCACCTCCACCCAAGTCACCCTAGTCACCAAACTCGGCTTTTAAGCTATCCATTCTCCTCCTTGGCACGTACTCATTTCAGAAACAACGGAACGCCAAACTTAGCAAGTGTCAAAATATCTAATAGATGTTGAATTTCGCAGAATTCTATAAAATGGCGTTTTAGTAAAATGTTATTTTAATGCAAGTTAAAAGGCATTTCGCTATTCGAGTAAAATACAGAGGTTGCATTTAATGTTGGTGCTTTTCAGTATGTGGGTACACCGAGGGCATGGTCACATAAGCATGCAGATGGTTGAAGTAGGAGTTGCTGGAGTACAGAGCTGATTTATTTTGTTGGACTAGTGGATGCAAAAAGTGTATAGTTTCTTCTTTCCCTAGATGGAGATGGTCTGACCAACGAAAATTTGGAATACGAGTGAGTTTCATTTGTGTTTCGCTGTGTTTTTGTTGGCTATCTCGCTTCTCCGTTTAAATTATATACATACATGTATGCATTCAAACATGAAAACCCCCCAAATGGCGAACACATTCATTCACATGGAAATATATATAAGGAAAAGGCATAGGAACACAAATAAAAGATAAAAACACATACTTGTATATGACCACAGAGGTTGGCTTTATAGGTGAAGGATAGAGCTCACCTAGCACTAAACCCAACGGTGTGTGCAAGTCACACATCAGGGTAAGTGGGCCGGTTCCTTTCTCCGCACCGCCTATTGTTTCCCAGGAAGATCTGGTATCCGAAAAATAACACAGCTTGGGTGGAACTGAGGGTGCCCAGAGAGTCATGCCTGGGAATCGAACCCGGATCCTCGCTTCAAGTATTCCAACACTCTGCCTTAGTAGTAGGTGAGCTATCTACACCAACTATCTACACACCAACCTTAGGGTTGATTACTGTGTTCATGTTACGCTATGCTATGTTATATATGCATACCACCTAATATAATGAAATATAAATATAGGGTCAGTATTCATTTGCTTCATTCTCACAAAGTGATTAAATATGGATAAATCAATTTCGCCCTTCTTGGGGATTTCCTAAGACTCGTCCAGGGATGTGATTGCTATTCAGCTTGCATCGCAATCTGCTTCCAGTTGAGAAGAAATTAAAAGGGGCGACCGAATGGAGTACGACCATCGAAGATGAGTGCCCCCCAATGGTTCTCGAAAACGGTTATGATTTACGATTTGAAAGAAAAAAAGCTTGCCTTAATTTTTGTAGCTACTGAATAAATAAGTTGCAATTAATGCCCGCCACTACTATTCCCACGGTGGTTATCGCAACTACACGGAGCGGGGCCCGTGAGCTCCCGCTCGCCTCTCGATGGATGCGCTCCTACTGGGCGTGGAGCATGAATATTAATGGCCGCCATACTTCTATGGCAGCCAGAGAGGAGAAAATGAGTCTTCTGAGACCCCATAAACACCCACTCCCATGCACACACCGCGCCCCTTAAAAATATATCCCCTTGCCCATTCCACACGAAAAAAAGCCGTCCTTCGAGAAATCGAACGAATAAGTTGCCAGAGACAAGAGCATTCGAACATCACGAAGCGGAAATACTCGTTTCGGCCCCTTTAAAAGAACGCAGCCCGCCTCCCTCCCCCGTCCCTCCGAACACTCTTTTGTTTTTTTAGACCCCGAGGTGCCCCCCTTCCCGAGTACATATACCATTGATCCTTCATATCCTTTCCTTTAGTTATCGATATCGTTCTGAAGGATTAACGGTTAGTCGCCGGATGGGTCCCGGGGGCCTTCGCGGCCCGGACTGCGTTTCTTATTCCGGCTGCCCTCACTCACATCATCCACCTGCGCTCCCCTCCGTCCTCCCGGGAGGAACGAGAAGCCTCCTTCCTTCCGTGCCCCCTCACCTACGCCCACGGCGACGTTCCCCTGCGAGGACTTATGGGTCGCCGGTGCTTTAATAATGAACGACGTACTGTTTTAAATGAGGAAGAGGAGGATTCTAATCGTTAGCGCCCGGGCTATCTCCCGGACCGATTCTCTCCGACACCCTCGGTCGTCTGAAGTTTCCACGAGTTTTGGGTCGGTTCGGAACGCGGATACAGCCGTCTCGCGTCGAAGTCGGTTCCGCCAAAACAGTGCATCGTTTAGGAGCACCACGGATTGGGGGAGGGGGCAATAGAATGGAGAGTCTCACGGGGTTTTGCATAAATAAACTCAGAGCGAGACAATGAGGTCATCGCCGAGGCAAGCAGCAACGTATTTGCATTTTAAAAATACCACGAAAATGCCAACAATGGAGAGCATACAACAACAACAAGAATAAAAAAAACATAAACACAGTAATCAACCCGAAGGTCGGTTTGGTAGGTGATGGTAGAGTTCATCCAGTACTAAGCCCTATTCGGCATGTGAATATTCACACATCAGGGGGCTTATGGTTTCCTTGTGCCGCTTATGGTTTCCCAGGAAGATCTGGTACCCAAAAAATCACATAGGTTGGGTGGAGCTGCACTTGCCCAGAGTGCCTTACCCCGGAATCGAACCCCGGACCCTCCGGTCGGTAGTCCAACGCTCTACCCCCTGGACTACCGCGATCCATAATTAGTGAACATATAACAAAAAAGTAATCAAATTTTCCACAATACATCTACGTGTGTGTATCACTCAGCAGACAGAATTGCCCTTATCTGCCACTCCAAAAATTTGAAACTTTTATTGAGCACCATTCACATCCAATACTTACTTGTCACTGAAAATAAACTTCAGAATTTTTCGAGTGATATTTTTTCCGTGAAAATACACTATAGTTATCTCTCAATTTAAGGATCATCAATGAAGAGTTGTGCGAAGGTCAATGAAAAATGAAATCTTACGTCCATCACTAAACCTTAGCGGAGTTTTCAATGTAATCTCACGTTCATCATTGAATATTGTCGGAGTCTCCACATCAAAGTATTCCCGAAAAGTTGGCACCAAAAGGTTGGAACATACATTAATGAATTGAATCCTCGCAATCCTGAAAGAATCGGGTCGCTTTAAACATGCTCGCCGCTCGATTTAATTTAATCGAGCGGCGAGCATGTTTAAAGCGACCCGATTCTTTCAGAAATAATTTAATTCAAAAATAATTTAATAATAATCGAATTTTTGGGAAAGGTAGGGAAAAAAGAACGTCGCGAAAAATCATGTGACTTGTTTCTGAGCACGTTAAGTTCTTACTGGTGTAGAAATATTTTTACTTTCGCGCGACAAGGTTTTCCGCACGTAGTATGAACGCCAGTTTGCCAGGCAGAGTACCGGGATGGGGTGGGCAGTTCACTGGTTTGGCATTCAGCGTGACGAAATGACCTGGGCCCTATGACATCAGGCATTCGAAGCCCAAAATCATCACCCTGATTATCAAATCCTTTCTTTTCGGAAATAAAAGAACTTCTTGCGCACTGAAATCGAGGAATACGAAATACGACGAAAAAGAAAACTATCTCCACACGAGGCATCCCTGAAATACATGTATAAACCCATAAACTAGATGTGGCGGGGTAGGACGTGGAAATCACGGGGGATCGGGGCCACAACTGAGGAGAGAGATTCGTCAAGCCCGTCGTTAATTTTCCCGCTGCAAAAAATAACACATCCTCTCAATTCGAAATCCTTCAGACGGGATGGGAGACAAAGGGATTTTAGGAGGGCAAGCGCCGACCATGCTACACCCCAAGACGCCAAACCCTTGGGTGCAGAAGGAGTGCATGAAGGGCATCGCAGATGTAAACTGCTTGAATGCAATTTCAAATAAAATGCGAGTTTATTATCTTTGCCTCCCCCCACCCAACATTCCTCTGTCCAACTGATAATACAAATGTTAAGTCCTTCTTATTTATTCAAAATCCCTATGCCATCTCAATTATTCCTTGATTTATGATGGTTAGCGTGGGTGGTAGAGTATACGATATAAACAGGCATTGGTTCAACTCAACGAAGTTGCGAGGGCGGAGAGTGCACGCTCCTTAGTTTTTGAAGTGGTATAATTTTCAACGGCTACTCTCGTCGTACTATACACACGATTTCCTACGTCCAAGGATCAGGAATATGAATTGGGCAAAAGGCAGAGGTAAATTTCTAGGGATGGAAAAAATGAGGGCGTGGAGGGTCAATAAATCGTAATTCGGTGGATAGGTAATATTTACGTAAAAAATTATTCTGGGAAGATATCCAATTCCGCTTTGCCTAAAGGGCGATTTTGAGAATACCACTAGAATACGAGATGTCGTAGCCGGGGTATCTCACCAGGAGATCAGGATGTGGCTCCTCAAGACCACACGCGCGCCACCTATCGCCCAAAGGCAGGTTTATTTCCTCCATTCCAAAACCTTTAATTACCACTCTAGTGCCCGAGTCATTATTCAATTCGGGACCGCAAAAGCACTCGGGTCCTTCTTCGCTCCTCTGATGCAGATGTTCGGGTATATTTAAACACCAGAGGAGGGTTCAGACGGATTATAAATATGAGTAGTCAGATTCCAAATTCACGAGTAAATGAGCATTTGTAATAAACGCACGATGCAATATTAAAGAAAAATCTTTCTCCTCACTCCACGGACTGTTTGTAAAGCTTTTCATTGCTTCTGTATTCGGTGAACGAAAAATGCTGGCGTGGGTTAAACGTTTGCCTTTGATTCTGCATGTATTAAATGTGAGGGGCTATGAACCAAGGTTCCACCGATGGCAGTTCGCATGATTCGCTTCCTTCAGGCTGGGGCGGAAGTGCTCAGTGTGTAAAAGCTAGGGCATTCATTCACCAACCCTGCACGTACATGGTAGCACATTACCGGCTCACAGAGATTACTCACCACCAATTCATAGAGTTAAAATGGGCAACAAATAAGTGAAAAAATATCAGGCTATCCCAATGGGTAAATTTGATCACAGGTGAGGGGACGACGATCTACAGGGGGCATGGAAGAGGGTGGTTAATAAAAAATATAATTTTGATGTTGTATGAATTGCAGAATGTTGTTAGTTTGAATGACATGTGAGGAAGGAGGGGTCCGATGGTCAATTGCCCCTTCCTCTGCCACTGTTCTTATCCCATTAATCTTTGCCATTTACTGTCAAAACAAATTTTTATCCTTTCGGTTTTAATGGTAAACAGTTTCAACAACTCACCATTATTGAGAACTTTATGATGTTCTCAACTCCTGCAACAATTCAGGATTGCGTGGACAAATCCGCAGAGAATTAAATTTGGATCCTTTAGGCACAAAACCACATGGTTCTGATGAAAATGGAATATTTTCAGTAATCACTAGAGAGCTTAATATCTCAGTACAGAAACATTTATATAAGGTTCTTTGGGGCAGCAGGGTATCTTGTTACATTACAAAAAAATTCACAGCAACAATGTGCATTACAGTTGCAGCGCATTCATTTAGGAAACTGTAACAAAAATGCATACCTTATGCATACCTACACCTTTTGTGGTGCCTAAACCAAGTGTTTGTTATGATTAACACCTGTCTCCTGCAAGCTTCTCTTCCTTTCTCCTCCTGGTCATCTCTTGCTCCCAAACCTTATTCCTCAACCTGAATGCCATATCTTCCTTTGCCTACCATCATGTTCCAATACTCCATAACTATCAAATGTTTCCTCCAAGGAAAACTACTATTTATGTCCTCTAACTGATCATATACCCTATTTACTTCTTCCTCCTTATGATTGCTTCATGGAATGTAGACCTCAACAATGACCAAGTTCAGCCCACATTGCATTCTTGCATTGTAATTTTCAAAAAAACTTTTTCTCTTGCACTGCATCCTCTCACAGATATGCATTAAATCAAACATTTGACTTCACTTAAAATTAATGCTCCTTTAACTGTTATAGCTACATAGTTGTACTACAATGTGATCAAAAAGCTATTTGTTTGCAATATTCATGTTTTAACTGTGATTTTAATATTTTAATGCTGGTTATTGAGATTGTGCAAGATAGGTTTTAGATTGTTCTTCTATAAACAGGAGTGAATAAACTTAGGAAATGACAATAAATTCAATTTTAAAATTTTGAACATCTGACTACAACTTAAAAGCTTATAGTCCAAAGCTGGAACTGAACTCTCAATCTTGGAATCCAGCAATATCTGAAGATTTCCCATAATTTTTGAGTCCCAAGATTTAATCCTAATCTTGGAAAGAAATGCTGTCAGAAATTTTAAGAACAATAATCCTAAGATTATAAACATTTTCAAGTTATGGTCATTTTTTTCAAAGTGGAAGGTAAGAAGCTCCTCTGAAGTGTCACACAACATCATCCCTTTTCATGGGCAACTTCTTGACCTAAACATGTATTTGTATAAAGTACTAGAAACTTATAAAAAGCAACAAACTACTTGAAACTAAACTTTTTTCTCTGTTAGTTTTTCCATAAGTCTGATATCTTTCTCTACAAGCAAACTACATTGAAAAAAATGAAATTATTGAACTTGGGATGCAAAATGGGTGCTGACTTTGCTCAGTGAAGAATAAACGCAATTGTGTGGTCGAATTAAAGAGTGGTTTGACACTTCTCCATTGCAACCCTGATGTGCTTCTGCATCGATACATGGAGATGGATGAAACATGGACACACTGCTGGACACAATTTGTGGATGCAACATGGATACACAAACTCCAGGGACAAAGGAACAGTTTAAACAGTGGGTTTCTAAAGGCAATCTGGCTCCAAAGAAGGCAAAGACAATGAAATCAGCCTATAAGAGGATGCACACGGAATCATCAACATCAACTAATTGCAAAAAGGACAAACAATAAATGGAGATTATTATGTTATTGCACCAGTTGAGAATAGAAATCAAGAAAAAATGTCAACTGGCAAAGAAAAATGATTCTCTTTATTAAAAAATATTACTTGTGGAATTGCTGCATTCATTTTATCTGTACAACACTACTCTTGATCAATATGAATAATGATTCCCTGCTACTAATCTCTTCCTAAACAAACCCAACAGCTGTTACTGTTAACCTTCTCTGAAAAAGTAGTTAACAATAACCAACTTATTACATTACTAGGCTTCATCCTTGGCACTGCACTAAGCTGGAATTATCACATTCATGGTGAATGTGTTTAACTATCTTGATTCATATCCCTACGAAGAAAATTGAAAGAAATTCCACAGAGAGCATTCCTTGTTAATGAATACTATTAATTTTTCCTTTACCATATGGATTATATGCACAGGGAAAACCCTCTGGTGTCAAAATTCTTCTTTTACTGAAAGAAGCTGTCACAATAATCTGTTATTTAGCTTCTGCAGATCACTGTACATGTTCCAATGTTATTTTCATAGTTTACAGCCTATCTATTTATGTTAACTTGCGTGGTGCAAAAGAAAATGATAAAAATCTCTTGACAAGATTGAATGTACATAATTATGATATAAAAAAGATTCATAAGCTAAATACATCACACTTTTACTTGGTTGGCTATTGCCCAAGAAAGTGAAATTCATAGGCATCACACTATTTGGCAAACAACCAACTGTATGCATTTCAACATTAAAAATTAAACTGTATTCAGTCACCCAGTCATTCAAGCCTTTCTATTTAGTCCATGAATTTCTAGAGCCTGACTAAATTAGGCATCTAATGATAAGTAAATATTATGATTAGCTGCTTTGTTCACAGTTATACGAGAGAACTATGAAACACCTTCATTTGTTCATTCCTGATCAGTACAAATTTGAAATTTGCATTATAAAACCTAATGGTGAATCGAGAAGATTTAGCATCAGATGTTACATATGTGAATAATTACCAATTTGTTTTCAAATCTATTTTAGAGCAAATGCAAACACACTGGCACACAATGGTATCTTTCAATATTTCAGATAATCAAATTAAGACAGGCATTTGCACAGAAACTACTTTTTAAACTATTAACTTAACAAATGTACCCAGTTTACTAAATGCTAAACTTAAATTTATTGATGAAAATAATCTATGGTTTACTAATCATATGTGTCTATAAAATGATTACTTCGAGCAAAACAATATCAATTTCATTTTTCTGAACACTGAGAGAAAATTTTGACCGATTTTAGTACAATCCTAGGCATAAACTTAGAGGGAGGGGAGGGTTTGAGAAATCACAGGAACCCCAAAACCTTGATTGGAGGGCCAAAGGCTCCCAAAAACTCATGACTGTCATGAAAGTGAATCTATTGTAGCCCTGGAAATTCTATCATTAAGTAGGAAGGCTGTTCAACAAAGAATTATCATAAATTTTTATTTGCATAAATTAATAGGGCATACATTCAATTTAGCTAACTTAATTCATAATGTGTATGAGGCACATGTTTCACTGATTTCATTCCACTATTTTGAGGGTAATTTTAAAAGTTCTCGAAATGGAATAGAAATAAATGACTTACCTGAGTGAAACTTTTTTCTTTTTCAAAGTCTTCCTGCACACTAATGCACTTGGTCCAGTTATGTTCCAATGTCCTGATCTCATCTTGAAAATAAGTTTCCTTCAGGCCTGCAAAATACCAATCTACTTTGGCTGTTAGTTCTTTGTTTGAAGAGAATCCACCGAAGAATATTTGGAGGTTGGGGAAGAAATGGAAATCTGATGGAGCCAAATCAGGTGGGTATGGCAACTGGAAATGCAATTGTTGCTGGTGAATATCTCATAAAATACATGAGAAGTGTGTTTCTAACCCTCCCTATCAGTTAACTTTTCCCTGGTCCCCATTGTGAAAAAACACTTTCATTAAAAGCATTTTTTTATCATCAGAACCAGCAATAAGGAAACTGAACATATTTTAACTTGAAATTATTATTATCGGTAATCTACAGATTAAGGTAGGTTATGGATGGACGCAAGCTATCAAACTGTACGGCAATGACTTTGTTGCCTCCTCTCAAAAAAAATATAATCATAACATCCAACAATATAATAAGCCCCTCTTTAATTCCATCATGCTTCATTTATTCTATTTGTAACCCACCTCGGTTTATTATGTAATTCATAATACTTCCTTCATTTTATTATGTAATCCATAATACCTGGATACATCCATGGATACAATACATCCATGGATTATGTAATCCATAATACCTAACTCTGGATTTACATTCTTCCATTTCTTTCTCCTATCTATCTATCTAAGCATATCATCCATAATCCATAGCTACCTTGTACTTTTCCTATTCCTAGTTTCATTTACGGCTTTGAATATACCATTTTTGTTCCCATTTTATCTCTATAGTTGAACACAGCTCCTGTCGTCACTCATAATTTTCTCTTTGGCCTGCAAATACTCCTTCCTTGTCATTTCTATCAATGCTACCTAATTCTATTTCCTAAACCATCCACCCCATTTTATCTTTTTGAACTGATCGCTTTATTATCAATAAATTATGATCCAAGTCTAGATCCGGTCCTGAGAAAGTACAAATTTATCATGCCGTTTCTAACTCTATGTCTAAGCATTTTCATTTATTAACCCATTGATAATTTTAATGTGACAGTAGTCTAAGGAAGCAATGGCAGCGAGATCGGAGATCACAGTTTAGGAACATGGAATGACCGAAGGGAGAAAGCAAAATTCTACTGGATTGAAGGCTAAACTATCATGAATGATTGAACATGAATAGGCATCACAAAAGGCATAGATATATATATATAATCATTTTCAAGAAACTGTAATAGTAACTTTAACGGAGTCACTCGCTGTGTGTGCATTATAATGCAACCATTTTCATTTATTAGCCCATGCATTGCCCATATATATACACTGTGTGTGTGTATATATATGTATATCGGCAATGCATGGGCTAATAAATGAAAATGATTATATATATATAAAAAAAACCATAAACACAGTAATCAACCCGAAGGTCGGTTTAGTAGGTGATGGTAGAGCTCACCCGTGTACCAAGCCCAACGGCATGTGAATATTCACACATCAGGGTAGGGGGGCCAGTTCCTTTCCCTGTGCCGGTTATGGTTTCCCAGGAAGATCTGGTACCCGAAAGATCAACCAGCTTGGGTGGAGCTGCAGTTGCCCAAAGTGCCTTGCCCGGGAATCGAACCTGGGACCCTCCGGTCAGTAGTCCAACGCTCTACCCACTAGACCAGCGCGACCTGCTATATATATATATCTATGCCTTTTGTGATGCCTATTCATGTTCAATCATTCATGATAGTTTAGCCTTCAATCCAGTAGAACTCTAATGCTTTCTCCCTTTGGTCATTCCATGCTCCTAAACTGTAATCCCTGATCTCACTGCCATTGCTTCCTTAGCCTATTGTCACATTTAAATGTTTTAGAAATATAAATATGTATATAGGATTTCTTCGAAGCAATACAGAAGTGTTAAACAAAACACTTAGCAACATTTTTTTTATTGAGTTTGGCCAACTATGGACAGCAATTGCCTCAAGACTTCTGGACAGCAACATATGTACATATATAATATAGATCCGGTGTTCAAGTCCTGGTTGAGGAAAATATTTTTACATTAATGGTCTGCTTGATTCCACCTTCCCCACCTCTCCTGTGCTGGTCCTTTATGTGTGTTCCTTTCCCCTTCCCTTGTATCTATTTCTATGTGAATGCATATATGTTTGCCGTATGGCGGGATTTCGTGTTTGAATATATATATATTTTTTATTTCTATACACACATTCAAATAAAAATCCCGTCATACGGCACACAAACATTCATTCAAACATAGAAACAGGTATAAGGAAAGGGGATAGGAAAACACATAAAAGGCGAACACATATGTACATATATATATATATACTACTTTTATATATGCATATATATACACACACACCCACTTTTATATGCACATACTTTTACATGTAATGAGATCACTGATAGAGAGGAATATAGAATACAACCAGGACATATTTGCCTGTTTCGTAAATTTCGAAAAGCATTTGATAGTGTGAATTGGGAAAAACTAATGGGTGTATTGCAGAAAAAAGGGATGGATTGGAGGGACAGGAGACTGATCCACAACCTGTACATGTCTCAGACTGCTAAGGTGCGAGTGGGGAATGGAGAGTCTGGATGGGCAGTGTTAGGAAGAGGTATAAGGCAGGGTTGCCCATTATCACCGGTGCTGTTCAATGTATATGTGGAGGAAATGATTAAAGAGGCATGGGGAGAACTAGAGGTAGGAATGAAAGTAGGCAGGGAATTCATAAAATCAGGTTTGCTGATGACCAAGCTTTAGTTTGTCAGTCAGTGGTTAGAGTATCTGCCCGGCAAGTGGAGAGATCCGGTGTTCAAATCCCGGTCAAGGAAATATTTTTACACTCGTGGTCTGCTTGATTCCACCTTCCCCACCTCTCCTGTGTTTGTCCTTCATGCGTGTTCCTATCCCCTTTCTTTGTATCTATTTCTATGAGAAGGAATATCTGTTCGCTATATGGCGAGATTTCGTGTATGAATGTATATATACTTATATATATATATGAAAATGGTTTTATATATAAAAAAAAACCATGAACACAGCAATCAACCTGAAGGTCAGTTTAGTAGGTGATGTTAGAGCTCACCCATGCACTAAGCCCAATGGTGTGTGAATATTCACACATCAGGGTAGGGGGGCTAGTTCCTTTCCCTGTGCCAGTTATGGTTTCCCATGAAGATCTGGTACCCGAAAAATCAACAAGCTTGGGTGGAGCTGCAGGTGCCCAGAGTGCCTCGCCCGGAAATCAAACCCGGGACCGTCCGGTCAGTAGTCCAACGCTCTACCCACTAGACCACTGCGACCCACGGTTTTATATATATATTCAAGCACACAAATACAAAATATTTAACACACAGAAACATAAAGGAAGGACACTCTAAATATGTTTCGACGGCTCGGCCGTCGTCATCAGAATCACCGGCCTGACTGACTGATCACCTGCATCTGATGACGACGGCCGTGCCATCGAAACATCAATACATACTGTGAGTGTCCTTCCTTTATGTTTCTGTGTGTTAATTATTTTGTATCCGCGTGTTTGTGTGTTGCCGGTGAGCATCAATTTCAAAGATTTATATATATATATCGATGATGCGGAAGTACTCACGAGAGCAATATAACTTTTGGACGGCACAAAAGAACACAGAATAAAACAGATAACACGTAAAAGGACACTCACACTGTAGATGATTTAAGCTTTCGGCCTACTCCGAGGCCTTCTTCAGGTCAGACTGAGAGGTTTTGAGGGAAGAGTGCCTGAGGAGGGGAGGGGGGGCGGAAGGTTTAGGGACTGTTGGGAAAGAAATTAAAGATGGCGGTTAAGGGTGGGAATTTTAAAGGATCGGAAATATAGGATGTATGCGGATTCGCGAGTTCTCACCTCTATGTTGGTGGCTGAATCGGGTAGGGATTCTAGAACTGTTAGGGAAAAGCATTCGTCAAATGATAGGTTGTGTGAACTTGCGTGTAAAGGGATAGGAAGAGAAGAGAGTGAAGCAGAATTACATGAGTAGCGGTGATTGTTCATTCGGATGGATAAGGGGGTAATGCATTTGCCTATGTAGAATGAGGTGCATTGTTTGCACGACAAAAGATAGATAATATTTTTTGAGAGGCAATTAGCGTGGGAACAGGGTGAAGGGACAATGAGGGGATGTGGGGAGAGGGGAGCAGATCTGATTAGGAGACATGTTTTACATCGGGGGCGATTGCAGGTAGGGGAAATATGTGGAAATTTGTCAGGGCGGGGTGTCAAAGGGTTGGTGGATCTCAGAAGGTTTCTGAGATTGGCTGGTCGTCTGTAAGCGACAGAGGGGCATTGGGGCAGTAAGGATGTGGTCGCGTCATTGTCATGTAATATAGGATAAAGTTCTTTAAGAATGGTTTTCAGTCTGTGGGATCCGGGGAAATAGGTTGTGCAAAGGTTGAGTTCAGCGTCAGATGTGGGGTTGTTATTAGGTTCTTTGACGGCTTGCCCCATAACTCCCATTTTTTAACAGTGCAGCTGACCATACCGGTGCCCCGTACAAGATTACGGAGCTGACCACAGAAGCGAGTAGTCGCCGCCGAGGTTCTTTGGGCCCTCCAATACTACCTTGATCAAAACGTTCCCGGAATTTATTCAGAAAATTAAAAATACAAGTTTATTCATCTAAATCTATATTGTCCCCTTCAAAGTAATCCCCATCGACTGCAACACACTTATGCCAGCGCTTGATCCAATCCTCGAAACATTTTTTATATTCGGTTTTCGGTATGTCCATCAGTGCTTCCTGCAATTTTTCCATTACTTCCTCTCGGCTGCTAAAACGTGTTCCCCGTAATGGTTTTTTAACTCGATTGAACAGAAAGAAGTCACAGGGAGCCAAATCAGGTGAATTCGGTGGCTGTTGGATGGTATTTGTTGCATTTTTCGTCAAAAAATTACGAATAATGATAGCACTGTGCAACGATTTCTGGTCTCTTTCGGCGAATTGCTTCACGCAAACGTCTCATAACGCCCAAATAATACTCTTTGTTTACTGTCTGGCCTTCTGGCAAAAATTCATGATGCACTACACCGTTGTAATCCATGTAAACCGTCAGCATTGCCTTCTTTTTTGACTGAAAACGACGTGGTTTTTTTGGTCTCGGCTCATTTGGTGAACGCCATTCACTTGCCTGATGTCTGGATTGCGTGTCGTACTCATAAACCCACGTCTCGTCTCCAGTAATGATCCTTTTGATGAATGTGGGATCGGATTCAGCCTCGCAAATCATGTCTTTTGCGACGTCAACACGGTCTCTTTTTTGCATGAAATTGAGGTCTTTTGGCACCAACTTTGCTGCTACACGACGGAAACCCAAATCATTAACCACAATGTCTTGGGCGGATCCATAGGCAATGTTCAATTTCTCTGATGGTTAATTTGCGGTTATTGACCAACATTTCTTTTACTTTATCAATTTTTTCACCGACTTTCGATGTCGATGGTCTGCCACTGCGTTCATCATCTTCGATTGACTCACAACCACTTCTGAACCGCTCGTGCCACTGGTAAACGACCGTTTTTTTTAGAGAATCGTTGCCGAAACACTTTTCCAACATTTCCAACGTCCGTGCGCCACTAAATCCGTAATAAAAATTTAATACAAGTTCGTTGTTGCAAATTTAAATCCATTTCTGCAATTGTAAAAAATCGCCAACACACACAGAGATAGATGTACTCTTGGCTACGTAACTTTTGCAAATGTCAAGTTATGACACTAAGATTTAAAGGGAATATCAACAACAGATGTACCAATTTAACAAAAAAAACAGAACTCAAATCGGAACGATGGGAGCGCCACACGGCGGTTATTCCGGGAACTTTTTGATCAAGGTAGTATTAGGCATGATTCCTGCTAGTGCTCCTTCCATTTTCGATGCCTTGAAACCAACCTTCTGGAAGTGTTCCTTGAATTGCAGTCTTCTATCAAGGATCACTCCTAGATACCTCATCTCATTTGCCGTTTTTACTGACTGTCCTTCTACAAGGAAGGTGGCACTACGCCTGGCTTTAGTGCGTGCTATAAGAATCGCTTCCGTCTTTTCGGCTACAAGACTCAAACCATGGTCCTTTAGCCAGCCCGAGACTTGTTCAATGGACGAGTCTGCCAGATACTCAATTTCCTCGACACTTTTGGCTGTCACGATCAGTGCCGCATCGTCAGCAAAGGCCACGATTGAAACGCCTTCTCTGAACTGCAGTCTGAGCAGACCGTCATATATGATGTTCCAGAGCAGCGGTCCTAAGACCGACTCCTGTGGTACTCCTGTGATGTTGTAAGAGTGTACTCCGTCGTCGGTTTCATAGACTAGTATGCGGTCACTAAGGTAGCTTGAAATGGTTTTGCGCAGGTAGAGCGGCACCTTCAAGCGCTCTAATGTCTCCAATACATCTTCCCATCTTGCCATGTTGAAGGCATTCCGTATGTCCAGTGCGATGATGGCACACATTTTTCTTGTGCATCGACTGCCCTCAATAGCGTCCGTTGCTAAATTCATTACGCGGCCTATGGCATCAATGGTCGATCGACCTCTTCTGAATCCAAATTGATTATCAGAAAGGTCCCCAGCCTGTTCCACAGCCACCTCAAGCCTATTATAGATTATCCGCTCGAATAGCTTACTAACTATATCGAGCATACAGAGCGGTTGGTAAGACGATGGCTCTCCGGGAGGCTTGTTCTGTTTCGGTAGCAGTACCAGCCTCTGTCTTTTCCACGCTTTCGGGAAGTGTCCTTCCTGTAGGCACTCATTGAGCGTCTCTCTGAGTAGGCCTAAGTCTTCCAACGCAGCTACTTTTATGGCCAGTCCCAGGACTCTATCGAGGCCAGGAGACTTACCTGCTGCTATCCTGGAAGCTGCCGCTCTAAGTTTGGCTTCGCTCAACTCAAGTACTTCTTCCGTACGTTGTGAGTTCCTCAAACCTGTTCCCACTGCTCTTTGATGCTGTTTTGGAAATAAATGTCTAACGACCTGTTTCAGAAAGTCTGGACAAGATGGGCTCGTACCGCTTCTGGGCTTGATCTTATTCATGACCACGTTATATGGTCTGCCCCAAGGGTCGCGGTCAACTTCCTTACACAGCTCGTGCCAACACTTTTTCTTCGCATCCTTGATAGCTTTCTTCAGCTTTCTGCAGTTTTTTTTATATATCATGTGATACTCCTGGAACCACGGTCTGTATTTAGCTCGCTGCTGTAGCCTCCTGGAATACAGACATTGCCGCCGTATTTTGGCAATGTCATCATTCCACCAGTGCACCGGAGGATGGAAGCTTGCATCACCTTTGATGGCCATTGAAGCATCACAAGCCAGCGCCAGTACTTGATTCAGGAGTTGCGCTCTTTCCGCTGCAGTGCCACTGCTTTCGTATTCTCTTAGGATGTAAAGGAAGACTTCCTGATCGAAGGTGTTCGTATCCCACTTTCTAGGTTGTTTGGTCCCCCCTCTAACCATTGCGCCACCTTTTTTTAGTGTGAACAGAACAGCTTGATGGTCGCTTCCTGTAAACTGGTCGCTCACTGTCCAGTTGTACCCTGCACTCATCAAACTAGGGTCAATGAAGGTGAGATCAACTATGGATGACTTGCCAGCCTTCATATACGTAGCTGTAGTCCCTGTGTTTGCAAGCTCTAGCTCAAGCGTTGAAACAGTTTCAAGTAACGCTCGGCCTATGGCATTAGTCTTTACGCTACCCCACTCTTTCGCCCATGCGTTTAAGTCTCCAGCCATAACCACTGGTAGTCTGGATGACCGCACGCTGACACTAATACCCTCGAGGAATCTCACGAAATCCTCGAAATCATCACTAGGTGGGGAATAGCAGCTATAGATACGTATACCCGCCACTTCCACCCATGTGTAGCCTCGTGCAGGGGTTGCAGCTCGACTAGATATATGGAGTCTTCCACTTACCCAAACGGCTGCTGTACCCTTCGAATCAGATACCCAGTTTGCAATGTTCGGGTCCTTGTACACTTCGCTGATGATAGCAATATCTGCCATTTCTTCAATCAAGGTTTGAAATAGCAGATCTTGGGCCATAGCGCAATGGTTCAGGTTTATTTGCATGACCTTAACCATTTTCTGTTCGCATTTTGTACTCTTCGGTCCGGGTTTCCGAACAGTTAGCTGCCTGATGGCCTTCTTGACCACAACGGAAGCACTGCTTCGTCCGGTCTACCAGGCTCGTGCACTCTTGAGCGACGTGGCCCACCTCGTGGCACCGATAGGATCTTTTGGGTACCTGCCGTAGTCGGACTCTGCAGCTCACCCAGCCGATTCTTATTTTCCCTTTCTGAAGCAGCTTCCTAGCTCTTTCTGTTGGGAGCCGGACGCTAGCAACTTGCGTGCCGCACTATGCTGCCCGTAGCTTAACACTATCGGGCACTACGATCCCTGTGCCCAATTCCGCTGTAATGGCTTCGACAACCTCTTCTAAGGTCGTTGTCTCATCCAGGTCCTTGATGTTGAGGTACTCCGTATGAGTGAGCAGCTGCACTTCTGCTGTTCCCTTCATTGTCGACGACACTATTGAATGGAGCTCTAGGGACTCGGAGCCATATATGTATGTATGTGTATATGTATATATGTATGTATGTGTTGTATATGTGTATATATGTATGTATGTGTAAATATGTGTATGTATATGTGAATATGAATGTATGTGTATATATATATATATATATATATATATATATATATATATATATATACATATATATATATATATATATATATATATATATATATATATATATATATATATATATATATATATATTTATTTATTATTAGGTAATCTACCGGTTAAGGTAGGTTTTTGGATGGACACAAATATCAAATAAATATTTTGTAACTACAAACAAAACCCAATCCAGCAACCCAAACTACATCAGGTCCCTCTTCATATCTGTGTACCTCCTTCCTCCCTTCATCCCATCCAACATCCCTATCCTGTTCCTACCCTTTCCTCGCTTGCCCAACATTCTCCCCTCTATTACCTTCTTCAACATTCCACTACCGCTTAATATGCCTTTCATCCATTTTTCTTGCCTCCATAGGATTTCTCTCAACAAACCCCTTTCCTCACCCACCATCTCCAGTACTTCCTCATTTGTTTTCCTTTCAGTCCATTTCACCTTCTCCATCCTTCTCCACACCCACATTTCAAAAGCCTCCAATGTACGTCTATCCTCCTGCTTCAGTGACCACGTTTCCGCACCATACATAGCTACGCTCCATATCAGAGTTTTTACGAGTCTTGTCTTAACATCTCTACTCAACGTCCCCGTCATCACCTCCCTCCTCCTTGAGAAAGCCTCCTTGCCTAGCGCAATTCTTCTCCTTACGTCCCTACTACTTTGACCGTATTGGTCCAAAACACTTCCGAGATATGTAAACTGTTCTACCTGCTCTATTTTTTCCCCGCCTATTTTAATATTTAGCTTAGCCATTTTCTTTCTGGAAAATCACATAACCTTTATTTTATTAATATTGATTCTCATCCCATATTTATCGCACTGAACCTCCAATTACCTCAGCAATGCTTGTAACCCCTTGGCTGACTGAGCAACTAATGCTTGGTCATCAGCAAACCTAACCGATTTTACGAATTCCCCTCCGACTTTCATTCCTACCTCCAGTTCTTCCCATGCCTCTTTAATCATTTCCTCTACATATAAGTTGAACAGTACCGGTGACAATGGGCAACCCTGCCTTACACCTCTTCCTAACACTGCCCATCCAGACTCTCTGTTCCCCACTCGCACCTGAGCAGTCTGAGACATGTACAGGTTGCGGATCAGTCTCCTGTCCCTCCAATCCATTCCTATTTTCTGCAATACACGCATTAATTTTTCCCAATTCACTCTATCAAACGCTTTTTCGAAATCTACAAAACAGGCAAAAACGTCCTGATTGTATTCTATATTCCTCTCGACTAGTGATCTCATTACTGCAATGGCATCACGCGTACCTCTTCCTTTCCTGAACCCAAACTGATCATCCCCTAAGTAATCATTTGCCTTACTCTCTATCCTTTTGTTGATGATCCTGAGAATAACTTTAGCTGCGTGGGATATCAAACTTATTGTTCTGTAATCCTCACATGACGTAGACCTTGCCTTTTTTGGAATAGGAACCAACGCCGATCTCACAAAATCTTCCGGCCAGATTCCTTCCTCATAGATACTACGAATCAGTCCATATATGGCCTTCTTCCCACATTTTCCTAACCATTTCAACATTTCTACCGGAATGTTGTCCACCCCCACAGCCTTATTTGCTTTCATCTCCTTTAGTGCCCTTTCTATTTCATCGTCAAGTATGCCTGGACCTAAGCTATCTTCTTCTACGTCATGTTCCTTTTCTATGTCTAACCTTGTCGGCCTAAGTTCTTTACCATACAGTGTTTCTATATATTCCTTCCACCTCTCTTGGATTTTTCCTGGTTCAACTATTATCTTACCCCACTTATCTTTCACTGTTAGCACAGATCTTGCCTTCTTACTTCCCGATAATAACTTAACCTTGCTGTATAGAGCACCAATTTCACCCTTCTTCTGTAAACTTTCCATATCCTCGCATTGCGTTTTCCACCATTCTTCTTTTGCTTTATTTGTGGCCCTTCTCAATTTATTGTTTAACTCTTTGTACTTCATTTTCCTAACTCTGTGTTTACATTTTTCCATCTTCTTCTCTCATCCATCTTTGCAATCATATCATCCGTTACCCATGGTTTCCTTATCCTTTTCCCGTTAACGGTTCCTATAGTGTCTTTAGTGGCTTCCAATATCCCTTTCTTGATACATTCTCATTTTTCTTCGATAGTACTTAGTTCTTTACCGTCATCCATCGTTTTCTCTACAGCCTGCTGATACTCCTTCCTCGTTAATCCATTTAATGCTTCTAAATTCCATTTCCTAACCCGCCGCCCTTGCCTTATCTTCTTGAAACGAACGTTACATTTCATAACAACTAAATTGTGGTCAGAGTCTGCATCCGCTCCTGGGAAACTGTGCGAATTTATCACACTGTTCCTAAACCTGTGCCTAACCATTATATAATCTAACTGATACCTTTCTGAGTCACCTGGCATTTTCCATGTATACCTACGCCTTTTGTGGTGTCTAAACCATGTGTTGGTGATGACTAACCCCTGTCTCCTGCAGAATTCAATTGCTTTCTCCCCGCGTTCATTCCTCGTGCCTAACCCATAGTCCCCCACCTCACCCCCATCTCTTCCTTCGCCTACCGTCGCATTCCAATCCCCCATCACTATCAAATGTTTCCCTGCAGGAACACTCGCGATGATATCCTCTAACACATCGTACATCCTATCGACTTCTTCCTCCTTGTGGTTGCTCGGTGGCATGTATACCTGAACAATGACCAAGTTCGTCGGCTCTGCTTTAATCTCTACGAGTAAAGTTCTATCAGTCGCTTGTTCTACGTTGACTACACTTCTTCCTACCACTTTATTTAAAATTACGGCAACCCCTCGTTGGCTCTCGTCCCCGCCGCTGTATATCACTCTATAATTATCACTCCAGTAATCCCCGCTATCCTTCCATCTCACCTCGCAGAGACCTAAAACATCTATATTACCTCTTTCCATCTCTCGCTTAATATTTTCTAATTTGCCTCTCCTCAACATTGTCCTGACGTTCCAGGTTCCTATTCTAACTACTTTCGTCTTCTTCTGCATCTTCTGTCCTGCTGCTGTTATTTCTCCCTCACAAGGATTTCGTGGGATGACGACCGCGGAAGCCTTGCCTCTCCCGCTGCCGGGCAGGACACACTCCTGGCAACCGCAGTTGCCAGGACTCAATTTCTGTTTTGCATCCATCATATTTTCTTGGGAATGATAATTGAGGTGGTTTCCCGTTGCCTTCCTCAATAGTGTTTTTAACATGACACCATCACTTAATGGCCGCCCCACTGGGGTCAGACGCCATTGCAGCCGCCTCACTGAGGAACAGACGCTGCGTGGACTACCTTTCATCTGGCTCCTAACCTTCGACCTATCTGGCATGGGTGACCCTTCCAGGAGTAATTATTATTACTCCCGCCAGCACAGCTCTACGGGTAATCGGAACACACAAGCCCTTCCACCACGACAAGGTTGTAGTCCATATATATATATATATATATATATATATATATATATATATATATATATATATATATATATATATATATATATGTATATATATATATATATATGTATATATATATATATACACTTTTTTGGAAAACCCAAAAACGTGTAATGTAAATTCACTGATAGTCATAACAAACACAGAAACCAAAACACACAAAAGAGGGAAAACTCACTGGTTCTCGAATTTTCGGTGGTCCAACCACCTTTCTCAAGAGGAATTAGGAACAGAACTCAGTTCTGTTAGTTATATCTCTCAGATATATATATATATATAGGGATTTTATCCAATGCTGCCTAGAACCGCTTCACTCTTCTGAGCGAATCGGTCACCGAGTCCCCCACTAAAGGCCCGGCCGCTTCCTGACCGGGTCCTTCCAGCTCTTCCCCTACCGCGGCAACTCTACCACCCCCTGCCATTTCCCCCTCCCCCACCTTGTCCACTTCCCATTGGCCCCTTACCTCTCCTCCCGTCACCCTTCTCCTGCACATACCCTCTCCGCTCTTCCCCGACAACGGCATTCTGATGACAATGGCCGTGCCGTTGAAACGTAAATATCTACTGTAAGTGTCCTTCTTTTATGTTTCTGTATGTTTAATATTTATTAACCTAGTGTTTGTGTGTTTGTGCGTCATTTTCAAGATTATATATATATGAAAATGGTTATATAAATGATATATATCTATGCCTTTTGTGATACCTAGGTGAAGAGGATACCCTAACGTTTCCATTAGGTTTAGGATTCGGATATGACAACGTTTCCCTTACCGGAACTCGAACCATGGATCTTCGACTTGGACCGATGCCTAATGTTTATGCATATATATAATAAATGTATGTGTGTATATAAATATATATATATATTCCCTCCCATGGACTACAACCTTGTCATGGTGGAAGGGCTTGTGCATTCCGATTACCCCTAGAGCTGTGCTGGCTGGAGTAATAATAATTGCTCCTGGTAGGGTCACCCATGCCAGATGGGTCGAAGGTTAGGAGCCAGACGAAAGGTAGTCCATGCAGCGTCTGTTCCTCAGTGAGGCGGCTGCAAAGGCATCTGACCCCAGTGGGGCGGCCATTAAGTGATGGTGTCACGTTAAAAACACTTTTGAGGAAGACAACGGGAAACCACCTCAAATTATTTTTCCCAAGAAAATAATGATGGACAACATGGAAAAATTGAGTCCTGGCTACTGCGAGACTCAGCCCAACGGGCCGTGTGTCATGCCCGGCAGTGAGGGAGGCAAGGCTTCCGCGGTTGTTATCCCACGAAACCCTTGCGGGGGAGAAATAACAGCAGCAGGACAAAAGACGCAGAAGAAGACAAAAGAAGTTAGAATAGAAACATGGAACGTAAGGACAATGTTGAGCAGAGGCAAATTAGAAAATATTAAGCGAGAAATGGACAGAGGTAATATAGATGTTTTAGGTCTCTGTGAGGTGAGATGGAAGGATAGAGGGGATTCCTGGAGAGAGAATTATAGAATAATATACAGCGGCGAGGACGAGAGCCAACGAGGGGTTGCCGTAATATTAAATAAAGGGGTAGGGAGAAGCGTAGTCAACATAGAGCAAGCAACTGATAGAATCTTACTCGTTGAGATTAAAGCAGAGCTGACAAACTTGGTCATTGTTCAGGTATACATGCCACTGAGCAACCACAAGGAGGGAGAAGTCGATAGGATGTACATTGAGTTTGAGGATTAAATCGCGTGTTATCCTGCAGAGAAATATTTGGTAGTGATGGGGGATTGGAATGCGACGGAAGGCAAAGGAAGTAATGGTGGTCAGGTGGGGGACTATGGGTTAGGCACGAGGAATGAACGCGGGGAGAAAGCAATTGAATTCTGCAGGAGACAGGGGTTAGTCATCACTAACACATGGTTTAGACATCACAAAAGGCATAGGTATACATGGAAAATGCCAGGTGACTCAGAAAGGTATCAGTTAGATTATATAATGGTTAGGCACAGGTTTAGGAACAGTGTGATAAATTCGCAGTTTCCCAGGAGCAGATGCGGACTCAGACCACAATTTAGTTGTTATGAAGTGTAACGTCTATTTTAAAAAGATAAGGCAAAGGCGGCGGGTTAGAAAGTGGAATGTAGAAGCATTAAATGGATTAACGAGGAAGGAGTATCAGCAGGCTGTAGAGAAAATGATGGTTGATGGTAAAGAGCTGAGTACTATCGAAGAAAAATGGGAATGTATCAAGACAGTGATTTCGAAAGCTGCAAAAGACACTATAGGCACCATTAACGGGAAAAGAATAAGGAAACCATGGGTAATGGATGAGATGATTGCAAAGATGGATGAGAGAAGATGGAAAAATATCAACACAGAGTTAGGCAAAATGAAGTACAAAGAGTTAAACAATAAATTGAGAAGGGCCACAAATAAAGCAAAAGAAGAATGGTGGAAAACGCAATGTGAGGATATGGAAAGTTTACAGAAGAAGGGTGAAATTGGTGGGCTATCTAGCAAGGTTAAGTTATTATTGGGAAGTAAGAAGGCAAGATCTGTGCTAACAGTTAAAGATAAGTGGGGTAAGATAATAGTTAAACCAGAAAAAATCCAAGAAGGATGGAAGGTATACATAGAAACTGTATGGCAGAGAACTTAGGCCGACAAGGTTAGACACAGAAAACGAACAGGACGTAGAAGAAGATAGCTTAGGTCCAGGCATACTCGACGATGACATATAAAGGGCATTAAAGGAGATGAAAACAAATAAGGCCATGGGGGTGGACAACATTCCTGTAGAACTGTTGAAATGTTTAGGAAAATGTGGGAAGGAGACTCTATATGGACTGATTTGTAGTATCTATGAGGAAGGAATCTGGCCGGAAGATTTGGCGAGATCAGTGTTAGTTCCTATTCCAAAAAAGGTAAAGGCTACATCATGTGAGGATTACAGAACTATAAGTTTAATATCCCACGCAGCTAAAGTTATTCTCAGGATCATCAACAAAAGGATAGAGAGTAAGGCAAATGATTACTTAGGGGATGATCAGTTTGGGTTTAGGAAAGGAAGAGGTACGCGTGATGCCATTGTAGTAGATCACTAATCGGGAGGAATATAGAATACCATCAGGATGTATTTACCTGTTTCGTAGATATCAAAAAAGCATTTGATAGAGTAAATAGGGAAAAATTAATGCGTGTATTGCAGAAAATAGGAATGGATTGGAGGGACAGTAGACTGATCCGCAACCTGTACATTTCTCAGACTACTCAGGTGCGAATGAGGAATGGAGAGTCTGGATGGGCAGTGTTAGGAAGAGGGGTAAGGCAGGGTTGCCCATTGTCACCGGTGCTGTTCAACGTATACGTGGAGGAAATGATTAAAGAGGCATGGGAAGAACTGGAGGTAGGAATGAAAGTCAGAGGGGAATTCGTAAAATCGGTTAGGTTTGCTGATGACCAAGCATTAGTTGCTCAGTCAGCCAAGGGGTTGCAAGCATTGCTGCGTGAATTGGAGGTTCAGTGCTATAGATATGGGATGAAAATCAATATTAATAAAATAAAGGTTATGCGATTTTCCAGGAAGAAGAAGGCTAAGCTAAACATTAAAATAGGAGGGGAAATAGAGCAGGTAGAACAGTTTACGTATCTCGGAAGTGTTTTGGACCAATATGGTCAAAGTAGTAGGGACATAAGGAGAAGAATTGCGCTAGGCAAGAAGGCTTTCTCAAGGAGGAGGGAGTTGATGACGGGGAAGTTGTGTAGGGAGGTTAAGAAAAGACTCGTAAAAACTCTGATATGGAGCATAGCTATGTACGGCGCGGAAACGTGGTCACTGAAACAGGAGGATAGACATAGATTGGAGGCTTTTGAAATGTGGGTGTGGAGAAGAATGGAGAAGGTGAAATGGACCGAAAGGAAAACAAATGAGGTAGTACTAGAGATGGTGGGTGAGGAGAGGGGTTTGTTGAGAGAAATCCTATGGATGCAGGAAAATTGGATGAAAGGCGTATTGAGCGGTAGTGGAATGTTGAAGAAGGTAATAGAGGGGAGGATTTTGTGAAAAGAGGAAAGGGCAGGAACAGGATAGGGATATTGGATGGGATGAAGGGAGGAGGAAAGTACACAGAGATGAAGAGGGACCTGATGTAGAGTAGGCTTTCTTAGGTGCCACAAAATATTTATTCGATAGTTATGTCCATCCGAAAACCTACCTTAACCAGTAGATTACCTAATAATAATAAACCAAGTATACATGATGATAAAGCCTTCAATCCAGTAGAACTCTATTGCTTTCTCCCTTTGGTCATTCCATGTTCCTAAACTTTAGTCCCCAACCTCACTGCCATTGCTTCCTTAGCCTACTGTCACTTTCCAATCACCCATCACTATCAAATGTTTCTTTCCAGGAACACCTAATATTATTTTTTCTAACTGAATGTACACCCTATTGACTACTGCTTGGTGGCATGCATGCCTGCACAATAAGGAAGTTTGTTAGTTCAATTTTTTATTCTACTAATAACATTCCATCAGTCGCTTCCTCTATGTTACAATGCTATTTCCTAATTTTCGTTCTATATCATTGTCACCACTCACTGGCTCTCTTCCCCTATGCTGCATTACTTTATAATGCTATGCATATTACTGTATAATGATCACTCCAGCTATCCCTCCATCTCACTTCTCACAACCCTAAAATATATATTTCCTCTATCCATTTCTTGCTTTATATTTTCTAATTTTCCTATCCTTAAAATAGTCCTTGCATTCCAAGTCCTTATTCTAACTAATTCGGGTCTCTTCTGTGTCTCTTGTGCTCCTACTGTCCCTTTCACTTCGCAAGGATTTCTTGAGGCGACAACCACAGAAGCCTTGCCTCTCACACTACTGAGCACGACACATGAGCAATGCCACCAAGTCCCTTAGTTGTCAGGACTGATTTACTCCATATTGTCCATCATAAAAGTCTTGGGAATAGTAATTGACGTGGTTTCCAGTTGCATTCCTCAATAGCATTTTTAACGTGACACCATCACTCAATGGCTACTCTATTGGGGCTAGACACATTTGCAGCCGCCCAACTGATGAAGAGATGCTGAGTGGACCTTTCATCTGGCTCCTACCCTTCAACCTATTGCATGGATGACCCTACCAGGAGTAAATGCCATTGCTCCTGTCAGCACAACTCTAGAGGTATCAGAATTCACAAGCCCTTCCGTCATGCCACGGTAGGAACCCATGGGGAGGGCAACTTGCAAGCCTGCCACTAATGTAATACTGGAGTCAAGTCAATGAAACTTCTACTCGATATACATTTAGCCAAAAATATAACTAAAATTATGTCTGTATAATAAACTACGTAAACATAAATGTATGATCATTCTTTATTGTATATTCCTTGTACATCAAGGAATTAGAAGAAACCTGAATCATGAGAGGTATTCTATGCATCCTCAACCAAACTCTCACAGATCTTTTTTTTGAGGATGAAATTCTTTTCATCAGACTGAATGAACAATTCAAGTAATCGCAAACCTAATATTTAATCCTTACTACATATATGCACAGACTGTGTGAGCACAGACAGGGTGAAAACTTTGGCATTTGATCCACAGTGACCAAATCTGCAGATTAAATCCTGCCAAGCCCATCTAACTTTGATGAAGATGGAGGCCACACAAAGGCAAGCATTATAACCTCAGAATGATTAAAAACCAGCATGAGAATTAAACTTTTTCATTCCTTTCACTATATAGAATAAACAAGACTAATAGTAACTACCTGTGTCTTTACTTATAAAATACCAGAGACCTTTGGTACTGTTTTATGTCAGAGGATATAAGCAAATTTTTAAAAATCTTTCAATTTCATTTTATTCCCCTGACCTTTTCAGGCTTTCCATGTTCCCAAATAAATTCACTGACTTTACCAGGTTTTACAGGAATGTGGCAACCTTCACAAGAAAATTTGGGCCAGTGGCGGTGACCTTATAATCTAGCGCAATGAGGCCCTCACTTAATAACTAATAATTTTTGAGCACAGATATTTTAATGAAGCAAATAGCTACATATCAACAAGCCTATGTACTTCAATCTTCAAAACTTGTGTTAATCTAAGAAAATTTCACACAATTAAATTTGCACTAAAGTTATGCATCTTTTTCATTATTTTTAACTGTTGAGCAAAATAATCGAAAAAGTGAGAAGAGAGCTGGGTGGGTACTGTGGGAAAAGTTTGCTCTGTGTGACAGCAAACCTGACCCCAATCCTGGTGATATGGTCTTTTTTTCCTTCTCATGACCATTAGAAAACTCTCCCAAGTCTGGATTTCAATAAATGTTGCTTGCACACCGCCATAAGATCACAGTTGGGGTGCATGAAACATTATCACAACATACATATTACACAGTAAATAATGCTGGGTATTTTGCTATAACACTGTCATAATCTTCCCCACCATTAGGGAAAACATTCAGATGCTTCAATTTTGATTCAATGTTGAATAGATGAAAATTCATTATTTACTTTTATGCAAAAATTAACAATATATACAAACTTTTCCATATTACAAGGTCATTCAATCAGATATCAGATGTTAAGATCATTATCTGGATCCTCCTCATCCCAATCATCCATTTCATCAGGCTGGTAATGTATGACTCCACTTCCAGGAGACTCCTTTGCTGGATCATTTCTGAGATGTAAACATAGAACAAAATCAGGTATTCCATGGACATTAGCAATGATACACACAAGAAATACCTAAAATAATCACAGAATTCTACATGAAAACACAAATGATCACACTTATACCTACAGGAATTTTGTATTGTCAATCGGAAAATTAATATGTATTTTAGAGACATGATATGCAAACAAAATGCAATGTACAAATTTAATGTAAAGGCCCATTTAATACTATGTAACAAATAATGAATAACATGTAAAACAGTAACTTAACAAATAAAATTGTGTTTTAAGTTACTTAGCGACCATTTTAATCCCATTCACCCTCCATTTCATGGAAATCTGTACTTCATCTTCTTTCATGTCCTCCTTTATCCTTTGTTCACTGGAATACTATGGCAACCTGAATTACATAAAATAGCCGAACCCTCCCTATTCTTAATTTCTCTAATTTACAAAACACATTCTATTGACTCCCCTTCTCTCTTCTTTATACCTAGAATGCATTCATTCATTATTTATTCTACCAGTTTGTATTAAACTAAAGGTAGAATGAAGGTCTTTTCTTACTCCCTAAAAAAATAATTTCACAAAAATACCTAATGTATCAACTTTTTCAGGCCAGAAAAATCTGAGTTCAAATTTCAAAGAATCAAATTAAAAATAATTTTTTCATGTCATTTCTAGCAGTTATTGCATATTTCCCTGTTATAATGATAAATCTTCACTACCCATCAGGTTTTCAAAGGAATGGGTCACCTGAATTTGAATGTCATGACTGAGGTGGGAGGCAAAATCAAAAATGAAATAAAAACCAAGATAACTGATTGCCACAATGAAGAACAACTAATAAGATTTGACAATCCAATGCTCAAAGAGCTTATCTGAACTCATTCTTTGGTAGTGCACTCACACAACAGAAATATGTTGTAATATTTACGAACACATACAGTTTAATGATAATGTCATCTTTCAGTTTTGAGAAAGTTGACTAATCAATACATTAACCACTGTATTTGCCATTAATTAATGATCCTGTACAGAAAAATCATACTTTCTCCAAATTTCCAAGTTTTTCAGGATTATTATTGTTGACATTCTAACGTTTAAAGTAGATTTTTGGATGGCACAGACAATACAACAGTGCATAGATTCCTTTCTTTGCCTCTCCTACCAAAACACAACTGGACAAACAGCACAGTTTATAAAACCTTACTTACTCAAATTCCACATATTTCCTTCCTCCCTTCATTCTGTTCAACATGCCTATCTCATTTCTAACCCTTCCTTGTTTGCCTGACATTCTACCCTCACGCACACTCTACAATACTCTATTGGCAAATAAAATGCTGTTCATCCAAGTTTCTTGCCTTCTTTTGATTCATACTAACAATCTCTCTGTGTGTACACTGCAACTAGTCAGTATTAAAGAATCTAAAAAGTGGAAAATTGCAAGTGTTTTTCTCTGTTTTTGTTATTATGGAACGATTACACCACATCACACCTGAATCTCTAGTGTACATTCAAAACTTTTAAGGTTAGGAAACAAGAAAAAGTCACTGGGGGTCAGATCAGGTGAATACAATGAGTGGTCAACCAGTAATGAAGTGCACTTGTGAATTTTAGCCATGGCAACTGTCGAAGTGTGAGCATGTGAATGTCCTGATGGAAAAACACTTTCTTCTTCTTCAAATGCAGTTTTTTTTTAAATTTCTTCAGATTGTCCAGTAATGACATGTGATACTCCCCCGTTATTGTTTCACCTTTTTGAAAATATTCAATGAAAAACACTATCCCAAAAAGCAGTGCAAATCACCTTCCTGGCTAATGGAACTGTCTTCTCTTTTTGGAGTAGGTTCCCTCATTGCAGTCCACTGTTTTGAATGTTCTTTCATCTGAGGAGTGTAGTGGTGGATCCAAGTTTCATCTACGGTTATGAAACAATGCAAAAAATCTGACACTTCACTTGAACTGCTCCAAAATGGCCTTTGAAATGTTCATTCAAATATAATTTTGGTCTTGGGTGAGCAAATAGTGCGCTCAATTAGTGAATAGCTTACACATGTTGAATTCTTCAGTCAATATATGAGAAACACATTCTTCCAATATGCCCAGAGCCTCTGCTATCTCTCTGTCCTTAATTTGACAGTTGTCCGGAATCATTCGGTTAACTTTTTAGATGTAATCGGTGGTTGTCACATTTTTTGGCCATCCGAAATGCTCATCATCAGCAGAGCTGGCACGGCCACATTTTAATTCAGCTGCCCAAAATGTCACAGTTGGATATGATGCCGCAGAGTTCCCATGCACAGCATCCAACTTGTCTTTGATTTGCATAGACATATTGCCTTTTAAAAACAAATATTAAATGACGACTTGAAGCTCAATTTTTTCCATTTTCACAGCAAGCTTCTCACAATGACTCACTCAAACGATTGTCAAACAACAAATGAATGTCCAAAATGGCTGAAATTTAAGTGAGTACCTTCCAATGGTTGCCATCTTCATGTTCAGGTGGGAAAGTTTTCAGATCACTCACAAATTTTATCTACAGTCAGCTGATGCTCCTTTCTTATACCTCTGGTTAATGCTTCTACATTCCATTTCCTCCACTATCTTCTCTATTTTATCTTTTTGAATTGCATGCAAAACTTTATTAGAACTTAAGTTTTAAACTGCATCTGCATCCTTTCCCGGAAAACTGTGCGACTCAATCACTCGGTTCTTAAATCTTTGACTAACCATAATATAGTGTAACCGATAACTCCCTGAATTCACAAGCATTATCCATGTATACCTACAACTAATGTGGTATTTACAACACATGTTTGTTTTCTAAAGCCCTGGCTTCTGCAGAACTCTATTTCCTTCTCCCTCTGGTCATTTTTGGTTTCTACACCATAGTTCACTACTTCTCTACCATTAATGCCTTCACCTACCATTGCATTTCATTCCCTTTCACTAAAATGTTTTTCTTCAAGGAACACCCACCATTATTTCCTCTTATTGGCCATCATTCTCTCTTTGACCATCATGTATCATGGAAGACTGTAGAATTCTTTGACATGCACATGAAACTGAGAGAATAAAGGCAATTGAGGAAAAGACTACCATCACTGACTCTCTTGCTCTGTCAAATGGTTACACCTACATCTCATATTTATCTCTCAACTTCTAGGGATAGGTACTCAGCACCATACTTGAGACACCACATCTTAGGGTTCTTTGCATCAACTCTTATATGTCCCCACATCACTCACCTCCTCTCGCTTTCTGACATCAAACTACTCACTCAAAACCAGGCAAAGTAACTCTGAAGATTTTAGACTTTTTTTATAAGAAATGGATATTTGGAAATACACATTGAAATTTTCATCGAGTCTATAATGCATATCTTAATTATTCCTGATTATATTTTTAAAATGTGTCCATTCAAATTTTAATGGTGATTTTGTGACAGCAAAATACCTGTAAGGATCATTTAGCATTTCAATACCCAATAGTTACCACTAAATACAACATTAATTTGTCCATGATACAAAATTTATATGGCTACTTACTTATCATAGCCAGTTTCTACATGATTAGCATTTGGAAATGTTTGGACAAAATTAATAAACCTCACTGATTAACCCCATTGGTTTAAGCGACCATCTCCAGTTGTACAAGCATATCAAGTTACTCTACTTGTATTTGTACTGGAATGGGTGTAATTTTGTTAACTATGATTGAACAAGATGAATTGGCTGAGCTAAAACAAAATACTGGTTCAAATTTTTTATTCTATCATTTTGCAGTGAGTAGGGGACGATTTTCTCTAAGCCAGGCATTAAGTCTACCCACCCAATCCATAATTTCCAGTTTCTAACCTCAAATATGGCAGAATCAACTGGCTTCTGGCTTCTTTTTCCTTTTCTTCTAAACTCAACTTAAAGGTAGTGACATCAGCCATTGGATCAACAGGTTCTGCAGGCATGCTTTTAACAGTTTCGGTATAAGCTTCTGACCAAAGTGCATTGCAAGAATCAACTGAATAATGTTCCACCTGCAAAAATTTGATAAAATAATAAAAAATGGCATTTGTTTTACAATGAAAGAATTTCAAATTAACAGTTTACTTTTAACAAGACTTGCAACTAAGAAATATATAAATAATATAATACAAAAATGCATAAAAATATATCGATGAAATATCTGTGAGAGAAAACTTAAAAGTTTAATCTACACCTTAATCATAATTTCGAGCACAGCAATAGTCTCACCCTGCAATGACAAATAAGTTAAGTTTTATCAAACTTCAAATCTTAAGTTTTTTCTACTTAATTTAGCTGGAATTTCATCCCATGGAATACATAAAATTTAGAAGGTCAGTAAAAACTTAGTGCCATGCATGAGGAACAATCTCCAGCCCAAATTTGTGATAAGATGGTATCTATGCATGAAGAAGATGAACTTTTCAAAATCAAACTAACAGCTCAAGCCATTAAATTGGAGTAGTGCATCGTTGAAGGATAGCCCTCATTGAAGTCTGCTAGTGGAGGAATCAATTTTCTTCATGACGTCCAATGACATCATGAAGGAGTTAAAGAATCGGTGAAGATGGAAGGGGGGATGAAAAAGGATGTTTCATCATAGGTGGTTAGGCCTGACACAACTGTACTTTGGATACACTGAAAATAACTTTCTCACTGCCTCTACTTGGTGGATGTCAACAAATCCATCAGTACAAATTGAGTAGCTTCAGGCGTGATGTGGTGGAAGTCAAACATAATGAATAACTGATCATAGCACTTTTCCACTTGATAAAATTTATTTTATGACCGGGTTTCGATGTATTACATCATCATCAGGTCTATGATGTTGTAACACATCGAAACCCGGCCTTATAATAAATTTTATCAAGTGGAAAAGTGCTATGATCAGTTATTCATTACACTTATCAGTATTTAAAAGAAAGAGCAAGTGAATTCTGTTCAGACTATTTCAAACAATTCTATGGAAACAACTGGAGGACTTTCCCAATTATACTTTTCATATACATCATTAAGACTGCAGACAAAAATTATGTAAGCAACCGCAGTTATTAATTGCAAGGGCTCACGGCAAAAAGCGCATGGGATCAGCAAGAAAATTAATGACCAATCTTTACAATGAAAGGGGAATCCATGATGGACTTCAAAGAAAAGGGCATGAACAAAATTAAAGAATTTGGATGATGTAGGGTACCTCAATCTATTTATTTCTGCACAACGATGACTAGTAATGATATTAATTTTCTAAGAAGAAAGCATGAAAACAAGTTACAAGAAAAACAATTCGAAAACTACATTATCCTACCCATGTGAAATCGATCTTGAGCCTAAAAAGAATGTTCAAATTACAGAACTAAATTTGCTAACAGGTAATACATAAAAGATACATTTCCAATTGCAGTAATGAGAAGTTTTCGTAATGCTCAAAATTAATTTTTTATTGATTCTCATTTTTAATAATGGCAGTCTAGTAATTAAGGCAGGCTTTCCGATGCACACATACAGACTGGCCATCATTGCATTTCTAAGCCTCACCTAACATGACATATGACACCCTACCCTACAATTTTATTGTAAAAATTTCCACACATTTTTCAATATTAATAATTATTTCAGGGACACTTATACTTAATCAGAATGAGCATCTTATGAAAGAAGCAAAATTATCGGTAAATAAATATGATCCACAATCAAACTATGCACTTTTGTGACTTTTTGGGAATTCAATACATATTATGGGTATTCCATTGATTTAATATGCTGGGTAAGGAGTCGTGCATGATTATAGGCCCCACAAACTACAACCTATTTTCATGAATGTTTACTAATTCTTTGTTCGCCTTAATTTAACCTTAAATGTATGTTATGACAGCTTGGTTAAAGTGCATAACCTCCATCATGAAATTCACCCATGATTCCTCCATATATCCCCCACTTAAAAAACACTATGATTTTCTAAAAAACGGACTTTTGAGGAAAATACAGTGTTTAATAAACTCCCCCCCCCCCAAACCTGATCCCGTAGATTTCACTAACTGTATGCTTTAGCAGAGAGTTACTTCGGGGAGTCCGCATACAACCACTAACTGTGATCCTCAGGTCAGTAGTTCACTGCTCTGCCCATCAGACAAGCACTTTGTTCTCAGAACAACAATACATAAATGCGCTCCATTCTATGGTTTCTGTGTATGATTTTGGCAAATATATAAACATGGGAGACTAAAATTGCATATGATAGCGTATTATTTGATCCTATGCATGTGCATATTAGACCCTTTTTCATTGTATTCATTTAATATCATGCAAGAAAGGTCTTCACAGATACTAACCCCCCTTCGATGTTTTCCTTTAATCACTTTTTGATGTATGTAACAAAGAGGCCGACCGTGAGAATTTGGCTTTGGTGGATGGATCTTTAACACTGTACCAGCTAAGTGATAAATCTCAGCAACCTCAAATTCATCAACCATATCTTGATGCAATACTCCAACCATTCTAGATCCTATAAAAAAGAACAAAACTTTGAACCCTATCAAGTTTAACTGTAGGTATCCGATGTAAATGTTTGCAAGTACGTCCAATGTTGATAGAGGTCGATTTGATTAATAGCAGCAACAGCTATATTAATACAACTCACACAATACCTTGTATTTTCGAAGAAATGATAAATTGATGAATAAGTTTATAGACAGCTGCTGAGGACATATTGACGATCAACGAAGACAAAGAGTCAATTACAAGTACAGAATTATCCTTAGGCGAGAGGAACACTTTATCTATTTCACATTTATAATTATCCTTGTCCTTATGCCCAAGCCATCCTTTATGGTCAGTAAAACAATCAATATACTCTACTTTCGAATCTCCGGATATTCGAATCGAATCCTTGAAAGAAGACACAGGGTGTTCCAAACATAGAACTTGTACTTCACATTTTTTATCAACCAAACTTTGAATAACTGAAATCAGCAATGAAGAGCCATCAGCTTCGTAGTTATCTGAAAGGTAAAATAATTCGTACCTATTCATTTCAAAGAATACTACCTCAAAGGTGATATGTTTAACCTTTCAAATTCTGAAAAGCCAAAGTCAGAATTACGTTCGAACAATATTAACCTGTGATTAGCAAAAAGGGGCATTTTCTTTTACTGGTAACTATTTCACTTAGCGACATCACCGTGTATAAAAATAAATTATAGTACCAAAACAAAACTACCTTGGCACACGTTTTCATTCATTAGTTAAGTGAACTGAACGGAGAACTAGCCCAGGCCTATTTACTCGCCGGTGAGGATCTGGATTTTTCAGTCATACCAGCGTACATATTTTTTCACGAAGTAACTAAGTAAATCTCATAATCCATTGCATTAATCTCACTACATTGAACATATTATACTCAGTAATACTCCCTGTAATCACTAGCAATTGTAAGAACGGGATTAATTACGTAGTGTATGATATACGGCCCAATAAATATAACTAAACTTCATTCGCTAAGTCCTATAAGAATTTGGCGCCTGAAATCTCTTGACACCACGCGATCTGATATTATATTCGGCCATGAAAGTTTTGTACTGTTCAATGTTGCAAATCAGTGTATCTTTAATTTGAAACTTTAAGTTCGTATTAGTTAATACTTTTTGTTTGCGAAGGAAATTCTACGGAAGAAACGCTAAGCCAGAAACCTAATATATTTTTCGCATTTACTACTTCGCATATATGGCATTTAAATGCAAACAATTGACTGTAAGTAAGCGACTATCCAGGATGTGCTTCGAAAGAGATAAGAAAGTGTTTGTTTTCTTGCCCAACATTAAAGTATTCAAGTGCACATGATGTGTAATGAAATGTGTTTTCGACGTTAGCCAGTGTAATCTTTAATGATGATGGTAGTTGAAAAAACTTCAATTATTTTGTCCGTGGTCAAGTTTGAATGCCTCTTATGATGGAAAATAACAACAAGGAAGCTTACAATCTCCTGGATACATCTGGAAGTTATAGCGAATCAGGTTCTGAAATCCGCGAATTTGTACACCCTCCAAAGAAAAAGAAACTGAAGAGGTTAGTTTTTTCC
This sequence comes from Hetaerina titia, assembly GCA_037158775.1. Lineage (NCBI taxonomy): Eukaryota > Metazoa > Arthropoda > Insecta > Odonata > Calopterygidae > Hetaerina > Hetaerina titia. The sequence continues at coordinate 8,771,065 of CM073773.1, read as the reverse complement.
AATAGTATTACGCACAATTACTAGTTAATTATCTTAATACGTCTAGTTATGGGTTAGTAGTTGCATAAGTCTCAAATTTATATGTGAAATATTACTTCATTTATCAATTTATACCAAAGAATTGTGTAGTTGCACATTTTATTGAACTGCCAGCGTATTACTATTATATGTGTTGACAATTATGAAGTCTTTAATTGTCGCTCATTAAAGCAAGAGATCATCACATATTCATTACAGGCGTTTACGGCCCAGTCATGGTAGAAGCCCCAGTGATGATGATTCTCAGCGAGGTGGGAATGGACACGGCTGCATTGCATGCCGTATTGGACGTGCTGTCAGTATTTGGCTTGCCATCGCCCTTCTCCTTTTATGGCTTTTGATGCTTGCATGGTTAGGTCTCCGACTACATGGTCAGCTCGCCAGGCTTAATTCAGATGTTGAACAAGGTAATAATGATTTGGGGTTTTCCTATTAATCCACTTTTCAGCTGCTTAAGTCGATAAAGAATTGCTATGGTAGTTCTTAATTTCGTCGGAGGAAATTAGAACTTAACTTGATATGGTAATGTTTTTAGTAACAAGGTAAACTTTCTCTTAGTCAAAGTTAGCCCTATTTAAATACTGAACATGTTCTTAGTTCAAAATTTCTATTAGTACTTCAATTGAAATGTTACATGCTCTATTTGATGAAAAGCAACTATTCGTTCTTTTGCATCAGTTTGCGGTAGTTAACGGGAATATTAGTCTTTTGTCATGTCCAATGTTGTGAATTAACGATTTGGCCTTTTTGCTGCAGAAATCATTTCACATACCATGGGGTTAGGATATTTTTTCATTCACTTACATCATTATTTTGTATCATGTGCTACTGACCATCATCAAGGTATTTTTGAGAATTTTATGACCTTTTTCGAAGTTTATGCTGCTTACGACAAACTAACTTACAGGTATTCACTTGTCCAATTGCGAATATTAATATTTGATTTCTTAGCAGGTATTAAGCATTGATTGTCGATGTAACCTAGTTGAAACCCGTAATATTCAAGCCAAATTCCGGCGTATGGCGTTGTTATTTGGTCGTCGATAGACGACTTTCTTGAGTCATTTGTCTAATCGCCTTCGTCGATTAAACCTTATTGGTTGTAGAAATGAATTATTTTTTCATTTGGTCGCTGAATAAGAATATTTGGACAAAATAAAGCGTGTGCATTTATTGGTTGACTTGTGGGTACGTGGTCAGAAAATGCCCCAACCTTGGGGCTGATAAATTTTCCTAAGGATGCTAGCCCACTAAATAACGAAACTAATTTCCGTTCGTTCTCATTTTAACGTAAACATAAGACAATGATGAAGGTGATGTTATATTTCTGCGTAAGCATAGTTTCACTGAAACTCTTTTCAGCGATCGATGGGGAACAGGATCGTGAGGCATCACTTCTCGCGATTGGTAACCCACTAACGTCAGGTAAACTCCAGTGTCTTTAATGTAACCCCCTGGAAGATCGATTTCCAGCTTCTCACCGTAGTCACTTCATGTCGCCACCTATGCGTTGGTAATCGTCAAACCCGTCCTCAGCTCTTGCATTAGTGAGTTGACTTGTGTCAAAAATTTAAACTGTGCCCTACATTGTTTATTTGTGATGAAGAAGTGATTCCGAAGCCACACTTCAGATAGTATTTTGTACCCCCAAGTGCCAGAAAGTTGTCCATCGGCCATGAATAAGTTCCCGTAAATGTTTTGAGAGTGGGCCATTGCAGCTCTCCAGGCATTATGGAAGCGACAACGCCAACAGCAAAAAGCAAACGTCGACTGCGACGAAAGCGCAGAGAATTGGACGCTCTCGTGGTAGGGGTCGCTTCCAATGGCAGGCCATCTAGACGTGGGACTCGAACCTCGTCTTCATCCGATTCTTCGTCTTGCGGCGGAGATGACCCCGAGGCTGGATTATGCCCACCTAGGGCATCCTCTTCGTCATCTGGAGGTGGATGTCGGCGCAGGGACGAAGCAAGGAGACGCTGCGGGCGTAGGCCCTCGCGATGTCCCGGGGGGCGTGGCTCGAAGGGCTCGGGGCGCCGCTGTCTGTCCTCTAGACCGAGAGGCACTCTGCCCTTGGCTGTGCGTGGGGCAGGAGCCTGCATGGCGGTGGCCTGCCTATTGGGGGCGGCGACTGCCCTCGCATGGCTATTCCTGGACGCCCGTCACCAAACAGATTCCCTCCGAGTGCACCTTGATGCAGGCGAGTCTTTTCTGGACTCTTATCTTTGTCAAGCTGCGGCCGTTTCAGATCAGTGACTCGTTGGATTTCTGGTTGATCCTTTGATTGACATCAAAATGATGTTGTTTCTATACGATTAACATAACAGCGCATCCATTTTCAGAGATAGAAAGGTCCACATTTCTTTCATGCGTTGATTTTTATCTAATATCGTGTTGTTATTTACTCACGATATAGTTTTTTCACAGGTACGAAAGGCCAGGTTAAGGAACATGTAACATTAATAGAAAAATGTGCTAAAATGCCATGCAAGCAATTTGATTCAAAGCCGATTACAACATTAGGTTAAATAGAATATTACATGGTTACATACATAATTGAGTAAAATTTGTACTGTCTTTTATTCACGAGTTTATTTTGAATTTAATAAGGTGTAATCATTGTACATTGACCCATCTGACCGACAGTTTTTAAGGTCACTTGAGCTGTTGATGATGGTATATGGAATTGCAATAGAAAATTTGAAAAAAGATTTCAAAGCATAACTGTATGCTAAGGCATGAAATATCAGCTACCTCATGCAAAGGTCATCATATGTTCATGAACTCAGGATAACCGATTCACTACTATTGTTTTTATACAGGCTCTCACTGGGTTTAGACCAGAAAGAGAATGAGATCCCAGGTAGAGAAATAAATCTTTCGTGTCTAAAGAAGAGAGTGAAAGGGCATTGTTGCTACATTATGTCCAGTACTACATATATTACTCACTTTTTGATTTCCATTTTTATCATAAAATGTGCATTCCTCTCTTCAGTACAGAAGGCTGTGTATTTTAAATAAGTTTTCATTACATTTTTTCTATGATTTTTACCCTTGTTTTACATTAGAATATCATGGGCTATATTGAATTTTAATTCATTAGTTTTCAGAGCGCAGGCACTCAATTCACCTCCTGGTTTCTTACTGTATCACCGTCCTGTGTAACTCATTGTAGATTTGTCGTCAGTGGTGTTTGATGTGTGTGCTTTCAATTACAGTTGTGGCTGGTAGCAAAGGTGTTCCAGATGCATTACAAAAGTGCCATTCAATGTCCAAAGAGCTTCAGCATAACCAGACTATACTCTTGGCACAACTGATGACACTTTCATCACAGGTTACGAACTTTAGTATACAGGTAGGGGCATTCAGGGTTAATTTTTGAATCATAGTTTGTGAACCATGTTAGTCTGTAACATGATGGTTTCTGTATTTCTAATGGCATAGTTCTGTCATCAAATTTAGGCATGTGGGCACTCGGTCATTATTTCCGAGTAAAAATTTCTCAAGGTATTTAGTTGAATTTGTGTTTATTTCAGGTGAAGGAGGTTCACCATGGCTTATCTGAAGTAGAAGATCGGCTTAAAGGAGCTCCAGAGTTAGTAAGGGTACCTCAAGAACTAGCAGAATTGTCAAAAAGTGTGGGGCAGTTAGGAAGCAGTGTGGGGGGCCTCGATGCATCAGTTTCAGGCTTGAAATCTAGTAATACCATCCTTCGAAATGAAACTGACACCCTCCACCAAGAAGTGGCAAATTTAAAGGTTAGTTCTATATCATCAGTAATATTTGTTTCCTGGATAACTTTATGGAATGTGCACAGCATATTGAAATGAAATAAGTAACTTTGTAATTTTACACACACTTTAGGTCATGCTCTAAATAAAGCCTGTGTGGAATTACAAAGTTACTTATTTCATTTCAAACATCAGTAAAATAGATCTTATGGAAATGGAAAATTATTTGTGAAAAAAGAGAATTAAAGGTGTGTGTGCATTTACTTATTAATGTTTTCATTTTCGATGGTCTCAGATCTTAGCAATACCAATAGAAATGCTTGTTATTTATCAGCCACACATTATCTAGCAGTGTACATTTACTTTGTTGATATCTCTGGTTATGATATAGGAAGCACTGCTGCAACTATCTAATGCGTCGGCAAATGCTGCGAGTTCAAATATGGAGGGAGGAGGGTCAGCTGCCATGAAAAGTGAGGATGACCTCGAGAAGCTGTTGACTGCACTCAGGCAAGATGTGTTTGAGCTCAAGGCTAATCTAAGCCATATGAATGAAACACTCGCACAGAAGCTCCTCAGTGATGAAAAAGATAATGCACACCAAGTAAGACATTTATTTGTGTATATCTGGTATTTTGTTGATCTTGGCATTCAACTAGTGACATCAAAATGCATTTTTAGTTGTTATGGCAGAGCTCAATGGTTGGTCCCTCTTATTCCTTTTTCAGTTTTTCATATCATTTAAATTCATTCACACTAATGACGTAAAACTTTTTATGACCTTCCCTTAAATTTTAATGTGTTAATTTTTTTATTACTACTGTATTTTGTGAACCTTATATATACATCAGTTGTTTATCTCATGTTGCCAAATTAGATTCGGGCCTCATTAGTGAGTATTTTTCTGTGCCCTAAATAATGACTCTAGGTCAAGAGCTAAGTTGCCCTACTATAGTTTCTGTTGTTTATTGTTTATTACTATTTGTTTGATACATGTTGTCTACGTTAAACATCTGAGGTTTGTACCATTGCATAGATAACTGCTACTATGGGGCTCCAGACTCCCAAATAAAGGATGAAAAGCATTCTTAAAGTTTTTGACGTAATGCCATTAAATTCACCAACTTTGTTCAGTATTCATTAAAGGATTGTGATTAACCCTTAGAAGCCCATGTAGGTTATATATGTTATTATTCTCCGACCTTTATTTCCCTCTTTTATTATGAAATAAACCTTGATAAATGCCACAGTCTTAGGTGTAGGTAGTGCCAGACTTTGCCATTAAACCCTTCCTCTATGACTGTAATGTCATCACCCCATGTCTCATGAGTCATCCACGTGTATGCAGTTTCTTTTTTAACAATATGTGGTACTTATGTTAATGTGAGATGGCCATTAAGATTTCGCTCAAAGAATGCATTAAGAATAAGCATATAATGAATATTGTGTTGTGATAATTATAATGAAGAATATAGGCATATCAAATAAACTGTTCAATAAGTGTGTGATTCTGTGAAAACTTTACAATTTTCCTGTTGACTCCAAGAAAACCAACAAAAATAGATCATTGTAATCTTTAATAATTACAAAGGTGGGGTAAAATTCTAGCTCTACCTAGCCCTCATACCAGGCAGTCTTTCATATTAGTCTGCGATGCCACATTGTATGCTTTGTTTTAATCTAGGGTTTCTTTTGCCAGGGGGAAATGTCCGGAGTGCTGTCAAATACAACTGCTCGAGTGGGCATATTAGAGACTTCTTTGTCTAAAGATTTCAGTGAACTCTCTGACACCATTGACCAAATTGCAACACAGGTATGTTTAAGCATGGAGCCCAAAGAATAATTGAATTAAATGTAAATAAATGTATCTGGTAGAGTATGGTTATCATATAATGTCATTGAATGTAAAAGTTTATGTTTTTCAGAAATTCAGTTTTAGAGCTATTGTTTTCTCACAATCTCAATCCCATTTATACAAAATTTGTCAAGTATAATTTGGAAAATAATTTAAATATATTCAAGGAACCTTGTGTGTTTCTTTTGGAAACTAGATTTCAATGTTTTTATGCACATGCTGTGCATTTCCCATAATAAGTTTTTAAATATTTTAATTGTATTCCAAGTCCATGAGAGTAATTAATAATCTGGTATTGCATGCCTGAAATGCTGTTATACGTTAGAATATCGATTCACTTTTAAAGTCCGAATAATTCTTCATTTTGCAAATGAGGGCTCTCATTAATTTATATTACATTAGTAACTGTTTTGGAGCAAGAAATCAAAATGCAATTTGGATGGGAATGGGCTAAAATGGAAGTTTTGATAGGTAAAATTCCATCTTCAGGTATTTGATATAATATTATCTGTTGCTGAACAAAATGAAGAGGTGAGTTCTCAAATAAGAAGATGTGGTGGCTCATAGGATAAGAGCCTGCTGTGTGCTAAGATTGAATACTGTTGCTCCTAGAAAACTAATAAGTACTATCTAAAGGCCAGTCTTGGTAGTATCAGCACAGCACTTATTAGTTTTCTAGGAGCAACAGTAATAATCTCAATCCATAAAGAAATTACCCTTTAAATATTCATCAAGGTACATAGTATAGTATGATATGTATAAACATACTTATTTGCTATTGGCTTTTTCTAATTTATTTGGGTCAATTAACTTGACAAAACCTACCGGTTAATATGAGAAATTGATACGATCTTGCTGAAACAAATCATGGAAAACCAAAAGGTCTTTTAATTATCAAAATTAAATCAAGAAATTTTCACAGATAAAAATACAACAGTTACACTGCTGGAAAATTAAATATTTTTCTAGGAAAATATTTACCTTTTTACTTCAAGATGTTTGTTGATAATGTGATCCCACTCACTTTATTTTGTAACCCAATTAAATTGTAATGAAATTAGTAACTTAAGAGTTTAAATTATCTTACAGTTTTAGTTAGTAAAAAGTAAATCAGCACTGGTAGAATATTAATCCACGTGTATTTTGTTTAATGATTAGGCTGTTTCTGTGAGTTAATCATTCCCCTAGCACTTTCTTCTTAATTAAATTTGACAGTCTTCATGGTATAACTTATACAATATTTGTTATGATGGTAATGATTGTAATTTTAAATTCTGTTATTTTCCACAGGTCAATGACACATTGCATCAGATTGAACTTCAAATAGCCCAACTTACAGGTAGGATGAATGAAAAACCCACAAAAAATATTAGCATTGAAGGAGACTCGACTCCCACTTCCACTTCAAAACCAACTACTGAAGGACAGCACTTAAATAAAAGCACAGCTTCCATCATTTCGGAGAAATCATCTTCCATTTCTACGGATAAAACTCAAAATACGACCATTTCACCTCAAGTTTCAGGTGAGTTTCAAGAAAGTATCTTCTCATTTCTTACTTTAAAATTGTGTATTGTTATTTCATTTGTAAAACTGTGACGAAAGAACAAATGGATGACTTTTAGAGTAGTTCTCCCCCATACAAATATAATGTTTCTCAAAGCCTCTTGTATTTTCCTAAGTGAACCCTATGGAGTGGTTTGAATCTTATTGGCTCTTGTACCACCACCAAAGATATCCACATATTTGATTTCATGCTGTAGTTTCCCATTGAATTACTTACTTTAAATCTTACTTAATTGCTTACAGTTAAATTTTACTTTATAATAAGTTTTTTAATTGGTAAACTTAAGCTGATAAATATATTAAACAAACAGTTTGCTAATTTGTTTATACTTTGTGCATTACATTTTGATACCCAGGTAATCTTTAGTTGTCTGCAATGCATCCTCTTAATGCCCCATTTGAAATGTTTCCATTTTCTATGGGTTTTCTAATCACCACTTTTTACAACCCTATCCTCCAAGTCACACAAAATATGTCATATGTCTATGTCAGTATGGAATGTCATTTGTTTCTATGTAACAGTGCTACTATACAAAATTAAAAATATTATAGTCATTTTAAAACTTACAGAAAGAAATAAGACATATGAGGAGCTATCGACCATTTTCCAAGACAAATTAAAATAAACTACTGAATGATAATACAACTGTTATGTATAAGTTCTTTCTTGCAGCACATTTCATATTATTCATGTAATATCAGGGATATGTTAGCACAGTTATAGTGCTGGAATATCATATTTTAACCTAAAGTAAACATATATATATCATGTATCAGTTGAGTCTGAATACTTAAATGGCATTATAAACTGGATTGATAGTTTAATGGGGTATGCATTACTTCTAGCCTCAAGTGAAATTGAGAAGTTGATTGCGATTCTGATAAGTATTGGTGTGATATATGCTTGTACATCAATGCAATTTCCTTTTTATTTCCATGACATCTCATTGTTTATATGTGTGTTAATTTTCAGTAAATGATGCATCTACAGGTGGAGGGGCTACTTCAACAAAATCATCAGAAGTAGTTGGAAAAAGCAAATAAGTTTTACCGGCCAAGTGTACCATCCAAGTGAATACTTCCTTTAATGTCAAGACTAAGCTTCATACTAATATGAGATTTTTGTGGTGCTTAGCTGGTGGTACAAACCACACTCTTCTATCATGGAGAAGTGATACAACAAACCATATAGTTTTTTATCATTGGAACTCCTCTTGCTGTGTCCATCTTTTATGTGATTTTTTTAAATCCTTCATAAAACAACTTGTAACATTTTTAAGAAGCATACTACAACAACCTTGATCATGATTTTTCTCTCTCTCAAAGAAAGTAAGAATTGTTGGGTCCATTGTCTCACAAGATGCAAGACAGTGATATGCAGTGCCATGAATTTGCCAAATGCCAAAGGAAATCTCAGTCAGTGCATAAATGTTCTTGGCACCAAATTTATTTACTCTTGATAATCTTTCATATAAATATGTTGAAGATATCTTTTATGATTATTACTTTGGAACTACTGCAATGGAATGCAAGTTATCTGTAATTTAATAAATTGTTTCAATGAAATAATAGACTTAAGTGCTATGTTTTGAGTATTCATCAGTTTTATTTTTTTGTAATTCTGTAATATTTTTGTCAGTTACTGTAATCCATTTTCAGTATTATGTAACTGCTTTAAATAAGAGTACTGTTTTAACAGCTACTCTGCTTTTATTTTATACATAAGCCTTTAACTTTTAGCAGCAGAGCTAGTGAAACTCTCTAGTAAATCATTTTGTAAGAATTTATAAATTTAAATGACACATTCCATTCAGTGTAGCATTATCAATGCATCTATTCAGCAGATGTCTTTCTAAAACAATTTGTTTCATGAGTCATTATAATTCCATTACAGTGTAGTTAAAAGATAATAAGCTAAGACTAGTACTTGTTAAAAGTGACATTTTTAAAGACATTGATAGATGACAGATATCATTTGCTCCTTGTGTTTATTATAAGGATTAACTGTTGTGAAATAATTTACTGTTGAAATAAATTGTTGTTACTAAGTCTTTTACTATTCATGAATCCTTAACATGAATTTTCAACTTGGGAAATACTATTGCTGCCTGAAGAATTATGATCAGTCCCTACTGCAGATACAGAAATTGTCTGCATAACAGTCTGGTCTGGCACTCCTCTAGTTTAGTCCATCAGTCTTCTAGGTTTGTACCAAAAACATTTTATTTGTACCAAGAACATGTACGAATCACCAACAAAGGGAATATTAACACATTTGAATTGAAAATTGCCAACTTTCATTCTCCAAAATTTTCTTTTAAATTATAAGGTTTCGGAAAGGTACCAGTAATAACTTAAATGACAAGAGAAGAGAGATAACAACCCAGCTCAAGTTCTGTGTCAAGTTACTCTACAATGGAATCCTGAGATAACAAAAATTATAATAAAACAAGTAATACTCGGGGTAAAACTTATTACCCCATCATTCGTATAAATTGAAATGGTAAAAATGAGGCTTCCAACCACAGTGGAAGATGAATATTATGATTGATTTATCATTTACATAAAAATGGAAATCATTAAACTGCACCATTCTTTTCTAGTAAAGTGAAATTACTTGCCACCATCACAGCCTACCCATTTGCAATTTCTGTATTTGTGAACTTTCCTAGTTAGTGTTCTATGGGCATCCATTTCAGTCAAACCATGTCACCATTGATGGAGTCTTCCACTGAGTCAGGGCTTCCATATTGACTGACATTTCAATACTCGACTCTTGCATCATTCTCACGGTAGATGAGTGCCACTCTTCAGTTCAGTTTTAAAGATTTTTATTTCCGTAAAGACATAGCATACAAGAGATGTATAAAATCTAATGGGAAACGTAATAATAACAATATGGAAACTCCGTTTTAGGATTTACTCTCCTTTGGGATGGAGAATAACAATAAAAGGCTACAAAAGAGGGTGGTGGTTGTTGCATTTGTTTGTCTTATATACATGATAAACCCTCCTGATTGATCCATGATTTGCTCCTCAAGAAGAAAAGAAGAAAACATGCCACCTCTATCTGCACTACACTCACACAGGACACGAACAAGTTAGATCGGAAATGGTGCAAAATTCCGTTCGTGAACCATCTTTCATACAAAATAACCAAAGCCATCCCCAAGGACAATTTCCGAATTTCATTCTACATTCCATCAACACTATCCAAGTGTTTAAGCCAGATTAAGGACCCGATCGACAAGAATAAAAGGAGTGGGGTGTATATGCTTGAGTGCGAGTGTCAGGCCAGTTACATTGGTCAAACAGGGAGGAGTTTTGACAATCGGATCAAGGAACACCGAAGAGGAATTTATGCAGACAACACGAACTCTAATCTCGCGAAACACATAATCGATACAGGCCATCACTGCAACTTCGAATTTAAAGTGCTACATCTACAAACGAAAGGGCGCAAGTTGGACGCACTCGAACAGTGTGAAATAATACAACACACAATTAAAGGAATTCCCCTCCTTAATGATGTGTTTGTCACTTCACACTCCCCCCTTCTAGCCATCAATTTTCCCCAATAGTTTTCCCCAATTTTAACCTTCCTTTCTCTTGAACCCCCCCCCTACTTCCTCCCCGTTAACGTCCACCCCTGCCCCCCCCCCTCCCCGTTCTTCCGATTCCCCGGATGGAGTCGATGGAAAACACCACGGATCCCCCGACGTACCGCAGGCGTCCTAAGGACGTCGTCCAGCTAGCGGAGCAACGACCCTCGCCACGGGACATCACCCGCGAGGCCCACGGGCTGATTGTTCCGGCCCTTCACTGCGGCGGGGCCCTCTACAGCTCAAGTGTTTATATTCATTATCTGTGCTAATCCGGTTGTCGTATTGTTAATTCTCAGTATTGCCCCCCCCCCCAAAAAACTTCCACCCCCACCCCTTGGATTTCCCACTGTTCCTCCCCGCCTCTTTGACTCCTCCTTTCAACCTTCCCCTCATGGAATTCCCCTGTCTCCTTTTCCCCCCCTTTCTTCCCCCCCCTTTTTTTCCCTCCTTCAACCCCCCCACCCCTTGTTGCAACTATATATGTGAAGAAGATACGCACTTGTGCTCACACCTGATGATGATGTGAAAACATCGAAACCGGTAGTGTCGAAATAAAATATCTAGTGGAAAATTGCAATACCTGTGGTTTTAATATGTTACGCTTCCACCACATCACGCCTGAGACCTCATCATTCGTTATATACATGAGCCCACAGGCCAGGTGACTTGTGATTGGTCTGTGGCGTAGGAGCCTCCTGGTTGGTCCCCTTGGCATTGTGTTGTGATCCTTCCTTTTCTAACCTTCATCAGCACCGGTTTCCACACGTAGCTGAGGGAATAGCCAGAGTCCCAGTTGAAATTATGTCTTGCCATTCTTATTTCAATTGCTTCTTTAATTATTCGGTCCCAATATCCACCAGTGTGGGCAAGTAACTTCGTCCCATGGAAGTTAATGGAATGATCCATCCCGATGCTGTGATCCAACTGCCCCAGCTGTAGGTGGTGTTCCTTTAACCTGATCTCGTTGGTCCGCCCCCTCCGCAGACACATGAGACCTAGTAAATGCCTGGGGTCTTTAGGTTTATTGGGTCCTTCGCTCTGATGAGAAAATTTCTAGTTTTCCCACTGGTTTCTGGACTGCCTCGATTTTGTCCCTCGCCAGTATCCTGGATATTTTCCTGGAAATCGAGGAGACATATGGCAAGCAGGCCCTGGCTATTGCCATCTCTTTTTCTTCCTGCATTGTGTGCACTTGCAGGTTGACCTTTTTAGGACGAAGGAGATGGCATGTCCACTATACCCATTTTGGAGGAAGGTTGTCTTGAGATGGCTGATCTCCGGCAAACTGTTTTTGTCGGCAATGGCTTTAGCTCGTGAGATGGCGACCAACTGGGAGGCTCCTCCACCACGGACCAATCACAAGTCACCTGACTGGTAGGCTCATGTATATACGATGGCTAAATGCAGAGTGGCACTCATCTACCCTGAGGATGACGCACGAATCGAACATCAAAACGTTGGCCAATATGGAACCCCTGACCCGGTGGAAGACCCAAAAAAACTTCATCCAGCAAATATGCCAGGAAAGCACCAGATCTTACTTTGTAGCACCATTGTCATTGCTTTTACACACTCATGCAACCTGAGATACCTACTGCTATGGCAATATTATCCTGAGCCATATGAACTAGCTAATAAGTGTTTATGAAGTCACCTTCAATGTCATAAAAAATTTTTGATACAACAGGTGATATTGTCCATGATAGGGAAGACTTGTATTGACATTCCTTTGCGGATAAAACAAGCATATAACAAACGGGGTGATTCAGGTATATAATGGCACTACTTGTTTCGGGAAGAGTCTTTTAAGAATTCTTAATATAATATGACTATGTTGATTAAATTTTTATGAAAACTTCTGCAGAATGTTGTTGTGAATTTTGTTTCAATTGTTATTGATGAATTTCAGGATATCATCCACATACGAGGGGATATCAGCAAATGTTAATTATTACTAAAAATTATCAAGGTAGAAACTGAATTTTGATTTGTTATTCTTAAGACTTCTCTACATAGTCACCATTCAGAGACATACATTTCTCCCAGTGTTTCTTGACCTATTGAATGTTGTTATTGTAGAACTCAATTTGCAAACAAAGCAGATTGAATGGAAAACCATTGTTCCACCTCTTACATGACGTCATTTGTGCTGTCAAATCTCTGACCAATCATTCTTGAATAAGAAAGTCAGTTGAGGTGAGATCAGGAAAATATTATGAATGTGAAAAACTTCCAAAGCCACACCATTTTGATTCCTCAACTGCATTTCGAGATGAGTGAGCTGGTGTATTGCCAGTAACAAGATGGATGACTTTGATGATCATACTGCATTGTTTCTTCTTCAGAGCATAATACAATTTGTCCAGCAGTGTGCAGTAATAGACTGAAATGATTGTCTGACCCTTCCCCAGGTAGTCTGTTTAGACAACTTCACGACAGACCCAAAACACCTACAGAATGACCTTCCCTGCAGACTTAACTTAACCTTCTTGGTGGAGGTGAGTCATTGTGCTTCCATTTTTTGCTCATGTCTTAGGCCTCTGAATCATATTGATATTTATTTATTAGGTAATCTACCGGTTAAGGTAGGTTTTTGGATGGACACAACTATCAAATAAACATTTTGTGACTCCCCACCTAGCAAACTAATCTATATCAGGTCCCTCTTCATCTCGGTGTACTTCTTTCCTCCCTTCATCCCGTCCAACATCCCTATCCTGTTCCTACCCTTACCTCGCTTGCCCAACATTCTCCCCTCTATTACCCTCTTCAACATTCCACTACCGCTCAATACGCCTTTCATCCATTTTTCCTGCCTCCATAGGATTTCTCTCAACAAACCCCTCTCCTCACCCACCATTTCCAGTACTTCCTCATTTGTTTTCCTTTCGGTCCATTTCACCTTCTCCATTCTTCTCCATACCCACATTTCAAAAGCCTCCAATCTACGTCTATCCTCCTGCTTCAGCGACCACGTTTCCGCGCCGTACATAGCTACGCTCCATATCAGAGTTTTTACGAGTCTTGTCTTAACATCCCTACTCAACGTCCCCGTCATCAACTCCCTCCTCCTTGAGAAAGCCTCCTTGCCTAGCGCAATTCTTCTCCTTACGTCCCTACCACTTTGACCGTATTGGTCCAAAACACTTCCGAGATATGTAAACTGCTCTACCTGCTCTATTCTTTCCCCGCCTATTTTAATATTTAGCTTAGCCTTTTTCTTTCTGGAAAACCGCATAACCTTTGTTTTATTAATATTGATTCTCATCCCATATTTATCGCACTGAACCTCCAATTCACTCAACAATGCTTGCAACCCCTTGGCTGACTGAGCAACTAATGCTTGGTCATCAGCAAACCTAACCGATTTTACGAGTTCCCCTCCGACTTTCATTCCTACCTCCAGTTCTTCCCATGCCTCTTTAATCATTTCCTCTACATATAAGTTGAACAGTACCGGTGACAATGGGCAACCCTGCCTTACACCTCTTCCTAACACTGCCCATCCAGACTCTCTGTTCCCCACTCGCACCTGAGCAGTCTGAGACATGTACAGGTTGCGGATCAGTCTCCTGTCCCTCCAATCCATTCCTATTTTCTGCAATACACGCATTAATTTTTCCCAATTCACTCTATCAAACGCTTTTTCGAAATCTACAAAACAGGCAAAAACGTCCTGATTGTATTCTATATTCCTCTCGACTAGTGATCTCATTACTGCAATGGCATCACGCGTACCTCTTCCTTTCCTGAACCCAAACTGATCATCCCCTAAGTAATCATTTGCCTTACTCTCTATCCTTTTGTTGATGATCCTGAGAATAACTTTAGCTGCGTGGGATATCAAACTTATTGTTCTGTAATCCTCACATGAAGAAGCCTTTGCCTTTTTTGGAATAGGAACTAACACCGATCTCACAAAATCTTCCGGCCAGATGCCTTCCTCATAGATACTACGAATCAGTCCATATATGGCCTTTTTCCCACCTTTCCCTAACCATTTCAACATTTCTACAGGAATATTGTCCACCCCCACAGCCTTATTTGCTTTCATCTCCTTTAATGCCCTTTCTATTTCATCGTCGAGTATGCCTGGACCTAAGCTATCTTTTTCTACGTCATGTTCCTTTTCTATGTCTAACCTTGTCGGCCTAAGTTCTTTACCATACAGTGTTTCTATATATTCCTTCCATCTCTCTTGGATTTTTCCTGGTTCAACTATTATCTTACCCATATTCAGCTTCAACTATTATCTTACATATTGATATATCCAAGATTAATTTACTCTTAGTCTTAAATAGGATAAAGTCCTCCACTTTCTTCACTGTTGCAGGATTGTCCTTGAGTAATGGTCTTCCACTTCTTGGATCGTCTTTGAGAGGCATGTGGCCAGTTTGAGAATTCCTTTTCCACCTCAGAACTGTGCCATATGATGGTTTCATTTCCACAAACATCCATTATTTCATCATGGATGAACCATTGGCCACTGTAACCTTTCAAATGAAGGAATCTTATCACACTGAGCCTGTGCATATATTCTCCATACTGTGAGTTATTTCACTATATGGCTTTCTGATGCAAATCAACATTAACAGCTGCAATTTACAACATTATGTACATAAGGATCAATTAATATCCAGAATAAATTTTATCCCTATAGCTCAGATAAAACATATGTTTTTAACACAACAGTTTTACCAGCATGCCAGTTGGTTTCTTCTAGTGCAAGGAAATTTGTTCCTTCTTTGTTTTTTTAGTCTTGGGTCTATCATGGCCATATTGGCCACTCTGCATTTTCTCTCTTAATTGACCAAAGAGAAGAGATTACAAAGGGGCCAACAAGGTCATCCTGAACCCAAGCCTGTGTAAGACAAAAATAAAAAAAAATCATTTCACTTGAAGAAACCAACTGAAACACCAGTAAAACTGTTGTCTTAAAAACATTGTATGTATGAGTGTGAAATTACTGAATAAAAATGTATTCATCAACACCATCTGGTCAAAACTCAGCAGTTTCATAATAGCATCCAATATCCTATCAAACCTATCCGAGCAAACCTATCCTATCTGGATCCTATCCGAGTAAACAATCGCTCACTGATCAGGTAATCTCCAAAAATACTTGGGTAATTGTGAAATCCCATGGGCATGTATGTTTGCGAAAGACAAGTGGCTTTACTACTAACTTTACTGATCAGGGAGAGGAGATATTGGTTGCCGTTTCAAAAGATGTTGAGATATCTGTTGATTATCTTCATTGAAAAAGAAAATCTGAAATAGTGCAGTTTTTTGCATACTGCATAACAACATACATAGTTTTACAGATTTGGATATGGCACATAATTTATAATGATCTTCAAATTCATTGCAGAGCTTGAAACCATTAAGTTGTAGATGGTGGGATGACCTCAGTAGATAGAGGTTATATGCCAAATAAACAAATTAGCACGATGAATTAGCAGTCGTGGATAATTAGTGGTGGTACTTGGAGGCCATAAAAGACCATATTTGGGTAACATGACCTAAGAACTCTTTGAAGATGTTTTGATTTGGTAAGTGGCTGCCACCAATTACCCAAGCAGCAGGACTCCTTTATATGAGGGAAATTGGGACTACAATGGTCAATGCAGCTACATTCATCCCACTGCAAGCGTGATAAAAATTACTTTAACCACCGCTGTGTATGTGGGAGGTCTGAAAAGTTTCTGACTCAGAAAATTTCAGAAAAAATGTCTTGCAGCTTTGTTAGGTCAGAAACATTTCAGACCACCCTTGTATATGGCAACAGGAAACTACATTACCATCCTGAAGAACAAAAGCCCACCAAAACCTTTATCTTTGATTGGTTAGGGAAATGGAAGTAGTTATTAGGTGAGCCAACCAACTGCTAAGGTCAGAAAATTTGCACCATTAGGGATAGATGTAAATAATTTGGTAGGGATACAAGACAGAGGGAAACCTGGTGTTGGATTTAATCTACTCTTAATGATAGGTGCCAAGGGGTCCTTAATTCAACATCACATCACGCAGATGGCGTAATTACTTGAAGTGATCTGTGCACAGCACCCAAAGTAGGGATCAGACAACCACTGAAAAATCCTTCCACAATTGGGATTTGAACCCAAGCTCTCGGAGTGGAGAGCCAATGAATTAGCCACCATTCCATACTAATCCCCTTGATTGAAGTGACAGACATGATTAAACCCTCAAGTAAAATATCCAGAGGTAAACTAGTCCCCCATTCAGGCTGGGACTATTGAAAGAAAGTGCAATGTTACAATCGATTAAGGGTTGGAACTGGAATGTCTGGTCACCCTGGGCATGGGGCAGGCTACAATATGTAGAGATGCATAGAATAGGGTCAAATATCTTCGAGTAAGTGAAATTAAATGGCCAGTAGAAAAAGAGAAAGGAAAATTGGAGGCAGTAAAAATGTGGTGCCATAGAAGAGTGATGAAAATAAAATTGATTGGCAGGATAATGAATCATCACCTTGAATTTGAAACTAATACTAAAGTAGGTAGCCCAATGCTTTACCCACTAGCCTCCCATGCCAACAGCTCAGCATACAAGAATAATAAAAAACAGCACAAATTAATGCAGTACTCTACATAAAGTTAATGAAATTTCAAGGATTCTGGATCTCAGTGGTGTCAAAACAACCTAGTTCACTTGCCATGGCATCAGTTGCAACACTTTTCTAGGCAATCAATGCCTTAATTCCACTCTGCATTAATCCATCATCCCACATTATTTTATTGAAACTGACATGTACACATTCTTAAAAACTCAAGTATGAGTCCCAGCAAAAGAAAATTTTATCCGTGCAAGACCTTGACCCAGTTTTTTCAGCTCTTTGAAAATCATTTAAAAAACTTAGGAAAAACATGTCCTTTTTACATAATTGAATGGCTAATTCTGAACAAGTTACCTGGTATGAAGAAAGATCAAGATTATTCCCCTTCATATTTCTAGAAGAATTCTTGTTGGGATTCCTCTGGGATAGGAACTCCATTTCTGACCTGATAAAAACTCTGAGAAGAATACATCCTTTGGTGCATTTTGCTTCACTGAATACTTGCAGTGCTGATTGCCTAACAGCATTATTAATAGTGACGTTATAAGACTTCAAAACATTACCTATTTTTTGGAACAAAAGATTTTCTCATTCAGTAAAGAGATTAACATAATTTCACCAGTCACTTACCGTTACAATTGCTTTCATCAGCTGATCATATGCAAGTAAATGTATTGTATAAGATCTACCCAAGAGTTTTGAAACATTTTATACCTCTCTTAAGTCATCCGACATTTAGACGAGTATTATTTAAATTACTGTGCAAAAAGAAAAACTTATGGAATACAATTTGACTTGTTAATAAGGCACACTTTCACAAGTAGTACAAAATTCCAAGAAATGACTAGGCACAATTTCTGAAGTGTATTTCCTTCCAAAGCACCAAAGGCAATCAAGGTTAAAATGTTCATAAAACCTCAAATTTCGAAGAAACTTCTCATTTCCCAATGTATTAGTATGAAATCCAAAACTAAAAAATCTTGGACAATCTCTGCTGAATGCCGATGCTCGGTGTCCAACGGTACTCTCTCTCCAATTTTATTCAACCTACCATATTCAATAGTGACTGAGAAAATTTTTGCTCATGGGGGTCATCAGCATTTCTTCAATGTGCTGTATTTACCAAAGGTACATATTCACTAAAAACAGCACAGTGGGTATTGTTACATTATCAGAAAATTTCTTAAGTTACGTAGGATGCAATACTGGATTGCATAAAAGAATTGTATATATTTAATTATGCAGTTTAAAATTAATGATTAAAGGAGTTATCGAGAAAGTTCTTGATTAACGGTTAAATGGACACATTATCACACTCAAATCTACTTATATAATCCCAATGCATTAACGTGGTCACAGAAATGATATAACTATTGGCCACTCGCCAAGTTTTCAATCATTGAAAAAATCTTAGTTATTGGTCGTAGGTAAAATAACTCCTGTATTTAATAGTATGATTATCTTTGAGCAGTACAGTTTCACTAAAGGAAGATAAATTCTCACTAATCATAAATATCTTTAACAGTATTGAAAAATGCTAACAAACAGGCGTCAATTATTAATAAATGGATTTATAAACATATAATTTTATATATATCTGGGGTTTGTTGGGAGATATCCTATGGAGGCAGGAAAAATGGATGAAAGGCGTATTGAGCGGCAGTGGGATGTTGAAGAAGGTAAGAGAGGGGAAAGTGTTGGGCAAACGAGGAAAGGGCACGAACAGGATAGGGATGTTGGACGGGATGAAGGGAGGAAAGAAGTACACAGAGATGAAGAAAGATCTGATGTAGAGTAGGTTGCTGGATTGGGTTTTGTTTGGCCTTACAAAATACTTATTTGATAGTTGTGTCCATCCAAAAACCTACCTTAAGCGGCAGATTACCTAATAATAATATATATCTGGGGTATTCCTCGGATTCAACCAGGAGGGTTGAATACTTCATACGATTTTCCAGTAAAATGTACAATGATTACCAATTTATTATTGCATTCGTAAAGAATGTGTCTACAGGTACATACCAACTTTCTCCCTCTGGAACAACTCCTAATTTCCGGGAAATCCTTCAAAGTTCGCAATTTTCTAGCCTATCTTCCACGCTTCTCTGCACTCGCGACAAGTGTCTTTCATAAATTTTAAATTATCACATTAATATCTCCTTCTAAAATTTTTTGATGGTTAAATCTTTAAAGTATAAGTGAGAGAGGTGTGAATATACATTTGTATTCATCAACAGAAGTATCTAAAATTCTTCCTCTGCTTATCGACTGTTCATCTTATCTCCGCAATTTCAGTTTCGCGAAGGCGCCAGTTGTTAGTCGTTTTCACTGTTTTGTTTTCATAGTTATCACCTGCTATTACATTGGTACCACTGGTGCTTTAAGCGGTTTCCGAATTTTGGCATAGTCGAAGTTCATATCTAATTTTTCAGTACAGTTAATTAACTGAATAATAAACTGAAATTACAGTACAGAAAGGAAGCGGTAGATCAGCTGAGAAAAGTTCGTCCGAGTTGAAAATGGCTAAACTAACCCGGGGTTTGCCCAACATTTCCAGTGAGTTAAAATGACTACTATTTCATTCCCAAATCTGTTTTCCCTTTACCTAATTATTCTATGCATAATGCTAATGCCAAAACTTAATAATAACGTATTTGTTGTGAATTAACTTTTAGTTGAAAAACTAGGTCGTTTAAATATTGCCATTCGCAGAAACACACCGGTTGCATCCAGGTACAGTTGTATATTTTCAGATTTATATAGCCTGTTTTAACAATCTATTCACATAAGCTTGGTATTTCAGGTGTTTGTGGCGGCCTTCATCAATCCAGCTGGATCATGTTAGATCACGTACATATGCGACAGCAGTGGCCGCCAAGGCTTTGAAAGATCTCAACGATCGCTTTAGAAACGAGTTGAATGCTATTAAGGGTGCTGGGTTATACAAAAACGAAAGAGTCATAACTTCTCCACAGGGTGTTCATGTGAATGTGGAAGGATACGGGACAGAGATGTTAAATTTTTGTGCTAACAACTAACTTGGACTTTCAGTAAGTCAAGTTTCTGAAAGAGTTGTTACTTTGTCTTGACTATATATTGTTCAGTTTTATAAATGAGTTTTCATACCCGTTAATTGTAATTAATATAAACGTTATTTACTCCTTAAAGCGTTCAAACTGCAACATTTTCAAATTTCTATGAGAGATTTCCGAATTAAGTATACCTTTTTTTTCTCAAAATTCAAAAAAATCCTAATTATTTTACCCTTGCTTCATTTCCATTAGAGTCATCCTGAGATTGTAAGGGCTGGAAAGTCTGGCTTGGATCAGTATGGTGCTGGATTAAGTTCTGTTCGTTTCATATGTGGTACCCAGTCATTGCACAAGGTAAAATAATTGCAAATAAATTGTGGGATAACTTAATTTTCATTTTAGGTATATCTGGCTCATTTTGCACTTCAATAATTTGAAGGTAGCATAAGTGGGTTTTTAAGATGAAAATCCTTAGCAAAGTCACATAAACACTACAATATATTATTTAGATCATTAAAAATCTGCACAGCTGGTTAAAATACGGCAAAGCAGTGAGATACAAAGAAGGGTCGAGGAGAATGGAGAATAAATATGGCCAAGAAAATAGTTATCAATTATGGTCAGGGTTGCTCATTGAAAATCAATAACTTTCAGTGATATTACTCTAAAGAAAACTAGCGGAAAATATTATATGTGTGATAGTGAAACATCTGTTTCGCCAAAATATGATAGTGAACTTTTTGAGATTTTGGTGACTTGAAGAGTTGTCAGTGTTATGTATGATATATGCCGTTTTTATTCCAATATATCAATCAAGTGTTCCACAGAGTTCCCTGATTTACATTATTTGAAATATGTTCATTTGGATTTGTAAATTCTTTATTTAATCATCTGGCTTTGATTACAATGATGAACCTAATGTTTTTTACCACACTTTAATTTTAAATTTGTCTTTTCGTAATTGTGTTAATATGGAGAAAACAAATAACCCAGCAAAATCAATTTCCATTACTAGTCATGAAATCAGTCTATTTATAAATGTTCATCCACTTTCCCAATTGGTTTATGGTGTGTCTCAGTGTTTTTCTCATAACCCAAAGTAAATTTTATTATTTAAAAATGAGTTCCCACGAATTTACTTTGGATTTGTTTTCGAAGGACTTGGAAAAAAAACTTTCTGAATTCCATGGCCGTGAGGATACCATATTATATGCTAGCTGTTTTGATGCTAATGCTGGACTCTTTGAAGTAATATGCTCTTCACCAGATGATGCCATAATCTCAGATGAACTCAATCATGCTTCGATCATTGATGGTATTCGTCTTACCAAAACGAAAAAGTTCCGATATGCTCATCGGGATATGAAAGGTAAATAATAAATTTTGTTGATCTCAAGATAGATTGCTCACCATAACTGTTATATTTTTACTTGGGTCTCTTTATTTGAATTATTCTCAGCGAAGATGAAGTTTGTGCTATTTTAATCATATTCAGTTATATTGTCATTGCCAGTATTCTCAAGTTTTATTGTGTGATCATTTGAACAGAGCATTTTAGGGTCGCTCAAAAACTCCAAATAATATTGGCCATGGGCCTATCCATTTTTGTTTCCTTCTATTATTGACATTACGAAACATAATCCTTATCCATTTTCTACTTCCGCAAAGGTGTTGTGTAGACCATGCACAGTCAAAACTAAGTTAGGTTTCATTGATGGTCTCATAACGTTAAAATATGAATATAAATTTTCATTCATGAGTCATTCATACCAATTCTAGGGAACCCAAATAGTTTCCATTTTCATGTGTATTTTCGATTTATTTTTTTATTCATTTCAAAATAAGACTCCTTTTATGAAATTTTCTCACTTTTAAGGAAAACATGGAGATGCTAAATATCTCAGTTTTTTGCATTTTATCAAATCTTAGCAAGATCGCCTGACTTTGGTCTTTTTTTTAATATAGGATACTTACTCCCTGAATTAATTGTATTCTAGAGGATGTCAATTTTAAATTTGTCATTGTAGTAATTGTTATGTTCCCACCATTTCCTGGGTCCTTTTCTTTCTTGGCGTTACTTTCATTTCATAAAACTTCAGTCTATTTTCCATTCTTGTATATTACATATATATAATATACAATATATATATATATATATATATATATATAGAGTCTGACCTGAAGAAGGCCTCGGAGTAGGCCGAAAGCTTCAATCATCTACAGTGTGTGTCCTTTTACGTGTTATCTGTTTTATTCTGTGTTCTATTGTGCCGTCCAAAAGTTATATATATATATATATATATATATATATATATATATATATATATATATATATATATATTGTATATTATATATATATTATATATATTCAAACTTGAAAATCCCGCCATACGGCGCACAAATATTCATTCAAACAGAAATAGGTATAAGGAAAGGGGATAGGAAAACACATAAAAGGCGAACACAGGACATGTGGGGAAGGCGGTTTTTGAGCAGATCACGAAAGTAAAAATATTTCCTTATCCGGGATATATAATAAATATATATATATATATATATATATATATATATATATATATATATATATATATATATATATATATATATATATATATATATACAGACATGCCAACTTTCAAAAATGAAAAATCGGGAGATTTTTAGAAGTGTATCACGAAGTAATCACTTTTAATTACCACAATATTTGCATGGCACCTTAATCCCTTTATGACACTTTGCCAATTTTTAATGAATGTCACACTTTATTAACATGTTAAGCTAAGTACACAATTTGAACAGTTCATCAGTTTGAATATTATATAGTAAGAAGGAAAAATCGGGAGAGTTGGCATGTCTGATATATATATATATATATATATATATAAATTCACTGATAAGTCATAACAAACACAGAAACCAAAACACAAAAGAGGAAAAACTCACTGGTTCTCGAATTTTCGGTGGTCCAACCACCTTTCTCAAGAGGAATTAGGAACAGAACTATATATATTAACAATTAAAATATTAATTGTTAATTATTAATGTTATTGTTAATTAATTAATTAACAATAGTATTAATTAATTATTATTGTTAATTAAAATATTTATTAACCTAGTGTTTGTGTGTCGCCGGAGTGCATCATTTTCAAGATTATATATATATATATATAATATATATATATATATATATATATATATATATATATATATATATATATATATATATATATATATATAATACACAATATATTACAATATATATCTTGATATTCCCCTTTCTTGACACAGACATCTCACTTCACAATAACAAATTCACCACTTCAGTACACATCAAAGCCACTAATCATCAACAATATTTACACAATACTAGTATTCATCCTTCTCACACCAAACGCTCAATTCCCAACTCTCTCTCTAGCCGTGGACATCGGATTTGCAACACCACAACTACCCTTAACAAATACCTCCACAATCTACACCATGCACTCTACAAACGCGGTTACCCAGAAAAGCTACAGGATAAAATCTACTGCTCCACCTGACCACACACACCACAGAATAACAACTCCACATCTGACGCAGGAGTCAACCATTGCACAACCTATTTCCTCGTATCCCACAGACTGAAAACCCTTCTTAAAGAACTTTATCCTATTTTACATGAAAATGACGCGACCTCATCCTTACTGCTCCCATGCCCCTCTGTCGCTTACAGGTGACCAGCCAATCTCAGAAACCTTCTGAGATCCACCAACCCTTTGGCACCCCGCCCTGACAAATTTCCTCATATTTCCCCAACTTGCAATCGCCCCTGATGTAAAACATGTCTGCTGATCAGATCTGCTCCCCTCTCCCCACATCCCCTCATTGTCCCTTCATCTCATTCCCACTCTAACTGCCTCTCGAAAAATATTCTCTATCTCTTGTTGTGCAGACAATGCACTTCATTCTACATAGGCGAATGCGTTAACCCCTTATCCATTCTAATGAACAATCACTGCTACTCCTATAATTCTGCCTCACTCTCTTCTCTTCCCATCCCTTTACATGCAATTTCAGACAACCTATCATTCAACAAATGCTTTTCCCTAAAAATTCTAGAATCCCTACCCGATTCAGCCACCAACATAGAGGTGAGAACTCGCAAATCTGCATACATCCTATATTTCCGATCCTTTAAAATTCCCACCCTTAACTGCCATCTTTAATTCCCTTTCCAGCAGTCCCTAAACCTTCCGCCCCCCTTCTTCCCTTCCCAGACACTCTCCCCTCTAGACCTCTCAGTCTGACCTGAAGAAGGCCTTGGAGTAGGCCGAAAGCTCAAATAATCTACAATGTGAGTGTTCTTTTATGTGTTATCTGTTTTATTCTGTGTTCTATTGTGCCATCCAAAAGTTATATATATGTATTTTTATATAATATTATTTTTCTTCCAGCAAAGACCACAATAATGCCATTGGTGTGTCATATATTCCTACTGCTTTATCATTCTTCATAACTTTTGTAGTAATGAATGTTTCTTCAACCATGATAATCACTTTCATACAATCACTCTTTGACATTGTTTGCATGTGTTCTTGGATTCAGGAGGGAGATGTGATTAAACCATGAATAAATGGCATTTTACATAATGGATGAAACTTTTACTCAAAATTATGATAAGAAGACTGTAATCTTAATTGTTGTTTTTCTATGGTGAAGATCTGGAAAATAAATTGAAAGAAGCTGGAAACTCAAGGACAAAAATTATTGTTACTGATGGAGTCTTCTCAATGGATGGAAATGTAGCTCCATTACCTGATATACTTGAACTTGCCAAAAAGTATGGAGCGCTTACATTTATAGATGAATGTCATGCTACAGGTTTTTTTGGAGCAACAGGCAGGTGAGATGACAGAGCAATAAATTACTAGTTGTACAAATATATATAGAATTTAATCTTATTAATGTTTGAGTCATTAATTTTATTTTTTCAATTTTGTCCAAAATAGGTTCACATTTTCCCCTTAAGTTGTGTTTTAATTATGATAATATTACTTTGCATTGATTACTAAGAACTTTTGGCTGCAATAAAGGCTTGTCGTGATCACACATAAGGAAAAATTAGACCTCTATTTAGTATTTAACAGAATATATATATATATATATATATATATATATATATATATAAACACTAAGATAATAAATATTAAACACACAGAAACATAAAAGAAGGACACTTACAGTAGATATTTACGTTTCGACGGCACGGCCGTCGTCATCAGAATGCCATTGTCGGGGAAGAGCGGAGAGGACATGTGCAGGAGAAGGGTGATGGGAGGAGAGGTAAGGGGCCAATGGGAAGCGGACAAGGTGGGGGAGGGCGAAATGGCAGGGGCGGTAGAGTTGCCGCAGTAGGGGAAGAGCTGGAAGGTCCCGGTCGTGAAGCGGCCGGGCCTTTAGCGGGGGACTCGGTGACCGATTCGCTCAGAAGAGTGAAGCGGTTCTAGGCAGCTTTGGATAAAATCCTTATATATATATATACAAATGCATATACATACACATACATATATACATACATATATATACATATATATACACATACACATATATATACGTACACACACTCTTCTACATATATACAAGGAGGAGGAGAGGTAAGGGGCCAATAGGAAGCGGACAAGGTGGGGGAGGGGAAATGTAGGCAGCATTGGATAAAATCAGTGGGCTTGGTTCAGCCCGGGGGGTTTAAAGGACTGGAGCACCCAGATATGTGCCATCTCGTGGGTTCTCAGCTCTATGTTACTAGCGGAATTGGGAAGGGTTTCAATCACTGAAACGGAGAAGCAGTCATCAAAAGACTGGTTGTGGGAAGCAGTGTGAGTAGGGATGGGATAATTAAGGAAGGTGGGAGATTTGGTGGAATAGCGGTGGTTATTCATTCGGAGGGAAAGGGTGGTCGTGCATTCACCCACGTAAAAGGCCGGGCAGAAGTTACAGGAGAGGCGATATATAATGTTTTTAGAGGTGCAGGTGGCTATGGGTTGGGAGTTGGTAATAAGGGACGTGGAAGGTCTTCAGAGATGGCAGCATTTACAGCGTGGGCGGTTGCATGGTGCGGACAGGGGTGGCAGTGATTGGTTATCCATTGACCCCAAGAAACACAACTTACTTTCACATTAATGATAATTTTAAAGAATGATTATACACATTTGTGCTGTTCTGGTCTCTAGCATTTGTTCTTGAATATATATATATATGTATATGTATTTAAACCATAAACACAGTAATCAACCTGAAGGTCGGTTTAGTAGGTGATGGTAGAGCTCACCCATGTACTAGGCCCGACGGCATGTGAATATTCACACGCCTTCCCCACATGTCCTGTGTTCACCTTTTATTGTTTTCCTATCCCCTTTCCTTATACCTATTTCTATGTTTGAATGAATATTTGTGCGCCGTATGGCGGGACTTCGTATTTGAATTTGTATCTGGCCAATGTGGCTCATCTCTTCTTCTGGCTATGCGTACCATGAAACGTACTGTTCCTATTCTCTATGATACTATATGCTTTCTAACCAACTGTCCCCTCTTCTTGTGTGTATTGTCTATTTCTCCTTTGGTGGGTGGAACAGCTCCCTAAAGCCTTCCTTTGGCAAATGATTCGGAGCACTTGGGCGTTTTAAAACATCGCAGATCTCAGTGTAACTTATATATATATATATTTAAGAACAAATGCTAGAGATCAGAACAGCACAAATGTGTATAATCATTCTTTAAAATTATCATTAATGTGAAAGTAAGTTGTGTTTCTTGGGGTCAATGGATAACCAATAACTACCAGGGGATGTAAATAATACATGTTGTAACCAGCAATGTGGAAAATTCCATGGAGACCATTCCTCTCAACTATCTTGTTTTATTGAAACAGTGTGGTCCACAATTTCTATCAGGTATTATTATTGGTATCATCGGTAATCTACCAGTTTAGGTAGGTTTTGGATAGACAAAACAACCAAATAATTCTCTTTTGTCAGGTATAACCTCCGTTAAATATTTTTAGTTGCCATTTCCAGAAATTGAAAATTATTCTTTTGATGCATGCAGGGGTACAGAAGAATATTTTGGATTACCAACTGGCTCTGTGGACATACTGAATTCTACCCTGGGGAAAGCATTAGGTGGAGCCGCTGGTGGATATACAACTGCAAGTAAAGAGATTTGTGAAATGCTAAGGCAGAGATCACGCCCATATCTTTTTTCAAATTCTCTTCCTCCTCCTGTTGTTTCATCTGCTGCAAAGGTTTGTCATCCTTCCATGGAATAAAAATAATCTCACTTATAATGTTTTTCCCTTCCATCATTATTAAAAAATGTTTTTAAAACATATAGTTTGATGTGTCAAAACATATATGCACTTAACTAGTACATAATAGTCTCTTGCACCACACTTATTCTCCAGTGGTAATTTTTAATAATTGCAAAAGAATCAGTTTTAAATGCTACCACTTCAGACACTGCCCTAACTAAAAGGCAACTCTTCTCAATCCTCAGAAATTTTCTGTAAAGGCAATAGCAGAATCCTCCACTTAAGCAGTACCTTTAAGGGCACAGTTATCATTTACGTCCCTGATGGCACTCCAACTGTCTCTAGATGATCATCTGCTTCCCTCTTGTGTGCTGATTGTAGGGAATATTTTTGAAACAGATTACATTATTTGCAGCTCTATCCATATGTGTTTCTATCTCCATTTCATATAATTGACTATTAAACATTAATTGTGCTAAAATGTAATCATTGTTTTGTGGGTTTGTAAGAAATGTTCAAGGTGACTTTTCAGAGGAAGTCCAAAAAACCATTCTTCCAAAATATGACTGGGGGGCCTCACATCATTGCTCTTTAAGAGTTCACTTGTTCTTTAGATATCCCATTTTCATCATCACCATAGATCTCTAGGAATAGGGAAAACATGCATGAGATCTTTGATGTAAATTGGAAATACTAATAGTGGGGATTATTCATACTGTTCTCTTCTTAGCTACTAAAAAATTATTAAAATTACTTCCATGAAGATAATTAAATGCTTTGAAACTTCAATATACGTTTTGAAGATACAAGTTTGAAGTAACTTGTCTCTCTTAAAATTTTTAATTTCACAAAGTCAAAAGGTTTCATGGTATTTGATGTTTTTATAGAAACATATTATACTGTCCAGACTTCCCAATTATTGTTTCATTACTTTGCAACAAATTATTCATTAATTATCTACCCTGCATAATTTTAATCTGAAAATCATGTGAGGCATATGAATTCTTATGAGAGATCCTTTGTCATTATTCATCCTTGGCTAGTAATTTGTCTTTCATGGCTACGTGATTGGTTCAGCTTGCTGAGGAAAATATTTTCTGCTTTTCACTTGATAGTTCTTTGTTTTTGTAAAACTATTTCTCCACCCTCATAAAAGTGGTTGAAAACTGAAAAAAATTGTGCTTTCCATTCTATAAAAAGAAAATTAATGACAAGGAATGAAAATGGGGAATCTGAGTATGTTCATATCCATTTTATCACGACCGTATTTTCCACATGATTTGTTTATCCATGTTTTTCCATAGTGTATCCCTGCTTCATCATGCACCCATGCAGCATGGGCAATCAAGAATTAACTGTATTTTAAGCCTGAAGGTGTGGAGTAAATCCCAGCCAAGTAGTCTTATCACTCTACATCTTAAAATTATTCTTATGATGGGCCAATCACAAGAAAAAGGCAGCATAGATTACATATTTTTAAAGACTAAGGTGGTATTCAGCTGGTGTATGATGCCTGTATTGGTTTGAAACTGCTCTATTTGTCCTTGAAGAAAACCTGTGTATCATGAAGATGCTTAATGCTGTATCACCATTATGCTGCTGCAGGTCATTCGAATGTGAGGGCTGTATTTTAAGCATAATATATCAGATAAAGTTAAAATCAGGCACGAAAAAATTTACCATTACAGAACTGAAAATTGTTTTGGGGAAAACTGTGTAAAAACAGTGCTGTCGACTGTGCTCAAATACTGAACTTGCCGATAAAGTTAGACCTAAGTTGAGTAAACAAGGATGATATGAGAAAGTCAGGAGCACCACATCACACTTGAAACTATGCAATTTGCCCATGAAGAAATCCAAGGCCATTGTATAATACTCCTTTACGTGACCTCATGGAAAAAGCATGTGTCAAAGATACTGTAATCTATGCTTCTGGGAAGCATTTAGTCCTATCTCCAGAGTAAACGACATCTTTTAAAACCATGACTTAAACATTCTTACTCTGAACTGAAATTGTTAAGCCAAATAGAGTAAAGCATAGTTTGATATGTCCTTAAGACCATTAATTATGTGTGCTGTTTTGTTTTCATTTTTCAAAGCTATGATTATAAAAGTATTGAGATACTTTTTATAAGTTTTTGTTACTTTTCTTAACTCAGAAGTAATTAAATTACTCATCTTGTTAATGGTGGTATAAAACATTTACATATAATTTTGGGTGGTGACATTTTTAGCATTCCTTTGAAAAAATCTTAAGCAACCTGTACTGCATTTTTTTTTAGGTTCTCGACATGCTCATGGAAAGTCCTGAGTTGGTCAGCAAGGTGCATTCTGGGACTAATCATTTTCGTGAGGGAATGAAGAAGTTGGGCTTCAAAGTCATCGGTGATCCTTCACATCCTATTTGCCCTGTCATGCTTGGAGATGCCAAGTTAACTTCCAAATTTGCCAGTAAAATGCAAGGTGGGTATTGTAAACCTCTGATTGTGTGTGATCACTGAATGCAATCCTCACATAACGAAAGGGCATGGCAATCAATGCCAGGTCCTTTCGTTATGTTCAATTTTGTTAAGTGTGTTAGTAAGCACATCCTCTGAAAAAGATAAATGTGACTACTCTAACATTCCAATCAGGGTCAACATTCCATTTCTCCATGTACTTTGAAAAGAAATGTGGAGGAGACTCAAGTTATTGCACAAATGTAGGAAATGAGATTGGGAAATGCTTGATGAAAATAACATTTATTTAGTTTTCACCGTTGTTCATAGTGTAGACCATTGTAAAAGCATGAGTCTTAAGTACTGTATACATATTTGTTGTCTCCGACAAAATTTTATGGAATTTAGATAACATGATGAAATTATTGACTTTGTAATTCCACGCATTTTGTTTAAAACGCGACCCAGGTTTAGACGCTGAATGTCATCATCAGGTGGTCCTCGCAGAAGCCAATTACTTGGTATATATACCCTCTTAGCATTAAGCTTTTGACCTTTATTTTGAGAAACAGAATTTTAGTCACAAAGTCACTTTTATGGTCACGTTCGATGAGGTGCTTAGCAATGAGGGATGTTATGTTCTTGTTCTTTACACATGTTTTGTGCTCTTTTATCCTTTCTTTAAATTACCATCCTGTTTGCCCAATATACTTAGTGGTACACTCTGTACACTTTAATTCATACACTTTTCTTCTCTCATCTTTGGGAACTTTGTCTTTAGTGTGAGAGATCAGGTTCTTAAGGCATGCACCACTGTAAAAGGCACTGCATTGGAGCAGTTATAAATTTTAAAATGTGTCCGTTGAAAGTATGAACTTTCCAACGAAATTTTGTATCCCTCCCACTCCCCAATCTTAGACCTACCACTCTTTCAAGTCATTAATTGACACTGAAGGCTGTAATTCTCTTTCCCTCCCAGTTACATTTGGATTTTTACCCCGACACCCTATCTCTCTGACCAACCCTCCCTCCTCCGCTAAGAAAATATATATACCAAGTAGTTAGCTTCTGTGAGGACCACCTGATGATGACGTTCAACGTCCAAACCTGGGCAGTGTTCTAAATAAAGAATGTAGAATTACAAAGTCAATAATATTATTTCATTTCGATGCTGCATGCATTTAATTAATTCATATCCTGCTAAGTACTACAGGATTCAAGATACCTGTGGGTGACAAAATGTGTGAGTTATTAATGCAAAAATACATCAGCGAAACAAATAAATGATATATTTTTCAAGTAAATTTATTAGTTTCTGAAAATATGCTCCCAAGGGATGACCAAGGAGGATGTAGTGAGCTTCCCTAGCAATCTGCAGGGTACATATTTTTACTGTTATGTCTTGTTTTTATAGGTATTGTACAGTTATATCTGCACTAACAATGGCATGTATTTTATTTTGTTTTAGATAAAGGCATATATGTAGTTGGATTTAGCTATCCAGTTGTACCCAAAGAAAAGGCCAGGATCAGGGTTCAGATTTCTGCTGCACATTCAAAGGAGGACATCAACAGAGCATTGAATGCATTTGAATCCATAGGGAAGGAATTGGGTGTGATTTAAATCCATTCAGTTCCCTTTTTTCCAACTGAGAAGACCAGAGAAGTTAAAAGGAAGGTTGGACGAAGTTTTGAAAAGGTGCTCACAATGGATCAAGTGTCTGTTCTTGGCCTTTGTTGTCAGTTATTTTTGTTTGGGTGCAAAAAATATAGTGGCCAAAAATAGGCCCTAGTCTCATGCTCTAGTTTCAGTATTCTCTCTTCCTCTCTCATTTGTTTCGTAAAGATCTGATATTCAACAAATGCATTTTCAATTTTTGTTGAAAATATGTAAAGATTTATTGAGGTTTATTTTGCTCACTAGTATCTAATTTTTGAGTGAAATGACAAAGCACATTTTGTGATATTAAATGTTTTCATGGTTTTTAGCCTGTTTTGTATGGATGAATTATTGGTGTAATTATATAATCTATTCTATATAAGGCTTCATATTCATTCATTTTATTAGAATAATGTTAAAAGTAGGTGCATACATGCACTTTAGTATTTTGGTGATCAAGGGAAGCATGGTTACAAATAAAAAAAAATTGCACCTGTAGTTTTAGTCATTCAAATTGCAAACACTTTGTCAGATGTGGTGGTGACTTCTATCAAAAATTTTCTAAAATAAAGTTGCCCAATGCCATCATTTGTGTGAAACTTTCAAAATAATTTGCTGTAAAATGGATCTAAAAATCCACAAAATATTTACATAAGCTGGATTACATTTGTTGGCAACTAAAGTCTTGTATTTTTTTACAGAATCAATTTTTCAATTTAACTAAAGGTGAAGTTTCTAAACTTGGCACTGCCGTACAACTAATAGTTTTCTTGACTTTCCCAATAAGCATTTTAGTGTATGTACTTTTGGCTGTGAAAATACATATTTTGAATTTATAAAATCTATGTTTTATTTGAAGTTGAATATCCCATTTAATAAATAATAGGTTTAAGCTTTATTTCCTCTATTAAAACCACACCAATACTACTGCCTTCCCAGAAAAATATTCAATTATTTAGTTCTAACGATAAGTGTTTACAGTGTATCACATAGAAGGGAAAACAAAGATTTGTCCAGGTTTAAAGCCACGTGTGCCAGTTTCTGGAACATCGGTTTCACCTACACTACCACAACATGGTGTGAGGGTAAAGAAGCATATAGAAATACTTGAGATTAGCCAGCTCACTAGAGTGCTTGACCATCCAACCATGAGCACTGTTCCTTTGAGCAGCTAATTAATGCCATTTATTCTTTAATAGATAAATATTATTGAGATGATAACAGTGTAGGTATCCTCATAACAAGCCACCACAACGTAACCATCCATGCATTTTTACTCATTATGCAAATTACTCACTCAGTAATGTGCTCATTCAGCAAGATGTAATGTATCTTTAAGGTAATAAAAAACTAGGTCACAGACTAAAGCTCTGAATTTTATTAATCTTTAAAGAGGGGTTGAATAAGATATGCAATTTTGCCATTCAGCACCCAATTGGTTAGTCTTGTTAATAAATTTCTTTTTGCTTCATTTCCTAAAATTGATTGCCAGAAGTTGGTAATCTGAACTGAAATTAGTTATTTTCAGCAAAGAAAAAGAATGGACTAAATTACTTACAGGTTTCCATTGCACAATTTTCATTCCTGCCTTATCATTTCTTGGTATCCTCTAAATATGGCTTCAGGGAACTCCTTGGAATTGTTGCATATTTTAATGATAAACAAGTAACGCTAAGTTTTCACACTATTCAACACTCGATTCAGAAAAAAATGGCATGGGGAGTTTTATGATTTATAATTCCACATCATGCAATTTCCAAATATTTATATATCCAATCAGCCACTATACTTTAAAATTTGAAATCCCCTGATACTATTACAGAGAGGGATGAATTCTATTGAAAACTGAAAGACAACACCATTTGGTAGCAAGCATTATCAAAGGATTAAATCAGTTAAGAGTACAGGAGTTACAAGGAAGTAGTAGGGCAAATACTCCGATTAATAGTTGAATAAGGTATAAGAATTGCTTGGAATTGTGATTCATTGATGTATGATTTTAAAGTTCTTCATGCATAAAAGTACATTAACTTTTTTCAAAGAAACTGCGGGAGATGCCGCAACAGTAACTTTAACGGAGTCATCCGCTGCGTGTGCATTACAATGCAACAATTTCAGAGAGTAAAAATCATTCACCTTGACCGGGATTCGAACCTGGATCCCTCGATATCCGGCCAAGTACTTTAGCCAGTTAAGCTACCGAGACGTCCTCTTACACTCTGAAATTTTGGGGGCTTTAAAGAAACAAGATGTTGTGACAAAATACCATACATACAATGTCACAGGCATTCGTAGTCGTGCGCGATGCGCCACAGTCCACGAGGTTAAAGCCAATTTCAAACACTTAGGCTGTTCATACCCTTAGACAAATTTCAAATTTCAGCCTAAGTGTTTGAAATTGCACGACTACGAATGCCTGTGACATTGTATGTACGGTATTTCGTCACAACATCTTGTTCCTTTAAAGCCCCCAAAATTTCAGAGTGTAAGAGGACGTCTCGGTAGCTTAACTGGCTAAAGCACTCGGCCGGATATCGAGGGATCCGGGTTCGAATCCTGGTCAAGGCGAATGATTTTTACTCTCTGAAATTATTGCATTGTAACATTAACTTTTGTATTTAACAGTATTAAAACATAGTTGCAGAGGCAAAAACTAAAGTGCTGATGTAAAAGTAATAAATAAACTAGTTTTAAAAATGGTGAATTCACATTCACCATTTTTATTCATTCGCTTGAGATCCAGCCCATATGGCCAAGGGCCTTGCTTGTGTGAAGGGGTTCATTCACAAATTGACCACAACTGATTTACCAAAGGCATTTATGTCATGTTATAATTTCAGTTGAACCTCCTAATAAATTAATCATTAAGAATAAAAATTTCAATTTTATTAAACAAACAAAGGAGGAATATTCATATTACAGAGTCAGATTAACTTGTTTTACATTATACACTTTGGAAGATCATGCAATTTTAAGTTTTCAATTAAATAGATAACACCACATAACTCAAATGCTAGGGAGATAAATCAAATGCTCAAAAGAACACATTGTAATTTAGTAATAACAAAAACATAACAAAAATTAATATCATTCCACTCAGTCCAAGGATTTTCTTGACAGACTGCCATCTTCTTGGAGCAGAACTTTTTAGACTTTAAGATAATACAGCAGAATAATAAGGAAAAAATTTATCCAATTGTAATAATATATTATAACATCAATTTCAACACATCAGATGTGTACCAAAAAACTATAGTAAACCTAAAACACTAATTTCCCTCAACTAGTTTTTACAAAATGAAAATTAAGTTTGAAATGGACAATGAATTTTAAAACTTTCAATGTTAAAATGTATGCACTCAGGAATGAAAATTAAATTTTTAATGAATAGAAACATTTAAATATTGTGTACAAAGTTCATTTAATGAATAAAATTATCACCATATGAAATTGTGACCAAACAAAGACATAAATTTAAATTAAATTCCATCACTCACTCCAGTTAAAACATAGAAAAGGGCAGTGAGGCATGGAATGAAGTTTCAAACAACTGAACCATTCATCAAACTCACTATTCTCCATATGGCTTGATAAGGTTTTCAGAGAACTTCTTTACTTGCTCTACACCTCTCACTTCTTGCTCCAATAAAGGCAACTTCGTTATGTGGAAGTCCTCATAAAGATCTGCAATCTTGGGAGGAAGAAGAGAGGTTTTAACTATCATAAAAGTAAAAATCAGGTTAACACATGGTTATACCATGCATGGATAGATACATCTCTTACCATACAAAATGAAAACATGTTACCTCCATCAAACCAACTATAAATAATGATTATGTCAGATAAGATGCAAGGAGCTTTTATTTGATGAGATACAATGACCATTTTGCAAATCTCATAATTTCAAATCAACACACCCGAAATAATAAATATGCTTGAATTAGTCAGATCTTACAGTGAACAAAAGCGACCCAACCCTGAGGACTCACTCCATGTGATAAGGACCATGCGCGGCAGATTGCAGTTCTCATTCCTTATCTATGGGCCCTTGAAAAACTGTGGGTGCCTGTCATGGGAGCTGTGCCTCCCCACATCCATTTTCTTTTTCCAGGGACACCATGAGGAGTGGAGTCACATCCTCCACACAGCAGGAACCACAGACCAGATGATCTTTTTACCACACACAAACTTCAGAGCCCATTGATATGTACATGGACATTTCCCCTAGGATTGGCTGTCTCATTGCGAGATCTCACCAAACCCATTCAAATAGCAGAGGAGCAACCCACCCACATGGCCGAAGTAATGTCAGCACTCACCAGGGCTACAGACCTTAGATTTATTGAATGATTTTGGCCTAACTAATGTTATTGTGTGAGTCATGAGTGTTCTCTTGCATTCATTCCTCAAGGGTATAGGCTGATTTTTTATGTTACTAGCGTTAAGGAATTGTATTTAAAATTATGAATTAATTAGTCACGAAAATTGACCTAGCACCAGGTCTCATCGGATGCTAATGTGGCTGACAGACCCTTATGGGATATACCTCCAAAATCTCATTTGATCATCAGTGACCATTTTGGCATGCAGCACATATAAGGGGTGCATGGACTTGAGCAGTTACATCATAATCCTTGGAGGAGTTGCAGAGACTTGGTGTTGGTAGCAGTGTCTGATGACACATATCTCTCAGGAGGCAAATATGCTCCGGCCAATTTAATGGACAATCAAAAGTCATGTTGAGAAAGTGGACAGACTCCACACATGGGAGAATACTGGAACCTAAGCATAATGCAGGTAGGATGTGGCATCCCTGTAGATGGAGGAAATTAATGCACTTTGCCTTCTAGAGAATCGTAAGCTATTATTCCTAGACCATTCAACCGATTTCTTCAATGTTAACTGGATTAATCTCGTGGTTCCAGCAACTTTGCATGATCAACAGAAGATCGCAATATCATCAACCAGTAAGGACCCCTTCACTTTTGATACTGTCTATGGCATTATTGATAGCAACAGCAAAAAGCATTATGCTCAGTCTAGAGACTTGAGGTGAACTGTTGCCTGTCTGTAGGATTGGGGTATGTATTTTCCTATCTTAACTTTAAAAACACATTTGATAAAAAATAACAAATGAAAATAGTCAATTTCCATTGAAACTCGACTTGTGAATAATCATTAAAAAGCATTGAAATTGTTCAACAAAAGGATCAAGAACTGCAATAAGATTGATGATTAGTGCTCTGGATGACCAATTTCTTCTTGTGGGATGCACCACTATTAACACATTTGTTAAGGAAATCTCTGACATCACAAATTGTGTGCAAGATAGATAAAGAAAATGCATAGCAACCAACACAAACAATGTTAAGTGAATGAGTGTTTTTGGGCCATTATTGACAGTCCCGACCTTGAGCCTACCGTCTACTTCCTCTTCTTATACTTAAAACAGTGGCTTGGTGGACAATGGTTTGACAGTGATGAAACACCCAAGACTGCCATTGTTAACTGGTTCAATTCCCAAGCAGCAAACTAATATGCTGAGGGATTAAAGAAGCGGGTGCAGTGTTACGAATAGTCCTAACAAGTAAACGGTGATGACGTAGAAAGTGAAGTAGGTTTTCAGGAAACTAAAACGTCAAGGTTGAAAATAGTTATGTGGAACAGCAATTAAAAATCAAATAGTTTTAATATTGGTGCAGTGGAAGTACAAGAAATAAATTTCATTTCGTTATTTTTAACTCTGTCCACGAAAATAGATTTTTAAAAAGCACAAAATCACCCTTTGAGGGGTCTTTTTTTAATTAAAAAGATGCGCTCTATGGGTCCGAGGACAATAACCACTACTTATGTCTCATCTGAAAATGTCTAAAATAGACTTCAATTCAATGGAATCAAGGGAAACCTTGTGTAATCACATCTGAAAAATTAGAAAAAAAACATGAAACCTGAAGCTGCCACATGAAACAGGATAGCGCTATGATAGAAGAAGTCAAGCAGATACATATATGTGGTTATCAACCAAAAGATATGGCGCATGGAATTGGAATTTAATTTAAGACTGAGATTCTTTACACTGATCAACTGATGAAATTACATCCATTCAAACTTTCCTGCTGCCTAGAAAACATAAGTGACTGTGTTAGTGTTTGAACATACCATCAAACATTGAAGAGTTTGACATGTGACAAATGACTAACCCATAAAATAACATTACATTTATCACATACAAACGTTTATAGAAGATATTGATGCTCTTTTTTGAGTGTACTTTCGAAATCTAGCTTTTCAAGATAATATTTAGAATATTTTTAATTCAAAAATTTAATGCCACCATATATGAAGAATAAGACTATTTCCGGGAGCATAAGATACACAGTGATTTTTTAAGTTAGAATTCACGAAAAAAAGGATTATTTTTTTATTTCATTATTGAATGCCTGTAGACTCTTGAGTTTATCAGGAGAGATACAATGCATTAGGCAGAGGGGCAACGTCCCCGTAAACCCAATGAATATTAAGTTTAGCAGATGCACCGCATGTGAGATGAAATACGCTACATTATATACATTGCAATTTATCTGGGAAGTTTTTTTTAGGAAGTATTTTTCAATGAAATATTAAAACTCTGTTGCTTACTACAGACTCAAAACGGTGACATTATTGAAATTTCTGATAAAGGCAACCATTTTCTATGTCTGATGCAGAAAAAAAATATTTAATAGTAAATATTTTTCTGGCAAATTGGTTTGCGCTCATAGGTCAAAGTACTCTTGGCAAAGTGCCCATGTACCCCCAGCTTATCAGATGCAGCCTGGTTCGAAGAGTGCATTTTTAGGTAACAAAGGTGCATCTTAGGGTTCGGGAAATATGATAATTTTGTCATTCATATTTGTTTGTACTTGCTCAATCAGTGTCAATCCAAACCCTGCCTTCAACAGAACACCACCATTAATAATAAAAAATGAAAATGGCTATTTCAAAAGAAAATTATCATTTCATACATACACACTGAGGATATAATTGCGTGTGTTCCTGCAGGGAAACATTTGATAGTGATGGGGGATTGGAATGTGATGGTAGGCGAAGGAAGAGATGGTGGTGAGGTGGGGGACTATGGGTTAGGCAGGAGGAATGAACGCGGGGAGAAAGTGATTGAATTCTGCAGGAGACAGGGGTTAGTCATCACCAACACATGGTTTATACACCACAAAAGGCATAGGTATACATAGAAAATGCCAGGTGACTCAGAAAAGTATCAGTTAGATTATATTATGGTTAGGCACAGGTTTAGGAACAGTGTGATAAATTCGCAGTTTTCCAGGAGCGGATGCGGGCACAGACCACAATTTAGTTTTTATGAAACGTAACGTCCGTTTCAAAAAGATAAGGCAAGGGCGGCGGGTTAGGAAATGGAATGTACCTGTAGAAGCATTAAATGGATTAACGAGGAAGGAGTATCAGCAGGCTGTAGAGAAAATGATGGATGACGGTAAAGAGCTGAGTACTATCGAAGAAAAATAGGAATGTATCAAGACAGTGATTTCGAAAGCCGCGAAAGACACTATAGGAACCATTAACGGGAAAAGGATAAGGAAACCATGGGAAACGGATGAGATGATTGCAAAGATGGATGAGGGAAGAAGATGGAAGAACGTAAACACAGAGTCAGGCAAAATGAAGTACAAAGAGTTAAACAATAAATTGAGAAGGGCCACATATAAAGCAAAAGAAAATGGTGGAAAACGCAATGTAAGGATATGGAAAGTTTTCAGAGGAAGGGTGAAATTGGTGCTCTATATAGCAAGGTTAAGCTATTATTGGGAGGTAAGAAGGCAAGATCTGTGCTAACAGTTAAAGATAAGTGGGATAAGATAATAGTTGAACCAGGAAAAATCCAAGAGAGATGGAAGGAATACATAGAAACACTGTATGGTAAAGAACTTAGGCCGACAAGGTTAGACACAGAAAAGGAACATGACGTAGAAGAAGATACCTTAGGTTCAGGCATACTCGACGATGAAATAGAAAGGGCATTAAAGGAGATGAAAGCAAATAAGGCCGTGGGGGTAGACAACATTCCTGTGGAACTGTTGAAATGTTTAGAAAAATGTGGGAAGGAAACTCTATATGGACTGATTCATAGTATCTCCGAGGAAGGAATCTGGCTGGAAGATTTTGTGAGATCAGTGTTAGTTCCTA
Source organism: Hetaerina titia (assembly GCA_037158775.1). Lineage (NCBI taxonomy): Eukaryota > Metazoa > Arthropoda > Insecta > Odonata > Calopterygidae > Hetaerina > Hetaerina titia. The sequence continues at coordinate 8,731,076 of CM073773.1, read as the reverse complement.
TTCTGAAAAAGGTAAAGGCTAGATCATGTGAGGATTACAGAACAATAAGCTTGATATCCCACGCAGCTAAAGTTATTCTCAGGATCATCAACAAAAGGATAGAGAGTAAGGCAAATGATTACTTAGGGGATGATCAGTTTGGGTTTAGGAAGGGGAGAGGTACACGCGATGCCTTTGCAGTAATGAGATCACTAATCGAGTGGAATATAGAATACTATCAGGATGTATTTGCCTGTTTTGTAGATTTTGAAAAAGCATTTGATAGAGTAAATTGGGAAAAATTAATGCGTGTATTGCAGAAAATAGGAATGGATTGGAGGGACAGGAGACTGATCCGCAACCTGTACATGTCTCTGACTGCTCAGGTGCGAGTGAGGAACGGAGAATACGGATGGGCAGTGTTAGGAAGAGAGGTAAGGCAGGGTTGCCCTTTGTCACCGGTGCTGTTCAATGTATATATGTGGAGGAAATGATTAAAGAGGCATGGGAAGAACTGGAGGAAGGAATGAAAGTTGGAGGGGAATTCGTAAAATCTGTTAGGTTTGCTGATGACCAAGCATTAGTTACTCAATCAGCCAAGGGGTTGCAAGCATAGCTGAAGGAATTGGAGGTTCAGTGCGATAGATATGGAATGAGAATCAATATTAATAAAACAAAGGTCATGCGATTTTCCAGAAAGAAAAAGGCTAAGCTAAACATTAAAATAGAAGGGGAAAAAATAGAGCAGGTAGAACAGTTTACATATCTCGAAAGTGTTTTGGACCAATACGTTCAAAGTAGAAGGGACGTAAGGAGAAGAATTGCGCTAGGCAAGGATGCTTTCTCAAGGAAGAGGGAGTTGATGATGGGGACGTCGAGTAGGGAGGTTAAGACAAGACTCGTAAAAACTCTGATATGGAGCGTAGCTATGTACGGCACGGAAACGTGGTCGCTGAAGCAGGAGGATAGACGTTGATTGGAGGCTTTTGAAATGTGGGTGTGGAGAAGAATGGAGAAGGTGAAATGGACCGAAAGGAAGACAAATGAGGAAGTACTGGAGATGGTGGGTGAGGAGAGGGGTTTGTTGAGAGAAATCCTATGGAGGTAGGAAAAATGGATGAAAGGCATATTGAGCAGTAGTGGAATGTTGAAGAAGGTAATAGAGGGGAAAATGTTAGGCAAACGAGGAAAGGGCAGGAACAGGATAGGGTTGTTGGACGGGATGAAGGGAGGAAAGAAGTACACAGAGATGAAGAGGGAACTGATGTAGAGTAGGTTGCTGAATTGGGTTTTGTTTGGAGTTACAAAATATTTATTTGATAGTTGAGTCCATCCAAAAACTTACCTTAACCGGTATATTACCTAATAATAATAACATACACACTTCCCACTTGGTGAATGTATTCTTAATACCAGGGAAATTTCTTTTTCATAGTAATTTATTTAATAATTATCACATACTTTTCCACTGTGTCCATACAACAACTTGTGTCCTCTATCATATTCAAACTTATTCTCAGAAATTTCTCAAGTTAATTCATTGCCTATGGCTGCATTCAAGATCACTTAATGATATATGGCTGCAGGTAAAAGTACTATTCGCAGGATATTCAAGCATTATAAATGGATTACAGTAGCAAAGATGGAAACTTATCTCCTCCTATATCCTAATACATTTAATTAACCACACTAGCAAACTGCAAGAAACTATTTACTTATTATTAAGATAAGCACATACAATTAATTATATTATAAGATATGTATATCTATTAGCAAAAATAAATAAAAGCAGTAACAAACCTGGTCCAAATATTTCTCTTGAGTTTTGTATCGGGCAGCACACATTCGACAAGGTCCTTTGTCTCCAGAAGATTGCAGATACAATAATAACTGGTTAACTACAATATTACAAGTATCAATGCCATTCCGAGAAAGCTCCTGAACCAGCCTTTCTGTTTCATACAATGATAAGAATTCTGCGATGCACACACAAACGAAGGTGGTCTGCTCCTATTGTGTGGGAAAATAATGCAAAATGAATGATTATGTGCCTTTTAAAATGCTAACCTAACATTTATTCAAAAACAGAATAGCTGGAAAAAACTTTTGTTTTTTTTCCAGCTAAAGTTTGAAAATTTAATGCATAGCCAGAGAGTTGAGGTGTGTCAAAAAAAATCATCATTAAAATCAGTAAGGTGGCAGAAATGTAGCTTTATATTTCCTTAAAAATTTAGTTTGCAATACCATTTGAAATTCTTTTCCTGCATCATAGTTATAACATATGACATACACTTTCCTACCTTCCATTGTCCTTTAGAGAACCAAATTAATTAAAAAGCTAAGAAGAGTATTAAAAGGTTTTATAAAAATAATGCAAACATGATTTCTATCAGTTATTTCACAATGAATTTGGTATCAAATTTTCCTACCTTTAAAACAATTTTGGAGAAGATATGAGCTCTCCCACATTGCCAAGTATAACTGTGATTCATGGATCATTCAATTGGGTACATCCACAGAATAAATACATTACTATAACGTACAGGGATACAAACATCCTTATTCCAAGGAACAGCATATCATATTTAGGTTATACCTATTCATAATCAATTGTCTACCTAGATTTACACGAAATGTAAAAAATACAGTTGATTTTCACTTCATGTAACTACTAAAGGTCATGAAAAGCAAGTATTTCATTAAACCTTACACATGTAAAAACCAAATAACTTTCCACCATCATGAAAGATCATGATTTTCATACCTTAATATATTACATTTTATAAAAAAAAATGGCTTTACTAATGTATACTGCACTTAAGTTTTGACCTTTCAACTGAAATACCTACATATTCAGTGGTAGGAGTTTAAAAGAAATCTATGATAGTAAAAAATGGAACTTACAGCATCATGGAATTGCTCATTGACTTGACGTATCACTCCCAACAAATCTTCCATTTTTGATGCAAATGTTTCAGGGTTGAAATCATCCAGGGACAACAAAGAACTTATCTGTGGAGTAACACACAATCAAGAACACATTATACTCGCTGCAAAGTCCAAAATGCAATCCCCTTGAGACAGGGACTATCCTCAAAATACTATCATCAATGATTTGACAGCAACAATATGCTTAAGTGAAATTGTGAACATATGAATAGGAAATCTCTCACATTAGGTTTGAATAGCATCAAAATAATTTCACTTGCTTAAACATTTAAATAACTAAACCAACACATTTATAAAATTTTGGGGGATATACTGTGCAAAGGGTCGCGGTAGTGCACCGGGTAGTGTTGGGCTACTGACCGGAGGGTCCAGGTTTGATTTCTGGGTGAGGCATTCTGGGCACCTGCAGCTCCACCCAAGCTATGTGATTTTTCGGGTACCAGATCTTCCTGGGAAACCATAACCAGCATAGGGAAAGGAACTGGCCCCCCTACCCTGATCTGTGATTATTCACACGCCATCGGGTTTAGTACTGGGTGAACTCTACCATCACCTACCAAACCGACCTTTGGGTTGAATACTGTGTTTATGGTTATACTGTGCAAAATTTTATATATGTTGAAAGTACCTCTGTTGCCAGAAATGGTAATTTTAACTTACAATTAGGCATGACGATTATTTTCTTTGCCAAAGTCTTCGTCCCACTAACACAGGGTGTAAATGGGAATTAATTTGATGGAATCTTTTGAGAGAAACCAATTATTCTTGGATACTTTTCACATTGTTTTAATTATGGTGTCACCAGTTATGACAGCTGTCATCATCAACGCACCTTGATGACAATCAACTGTCAAAACAGGTGGTACCATCATAAGCAACATGGAAAATTACTCATAATTAATTGTCTATTTGTTTCAACACAGAGTGTGAATTTTCTAATTTAACGACACACATTTCATTATGATGAGTTACTTTCGGGGTGACAATTGGATCTCCCTATTCAAAATTTTAAATGTGCTACATTCATGCCTAAATAAGAATAAAATTCAATTTATTGAAATTCCATGCATGGTAAGTATATGTAACAACATGCTTGGTTTCCTATCTTTAATTTCTATTTCTAAAATGTGCTCCATTTATAAAAATAAAATATATTATTCTTACTGTCCTATATTTTACATTTTGAGCTGGGCAATAAAACTGTATTTCAAAGAACTAATTGCAATTGAAGCTTTGAACACAATTTTGTTCTATGTTCATGGGGGATTAACATTGTGATACTTAAGCCACTTTTGTTCCAAACCAGTCTTTTACCCATATTATTTTATATGTAACATGTATTTTTTCCAATGTTTATTAATGTAACCCAGGTGATGGCATTCATAATTTACTACTTGGGTTAATGGTATTTCATTAATAAAATAAACAACCTGGTAATATTCCAAACAAATATTTTCAAAAAACAATTATTGGTTTTGAGTTTTAGCCATGATAAAGAACAAACCAAAATAATAAAAGTCTGTTTTTATAAAAAAAAAACAATTTTTGTGGACAACCTTGGAAGGAGGGTTCATAAGGGATGAGTGGAGCCAAGAAGAGGTTGGATTTCATATGTCAAACATGGGGTATAAACAAAGCATGAAGGGTAGGAAGTCCTAAGGGTAAAGAAGGAAGAACCCAAACTTGTTAAGGATAACAGGGACAGCATAAAGTGGTAAGGGTTTTTCTGGGAATGGGAATATCACATTATGGCATATAGGTCAAATGTCGAAATGTTTCAAAACGTCCACGTTTTTGCCTTTGTCACTAATGAGTCAAAAATAAGTGAAATCAGAGGAACAATTAAATTACACACACGTGAGAGAATTCACAGCGAAAAATGTATTTATCTTGTTATTACCTGACGGACAAATGGGTTTATCTTCATTTTCAGCTGGAGTAAATTACCAAGGCCTTTTTCCACAACTTGTGGAAATGTAAGTAGGCGAAGGGTATGACCCGTGGGTGCCGTGTCAAATACAACTACCGAGAAGTTCATTCCTTTCACCAGCCTAATAAGATACGATCAATTACTATTCAATTTCATAAATCGGGCACATTAAAAGAAAACATTCAGAACAGCAAGAAACACAGAATGCTTGCAAATAAGAACACACACACAATATGACATTTTCATTTTACTATTTTTATAATTTTATTTGATCTCCGATTGCATGATAACTTACTTCATAACCTCAGCATAACTCATTGCTTCATCTATTCCGGGGAATGCTCCAATTATTTCTTGCAAAACGTTTTTACTTAGTTTCATAGCTTCATTTTCACTCTCAAAATACTCCTCTGGAAGCTCATTAAACCCAGCGTTGGGATCAATTTCCTAACATTAAAAAACAACGAATTAAAAAAATTTCAAATAAGATGATAAAAAATAGTGATATATTACTTACCATGGCAAATAAATTGTCAAAACCTTTGACTTTCGTAGGAACTTTGGAAAATTTTTGATCGAAAGCATCAGAAATATTATGGGCTGGATCCGTGGAAATAATCAGAACGCTTTTCCTAACTTTCGCCAGCTGAACTGCAAGACTGCAGCTGCAACGCAATATCAATCAAAATTGTAATAAACATTGTGGTTATTTCAATTGTGTAGTTGATGTGAACATGAGACACTCGGGGCTAACCTGCATGTTGTTTTTCCAACTCCGCCTTTTCCTCCCACGAAAATCCATCTTAAGGTTTTTTTGTCAATCACATTTTTCAATGACGGCTCCAGTACTACATCATGTTCCATCGCTTGCGCTGCCATACTCGTCATTCTTGCAGCCGAATGAAGGTAATGCTACTTCGGTATTCGGGCGGAAATACCTTATTGCCAACATTAAGTAAAACATCTTTAGTTCTTTGCCAATTCGATTTTTAAAAGCATGGGATATTACATCATTCACTTTAAACTGAATTAGATAGAACTTTAACCCTACCTTTATTTATGTTTATAGGCAATTCAATAAAGATTTTTCAAACCATTCTTCTTACAAATGAGAAAATCTAAAGGCTGGGCAATGATTATCAATTTAAAATTTCATTGCGAATGAGCAACTTTGCTGTCTGAAATAGTACCACATTACACTACTTAGATGCCAACCCAAATCCAACTCCACTTCACTTGTTTACCGACGAAAGCGCCAGCCGGTATTTCCCCTCTATCCTAAAAGTCCCCGTGCATTCGAGCAGCGCCGTACACCCATTAGGCTGGAAGCGCCAGATTCGCCTGAACTCATTTGTACCCATACGAAAAAATATGATTACTTAGCCATTGTTGCGAAAAAATTCGTGCATCTGAAGACTTCATGATTCGATGGTGAAAGCGGAAACTGGAATACTATTTTCGCTCAATCTATTATATTTTAGGACATCGATTGAATGTTTCACTTAATGATGTAACGCAGTTGACGGTGGGTGATAGTAGAGATTGCAAGCAAAGCCCTTTTACAGAATGGTCATCAGCCGCCTCGTCGAATTCTCTTTTATCCCATCAACCGACTGTTGGGAAGGCAGGGCTTTTGTTTAAAGGTCATAGCCGTAGATCCATGACTTATCTCCGGTTATGACCTCTTTTAGTAACCTGGGTCAACGCTTGGGGCAAGTCCGCTGCAACTGCAGCACGAAATTCTTGGCGCCAACGAGATAAAAGAGAATACGACAAGGCAGCTGATGGCCATCCGAAAAAGGATTTTGCCGATTGTTTTGAAATTGGAAGAGACGCTGAGATATATGCGTGAGGTCCCAAGGGGAGTACATACTTCGAAGGGAACTAAGGCCTCATTGTTCTAAGGAGACTAATTTTGCATGACTGGACAGACTTCGTTTGCTGATAGACAAAGGACGCGTACCTCTGAACCCGGCCCATCCTACTGAGTATCTACAAGCCTATCACGAACCAGCTACGATTCGGTGGCTATCCGGTATGGATATCGCATAGCATATGAATAATCAACTGGAAAAATGCGAGCATTTTTTTACGTCGAGCGTAACTCTAAAATCGACGGCTCACCGTGATGACTCCACACACTTTTACGGTATAACTTCTCGCGCCATCCACACCATGTACAGATCAATATTTTTAATAAATAAAATAATAAACACCGACAAATAAAGTTTATTACCCAATCCTTTGTCCTGTCCAAAGGTCTGTCTTCCTGTGAAGAATGAATATTAGCTAGTTCTCATTCGCTGTCAGAGGAGCTTTGCAGAAAAGATACAGAGACTTGATTGTACAGGATAAGTCCGGCATCGTTGGAGAGGAGAGGGCAAGAGAAATAATAAAAAACTTTTGTCGGGCTGAGGTGGCATTCAGGGCCATATTTGGTGCGACGCAAGTAATATGGTCCTGATTGTTTCTACTCTCATGCTCTTCAAAGATCCTAGCAGCGGTTACTAGGGAAGGTGATCGACAGCAGAAGTCATTTTCGTCAGTAGGGATAGCTGGATATTTTGGTAAGGGTCGGATATTCAGGGAAGAAAGGATCCTGCAGGGAAGGAGAAAAATCCGGCCTCGGCGTTAGCTATTTCTTAACGAAAGAAGCCAAGGGGTCCAAATGTCAACGTTCCATCCGACCGACGTCGTACTTAATTAAAGTGCTCTTAACATGGCAATCCAAGTAGGGATCAGGATACCACTGAAAAATCCGGCCACCACCGGAATTCGAACCCGGACCTTCGGGTGGAAAACATGTACCTTAGCCACCGCACCATCCCGATTCCCTTCACATATATCCAACCTCTAGGTGGAGATAAACTCAGATCGGAATCGAACCCATGGCTTTTGGGTTACATTCCTGGCCGACCAAACTATATGTCCTTTGATGGCTAAATTATTGAGAAAAAATATGAATGCTGTACATTGACAGCATTATAATTCATATAACTTCTTGAAAGATTTCTAAAAATATTGATTTTAATCGTAAAATTATTTTTTAGTACATCGAAACGCGCATTATCTTGAAATTGAGAGACTCAACAATGGAAAAAATATGACAAATAAATACTAAATAGATATAAAAAGAAGTAGTTGAAAACAGTAGTTCAGTGGCCACAGGAAATCTAGGTAATGATACGAAGAAAAAAGATTGGAGAAAACAACATTGGAGCGATCGCACTGCATCGTGATTTTTGGAGGTTTTTAAGATGATTGTCAAGAATAATGGAGACAAAATTAACTTTATTGACGTCTGAAGAAGAAGAGCTGGGAGATATTTTTTTACGTCGAGCGTAACTCTAAAATCGACGGCTCACAGGTAGGTATTAATGAATTGCGAGCTTGAGTTTGTACACTTTCAGTTATGAGTCACGCGACTTTATCCTTTTCTTATCGTTTCAAAATTCATGGGATTTCTCCGTCACAACTGTCAACCCACTGCCTCTCTTTTAATCTGACCACATCTAATCTGAACACAACTTCTGAGATAAATTTCAGGCGTGCCCATTCGTGTTTATTGTCTCATTAAAAAAATACTTCAGACCATATAAAGCTTAATTCAATAGTAGTTCGACCGCAAGCTTGTTTATGGAATTGAAAGAACGGGACAGTTTTTGCATTACGACATATTTCCTTTGCATAAATATTTTCAAATGAACGTTACAGTTTATTACGTCAGCGGTAGAACGACACACACAATCAGAGGCGGAATCAAGTGATTGATGATACTGAATTTTGTAAATCATCGAAGTAACAAAAAAGCGTACCGATCGGACCGATCTTCGTTTCGAAGAGTCGACTCTGATTTTCAGCTTGACGTAATCGGAATCTTGTCTCGGGGCCGCTGAAAAGTCTAAATTATAGTTCACGGGTAGCCCCCAAACACGAAGATATGAACAATTAGAATGCCTCTCGGCCTCGCTATTGTTATAAATTTCGCAGAAGCCAATTACAATGATTTGTTTAGTGAGGTTTACCTTCATCGCTGCGCTGATTCAAATTAAATATATTGGTGTTGGACAATCGTCAGGAGTTGCGGGGTCAAAGAACAACTATGTTGGGCCCGAAGTGCGAAGTTCAGCTTCTGAATGGGCTACAGAAGCAACGGAGATCGAGGATGTTACCAACATAAGTTCTGAGGACAAAGAGGAGGCCAGCTGGGTTGACATGCGAAATAAGTGGCTGGAGGGAATCAATCCTTGGACGGATGCTGCAGACTGTTGCATTGGGTTCCAGAACAAGGATTGTAATGGCAACTGCGATGTACTATCACCAATATGCAACTTGGAATGTGGCTTTCTCCTCCTACCCACAACGTCTATCCCGGTAAGACAACTATCCATTTATTAACAATATCGTACTTTTAAATTCAGGAGCCTAGTTGCCCCTCTCCACCAGTGCCCGACCCCACTTCCATCCCTGAACACAGTGCCATGAACGAGGAAGTGCTAGGCATAGTGGGGGAGGAGAGAGGATTGTGGGAGAAATACAAAGGAGGTGAGAAAGATAGATACAGAGTGTTTTGATTGTCAACGGGATATTGAAACTTTGATGGAGGGGAGGATGTTGGACAAGCGAGGAAGAGGGAATAAAAGGATGTGCATATTGGACGGAACGAAAGGAGGAAGCAAGTATGTGGAAATGAGATGGGGCTCAATGCAGTTTCGGATGCCATGTTGTTTTTTCGGAGATGTAAGGAAATGCATCATTGTCTGTATCTATGCAAATACCTAAACCAGTAAAATACCAATATCTAATAACAATAATAAAGGTGAATGGATCTTTAGCATATGTTAGAAGAACAGCAGAAGAAATAATAGGAATGATAAAGACTAAGAGATTTAGGAAACCATGGGTTATGGGAAAGATTCTTAAGAGGGTGGGTGAAATAAAATGGAAGAAGATAAACATTGAAAGTTTGATAATTGTACAAAGAGATTTAGTGTAAACATGGACACAAGACAGAAAAAAGCCAACGTGATGGTAGCTTTTGCTTGGAAATATATGTTGATATAACTTTTTGATGTTCAGGTGTATCAACATGTTATACTAGCACATATGACTGTAATATTTTAAAGCAACAAGCTAGGTGCCACACAGCAATAATTCCTGGCTGCATACAACAAAGCTGCAGATAAATATCTTACAAAAATCAATGTGAAGCGTATTCCTCATCCTCCTTGTAGTTCACACCTTACCCCTTACGAATTTATCTTCCCCAATGTAAAGAAACACCTTTGTGGAGAGAATTTTTCCTGATCAGAAGCAGGCGTAGGTAAATTAAAAGTTTGAACTTGCAACAGCTGCCACACTACTATAGTCATATCAATGAAACTTTTAGTTTAATTTAATAATAATTCTTAAGTAAAAATTTTACCATATATAAATTACACATTAGGCCACCAGTATAACATAAAATGACATTTTTGAAAAATAAAGTATGCAAGTAAAAACTTAATTATTAGTCTTTAATAAATTGTATTGAAGTGCCAATGTTCTCCATGCAATGCAAGCACATTGTGGTTGTGTAGATGAGTTATGATTTTATCGCATCTCAGAGAAAAAGAGAACTCCAGGTGCATTAGGACCATGACATTTTAATAGTGACTGCACAACCACTACACCATTTGTGAACAACCATGCCAGTTCCTGCGAGCTACCACATAAGCATCATAAGCAGCAGATTACGTCTTTCCATCTGAAACAAAAGAGAATTATTTTCACTTGATTTTGTTATGAATTACATGAGGGATTAAGGGAGAAGATGTACATCTATCTCTCCTACTTTATTCAGATGATCCAATCTGCCTGTATGATGTGGTATTCAAACAATTCCTGCAGTGTCAGATGTGAAAATTAAGAGCTATATAATTTTTCAGAAGTCTTAATTTGGCTTGCTGTCATTAAACTTGAAGAGATTACCATTTTAGTTTCTCAAATAACCTAGTAATGCTCAAGAAAAAAACTTCTGTTATCAACCTGAAGGTTGTTTGGAGAGGTAGGCTAGTGCTGAGCCACATGGCATGTGAAATACACACATTAGGGTAAGGAGGTCAGTTCCTTTCCTGGGGCCACCTATGATCTCTCAGGAAGTTCCCATGCCCAAAAAAGTACAGAGCTTGGGCTAAGCTAAGGGTATCCAGAGTCATCCCCAGGAATTGAACACTGGGCCTCTGGTCACTAGTCTAATACTCTACCCCTTAGACTAATATCCCCTCATTATCTTTACTGTCTTGAATTACATAATATTTTTTCATAAGTGTGGCAGACATCCTTTTACTTCAATTTTAACCTCAGTTAAAACTTTTGCTGACTGGATACCTCTTTCCCCTCAACAATATGTCATTGAGAATTGTGACTAAGAAAATTTAATCATTTAAAAGTATGAGTATACAACGGTATATGCCTTCTTAGTGCTGAATAACATATCACAGAATTGCCACTCAGTAAAAGTAAAGTAGTAGTAGTTTTTATGGGAGGCGACCAACAGCTAAGGTCATTTACACCATTAGGGATGGACAGGAAAGGTTCAAGGGTGAAGAGAAACCCAGCGTCAGAATTAGCCTACTCTTAACAAAAGGTACCAAGGGGTCTGCAGTTTAACGTCCCAACTGATGGACGTCACACTCACTCAAAGTGCTCTCCACAAAGCACCTCAAGTAGGGATTGGGATACCACTGAATAACTGAATGAAGTTAGCCACCGCACCATGCCAATCCCCGTAAAAGTAAAATTGATATTTCAGGAAGATAAATGAATTCAAGTATGTTCATATATTTTGCAGAAAAAAATCAAAGGAAAAAAACTTATAATATTGATAAAAATAAAATATCAGTGAACAGAAAATGATGAGTGGTCCAAATATTCTCACACCTAAATGCAGTAATGCATTTTAAATAGTGGTTGCTAACTCCATAAACCTCCAATGTTTTACATAACTTTGCTTAAAAAGCAGAATCATAATTATTTAATACAAAAACATAATAAGTTATGATTGATTTCTTCTTTCTAGGGTGAAGTATTGGGGACACTGTTTACAGCAAAAACTGGTGCAAGAATTAATTTTACAGTGTCAGTCTCAGATCTGAGACCTTGGGACAGTATTACCGTGTACAATAATCAGGGTGATAGACCTTTGGAAATCATAACATGTGACTCATTTTCTAAGGAGCATATGAAAAAATACTTTGTGTCTGATGCAGAGACTTTCTATGTTGCCTATGAATCTACATCATCCACAGAAGGAAAGGGCTGTGGAGGTTTGGAAGAGCCCACAGGAAAACTGGAATTTAATACTATAAAGAAAGGTTAGTCGCATTGTCTTTCTGTCCTTATCTCATTCCATGCAAGGTAATAACAATTCAAATGACAAGAGTCATAATGATAATACTCCTGGCAAATGAAAATTCAAAAGTCAAGTGCAATATAATTTTCCACAGGCCTTAAAGTGCCTTACTATCATTAAACTTGAAAGGATCACCAATTAAGTTTCCCAAATAACTAAGTAATCCTTTATAATGAAAAAATCCATCAATTATAACTTTGGCAAGAAAGGGTGGAGACATTATTAGGTTGAACAAATGAGAAAAATGAGGGAGAGTGGATGGAGAGTCCAGATGGACAGTGCTAGCAAGAGGGATAAGACATGGGTGTCCATTATCACCCATGTTGATCACCATATATGCGGAGGAAATGGTTACAGAAGCATGGGAAGAACTAGAGATAGGAATGAAAGTCAGTCGAGTAGCCACTCAGTCAAGTGTTGTAAGCATTGCTGAGTGCATCGGAAAGTCATCGTGATAGATATAGGATGAGAATCAGGTAAGAAGTTTATAAGGTTTTTGAGAAAGACTAAAGCTAAGTTAAATATTAAAATAAACTAAAGCTAAGTTAAATATTAAAATAAACTAAAGCAGGTGGAACATACCTTGGAAGTGTTTTGGACCAAAATGGTCAAAGTGATAAGGACATGACGAGAAGAATTGCGTTAGGCAAAGAACCTTTCACAAGGAGGAGGGCATTGATGATGGGATGTTGACAAAATATGTCAAGATATGGCTCTAGAAAAATTTGATATCCAATCAGATGGGATATTTGTGAATGGGGAAAATTCTCATGGATGTCCACATGAATATATTTCTCTCATGGATGCAAAATTTCTGAATGGATATGCATATCTATTTTAATTGGGAAAACTTATTTATCAATGGCATAGCATAGTTGGATTATGCAATTATTATGCAATGATTTAGAATAGAACAGATGAAAAGGGATCCATGACATTCAAACCACGAGGAGAGAGTTAAAAATTTTTAAAAGAATAAATTGTATCCACGCAATGTAATTTGAAAAAAAATATTAGGAAATGGCATAATGTACATAGTGCTTACATTGTTTTTTGAGCACCAATGAAGAGCATAACAGCTCTAATTTCTACAATTATGCTATTTGGTGCAGTATACATGGAGAATTAACTGAAAATCCTGTGAAATGCGTTTTTCTCTGAAAGTAAACTTGAGGTGACAACTGAGACAAAATTTGAAAGAACTTAGCAACAATTTAACCAAAAGCAGTATTCAGGTAGATAAAGTCAAGGATATCAATTCCCTTGAAAAAATCAATTTAATTTCCAATAGCCTGGGGATCTGCCCCAAAATACGTGCATTTCATAATCCTAGGTGTCACAAAGAGGTTTTTGGAGCTATGGCTTACAAGTGCATGCAGGGAAACAGATCCAAAATCTGTAACCTGGCTTGAACTCATATTCTTTGTCTCAGAATTCCACCTTGCTACCACTAAACCATACCACACATCTTTACTTGAATGAAAGATTGTAACATCATTTCCTCACAACCCTTGTTAAAAACAATAATTATCCCAGACTTGGAACCCCAATGCCTAAACCACATTTTGTGGAGATGGTTAAAGAATTGCTTCAAATAAACGGTATTTTTCTATCAAATACAAATTGCAGATGCTGTAGAACTTTCATGTGGCCGGCCATAAGATTCTAGCAAGATACAGTTGCAGTGGTTTTTATTTTTGAAAATCAAAAATGTATTTACCTCAATCCGCACCGACCAAATCCTTCAATGAAATTTAATTTTTGAAAGCACTTTGTGACTTTAAGCTGATATGCACTTTTTGTTTTTCACAAGACCCTTACAAGTGAATGTACATAAATTATAAACTACTGTTGAAATACTATGTGGAAAAAAGATACTTACTAATCATTTCTGGTGGTCCATTTCAGTTGAATGCCATGTGCCGATTTTAGAGGATGCAGATGGGAAATTGTACGGGGATATTGTCTCTCCTGGCTTCCCATCTCTTCCATACCCTTCTCTCCGAGACTGCACATGGACTATCCAAGCTCCTTCCCCAGGGTTTGGCATAGAACTCCAAGTTGAAACATTTAGTCTTGATGGGACCTATGGGGACTACATTCAAGTAAATGCTGGCTGTAAGTTGTCACAGAATAGAAAATAATAAATGTATCCTTTCTCCTAATAATGAGCAGCCTAAGCCTTGACTTGAGGTGTGCATAATACATAGAATAAGGAATTTATCCCTTATGTACAAATGTGTTTTTAACTGTGGACTCTATAAAGAATTCTTTTTATGTTTTTTTTAAAATACACGGTTGTTCTCAACATTGATTTCGTAGGGGTTGAGTATGTATAAGGGTGCAGAAGATGCCTAATTTGTGCTTACTACAGCAAAAAGTGACAGCTCTATTCAGGCCCAAATGGTAGCCAATAAAAGTATATAAACATTTTGTTGCTTACAAGTGGCAGTAACAATTATGAAACCATAGAAATTAATTTATCCACTATTTGAAAAGATATTTTCCTTATATTTAATTGCATTTTTAGAGTTCCACAAACTTGAGTTAAATAAGTAGTATGGTTTTTGTCATTTCAGGTTTACTACTGCTGCTTCTTATGAAATAATAGTATTATTTCCTTCTATCTTCACATAAGATTAGAAACTGTTGGTTTGATGTTTGGCTACCCCAAAACTTAATATGCCAAATAAAATCAACCAGTAGGCAAACTTGATCATCAGGGCTTTAGAGAAATCCCAAACATTTGGGTTGTATCTTATCATCACAAAATGTCAGTCAATTGTTTCCTACAATGGTGTCCAATTCAAATAACAAACAAAATACTTTTTAAAAACATTTTGAGAAATGTGAAAGGTTGGGTCAAATTTTTAACACACAACTTCTATACATTCACTTTGATGATAGAGACGGTAAGCTTATTTTAATCACCAGTGAAATTAAACTCAATTATTCACAGGGAATGTGCATACATTAGGGACAGTATCTTCAGTTGTTCTCTTTATGGAGAATTCTAAATTGATATAATTTTACACATTCATTTTCAGGCTCTTCTCATCATTATTACAAAAGCGTTTTCAGGTAACCAAAATAGATAGCTGAATTATATAGGGTTAATGATCCTTATTAGCTTCCTGCCACCAAATTTTCAGAAAATTTTATCTCCTTCTTATTCCTTTTATTTAAACTGATTTTATTTATGGTTGTAATAACATAACAATAAAGCAAAAGGGAACGTACTACGGCCGAATGAATGCAATGAATACAAGTTACCCAAAGCCGTACTCTTGGGGGCACTAGTTAGGGGACACGGGGGAGGGTGCAAAGAATAAGGATAACAAAACTGCACACACTCTCTCACTCCGGTATTTGCAGTGCAAATTGACCGTTGCAAGTCACAGACACACACGCAATCAGGGTTTACGGGGGAAAAAAAACCCCTCGCCAGGGACCACACACTCAGACAAGGCAAACAAAACCACACGCACTCCTTCACTCCGGTATATGCAGTACAAATTGACCGTCGCAAGTCGCAAACACACACGCACTCAGGGTTTACGGGGGAGGAACCCCTCGCCAGGGACCACACACTCAGACAAGGTTAAATACGTTCGTTTGACTTGGAGGCCATCATTAATAAAGCAAAAGGGAACGTACTACGGCCGAATGAATGCAATGAATACAAGTTACCCAAAGCCGTACTCTTGGGGGCACTAGTTAGGGGACACGGGGGAGGGTGCAAAGAATAAGGATAACAAAACTGCACACACTCTCTCACTCCGGTATTTGCAGTGCAAATTGACCGTTGCAAGTCACAGACACACACGCAATCAGGGTTTACGGGGGAAAAAAACCCCTCGCCAGGGACCACATCCTTGTCTGAGTGTGTGGTCCCTGGCGAGGGGTTCCTCCCCCGTAAACCCTGAGTGCGTGTGTGTTTGCGACTTGCGACGGTCAATTTGTACTGCATATACCGGAGTGAAGGAGTGCGTGTGGTTTTGTTTGCCTTGTCTGAGTGTGTGGTCCCTGGCGAGGGGTTTTTTTCCCCCGTAAACCCTGATTGCGTGTGTGTCTGTGACTTGCAACGGTCAATTTGCACTGCAAATACCGGAGTGAGAGAGTGTGTGCAGTTTTGTTATCCTTATTCTTTGCACCCTCCCCCGTGTCCCCTAACTAGTGCCCCCAAGAGTACGGCTTTGGGTAACTTGTATTCATTGCATAACATAACAAGCTTTAAAAACTGTGATAAACCAAATCACCTGACCACACTCACCTACATATTGTTGAAAGAGCATCAAAAACTTAAATGACTGTGCAGCCCACCTATTATTACCTTGGATAGGAATTAGATTAACCACCAGCTTTCCAGTAATATCTATTGGAAGACTGTTGGTTTCTTACTACAGGTGACACTTCATTTACATGAATACTGTTTGTACACTTTCATATTAAAGCCATTATTGAAGAAAGCACAATTAATACGATTTTAATAACACTGCACAGTGGGCTGAAATGAAAAAGTCCTACTTCACTTTCCTTCTATATCACTGAATGTTGCATTGCTTCAGTACACTGTACATACAATTTCATTTATATTTATGATTATGTACAATGATTACAGGTACATACTTCAACCCAGCAGAAATTAATCATGAGACAACAGTAAATCCACAGATATGACTGTCTTAGGTTTACTATAAAGCCAATATTTTATTACAGTACTTCATAGTTTGTATTACTGTGAGAACTTATTAAATCACAATGTATTTTGATTTAAAACTCTGATATTCACTTTTTATTTGGTTCAGTATTTTTCACTTTTATCAATTCACCTTACTGAATTTTTTCACAAAATTTTCTCCCTTTTCCCTTTGATTTCAATTTTTTGATAACTTTTAATCCCTTTGGATGAATACTGTTGTGATGTGGTATACAGTTAACTGAACAACATTACTTTCTTAGGCGCCCTAAAAGATGTTAATTTGATCCTTGGATGCATAAATATTATTATTATACACTATTATTAAGTTATATCAGTGCACACAGCAGTTTCTCTTATTAATTTCCAATTCCAATTCATGGAATTGTAGAAATTCCTATGATTGGACAATTGGTTTGGGTGTTCAAAAAACCCCTATTATGATACAATATAGAGTTGACTTTTGCAATAATGACACAATATTGCCACATTTACTAAAAAATATGCACTGCATATTAGAAGAATGAAAACTACAAATATTTTGTGTTTATTGAAAAACAAAGATCAATCGGTACATTCCTCCATAGAAGCAACATCCTTAATCTGAGGATTTTTAATGTGCATGTTTAGTAAAATATATTTCACCACTACACCTCACTTTTCTTATTGTGAACTTTTTTGACAGCTGTCACCAGCAAGAATCGTGGGCATATTATGACATGGTCAACTACAAAATCACAGCATGTCTTCAAAATTTACTCAGGAGGTTCAGCCACTATTTACTTCCATAGTGGACTGCACATGTCCCCAAATACGTTTAATGGATTCCATATAATATACAAACATTTCGGTAAGTAAATAAGATTATTTCAAGGGCTAATACTGATAATAATGAGTTTAGCTTATGTCATAGTGCAAAAACATGTCAGCACCAAAGAACCAATGAGGTCCTTAATCTGATGATTTTTAATATGCATGTATTAGTAAAATATATTTCACTATTACAGCTCACTTTCCTTATGCTGTCCTTCATATGACTTATCACAAGGCAGATTAATATAAAAGAGTTATATACTACAGAAAATGTGAAGAGGAACTTGGGAAGAACTAGAGATGAAAATAAAAGGGGGAAGAGAGACGATTAAGTTAGGTTTGAAGATTATCAAGCAATACAGAGTCAAGTAGCCAACATTTTGCAGTTGTTATTAAGTTCAGATCATGAGCAATGTGAGAGGATGAGATGAAGATTAACCACAATAAAATGAAAGTAATGAGATCCTTGAGAAATAAGAAAGTCGAGTTGAAAATTAAAATAAGACAGAATAAACAAGAGCTGGCAGAACATTTTATGTATTAGGGCAGTATTTTTGCAGGGTCCACAACTAATGTTCACTTCCTCGGCTATCTCCCTAACAGTTAAACGGCCATTTTCCCGCACCAAATCGTTCACCGATTTGACATGGTTGGGCTCTGTCTAAGTGGCCGATCCGTTCGCGAATCTTCATCTGTCGATGTCCTGCCTGATTTAAAATGACTGTACCACTCTAAACACTGGCTTCGACTCATAGCTTCATTGACAAAGGCCTGCTGAATCATTTCAAATGTCTCCGTAGCACTTTTGCCAAGTTTGAAACAAAATTTCACTCAGACACGCTGTTCCTCTAGCTCCTTCGTTGCTGCCGTTGCACACGGCGACAAACAGGTTAAGACATGTACTGCTGCTTCTGCGTAATGACTCGATGTAAACAAATGCAACACCTCTCGTGTTAGTCATCAGATGTGTCTCTAGATGGTATACTTGTCTTGTTTCGATCCATAGAATGGTTTGTGCAGGATAAAATCAAGTCCGATCCTTTTTTGATCACGCCTTGTATTTTCTGCGAGATGATGAATGGTCAGGTTGTACATTTCCTTTTGCTTTTCCAGAAATTCTTGCTTCATGGTTTTTCTGTGAAATCAAACCCGAATCACAGGCATCAGAAGGCATAACCAATACATGTTTACTCTCACATGTAACTTTAACAAACCCCAGAGTTATGGCTTCAAGGGTCAGTTCACATTGATCCTCTTGCTGTGGCATTGAAATTCAATGTACGTGTATATAATTTCTGAATGACAGTAATTCCTGTATACCTTTAGTCTTTACTCAGTAGTACATAGGATATCTATGTACATAGTACATAGGACTCAGTATTTCTGGTACATAGCATGTAATCTGATAAGACATATAAATGAAAATTTTCTCTGTGAGAATCTATTTACACCCTTCAATGACCGTTTGTATAAAAAATGATCCATAGAGGACCCAGGTGCAAATATGGCTAGACTTTGATAGTAACTCACAGCCAGCTCAGGGAAAGGAATCCCCCTCCCTTGCTCTGATCGGTCATCTTCACAAGGAGTTTAGTTTGAGGTGAGCTCTAACCTCATCTACCAAACCAATCTTCAGGTTGATTTATGGGGTCTTGATGTGTTTGGGTGATGAAAGTTCATTGCATTTGAAATCGGACATAGTGATATTGGTCTACATAAACACATTTATCAAAGCAATTGTAATTACTACTACTATTGATAGCGTATCATTTCTGGTAGGTTTTAGATGGACACAAACTGATGATCATTGCTACACTTCTTTGCTTAATGCAACAAGATGACCTCTCACCCCACCCTGAATTAACCAGTTCTTCAATCCTACATACTTTCTATTTCCTTTCATTTGGTCCAATATCCCTATCCTTTTCCTTGCCTATCATTATCCCTTCCATCAAAGTCTTCAACATTCCATCCCCAGTTTCGGTACTCTACATCCACCTTTCATCACTCCATTGGACTTCTTTCAATAATTTTATCTCCTATCCCATCATACCTACTACATCTTCTTTTGTTTTCCTTTCCCTCCATTTAAATTGTTCTCCACAACCACATCTCAAAAGCCTCCAATCTATGTCTATCTTCTTGCTTCAATAACCAAGTTTCCTTCAATCCAACCGTTCAAAACTACCCTCTACATCAAAGTTTTCACTCATCTTTTCTTAACATTCTTACTGAAGTGTCTCTGCAATCAACTCACTCCTCCTTGTGAAGGCTTCTTTGCCTGAATCATTATTCTTGTGAAGGCTTCTTTGCCTGAATCATTATTCTTCTGATGTCCATACTACTTTGACCATCTTGATCCAAATGACTTCCCAGATAGCTTAACTGTTCTACTTGTTCTAGTTTTTGCCCTCCACATTTTTACACTTAACTTATCATTCCTTCAACTCAAAAAACTCATAACCTTTGTTGAATTTACATTTATCTACATCCCATATCTATCACTCTGAATTTCTAATGTGCTCAGCAATGGCTGTAACTCTTGGCTGACTAGCTAACTAAAGCATAATCATCTGCAGACATAATAGTTTTTATAAATTCCCCAACAACTCACTCCACGTGTATATATGTATATTGAAAAGCATGGGTGGTAATGGGCATCCCTTACTTACTCCTCTACCTAACACTAGCTATCCTAGAAAGAAGACGTGTGAATTATTAGCTATGAATCTGAAGAATCAGTAGGGCTCCTAGGAGCCCTCTAATTTTAGGAACTCTCCTGATTCTTCAGCTGCACCTGAGCAGGCTGAGAGTCATATAAGTTGTGGATAACCCTCACACCTCTTCAAAAGGTAAATTAATTCTACCCAATTAACTCTTAGCACATGCCTTCTCAAAATCGGTATATGAAACAAAACAATCATCCTGATTGCAGTCTTATTTTCCTTTCCATTTGTGACCTAATTACTGCTATGGCCTCCCAGGTACATCTCCCCTTCCTAAAATTAAACTGATCATCTCACAAGTAATCATTTGCCTTCCTTTCCATTGCATTATTTAATCATATGCCTGGGTCTTAACTATCCCCATCTATGATATTCTCTTTCTATGTGTCAACTTGTTGGCTTAATAACCTTTCTATATATACCCTCTACGTATTCTTTCCGTCTCTCTTTAATCTTCCTTGTCTCAATTGATATTTTCCCAATATATCATAAATAGTGTGCATGTTTTTGGCCTTCTTACTCCCAGATAGTGTTTGCCTTTTTCTACAACACATTCATTTCTCCCTACTTTGGTACACTCGGCACATCCTTACACTGTATCTTTCACCACATTTATTTCACCTTATTAGTTTCCTACCTAGGTTTATCATTAATCCCTTTTCAGTTTCTTTTACTTAATTTAGTATTTTCCTTCTTCAAATTCCTCATCTCTTCTATGCTCCTTATCTCATCTGTTGATTCAAATTCCTCATCTCTTCTATGTTTCTTATCTCATCTGTTATCTATGATTTCCTTGTTCTTTTCTTTTTCCTATAGTTTTATTTGCAGCTTTTAAAATCCCTTAATTGATATATTCCCATCTTTCTCCTATTGTACCGGCCTCATCCTCCGCAGTCATAATTCTTTCACTTGCCACCTGGTACTCATTTCTTTTTGTTCCAGTTAAATCTTCTACATTTCATTTCCTAAACTGTCTTCCTAGTTTTTATCTGATGTAACACTTCCTTAGTAGTAAATTATGACCTGAATTTGTATTCACTCCCGGGAAACTGCCCATTATTGCAGTGTTGTTAAATCTGTGCCTACTCTCTATTGCTTTCTCCCCATGATAATTCCTTGTTCCTAAACCATAATCCCCTACCACCTATTCATTCAAACACCATTGGGCATTATCTGTTCCTTCCAGGGAAATCCACAATTATTTCCTATAACTGATCATATAAATTGTAGACTTCTTCCTCCCTATGATTGCTTGTTGGCCTGAAAAAACGACAGTTTGTTGATTCAGCTTCTACTTCAGTGAATAATATTTAAACACTTGTTTGCTCTATGTTTACTATGCTTCTTCCTACCTTATGGTTCAATATTATTGCCACCCTTTACTGGCTAATCTCCTCTGGTGTATATTACTCTATAATTATTGCTCCAGCAATACCTGCTATTATTTCATTTCACTTTACCCAGTCCTAAAATATCTACAGTAGAAGAACTATCCATCTCCCAATTAACATATTTCAATTTCCCTGTCTTCTACATAATCCTGGCATTCCAAGTCCTTATCCTAACTGGCTCAGTCCTTTTCTGTGCCTTCTTCTTCACTGCTGCTGCCCCTTCCACTTTGCAAGGATTTCAATTGATGAAGACGCTCTATGACACACGCATTCAGATGAGGTAATATTAAAACTTCTTAGTGATGGGTAACGATTTGTGGTGAAGAATATGTACTATCCTCTAGTGGAGTTCACAGTGAAAAATTTGCAGAGGTCAACCAACAGCATGTAAAATGTATGTGTAGGCAACTAATTAATTTCTGTTCTGCCTTCTTTCACTGAGACATCTGGCCAGTGCCAAAAACCACTCAGCTTAGGTTTAGCTGGGAGTTGTCATATCCATCTTGTGGATTTGAACCTAGGACCCTCATGATTAGTAACCAAATGTTCACCCATGAGACTACTGTGCCTCCTCAAGGCTATGCAGTTAAGTGCTAATGTTATCAAGAGTATTAGATATGGAAAATTTACTAGAAATGAACATAAGAATGACTGGGAAGAACTTGTGTTTAATGAAACGTTTAATGTAATGCTGTCACAAAATATCTAATATCAAGACCATACATGTTTGTAACTTTGGTTGTAAGTAATACAAGGGTAAATTCACAGGAAATGAGTCGCAACCTGGCAGTACAACTACTTCAGGCCCTGAAATTCCCACGCCATCTCAAGGACATGATGCAAATTATACACTGTATATTGCTGGAAAGACACCAGAAGAGGTAGGATTTCAACTTTATCACATTATCCTTCATTTAAAATTACTCTTTGGAAATGGATTCCAAGATATTAATCAGAAAAAACACTAAGAGATAATATATGACATGATAACATCTGTATGAGGAGTAATCAGCCATTACAAACTTGGCAAGTCATGACCTATATCATTTGTATCTCAAAAATATTAAACAATGTTATTACACAAAAAAAACAATGTTATTATACAAATTATATATATAGATATATAATATATATTACAAATTATATATATATTTAATTACAAATTATATATATTACACAAATAAAAACAATGTTATTATACAAAATTATTCCCATTGATGACATTCATATGATTTATGGCACTGCTGCCTTGGGAAATGCACATTTTTGAATAGTTAGTATGGGTGCTACTTGGCTATCGACTGCATGTTCACATGCAATTAAAAAAACTTAGGTGCTTCATTCAAGGATCATCTTGGTGAGCATCTCTGTACCTCATTGAACCATTCTCGATTAATGCGAGAAGAATTGAAGGGAAGGAGAGTTGAGGAAAGAAAAGCTCTAAAGAAAGGATGATCGTTTGAATAGCTCCTACCCATAGAATTTGCCTCATTCACATAATTTTTCATTTCAATGCATAAAATAGGCAAGGCATCACTTACTCACTTCTTCCTGATTTTTTAGATCTAAAATTAGGTTAAAATTTTCACCTAACCAATGCCATTCCCTTTTGTCATTTACTAAGAGTGAATGACATAACTAAAAAAAAACAGTTTTTGGCATAATTTGGTGGAAAATCTTCATACTGACTTTTAAAGTAAAGTGGTTTGATTATTAAGTCAGAATGACATAACTTTTTAAAATTAGGTGTGGGCAGTGTCCCATTGCATAAACAACCTAAGCAAACCTCCTTTAGTGCTTAATCTATGAATTATCAAATAATAAACCATTTAAGCTAAAGCCCATATTGTACATGCATGCTTCAATCTACAACTTGATGCACTTATTTCAGACATACTGTCTATGTTTCACCCTCTTTTAATAAATCTAGTGTCATTTTTTGAGTGTTCACCAGTTGAATCTATTGTTTATAGTGAGGTTTAGTATTAATTTGTTTTCTGCAGCTATATTCTTCAAACAGCTGAGCCTCCCTGCAATTTATCCGTCAACTAAATGAGCAGATGTGTATCCTCGTGTCTTCCTTCATATAGACAGGCCACAGACGTAACCACAGTGAGACAGCCTTACCCCTGCAGTATTACCACACAACCTTTAAGAATTTTACAATTGCAAGAATTGCATATTTTTAAGCCTTGGCAAGACCTTACAGCAATGGCTTTGCTGCAAACATTGCAGGGACAACCTATTGCCCCCTTTCCGCAAAAATATACTTTCAAGTACAACTTCAGGACTCAATGGGATGATAACAAATAAATGCAATAGTTCACACCAAGAAAAGTCTTATGGAATGAGAAAACAAGTGGTATTCAGAGAAATTCATTAAAATTCAAATTAATATAAAATATTATTTTTATTATCTCTTTATATTCATCACTCAAGTCACTTGTTTAAACAGTTGTAGAAATTGCATGTACATCATCTCCTATTCAAAATGAAAAAGTTTGTATATTAACCAGTAGGGTATATAATTAGTGAAATAAACTGACTTTGATTGATAACAAATAAAAATGCTACATAATGAGAGCGCTTTAATTTCCATATCTACATTATCTCTGCTGTTGCTGCTATAAAGGTTTATCCTCAGCCTGTTTCCACCAAACATTTGCAGCTGACTCTCATCAAGATTTCATTTTCCAGCCTGAACTTTGTAATGGAAAATTTCGGCACTTGGGCCTGGATTTATTTTTGCTCAACCCTTTCACTTAAGTGACATTTTCCCGTTTTCTTTTTCATATATTTTTTCAGGCAATACTAACACAAAAGTATAGGGATTTGACAAAGAAAATTGTCAAAAACGTACAGGAAAGAGTTCCATACAGAGCGAAAACCTCACTCTTAAGACTTGCTACAAAATCAGGGGAAATGCCAAAATTAAAGTGGATTCAATAACAGAAGGGAGGGATAACAAATGCAATTATGCATGGTGGCAATAGAAACTGAACAATTAAATTCCCTTAGATCTGCCTGATTTTCAGTTTTTTTTCCCCCAAATTTCCCTGAGTTTTCATAAACTTCTCTACGTGAATGTAATTTATCAAGTTCCACTAACCCAAGAGCATTCAAAGAATGAGAAGCATGGAGAACATAGATGGCAGATGGCTAAAATAGCAAACATAGTAGTAATAGGGGAAAAAAGGCAAATATAGAGAAGCAGATTGCTAAAACACATGAGTCCCTTGATTGAGCAAATTAAAAAAAATATTAAGCAATCAATGGTTTGGTAGTAGTAGTAGCTTTTATGGGAGGCGACTGACGACTAAGGTCATTGGCGCCACTAGGGATGGATGGGAAAGGAAGGGTGGAGAGAAACCCAGCATTGGAATTAGCCAGCCTACTCTTGTCAAAAGAAGCCAAGGGGTTCGCAGTTTAACCTCCCATCCAATGGATGTCGTAATCACTCAAAGTGCTTTCCATGAAGCACCTCAAGCAGGGATTGGGATACCACTGAAAAAATAATAGTTGTCTCCAGGATTTGAAGCTGGGACCCCTTGGTGAGAAGCCTATATGTTAGCCACCACACCATCCCAACACCCTATATTAATAATTAGACGGAAGCATACCACTATCCATTGAATTATGGAAAGGGTCTTGAAAACAAAATGATGTCAATAACATGACAGTCTTCTACAGTGATAGTATCCTTGGTGACTTGAGTACAGACTGTGTAACCATGAAAAATGCACTGTTGCTACACTCATAATACAATTGGCATTGGGATTGCTTATTACAACATCCTTTGGTTGATCAGGCCAGCTCTGCAATGTAACTTTTGTAGGTGATCAAGTCCATTTCATAGAACGTCGTGATTAAAGATGAACTTTCACACATTTCCCTGAGATATCTCAGATGTTTCTAGAGTTTTAAAACTGCCTGAGATTTCTCCAAATTCCGCTTCCAAGTTTTGCTACTACCCTGTCATTGTATAGGAAGGAGTAAAACAAGATAATGATCACACGTCTACTCATTTGTTTGCACTAGTTCTTATATCCTACCTAATAATTACGTCCCAACAGCTGTACAAAAAAAAACAAGAATTACTTACAGAAGCAGTATTAAGTGGAGGGAAAAAGTTACATACATATCGTTAGATGAAACATGGAAGTAGTAAACACTCCTGCAATTAATAAGAAACATAATGTTGATGACGGGGACATTGAGTAGGGATGTTAAGACAAGACTCGTAAAAACTCTGATATGGAGCGTAGCTATGTACGGCGTGGAAACGTGGTCACTGAAACAGGAGGATAGACGTAGATTGGAGGCTTTTGAAATGTGGGTGTGGAGAAGAATGGAGAAAGTAAGGAAAACAAATGAGGAAGTACTAGAGATGGTGGGTGAGGAGAGGGGTTTGTTGAGAGAAATCCTATGGAGGCAGGAAAAATGGATGAAAGGCGTATTGAGCGGTAATGGAATGTTGAAGAGGGTAATAGAGGGGAGAATGTTGGGCAAGCGAGGTAAGGGCAGGAACAGGATAGGGATGTTGGACGGGATGAAGGGAGGAAAGAAGTACACCGAGATGAAGAGGGACCTGATATAGATTAGTTTGCTAGGTGGGGAGTCACAAAATGTTTATTTGATAGTTGTGTCCATCCAAAAACCTACCTTAAACGGTAGATTACCTAATAATAATAAGGTTTCCAAGCAAGGATTTGAATCAGAGAAGAGCAGCTTTGTCCAGGATGTCTGGCTCTTGCACACTTAATTTTAGACAGTCCAATGATGCTCAGCAGGCCACACAGGCAGCCAGAGGAATCTACAGAGATGTGGTCTGGTAATGGTCCTTCATCCTGAGATGAAATTCCCAAGGAGATTTGGCTTAGCTTCCATTCTGATAGAGGAGAAAACACTAACTCAAAATGGACTCTTAGCCCCCAGATCCATTTGGAGGATTGTTGTAAAATAATGATGGAGAGAGTAGTAAAGAAATGTTTTCTTTAATTGTTCATGTGAACCAGTTTTATTCACTGTTTACTAATGTAGGCGAGCACTTTAATGTTTATGGCAGACATTTTGCTTAAGCAGGAGCCTTTCCCTTCTTTACCTTTAGGCATGGTGTTTAGGTAAGATTCTGTGTATCTAATAGAAATTAAGTGTTTTCCTAAACAAGAAAGTCCAGTTTCTACACATGATCCAACAATAGACCTACTGACCTTTTGCATATACAAAAATTGAAAAATTTTGTAATTCCAGTCTTTTCCCAGCTTAAAAGCTCTCAATAATTAATTGTATTTTTTGATTCATTCTTGATTTTAACCAAGTTTTTGTTTTTAGAAAACTTCTCCTTGCCCTCTTCCTTCATATCTCTATTCTCTAATTTTCAGTTCAACAATGATAAGGACTCTTTCAAGGACTCCATGGTGGTAATAGCGAATGTTTTTTCACAAGCGGAACATATAGACCTAATTGAACCAATCAGGTTAGACAATATTTTTATTTAAAGCAATAGGAATTTTAATGAAATAAATTTTTTAAGTTTACAAACTGTATGATGTATTTCAATGGTTAATTGGTTGCTTGTAAGTCTCAGAGGTCCACATGAGTGAATCACCAATCACAGAGGCAGAAGGAACAGCATCAGGAAGCTGAGGGGGGAGATGGTAGAAAAGATGGAGGGGAGGAGAGAAAGGTTTGACATGGGAACCTCTCTTCTCCCCTCCCTCTTTCACCACAACTTCCCCCCTCCCAGCTTCCTGATGCCGGTGCTACTGTCTCTGTGTATGTGATTGGTGTACTTGTTCTTCAACAAGTTTCAAACTTTGTATTTCGCATCCCATTGGCTAGTTGCCCAACCTTCCTCACCCCCATCCATCCTTTCCTTCCACATCCTCATTCCCCCTGCCTGGGATGCAATATATATATATTACGGGACTTGCATTAATTTTCTTACATGAAGATGATGTAATACATTGAAATCCAGTCATACTATTAAACTTATCTAGTGGAAAAATTGTTACTATCTTTTCTTTATCATGTTCGAATTCCACCTCATCACGCCTGAAACTACCCAATTTGTTCACTGCATTTAAGACCGAGATGTTTTTTTATTCCTCATGTGTTAGGATTTCCTGCAGTGCTACATAATTGATTCTCATCATTTTCGATCTGATACATACCAGAAATCTCGATTACATTGAAGAAGTAAGATTTTGGTAAAAGAAACAGCTAACTCCATGGGATGAAAACGGACAAAATTTTTACTAGAATCAGTTTTTGTTTCATACTTTTTATGATGGCATTATAATAAATGACAAGTGGATATTTATCAATATTTTTCAAAACATTTATGCACATGACCATAAAAATGCACTTTCAAATGCCTTAGTGCTAATTAAAAAAAAGTAGTTTCCTACATAAAAACCACCTGATTTATTGAGATATTGATATTTTTATACCCACCCAGCAACACTGGGTATTCCCCAGGATTCTGTACTTGGTCCTATTTTATTTTTAATTTATATCAATGATCTACCGGATAAGCTTAAGTCCATTAAGGGAATAGACCCATTACTGTGTGCTGATGATACAAATATTGTGTCAGCCTCCTCAGTGGACAGTTTGACAGAAAGAACAGCTGAAGTAGCTCAAATTTTCAATGAATGGTGTCTTCTTAACTTCCCCAAACCAAATTTAAACAAGTCCAGCCTGATTTGTTTCACTAATAAAAACAGTTTTCACTGAAATCTCAGTAGGTGTCAGCATTCCCCAAAATTCCATTATCCAATTCATGGGAGTTGTCCTGCATAGAAACATGTCTTGGGAGGAACACATTTTCAAATTACGTAGAAAGTTAAGTTCCCCATGCTTCCTCATTTCAAATATTTGATATTCTGTAAATTTAGATGTCCTTCTATCCATTTACTATGGTGAATTTTATTCTCTTGCTACTTTTAGTATTCTCTTCTGGGGTTCCTCTCCCCATGTGGGCATAATCTTCAAAATCCAAAAGAGGATTATACGTATAGTATTATGAGCAATGCTCTTTGCGATGCACCATGTAAACCTCTCTTCAAAAGATTTGGTTAATTACCAGTAGCTTGAATAGATATATTTAATGTCATCTTGCATGCAAAGGGTAATATTTCTCAGTACAAGTCCAACCACGATACCATAGTCACTACACAAGGACCTGCCATGACCTGCACCAGCCAGTTGTCAGAACACACAATACTGCTCATGGGCTTAAGGTTATTTAATAAACTTCCCCATGAAATAAAATATGAAACAAAACTACCTATTTTAAAAAAAAAGCTGTTCAACCTATTAAACAATGATATGTTTTATTCTGTAAATGAATACCTGGAATTGTCACTACGCATCAATTCTGACATAACCAATTAATAAGCAAATATACTAGTGTATTGGTATTTACACACACACACATACTAAACCGACCTTCGGGTTGATTACTGTGTTTATGGTTTTTACACACACACACACATATATATATTGCATTTCTTCTAAATTTGTGAAATTTATATCTGACATGCCCTATATTTTTGTATGTATGAATATGTAACAAATCTTCAGATGCATTCTTTTTATTATTATGCATTATTATTATTATCTCTGGATGTTTGCTCTTGTAGTATTATTTAATACATTTTCCACCAAAGTAGTGATGAGATGTATTTTTAAAGGTCTTCCGCAATTTTAGTGATTAACTTTTAGAAGTACATTATGGATACAAGTGAAAATATGCTCTCAATACATTGACACAAACAGCACAAATTCCACTGCATTAACTGCACTTGCTACCCATTAAGAATCCATATGGATAAGACATTATAGGCCTCACTGCCAATATAGAACTGTAGACTATACACGGTATACAAGAAGGCCCATCCAGAAAGAATTCAGCCATGCAATACTTTGAGAAAAATAGCCCACCAAGAACAAATGAGGCCTCAGTCCCATTCGAAATCCTTCCCTTGGGGCATCATGCAGTAATCTCGGTATCTCTCCCACTTTTTGAATCAATGGGTAAAATCCTTTTTCAGAATGGTCATCAGCTGCCTCATTGCATTCTCTTTTATTCACTTACATCAAAAATTTTATGCTGCAGTCGCAGGGAACTTGCTCCATGCCGCAAACAATACCCAGGTCATACGGTCAAAAGTCATAACTGGAGATGAATCATGGGTCTTTAGCTATGATCCTAAGGCCCAGCCTTCCCAACAGTTGTTTGATGAAATGAGTATATGATGATGCAGCTGATGCCTATTCCAAAAAAGGATTTTACCATTTATTTTGAAAAGGCATGAAAATGGCAGACTTTAAATAGGCATATTTCAGTCAGCTGGACGATGAATTGATATTTTGAAAACTCTTTCAATATGGAGAATGTTAATATTTTGTTGGGTTAGCTTATTTGTTAACTGCCATTCCTGGGAGCATGAGTGAGCCTCAAAGAAATACATCATCGTCACAGAGCATAAGAGGCACAAGAGTGCATCACCCACCCCGGGGAAGCATGCATCTATGATGCACAAGTAGGAGTCTTCTGCGCTCAACTGAAGTATTACTTTACCTGAGAGCACATTAAGCATGCTAACAATGAAACGCAAATGGCTCAATAGTAATAACCTTAAACCACATTAACTTTGGGCATACCCAAAAATGTGTTCAGAGAGATTTTTTATATAATGTTATGTGCACTACATCAAGTATTTAAATGCCAGTGTACCAAACTATTTTACTACATACTACTGAACTTACTTAATTGTGATTAATTAGTTTTCAGAATGTTATCATTCATTCAATACTGCACTGCCCACCAACATGGCCAAACAGTCAGAGCTGTACAGAAGTGATAATCCAAATAGTAGCCAGGACCACTTCAGGAGAATACCAACTCACAGATTCTAACCTTGGGAAAATGTGGAAGAAATATGGATGGGACAGGAATGTGACACACACAGGAATAACGGTAGTAACATTTTCTACATGATGGATATTGGAATTGAAAATTTAAATAAATGCAAATACATAGGAATTCATGCTTTTAAAATGAGAGAAAAGAACAATAATGTGATCCCTTCATTAAAGACAATTTGTAAGGGTAACTGAAAATGGGCAAATGGGCAGGGAGTCACTTCTGGATGTTGCCCATGAAATAATTTTCATCACATTAATGCATTACGTCATTAAAGTGTCACTATATTCATTTCATTGGTTGTACATGATACTTTCAACTTTCAAGCCATATGAAAAAAATGAGGTGGCTTTCACCTGGTGGTTAGTTGGAGCCTCGTCGGTATTGATTTTGTTCATCATAATTCTACTTGCTGCCTGGTGTTTCCAATCAAATCCTCATAATTCAAGGTAAGAGCTCCATTAAAAACTATTTTTTATTTGGAAATTAAAAAGAATTACAAAAAATATAATAGAAAAATAATCTCAACTATAATTCACAGTCCAAAGAATAAAGCAAAGAAAACTTCAGAGAATGAAAAGACAACTGGGACCGCAAGATTTGAATATCCAAAGTCACCATTCAGGCCAATAGAAGAAGATGAGGTGGATGATATAGACTCATACATTAGCAATCAACGGGACAGTTATGATTATGAAGGTCTCTTTAAGTGTCTTACCATGTACATTACCTTTAAATATCGTTTCCCTCTTAATGCCTCATATATTATTCAAAGTGTTACCTACAATACTCTCACTAACATGCAAGGTTATAATTAACAATAATTTAGAGAGATATTATACCCTAAACTTCATTTGAGAGGCATATATCCTTTAAGATGAATACCTAACTAATGACAAGGGTTTCATAATTAATTTACTATGACAATTGATTTTTTCAATAATCCACAATGGAGATTTCTAAGTTGACCTGTGGACATAAGTTGTGTACGAGACAAAAATAATAGTTTCAATAAGATTTAAAAAATTGAAGTGATAAGCCAACAAATTAAAGTTTTGCAAAATGTAACCTCTTCATGTGATATTTTTTAAGTATTCTTTTACTTTTCTATGGCAAGCGGTGAGAAAACAATGGCAGTGGACATTTCCATTTAGAATTAATGAAGAAGTACTTGTAATAATAGATAAAATGGAGTGGTAACTCAGCTGGTTACTGGTGTAATGAATGTGATGTACATATTGCGTGCTTAATGCAAATGAAAAATCTTTAGTTGAACCCAACTGATCTAACATAATAAATTTTTGAATGAATGAGGGATTTACATTTGCAAATTGTGATGGTGCATAGAGAGCAAAGCCTGAAATTTTAGTCATGTTTCATCTTCATACTTTAAAATTGTTGATGTCATTTAAATGATTAAATAATGACTTTTAATAATAACACCACTTTACTTTTCCACATAAACTTTTTAATTTTTACTACCTAGGTTTCGTTATAACATAACATCATCAGGTAAGTAAGTGGTTTTATTATTAAAAGTCAGTATGAAGATTTTCCACCAAGTTACGCCAGAAACTGTTTTATTGATTAAATAATAATAATATAATGTCATTTAATTAAATATCATTTAATAATTAAATGTCATTTAAAATCTATGCCAAGGTCAAATGCCTAAGCCCACACCAAGCTGGTGTTCCAGGAAGAGAAGGGAAAACTTGGCCCATTCTACAGTTACACTATTATAGCATATCAGTAGTGATTATTCATGGGGATTTAATTAGAGCACATAACCATCAGGAGGGAAGAGCACAAGTCCAAAGACTAATTCAATTGACTTTCTCAAAATTATTTATTTGAAAATGATTTTTCCCATTAATTTTGGTTGACACTTCTACACAGGCCATAAACATTAAAAAAATGCATGAGAAAGCATTTTATTTCATAACATAGTGTCCCACATTATAACTTGACTGCATAGAATTGTGTGGAATATCAGTGAAAGGGGGACAGATTCTTTACCTGTGTCACCAGCTGTGTTACACTAAATACTACTAACACTAACTTTTAATTTTACTACTAACGTAATACTACTAAACACTAAAGAAATCACACCACTCAGATTTTAGCCAAAGATATCCCAAAATATCAACCATATTTCAACTCAGGTCCCCCTAATCAGTAGCCAATGGCTATATGGCCTAATGTACCACAAATACAAACTTCAAATTGAAAATGAGATCACAAAAATATGAACTAAATTCTTTCTCCTTCACTTTCTCTTTAATTTCTCATTAAATTTACCCAAAAGCATAAAATCCAATTCTTTATTAGAAATAGAAATACAGTCATAGCTATTCTTTCACTTGAATACATTGGGTTTCAGATTAAGGGAAACGATATTTAAAGTAAATTATATGTTATACTAATACACACCTTATTGTTTCCTCAGGAAGCACAACCTATTTTAATTATGATGATTCAACAATCACCGAGGGAAAAATTAATCCAGCTTTCAATAATGATGATGAGGAAGACATGGATGAAGTCAATCTGGGCGCAGAAGATTTCAAATTTCAATTCGTCGACACTCAACTACATGGGAGGTAAGTGAAACTAAAATTCATTATGGACACATATGAATCATATCATTTCCCATTAGTTGCAAAAATAATGAAAGGATTTAATACAATAACTTGTATTCACATAAAATTTGCACAATGACTCAAAATTTGATTTGTCTCCAGGTCACGCCTGGAAAGATCCTTCAAGATACTGACAGACACAAATGCCACAAACTCTGAAACTCCACTCTGACGCTGGATACCATTAAAACATAATCCCCATAATGGACCTTATTATATTACATCAGCTATCAAATTTCACAAATACTGGATGCAACTTCAGGAAGAAACTTTCTTATCCAATTTATTTAATCTTCTGCTTTATTCATGAATTATCATCAGGAAGAAACAAGTGGTTGGAGAACAAATCACAAATTACTCATAATGATGATGCAGATGCTTCTGGGAATCAAAGATTGAAATGATCAACTTACTGTTACACACTAGATTCATGAGTGATTTTATTGACAATTATATATATATATATATATATACCTTATTTAATTACTTATATTCAATTAACTCATTACAGAACACTTCAAAATGAGCAAATTATAACAAAAGAAAATTAATTACAATTTCAATCAGAGTACCTTTTAAAATAAATTGTTATTTTGCAAGAACAAGGTAAATATGTTAAAAAAAAATTCCTTCGGGTGCTTGGAAAATCTCTAATTTACATCTTATGACACGCTTATATTAGGCCAATATTGCTGCCCTAATTACAGAGCAACTTTCTCCTTCCATTAGTGCACAGACTAAGTTTTTCTAGTTACCCTAAAGGACTCGACCTTTTTTGAGACAATACGATATATCGTATCTGTACAACAAAGAACACCTATCATAATCATTCATTTTGGGGCAGCAGTCTCCAGCTAACAAATCATTATCAAACATTAACAAACAAATTATCATCATTATCCAGCCAGAAGACCTTTCAGAATCACCATTGTAGAATCTAATAGCTGAAAACTTCGGGGATTTGCCTCATCATTTGACATATAACTGTAGACACAATCATATAAGATTACTACTAACAACGTCACAGAATTCAGTTCTACAAAAATGAATTCACTAATAAAATCAGAATAGCAAACTCTCATTACTTACAACTTCACTGAAAAAGGAGCATAATTTAAAAATATTTTTGCTTAAGACCATCAACATATATAACTTTATTTTTTCAACAATTAATTATGTACTTCTGTAACTGAAATGCCTACTGCTATACATATTGTAGTGGTTGCCAGTATTCAATGCGTTTCTATGACATCCATCAAAGAAACAAAATATGTTGCATTAGCATATATAATTCAAGTGATAGATGAAAAGATTTACATAATCTTAAGGAAATGGGTCAAAATATCACAAATAGTCAATATTTTGTGAAAAGTGGGATGTAGGGCCACTAATAGCTTATACTAATATACTTGATGCAGTAGTTCGTAAATAGCTATAAAAAAATTACTTCCAGTTGATGGAATTCAAAGAGATCTACCCCACACAATATAGGGATTTTTATTAAGCTATAGTTAGTGCATATTCTTGAATTCTTCATTCTTGAATTATTGGGTTTATATTTTAGGATAAGAGCTACAAAAAGGACAACTGCAGCTCTTCTCCTGACTGAGAATAGTCACTAACTCAGGGTGTAGGGAGAGACAGCTACCCGGATTTCCCCATGGTTACAACTTATTCAAATTATTTATCTCTGATTATCATATTCACATCAGCCACAATATACAGGTATCAAATAATTATATATATATATATATATATATATATATATATATATATATATATATATATATCAGTTCCATTGTAAGTTTGGTGAAGAATAATTGCATATCAACTGATTAGTATAAAAGTATTTCATTAAACATATAACTTTATAAATATACTATAAAATCATAGTACACTCACATGATTTCCTCAGATATAGGCACTCTAAAAGCCATGCAAGTCATAAAAGGCCTAAATTTGATGCTGAGTCTTAGCAATCTGGAGTTCAGGATAGTAAACTCGTATTACTTCAGGCCACTCTGATTGTGGCCATTCTCCATTTGGGCTGACATTTGGAGGACTACTTTTCCAATCCCATGTAGAGATGGGTATTGCCCATTCAGGCCCATAGTTTGCCAAAATATACTCCAACGTGTTGCATGGAATACGAACTTTCAAAGCTAAGAATTCAGTCCAACACAAAGTGAAGTGGGGAAATGTGTACCTGCAGTTTGATAAAAATTTGGTTATAAAAAATCAATCCATGTTAAAAATAAAATGTGAAAAAATATAAAGAAAGCATGGACTATGGACAATAAAGTTCATGCATGCAATATAGGAGATGCTGGTGTCTTCTGCAACTTAATCTTAAAACCACCTGACACTTTACAGGTCTCAATTTCCCCACAGGATGAATCATAAAAGTAATTTACACAGA
Source organism: Hetaerina titia (assembly GCA_037158775.1). Taxonomy (NCBI): domain Eukaryota; kingdom Metazoa; phylum Arthropoda; class Insecta; order Odonata; family Calopterygidae; genus Hetaerina; species Hetaerina titia. The sequence continues at coordinate 8,695,203 of CM073773.1, read as the reverse complement.
TATACTTGCATATTCACCCATTCAAATTTTGAATATTTCATTTAGAGTCATGAGATTTTCGGGAAAACAAAATCAATAAAAAATTCTTGGGTTCTCCACCAGTATACAAGGAGAAACACTGATGATGGTATGCCCTCAGAATAAAAATGTTGTTGGACAGTTGAACCCAGTGAAGAACCCCAAAAATCTTCATCGTACATTACATTGAGTACCCCTAAAAGAATACATCAAGATCTTGGGAAGTAAACTGATCAAAGAGGTGACATTTCCTCACTTACTTCACCTCAAGAAGCAGAATAGCCAGGATATAAGGTGAACGTCTTGCCAAGAGGGTAACTTCAAATTTAAAATTACTTTGGCACTGATTGGAGAACTGTGTTTGCTAAATACATGCTCACATGTATTTAGTGTGATAGACCCCAATTAGAGCCACTGTGAAAAGGTGCATCTTCTTTGGATGAATTCTCATCTCAACTAGCTTAAATTTGAAGGAGGAATGGGGACTGATACCACTGAGGCATTAGGTCTCAGGTCCAGCTTTTAAGGTGCATTTAAAATAAAATCAGGCAATTAAAATCATTAGACCAACCAAGGGTTTAATGTAAATATGACCATGCTGAACCTGGAAGAAGGTATGGCTGGTCATAGGGGTAGATAGATAGGACAGACCTATACCAGCGATCCCACTTAACTGAGACACAGGCCCTTCCTCATCAAATTTGACCAAGTGATATCCTAGAGCCGGGAGCTTTGGAGGAGTCTCTGACATGAAAATAACATGGGAAATGTTGATACCAAAGGACTCAGAGATACTACCAGAGCTAGGAAATAACTATTAATAGGAACTGAAGAAGATGGACAACAAAAGTAAAGAAATAAGTCCAAAACAACCACTCTATTTATTGGTGAGTATGTGTCAATCATTGATGATTGACACATACTCACATTAACCTCAAGGAAAGACTACACAAAATAATTATGCATGAAAAATGGACCATAAAAAATGCCTGAATTTGCACTCTCTGCTGTAAGTCTGACTACTAACAAATATGCAACTTACTTGAATTTTTTTCCTGTCTTAGCCTGAGTTCCGCCATTCCATAGAATTTTTTTTCCATATGTCCTTGATTTACCCATCTTTCTTCTGTTTCCCACTTCTCTCCCTTCGTAGAAAAAGAAAAGGTCCAACTTGACCCCTGATGAAATATCTAAAAATGAAAGCTCCAAACTGTCATTTAAACGACCAAAATGATGCTTAAGTGCCATGCCTCGAGCAACAAATGCAGGCACAATTTGTTTTTTGTAATCTGTTGCAAAAATACCTATATCCACATCTTTGGCATGAGGTATTATGTCACACTGACGAAAATATCCTGGGGAAGAAGCGAAAGGGAAATTCATTAGAATACAAGAATTAAGGTAATATATCTTTTGAAAGCCCAAAAATGGGCATTCGTATAATTAACAGAGTGAATTTCCCTGGATACTGATTTTCTATGCATACTTCCATTATTTAAGTTTCCTGTATGTTGCACCAGGGCCAAATAATTGCTCTTTCTCACCTACCTAAGCACGTGCCACTGCTTATCCAAAAAGGGACATCTAAGCCATCGAGCAGAGTTTTGGCTCTGGCAAGTAACTTCCAAGCACGATGAGCAAACCATCTTCCTTCGGGTGTTTTTCTGGTTGATCCATACTTTTTTTCGTAGTGGTGAGCCCGGGACCAGCTGCATTCTTTAAAATGGGATTGGCGAACATCACGGATGAATGCAGGCACATTTGAAGGTACAGTAATGGGAGGCGGAAATCCAGGTAGATGACGAGAACTAACTTCAAATCTTGTACAATAGAGTGAAAAATTCATTTAGTAGATTGAAAAAAATTTTAATAATAACAGATATTTATAAATTTATAATATGAATAGTGGCATGAAACTTGTGTGGCATTTAATTAAGGATGCCATCCTCCTAACTAATGTGCTGTACAAATATTCTAACACCTCTTAACAAAACTACAGTAGTAGTAAAGTTTTAAATACTTGAAAGTAATGTATATTTATTGGGGCAAATGGCAGAGAAGAATCAATACTATTTAATACTTACTTATCAAATGCTCCTTCATGCTCCAAAGTTGTAACATCCTTCGCAGACAATCCCAACGTCTGTAACTTGAGCTCACTTTCAGGATCACTGTATACATCACCGTGCCACCAAAAGTTTCCCTTTAGATATAAAATAATGATCGTGAGTCACAGTCAACAATGCTATTGGTAGACTTGACGAAATTATCTCACCTCTCGCTCATGAAATAGAGTTAAAATGATGGATAGTCTTCTTTTAAAGACGTAAGCAATTGGCAGTATCTCTTGGTCGGGAACAGGCTCACGCGGTGTTTTATTGTACAAAACTATTGTAGAAAATCCTATTTCTGTCACTTTATTCAGGAATGCATTTTCCTGTAAAAGTTCACAAAATTATGGATTAAATTACTCAATTTCACGACATACGAAGCAGTGTGATCAGTTGACATCTTAAACAATTACCTTTATAAGATTTACTCTTTTGAATTCAACAGCAAGTGCGATAGGTTTCGAGGCCGAACATGTAAGGCAACGAGGTGAAAGTTTGGCTCTTGGAATGGGGAAATCTTGATCAATTTTATTAAGGATGTGGGAATCTAGAGTGATGACGGGAAGGCCTACAAGATTCGAAACATTTACAATAGCTTCGAAATCCATATCACCGATGTAACCGTTTCCCCTTTCTTGTGTGAGTAACGAAACCAAGAGAAGTAACTGCAGGCTTAAAAGAACAACGCCTAAGGCTATCACCAAGTTGTAGGCCGATTTATTTTTCATCATTACTACACAATAATTTACTTTTTTGGAGTGCATTCTCTCTCAACACGCTCATCTCAACAGTAATTGGCGGCATGGGATGAGAACTGTGTAATACACGTCGTAACTGCCAAAGACAGTAAGGTTTGAGCACATAATTTTACAAGTTAAGAAAATATAAATACCCAACTACAGAAGTGACTCATCAGAAGGAAGCACTACACGTTACCAAACCACTGACAGATCATTTGCTTACGACTTCATCACACCATTAAAATATCAGGGTTACACCGAGATATGACTGCGATATCTACTATGGACCACTGAATCTTGTTTGTCTGGCGCTGTTTGGTTCCGCATCCTGGAAGTCATGGTTTGGCGGGATGTCAACCGATGGCGGCCCCGTTAGAAACAATCTTATATACATTTTTGACAATTTAATATTTCAAATATTAAACATAACGGAAATTTAATGCTACACACACTAGATCAGACATATACAAATGTAAAGTAATGAATAATTACTAAATAAATGTGGCCCTCTTTTGAATTCTCGTCTGCTAGTGATATTAAAATGAGCGACTGAATACGACCTCTGTGATAGAATTTCATTATTGAAATAAACAAATGAATACGGTTTTTCCACTATTAGAGAACATAGGAAAACATTAAAGATGGCTGCCGTCCACAGAGAGACGATTCAGAAACAAATTCAGCAAGATTGGGCTAATCGTGAATACATAGAAGTTATTACGGGTAGCATTAAGAAAATTGCTGATTTTCTGAATTCATTTGGTAAGGCTTCGGTTATTATTACTTTTAATTCAAAAATGGAGTATGGTTATCAAATTGCCCTTTTTCACTCCCTTGTCAGATATGTCTTGCCGATCAAGATTAGCCGTTTTAAATGAGAAATTGACAACACTGGAGCGGCGAATTGAATATCTGGAGGCTCGGGTATGTTGTAATGAAGTATAAGTTGGGTGTGATGTTGCATTCTATGTAATATTTTAAAATGTTAAATGTTATTTCAGGTAACCAAAGGGGAGACGTTGACGTAATGTATCAATTGGAATTTTTACGCAAGCAGCATCATTTACATGGTTAAAAATATATTGTGCTGTGCGAGAGCATGGTGAAACGGATTCGCACATATCCATGTTCCAGTCTAAGGAATTCATTTATCTATTTCTCGAAGCAAATCTCTCCTGTCGCTGGTATATCATGTGGAATGCGATAATTGGTGTATAAATTGGTCATTTCGTAATTGTGTACTTTAAATGCTTACGTTGAAATTGTTGATGTTTAATCAAATGGTACTTCAAGTTATTATAACAAATTTCAGTCGACAGGCTGTAAAATTTCCTATTTGAGGGATAAATTAAGGAATCAATAACGCTCTGCAAGTACAGTGCCCGTCACTGACCTGTGTACATTGTTTACTGACGTCCGAGATATTTATTTTTCTGTAAGATACTTTACGCAAGTTAATTTTTTTAAACCATTTTACTTGTGAAAAACGCTTTCTCACTGTTGGACTCCATTGTCTAGTCTAAATTCCAAACATCGTGCCACCCAGCTAATTGCATCTGTATGACTGGGTGAGGTTGATAGATGACTTAAATTTTACACTGGAGAAAAAAAGGTAGTTGGGGTGTCATGGGAATGTAGAAATTTCAGGGCCATCTTGGATAAAACTTGCACAACTGGCTTTTATTAGTTGAAACGTCATTTACTTTGTCTGTAATCAGTCCATCAAAAGAAACAAGCATAATTGGTTAGTCTTGTGAACCTGAGATATTAAGTCATTCATTAGATTTGCCACTTGCACTTTTTCCTCCTTGTGATGTACCAGTAACCACTGATACTGTACCACTTTGAGTTAAAGGGGAATTAGTTCCTGACATCACACCACTACCAACTACAGATGTAGCTGCACTCCCAACAACAGCTTGATTTCCTTCACCAGATTCCAACTGTTTCAGTAATCGGAATAAAGCAGCTGCCTCTCGAATCCAGCTGAACTCTATACAAAATGCTTGCACTTCAATGAATAATTCCTGAAAGTAAGGGGAAAATGTTTAAATGTCTAAATGTTTGCTATGTTGTTCCAGATTACATATATACATATAATTGTAAAGGTTTATGTTGGATGATTTGTATTTATTACTTATTTAAAAAGGTCGAAGTGAAACTAACTGTAACTCTTGACTAACTTGCTAGTGAACCTATTTGAGAGTTTAATAATAAAGAAACAAGTTTCATGTTTGCAAGTGTTTCATTTAACACCTATGCATAAAAAGTTGACAGATTCAATTAAGAATTATTTTGTGATTTCCAAAAACTAGGCAAAGTTTGAAGTACATCTTAAAGTTAATAAATGAATCACACCACCTTACATTTTATGATCATAAGGTCATTTTGTGGGTTGTGGTAGTCCAGGGGGTAGCGCGTTGGACTACTGACCGGAGGGTCCTGGGTTCGGTTCCTGGGCAAGGCACTTAGTGCACCTGCAGCTCCACCATACTCCAGAGCTAGGTGGTTTTTCAGGTACCAGATGTTCCTGTGAAACCATAACTGGAAAAGGGAAGGAACTGGCCCCCCTACCCTGATGTGTGAATATTCACATGCCATTGGACTTAGCACTGGGTGAACTCTACCAACACCTACTAAACTGACCTTCGGGTTGATCATTTATGGTTTAAGGTCATTTTAGCAAAATCATGCCAACTGCCTACAGAATTTTCCCATATATCTGCATAAATTCCTATTTATCTGCTTCTTCAAATGGACCCTTCCTTCAAACAATCAGTCGAAAAACAAAACTTCGAGACTTCAACAAAACAGTCGAAATTATTAGGACTCTTCATTATTTCTACTGCTTCTCTTATATGTTTTGGAAGATAATGTTTCTCTCTTGCCAGCACTCTTCCTTGGTCAAACTCAATCGTGTGTCCAGGTTCCGACCATGCATGTTCGACAGTTGCAGAGAGTCGGAACTGTTTCTTGCCTATGGCCCTTTGGAGCTCCTTAATTCTGCATCTAATGGATCTTCCTGTTTGGCCGATATTGGACTTCCCTCATGTGCACTTGATCCCATATACTCCATAGATGAGACCAGGGATTCGGTCTTTAGGCTTGGAGGTGATGTCGCTGATTTGTCTTGCTGTGGAGAACCTAGTTATTTTATTATACTTGCAGCCCACTTTCCTTCCAAGATCAATCAACATAATTTGCCACCATTGACATTTCCTCAGTTTCCTGGATGTGCTTCATTATAAAATATACACTAGGTTTTTGTCTTTCCTGAAGTTGAGCACTAACCTCTGACCCTCTACTTATTCTCTCTCTTCATCATGACTTATATAAAGTTGCTCCTTGGAATTTTCAGTGTATATTAATTGAAATATTGTTTGTCTTCTTTAATCATATTTATTTTTAGATTGATTAATACAATTCACTGATTTGCATGAAAATTCTCCGGTTATATGTTTTTTTATATAATTGCTTGAAAGAATGAAAATTTTTAAATATATTGATATTTAAAAAAACTATTGTTTCACTATCAGCCATCTATAGTGATCAAACTAGGTTGTGAGCTCAAATAAATATGTATTCTTTAACATAATAAATAAATTACATACTAAATAAATGTAGCTGTAAATAAACTTATAATTAAACTAAATCCTTAGTAAACTATAAATAAATAATAGAAGTTAGTTACAGTACAAGTACATTTAGTCAATGAAATGATTATGTCTGACCCTGTGAGATTTCTGGATCTGATAAAACCTCCAGAATAAAACTGTAATTCAGGTCTGCAGTCACAGTAAGCAAAGGAAGATAATAGAAGGAAGAGCACACTTGAACAAAATGAAGTGTTTTGTTATTTTGGTAACAAGACCATCAAATGTGGAAGAAATAAGCGGGATATGTTAGACGACTATGACAAACATAAAGCTTTCTACCAGTAATACTAACAGTAAATACTACCAACATAACAGTCCAACCTTAAGGAAGTAGTTCATTAACATGTGGAGTACCAAGGATTTGTTTATTTCAGCCTGTACTAAATATGAAATCTTTTTAGTAGGTTTTCCACCACATTAGGTAGTAGAAATCCACAACTACGAACATTTTGAAGGCCAATTAGCTCTAGTAGTCTAAAATTGTTGGTTCAAATTTAAGGATATAGTGTGAAATTTTAGTATGTATTATTAATGACTGACAATTATTTATCAATATATTGATAATTGTAGCCAGATGATAACAATGTTGAATACCAGTAAGTTTTGCTTGAATTAGGAAAAAGGTTACCTTGGTAAACAGAGGCACAAGTCTCGAGTAAAAGTGTGAAAAACCAAAATAGTATTTGAAAATGTTTGAATGTGTTGTGCTTGAAGCTGTGTCTTAAAACTTCCTCTACAAACATTGAAAATTATTTTGCATATTTATTAAAGGTAAAACACTCACCCTATCTATCATTTTAAAAACACCTGCACAGCTAGCATATACTGTTATGGTAAAAATACATATCAGAGGTTAAAAGGTGAATAGGAAAAGGAAATACTAACCTGGACATTGATAATCTTGTTTCTAATTAGTGATTGTAGAAATACACATACAAGGCGAACAAGTCTGTTCTGCATGTATCGGTCCTTAATCGTTTCACAAGTGGAGATGCAGTTAGAGATATATAAATGAACAAACTCCGTGGGCAGGTCAACAGTAGAAGTCAGCCTAAAAGATTCATATTAATTAGAAAAAACATGCATTAGGAGAGTGAATTATCAGAAAATATGTAATTAATGCTAAATTAATACTGCATTAATCAATCAATATTAATATTTTCTATCATAGGTGTGTCTACATTTAGTTGCATGCATCCAACTATTGCTAAAATCATGTACAGTTCTCTAGTTTGGTCACCAGTGCTTTATTTTACGTATCTATTTCCTTACCTGTTGACAACTTCCATGGAATGAACAGACATCTCCATATTGACTAATACACTGAAATATTCAGTTATTTGACTCGACTGCATCAATTTTAGAAGAACGTCAATAGCAATAAGTGGGTTGTTTTCCACTAAGTCAGGTAACTAAAATGTAGAAAGAAGTACATGGTTAAGGTTAATATTACATGTGTTACAATGAATTTCATTGTTTATCTAGAGAGTTCAATAAAAATGAGACAAAGACCTACAACACCATTACTTCTAAGTATGAGTGTTGACATATTGAAATGAAATACTTTACTTTTTAATTCCACACACACTTTGTATCCCTCTCACTCCCCCTCCTAGACCTACCACTCTTCCAAGTTAACGACTGACACCATAACCTCTTACTCCTCCACCCTCCCTCTCTGATCAACCCCCCCCTCTCTTGATCAGAAGGTATATAAACCAAGCGTGCTTCTAGGAGGACCACCTGATGGTGACTTTCAACGTCGATACCTGGATCGTGTTTTTAAATAAATTGTGTGGTTAAGTGTTCATTTCAATATGTTATGCAAATTCCATAAAGTTACGTCTGAGACAATAAATTTTATGAGTGCTGACCTCATAACATTTTCAATGATTCTTTTGGAATAGATGAAATTCCAAGATTTCCCTTATTTCTCTTATTCCAAAACATTCAAATTTAGACCGCTTTATCAAGTTTTATTTGCCTTGCTAATTTGACAGAATACCATCTCCATGTCCTCCTGTGGTTGATATTTGAATGGAAACTATGAGAAATAAATACACGCAGAAACTTCTTTCAGACTGAAAATATGAACCACAGAAATGATGAAATTCCTACTTTACATAGAGAATTTTTATATTTACCTGTTCTAACATATAAAGTGGATGAACATGCATATCAGAGAACATATCCTTAGGAACTTCACTGCTGACTAATTATTCATTACGGTAATGATTCATTTTTTCCATTTAAATAATTTCGGTGTCTTGCCAAAACTTGCTCTATTTGGTTAGAAAATACATTGCGTTATATTATAATCACAGAAAAATCCATACAATATCATCATCATCATCAGTATTTTCAATCCTAGTATTGGTTTATTGCAGCCCTCCATTCGCCTCTATTTAATGTCAATTCCCTCAATCCCTGATACCTTTTCTGTTTTACATCTTTCTTAATTTGTCCTTTGAACATGTCTCTTGGTCTTCCTCGTGTGATCTTTCCTTCTATTTCATCATATAATGTAAACTATAAAAATTAATAATACTAACATAAAAACAGAAATCAGTATTATTACTCTTCTACTTTCACTCTTTACTCTTCTGTTTCTGTTATGATAAGGACAAAAGTGAAGAAAATGAACATTTTTAGCTTTAAATGGAACTGCACCTGATGATGGAGATGAAGTTATTGCACTGTGACACAAATTAAGAGACAAGAGAGGGAATGACTATGAAGCAAAGTTCGAAACCATAGCTAATAGGGATTTTGTTCATGCAGTAATCAATGAGGATCAAAGAGAAGATGAAGGTGAGGGCAGGGAAGAGCCCAGACAGAAAGTGACCCAGACCACAGATCCCTCCTATGTCTAGGAGGAAGAGGCATGGAAGTAGAGAAACTGGCATGAATGAGTTAGTCTGATTGCAGGCTTGATTTTTTCTGTACTATTAATATTGTTATAACAAGTTTTTACTTTCTTTCTATGCATTCCTCCAGACTAGTGCGAATCTCTTCTGCTCAATACACATTTACCTACTATATTTTTGATATTGCAAAGGGATTTTCCTTTTGCAGTACCTCTTTTAATAAAATTTTTACTGTAACTCTCCATATCCCTGCACTGCTCTTTCCATCATGTTTCTTTCCCTCCACTAATTCCTAACCCTTGTTTATTACATCAGACAATACCATATACGCAGCAATAAAGTATTGTAGCCATTACCATTGCAAGAAGTTATTATGAAAGTAGTAAGGAAGCTGAAAGTTCTTATTTTGTTTCGCAGCTTGCATCTAAATGTTCACTTTTTAATGAAACACTAATTTCAATAGACACATCTGGCTTCTGCCTTTTTATTTTCAATTTTTTTAAACCATTTATATGAGAATTCACCAAAAATGTTTGCTTGGTCCCTTTTTTTATCATTATACTTTTCCTACTACCAATTAGCTTGGAAAGCCTGCTAACTATAATGGCTTTTTTTATTGTTAACACACCTAAGGCAGCAATTTTAAAGGCGACTTAACTGGATACCTCAGCCGATATGCTTTTTGATTGATCAAGGAAACCTATTTTCAGTCAACTTTGAAGATAAGTAGTTACCCATGGGATATTTACCTTTGCAGGGGTTAATCCAACATGGTAGACTAATTTTGGATCTGCATTGAGCTGCTCCAAAAGGCCTCCATGCTGGACAATTGTTAGTGCTGTCTTAAATGCATGGGACATGAGGTCTCGTGCTTGTGAAGTACTCCCAGTTCCTCCACTGGACACTCCAGTCCCACTCACCGACTCGAGTGCAGTTCCACATGATGATAGGGGAGCTGGGGCACAAAGCGTGATGTCATATGCTACTTGGTGCTCCCAAGGATCAGTGAGGTTGAGCCAAACCATCTGAAAATTTAAATGTTTAGGTGCATACAACTAATTGAGTAGCATCAGGCGTGATGTGGTGGAATTTGAACATAATGAATAATATTTTTTTCCAGTTGATAGGATTTATTTTACGACCAGGTTTCGATGAATTACAACATCATAGACCTGACAATGATGTAATATATCGAAACCTGGTCATAAAATAAATTCTATCAAGTGGAAAAGTGCTACCAAATATTATTCATAACATACAACTAATATCAGATTTTTCGTACAAGTTCCCTTCGTACCTTTTCTTTGCAAATTTTTGTTGAAAATATTTCTGATGGTTCTACAGGTCCTCAAGCTTCTGCACTTTATGGCCTAAGCTAAGGCGATGACACTGATAACGTCATGCATAATGCCATCGATAAATCCCATTTATGCACAAACTGCTTCATACCTTACTCATTACCAGAGATCATTCAAGCTATCACCTTTGATGACCTTAAACTGAGTTGAAACACTGTACCAGGTGATACGCCTGTGACCTCAACTATTTTGTGAACTTAGATTCATTGATCACTCAAAACCGTGTCATGGATTTTTTTAACCATTTGGAGGAAGTCACCTCCACTGAACATGCTAAATAATGTTCATCATTTGTGGATATATGGCCATATTGAAACTCATTTGCCCAATTGTAAACAGCCGCAAACACAGGAACAGATATGCCACAAACTTCAACCAACTTGGCTTTGATCTCTTTCGGTGTTAAGCCTAGATGAAGCATACATGTTCAATCACTAGAAAAAAATCATTTTTTTCATTTTTCTAAATAAACTAAAGTTTGTTGCTTCAATGACTATAAAATGAAACCATGCGATGGATTTCACTCAAACTTTAACGGCAGTCTACTGGGAGATGAGGCTTACTAAAAGCAAACCTTTTCCATGTACCATATCTTGGATTTTCTAAGGAATCATTGAATGACCCAAGTAGTTCCTGATTTCTCCCTTTGCCCGTTTATTTGATCTCCAGTGGTCTCCTCAGCATCAAATTTCAAAGGCTTCTCTTCTTCTTTACCTGCTTTTCCAATATTTCACATCCCTAACACTTTGACAGCCACACTACTCATGAATGACTTTCTATATTACTTTTTGTTTTCAAGTTTAACTTGTTATATCTTATATTAAGTCCACCTTGTTATATAGTCATGATATGCATTTTCAAAATAAGGATTTAACATCATCAATGGCTTTAAAATTTGTGGCTTTGTGATGATTCCCCCTTATGATTACCTATGAAAGACATTTCATTAAAGATGCACATAAGTCAAGAGATAATTGTAATCAAATGTCATGAGCCCTTCTCTACTAATAATTTTTGGCAAAAATGAACCATTTTCCCTTCCACCTAGCTCATCAATTATTCTGAGAGAAAAAATTTGCCATCTACATTCACCACAGTCACCATTCTTCTTCATACAAAGAATATCAAGGTTTTTTAGGGAGTTTTAGCTCAACTACAATAATTTTTGGCATTTATTTCATGGATAAATAAAGGAAATTAAAATACCTGAATTTTATTCTAAAAAAAATTGGAATTTCCTAGCAGCCTGTCATCTTGTTGTCGCAAAAATCAATAACATACACTAAAATAAAAAAATCTCAAAAATCAAGCACAAAATTCTTCACCTCATCTTCACAAGGATGCAATGGAGGGGCTAATCGAAGAAATTCTGGCCGGTAACTCTGTTCCACCATGGCAGGCCTCTGGCCAGGCCCTGGAAGCAAAAGAGCCTCAGCTACTCTTCGTGTTGCCATTCCCTGTTCAGCAAATATTCCAGGTAACACCCTAGAAAATTTCAGAAGCTATTTAAGTGCACCAAGATTTAACTTAAGATGTGATTACTTCAGATTAATATAAAATAATTCTATGCAGGGTTCTATTTTTACATTTGAGTAAAAAAATCAAGAAGTTGATAAGTCCTAATGCCTTACCCACTGGATTGTAGACGAGAAGGATCTGAATCTGGGAGGAGGATTGGGATAGCTGCTCTGCTGGTGTGTGGAAGCTCTGATTGCCTTTCCGCTAATGCTAGTTGGAGACCAGTCATATCTAAAGGAACCGAAGCACCAGTTCCACCTGACCCTGACTGGGCCACTTGTCTTGCTGTTTTATTCAAAAGCTGGAAATATACAATGTTTTCTTTTCATAATTGCATATCAATATTTATAATCTAAACTTTGTGTGACACCATTAGAAATTTGCAACAGGGGTGAATGCTCATGGAATTACATAGGATCCTTCTTGTTCCATGGGAGATTGTAGCCTAATTAAACTTTCTAGAAATACATAAAAAATAAGGATTTAACAACAAGTTGTCATGGAGAAAATGCTGTAGTGTTATAATAATTATTTTTTTCCTGACAGATCAATGGTAACAGACTTCCAGCTCTTCATCCCACACAGTCAAATATTCTCATGCTTCTAAGAAAAGTCTGGAATTTCAGCTGTAAGTTAATAAATGATAAAAATTCAATGCATATTTTCCATTTTGCAAGTAAAACTTAGGGAACGATGATTTTTTCAGTTACTTTTAATGATTTCAAATCTCATATGTTTTTGTATCTAATTACAGTTTTCATTAATGCAAAAAAATCAATGGCATGTAATCTAACTACTGCTGATGATTATATTTCATTTACTTTGACTTCTAATCGTTACACTTATTCAGATTTTAGCTTGACTTGTAATGTACAATAACAACGTTATATCTGAGCAATAACTACTCTAAGGGTTATCTGTGATTGTATGTATCCAGTTTTTTTATCTTTCTTCCTGGACAAGTACATATGCACATAATATTTTTTTCAACTTTTGCTTTTATTGTCACCTGATTCTGTTCATTTTCACAAGATGCAAATCTTCCATTTGAATAAAAGATGTGAAATTAATACTCACTGAACTATATATGAGATGTTGGGAACTTCTTAAAATTTAGGAGCACATAAGGTAAGTAGAAAATATTTTCCACATTTATTAATGTGAATGGAAATTCAATTTTAAATCATGATCATATTCATTGCCTTGTGTCTTGGAAGAAACTTTATGTTGCATTTAATCAATTTAATGAAAAGATAAACAAACTTCACAATTCTGGTAAAATATTTACAGAATGTTTGGCATACTTTTACTAATAGTTGGTCAGTCCTACTTTTTTCGTTTCTCAGTTTTGAGAGTTCTGGTAAATGGATAAGGATCAATATATGTACAGTTTTAATATTAAAAAAACCTTAATCATCTTAGCAATTGTTACATACTAGAATTTGTACACATGGTTAATGAGAAGTTTCATAATATTGCAAAACCTTGTATAAAATTTTAAGTTTCAAAGTTAAAAGATAACTGTACACAATTTATAGATATGAATGTATGACATGATAATTTTTATATTTATGCACACATTTATCGCATAAACCCATGTGGATTTCAGTGATAATTACATGCTCCTTGGTAGCTTAATGTTCACGGCATGGGTCCTGTCCTGCAAGTCACAGGATAATCGCTCGAGTCCCAGTCAAGGAAACTTTTTTCTGCTTGGAATCTGCACACCCTTCCACCATCCCCACTAACTTGGTGAACACCCCCCACATAAAATTCACCACCCATGGAGAACTCCACTCTTACCCACCTCTGCACTTTTCCATCATTCCCAAAATTCATGAAACAAATGTCACTGGCTGTCCCATTGCCATAACTTCCAGCTTCAAGAATCTCCAAATCTTTGTTCATCACCAACTTCAACCATTCCCTCCCTTCCTTTGCCAATGAAACAAACCATTTCCTCAAACTCTTGAACTCAGCCACACTTCCTTCTCAAGACACTGCAATCACACTGGTGACCATTGATGTCACCTCTCTGCACATATTCATGCTGTTGGTTGACTTTGAAGTACATCACAGTTCCGAAGAGTTGTTAACTTTCGGCAATTTCTAATGGCTAAGACATACACACTGCTTGCATTTAAATTCAACCCTTCATGTATGTTCAACTTCAAATTATAAAATTAACACTTTTGAAAAAACTGGCTAGGCTCCATTGATACTATTTCTTAGAGATAAAAGTGTGATGGGTTACAAGGCTTTAATTTCTTACTTGAAAGCTTCCATTGTGTGATTCTGTTGAAGCTCCATGTCTTATGAGATTTCTTCCAAATTAGTCCACATTTCTGGCAAGACAGTTTTCTTGGTGTTACTGTTTTCAGGTCAGAAGTGCTTAATGGTGGCTTTTGCCCATCTTTTTCCAAACATGGGTTAAACAAAAACTCAACCAAATAGAGTGCATCTGATTGCATAGGAAGCCATTGGCCATTCAGAGTGCACCGGATCATATGGGAGATGTATATAGGGTAGGCAACAAAATGCCATCAAACATTTCTGAACTGATGATGCCAACTGCACAGCCAACAAATCTATTGTCCCGGAGATTGACCTTTGTGAACTAAAATCCCAGAGCTTTTCAAAGTTAGGTGTTCTCATGCCCATAGAATTTACTTAGCATTTCAATGTTTATGAATATTTATAAGTTGGAATAAATAATTGAATTTCACTGATTGTGTCTCATATATTTGAATTCCAACATCAGCATAAGGTAGCAATATAAATAAAGATATGAAAATATTAGTAGTGTATATGACTAACATTCCCAGAGTTTTTGGTTACATTTGAAGTAATTGTAATACACTGGTCTTTGTTATAAACTACTTCTCTGGAAAGGTTTTTGCTTCAAATCTATTACATTTGCACTGAGAAATTGTGCTATTAATATTTTTTGAGCATTTTAACCCACACTGAATCTAAATTACCTCTTTTCCACCCATTCCAGTGATCAGCTGAGCTAGGAAAGTTTTTTCAACCACAGTTAGCCTGGGAAGTTGACCAGCATATTCCAATCTTCTAGTAGATGACTTTTCTTTGTCATCAGGTGGATGCTGAAATAATGGAGGGACAACACAAAATAAGTAATTTTAAGTTATTGCAGGACAAGTCACAAACACTAGGAAGATGGATCATTGGGAAAATCCTGGGTCCACTATTTTCTACAAAAGTATTGAAATTAAAATGTAATGATAAAATATATCAAAATATAGAAAATATAAAAAGAAGGAGGACAGTTTTTTTTGGAATTTATGCAGGATGAATGACACCACATTAAAAAATAGATCTTCAAATATCTCCGGGAAAATAAAACAAGAAGAAGTTGGATTCAAGTAAAAAAAGACAGGTTGAAATACCATAAAAAAGAAGAGTTGAAAAAGGAAAGACTTTTAGGAATGAAGTGTAGTAACTGGAGGCATTCCAAAGGTGGAAGAGATAGAGAGAATAGAAGCAGGCTCAAAGTGGACTGAAGATATAAAAAAGGGTGTCCACATAAAGGGGAAAGAATACTGAAGGAAAAGAAAACAACAAAGCAGAAGAAAATGGCATGAGCATATGGCCCATAGATGTCACTGTCAAAGGGAAAAGAAAATGGAAGGAAACATATACAAAATATATATCGAACTTACAAAGATATATGTGCAGTGGAAATGCATAGACACATTTATGACACATTCCTTCCAACAAAATTAATAAACACTTTCACTTGCACCTTAAGTATTCAATATTACTGCTGCATTCATTACTCTCTGTAACCACACAATACATTGGTTGAAAAAAGAAAGAGTTAATCTGTAAAAATTAGATAAAAATGAAGCATGACATCAAGTGCATAGTAACAAAAAACATTATATAACACCAGGGACTAGAGTAGGGCACATCAAAAGATAATTTAAGGCACAATACAAAATTATTACACAAAATTTTTATCTTCCAAAATAAGATGAAAATAAATTAAAGCATGTAGTGATATATTTATACTCTCCCTTATTTCTGAGTATCTGAATATTTTTAGCATTTATCAACAGGAATTTTTCTAGAACCCTCTGATGTATCATAAGCTATATTTATCATACTTAGGACTAAGAAAAGATATCCCTACATAAATATCACAAGTCAAACATACAGTAATTTAAAGCAGTGCATACTACTAAAGCCTTTATGTAAATAAGAATTAAAGAACGAGGGATTATTTCTGTAAAATGTTATGATGAACATTTTCTCAATTGTAGGCATATGTAATTACATGCTATCACACCACCATAAAATATGTCAACATTTATTAGTTATTCATGCAGTGGAACCTTGCTTAGTAAGCACCTCACACAATGAGTAATTTTCAGAGCACGCAAAATATATTTTTCAAAATAACTTGCTTAACAAGTGACATTTCACATAATGAATGATGAGGAGAAAGGAATTATTTCTAGATTGATTGCCAGCCAGCTGCTTCAGCCTGGGCTTGAGCACTTGTTCTGCTAGCCCAAACTTGCGTTCAGACCCATCATTTTTATTTTTTGTACAAAGTTTAATAACCCTAACAAACATGTCCCTGAAGAAAAAAAACGCAATATGCAAAGTTATGCATTCTAATTATGAAAGGTGGCTTCTCATGCGGATCAACTGAAAGCAATTGCGATTCGACACTATCAACGAGAATACTATTTGTGAGAAGACACACATGATTTTCTTCTTACTCTCAAACTAAAACCCTATCTGGAAAAATTAAACGCTTAGATGAGGACCACAGAAATTAAATGATTTCGCCTGCATCTCAGAATGTCAATTTCTATGAACATTTTATATGAAATTACACATTTCAGTTTTTAATTACCCAAATTTTCTTTAGACGAAGATAAGAAAGGAGACCTCCCAATATTTTCTAATATCAACCAGTGGTAGTGGCACTTGGGATTTTAATGTTCTTCAATAACTAATATCATGTCAACATAAAATTAAGATACCTGAGGGCCAACAATAATACAAAATAATTTCCGACAGAGTTTGGGTTACCCATAAAGTTAGCTTCCTCCAAGAGCAACTAGGTAAGCTAAAAGGCACTAATTAACGCCTTAACTTGGATCAATTCTGTAGTACACATTATTTAATACTATATAATTAACCTCAGAGTAATATCATGGGTTTCATATACAAACCAATAAATGAACAAAAGCTGATGCAAATGGATTCATCGCCACTGGTTCTCCCCGATACATTTCATGCAAGAGGGTAATGGCAGCAAGCCTCTGGCTGGGCCGGGGAAGCAAATCTGATTGCTGCAATAGGAGTATGAGGGCACATCCCACTGGAAATTGGGGAAAAAAAGGTTTCATTACTCAAAAATTAATTATGAAAAATAATAAATATTAAGTCCTTTTAAATGAGATTTTGACTCTCGCTGACCAAAATAAATAGATCCTTTCTCTAAAATAAACGCCGTCAACAATTTCAAAATAATTGAAGGAATCCATAATGGACAATACATACTAGGCTTAACCAAAAACACGGAAAGGTATCAAGGTAAAAATAATGCCCCCATACGCCAACTCTTTAATTTAATAATTACTTTTAAACTTAAAGTAAAAAGAGGTTAACTTAGAGAAATAATTTGGCCATAACTAAAGTCTGTCAATTTCTAAGAAAATTTCATAGGAAATTACAAATGTCAGGAAAAATTAAAGAGAACGTTCTTTTTATGAGATAATGAAAACAGAAATCCAAATATTTTCTTACATTCTGCAGAGTAATAAAGATACACTATTCCAGTGTATTCACTAAGAAATTCAGCACCTTTTGCTAACACAAAAACAGCCATATAATACTTATGAAGTTTATCCATTAAACAAAAAAATTTATCCTCAAGAGCGGCATCTGGACTACACAAAACTTTTTCTGTGTCCCGCTAAGTACTGTATGATACCCATTTTATGGATGACATACGTTTAATAATTTTTGACAAATTCATAAAGAAACCGACAAGAATCAACATAAAAGTAACATGCAAGAGACATTAAAAAAAAGCCAGTAATATTAAGTTCATCACCTTTAAAGTGGTCTTGCTTGTTAAAACATTGATGCAACTGTGATGCTAAGGATTCCAATGTTTGGGAATCCGTATTTTCTTCTGATAGCAGTCTTGAAAACAGAATGAAGAAAGAGTTAATTATAATTTTTTATAGGTAATTCACAACTAGTATCACTTCAAGAAATTCAAATATATGTAGTACCCTAACAAGGACGTCAACTCTTTCACGCTGAGGGACATAGCAGTGAATTACTTTGTTCCTGCAAATATTTCCTCTCATTTACATTGTGCCATCAATATACTAGCCTTAATAAAGTAAACATCAATTTTAAACAAATACATCAACCTTCGTGATGCCTTTTACGGAATGCGTTATGCAGATGTCTTTTGTTGTCATGTTTCATGTGGTGCTTTCAATTGGAGTCACAGTAAGGAATTGAAAAAAGGTACGTTTGCATGGTCTTTGCCAATTAATTGTTATTCGCATGACTTTATTTAATGGCACGTAGAATTTCCCTTCACTTCTTCATAAAATTAAATAATAATATCATATTTGTGAAACCATTCGTAATAATTTATAATGAAGGTAATTCAGTGGCTTGTTGTCGTCAATCAGACCAATACGTGCATATGAATACTATCCTATGCAAACACGCAGTTGAAATAGTTTATTTTTATATTTATGGTACATTATGCATTTATTGTTACGGTAAAGTGACGGGCATAAGATAAAACATTTGGACGTCGAATGTCAATCAGACTTAAATGAATTGCTTGAGTGATGGAAACGTTATTAGCACTTTACTCTGTGCGGTGATTGCAAAGACAATAGAAGTTAAAATTATTACTGTTATTGTGAAAAAATTGAAGGCATATTTGTCTTTTCCAATCGTTCTTTTCTGGTACTATTAGGCACTTCAATTGTTGTAGCACGAAGATCGTTACATAAATATATATTTTAAGATTCTGTTAGTCTTCGTTAGTGGAATTGCTACCAGACGGTGACTTCTCAGTTCCATCCGAATATTTTCTCAGAAAGTTTCCATGGCGGAATGATATGAACATGGCCTAGATGCTTGCAGCGCTCAACTGGCCTCTTCGCAAACTCGCTTGTGTTGTGCTTGTTATCATGTCCTCCGAGGTTTGATCCATCTCAAGTTCGATCAATGATTCGGTAAATCATTATATCGATATATCGTTGCTTCGACGACTTCAATTAAATTTTTCATATCTGCTCAGTGAACGCCTTTGAATTGGCATAAAAGCTTGATAGAATTCATAATGTCAGTGGTGCTTCAGGATGTATGGAAAGATATTACCTCAAATGTGTTGGATCCCGTGAGTGAGGAATGGTGGACTCTTATGAAGAGGAAGTACAACGACGAAATGAGGACATACCATAATATTGACCATTTGGAGAAGAAATTTCTTCACTTCGAAACAATTAGGTCTAACTTGCATAATGCTGACGCTGTTGCACTAGCTCTATTCTTTCATTAGTAAGTACATTGTAAGAGTATCTGTGAGTGTGCATCTTTCTTAAAGTATAATTATAATAACTTCTGGCATTTTTAGTTTCGAGTACGACCCTAAATCAGTAGATAACGAGGAAAGAAATATTCACATGTTTGAAAAATTTGCAAAAGAGGGCGGAATTCCTAAGGTAAGGTGTCCTTTTGCTGCAAATATATCATGGCTTCTCGTATTCAGCTCGCAATATGTTATTAGATTATTTCTACTCATTAGGGTAGTCCAATGCATTTGGCGGTAACAAACTTGTTAAAATCGTCCGCCACTCATATTACGGAAGAGCATAAAACGGAAGAAGCGTATGGAATTGAGGATGAGCATTATTTCCTTGATTTAGACATGGTGGTACTCGGTTCTCCACCGTCGATGTATGATGAATATGTTCAACAAGTCAGACAGGAGTACACCTTCTTACCGGACAAATCGTACTCAAATTTACGACTCAAGGTATTTATTATTTATCACCGATGTTTAAAGACTGTAGAAATGTGTCACGTATGGGTTAATTTTACAATCTTACATTTCGGTTTTGCTTTCTTCAGGTTTTGCAGACATTCTTGCAGATACCAAATATTTTTGCTACACGAGAGTTTCGCGATAAATTTGAGCAACAAGCTAGACTGAATATAAAAAGAGAAGTGGAGAGTTTAAAGTTGTGATTTTATAAACGTTTTACATGTGTACCTTATTGTGCATTCCTTTACGAGTATGACTGGTATAGCGCGATTGTATTTATACACTGTGGATGTATCACTTAGCTGTGAAAATGTAAATTTTAGAATTCATGTTGTACATGTCTACTGTTTGTGTTATTTCATATTTATTGATGTGATGGGTACAATCAAACTCTTGCTCTCATGATAGTATTTACTTTAATTTATTATGGCTATATTTTTATACATTTGCTTGTGAATTATATTTATTAGAAATTATTCTATATTTATTTAGAATTGTTATATGATGTGTTAAATATTGCTTTAAGTAAAATGTTGTGAATGAAGAGAATCATGATTGCATGAAGTTATGATGTATAAATATGCTTTATTTTATGCAATAGTTAAAAATCACTTAGGTTTTTATATTCATCCTTGCTTGGATCAATAAATTATTGTTGTGAAATTTTGTTTATTTTTAAATGTTACACTTTCAATACCTGGTGATACTAGTTGCATTGAAATGACAGCATTTTCTTAGTATTTCATTCCTGATTAAGTAAATTCTTGAACCCTAGAAATAACTCTAATCTGAATCTCTCTCCTTAATTTCTTAAAAATAACTTTACTTAAGTTCATTTCAGGAGAATACAGCAATTGTGGGAATAATTATTCAGATTAAATTCTCATTAGTATTGGTTCTCCAGCTAGTATCAACATTACACGAAGATAAACATTTGCCCCAAATTCAAAAAATTACATTAAAGATACCAATGTACTTAATTTGGGTATTTTAAATAATTTTTTATCAAAGGTGTCACTCATTACCGAGATGTAACTCACTAATTTGCCTTTGGTATTGCCTCCATTGAACAAAGTAATCTTAACTTTTATGGTTTTTTTTCCTTTAAGATAGTGATTGGTGTATACCATGGTTTGTCAAATTCTATAGCATTATTATTTTTCGTTCGTCCAACCATTGTTGTAGCGGCTTTATTTTTTCGAAAGTATTATCGCACAGGGGAGGGGAAATTCTTTTTAAAAATCCCGCTTGAAATTGTGGAATGCGGGTCGAGGCACTTGCAGGATTAGTGTATCTGCGCCCTCGATTCTTTATTACTTTCCTTACCGATCTTTGTGGGACTAGCAAATCAATTAAGAGTTTATTCAAATGCAGTATGCATATGCAGTAGATCCCATGACAGTTACTCTATCGGAGTCATCCGATGATTATCGTCGAAGTGAAGAAATTTTGCAATGTAACGCAAATTTACTTGACAAGGATTCGAGCCCGAGTCCCCTCGATTTCCGGTCGGATGCTTTAACCAGTCATACCACCGAAGCATCCTATTGCAAATTGAATTTTGAAAGGGTCTTATATTGTTCCATGAGCGAAAAGAATGCTTCCTACTGAATCCACAGAAAACGAAAAGATAGAAGGAAGGAGGAACAAAATTATTACCTTTATTGAAATTGTTATACAACATATCCGTTGGTTTTGCAGTTAAGTTTAAGAGAAATATGAATTTATGTGATCTTTGCAAATGTGTGTGCTTTCAGCTGCTACGCAACATGGAAAATCCTTAGAATCACGTATCCTTATCCTTAAGATTTTCCCTAGAGTTTTCATCTTATTAAATAAAGTAGATAGAATGGTTTGAGGCGTCACTTTGTGGAAGCGATTCATATCGGAAAAGAAAATACTTTTTTCTTCCACATACCTTTTATTATTCACGATCTAGGTTTAGACTTAAGAAGTCATCATCAGATCCTGATGATGACTTTGTAAGTCGAAACCCAGGTTGTGAATAATAAAATGTGTGTGGAAGAACAAAGCATTTTCTTTTCCGAAATAAAGTGGATATTATTGGTACAGGAATTACGTAATGTTCGACGTGAGTGCTGTCGCAACAGTAGGGTTCTTATTTATTTTCACAGCTTGTAGGTATCACTTTTTGCTATATATATATATATATATATATATATATATATATATATATATATATCAGTATTTCTTTGTTTCTCATATTGCAAACTGTTATTTACCCGTGGAGATACGTATGTATGGGGCCTGCAAGTAATGGAGTATGACCTACTTTCCTATCGAGAGTAATGAAGAACGTAACTCAGTCTGGTGTACATTTTATCTGTCCTGTGGAAACTTGTCCGTCCGGTTGAGAAATCTACTTTGATGGACACGGAAATATTAACTTAACCAAAAGTGTGTTAGAATATTAAGTCCTATATCTGGCATGATCACCTTTGCACATAATCTGATTGTTATGGAAATTTCTGGTTTCATTTAAAATGTAATGTACGAGTTGATATTCTTGATTATTTGTGAACTTAGGAAAAAAGTGGAAGTACTTTTTAAATAATTGACTAAATGATAGAATACGAACTCGTGTGCAATTTTGTTTTCGTGTCTATTCCGAGCTTCATATTTCTTATTTAAAATGTAAAATTTTCGTGTGAAGTAGGGGAATCGGGATGGTGTGGTGGCTAACGTGCTGGCTTCCCACTAAGAGGGCTTCCAGATTCGGAAGCTGGAGACGGCAGATATTTTTCAGTGGTAGCCTTGAGGCGCTTTGTGGAGACCACTTTGAGTGAGTACGCCGTCCGTCGGATGAGACGTTAAACTGCGGAACCCTGTTCGTTAAGAGAAAGCTAAATGCCGATGCCGGGTTTCTCTCCACCCTTCCTCCTTTCCCATCCATCCCCAATGGCGCAAATGACCTTGGCTGTCGGTTTAAAAACCCTCTTCTAAAAACGACCACTACTCGTGTGAAGTAGTCGCGAAATACATTTACCAGAAAATATTAGATCTAATTGAAGCAGGTCCTTCCGGCTTTGGAAAAATTTGCTAGGCTTCGCAGCAAAGTACTCGGGTATGTTTTTTCAAACATTAAGTTAAACGCTGGGAAACGTTTAAGCCCATTCCACGGGCGATCTAAAATTCATTTGTGAGTTTCGCTCCCAAGTTGAAATCATCAGCGTGAAATGAGCATGTGAAGTTTGTTTTTAGCAGTTCATGCAGTCCGAGTTTGGAAAGTTCTCTGTCCCACGCATCAATTATTTGTCACGAGTGTGTTTGAGGGTGAAGTCCCTCTAAGCGTTTTACTCGGACCCATGGAGTTGTCTCGGAATTTTTTGCCCGGAGATAAATACTGTAGTCAGCTCAAATGCACGCAGTACGGATGCACTATTCACGTTACACGTGCTCCGTCTGCCGTGTTTGCGCTCGTGCTTTGTCCTCATCCTTGGGATATTATCATCGTGCGCATTAATTAAATAGACTGTACACTATGGCGTGCACCACGTGAGGTGTAGAGAGTAGGCGGCAGAATATAGATTTACACCGGCACTGCTATTCCTGTTCCTTCACGGGTCTACGCTTCTCTCCCGTACGAGATGCTGTGGTGAACTCCCCTCCCTCCTGCTGCCGTTCCACCCTGTTGCTACGCCACTGTGCGCAGGATGCTGGGGCGTTCCCGGAGAGAGGGAGAGAGAGCAATACCATTGACGTACGAAGCGTGGCGATGATTCGAATGAATTTCTATCCCAAACGTAAACCTAATACATACTAGACGTTCACATCCAATACACGGTGTACATCAGTTCACCTCTTTTCCCAGTCGCAGTTTTAGTAGACAAGGATGGCTCCCGCGATTAATCTCGAAAGGAGTCTTAAGGTTTAATTTTTACAGTGTAATATTAATCGATGTGGACTCCTTTTTATTTTTATTGGATTTATTTGAGTCATTTACGCGTTATTATTTCGGTCACAGCGTCCCTTTATGAAAGACAACTACTGCCTGACTTTAAACTACACACGTTATTGTTTTCGAAAGTTCCGCAGTGAAAGGAATAACATTTTTTCGAGGTCGCGTGTTACCACAAACACACATGCACACCAAACCCCCATGATTCCGCAATTTACTGTGGCGATAAACAATTCTATTTCTTGTCCGATCCCCATCCACCATTTCTCAAGTCTTGTGGGAATGGCATCTGTGAGATTTTCCGTCGACATATTACAGCTGTCAGAATCGGCGCTCTAACTTCCGGAACACATGCGAAAATATAATAATGGCCCCTCTACACGCTTGTGGTGGGCAGCAAGAAAAAGCTCCGACGGGCGGCAGTCACTTGGAGTAAGTTACTGAGGTGGCAGTTTCGTGCAGCCACTTCGGCGAGATCCTCTCGCCCGCGCACCGTCTCCTCCCCTTCTTTCTTTCCCGACTGTAGTTCTCTGCGTAGCGACCGCCCTGAATATATTAATACCTCCCGCTAAGACTATTTACTCAATTTGGGAAACGAATTTCTTTTCACTCGTAAACTATGTTGAACCGGAAATATATTAAAACCAAATTTCGAGAAAATGTCCATCACGTCGAATTAAGAGAAATACGTCAATTCCAGCAGTAATGACATTTTTGAACTAAAGTCTATTGCTAAATGGCTCTTAGAACCTCCCTCAATTACCTGAAAATTCTAACTCTTCAAATCAAATTATTCATCTATCCCTAATGTTGCCGATAATATCCTCGGCTGTCGGTCTCCTCCCCCGAGGAAACTGCTTCTATACAAGCAAATGATGCCTCTAGAGTATCGGGAATGTGGTATGTTGGTTCCACAAAGGCGCCGCAAGGTCGACTTTGGAAAGGTGCCTTGATGCCATGCGCCTCCACGCTCTTCGCCCTCTTTTCTCCTCACTGTTGTAATGTCTCAACTTTGTCTATTGCTATTCCTCTCTTTTGAGGAATGGTTTCGGCTTTGTTTGGGGCAGCTTTCTATGTATCGCGTGACGTTAATGATTTCCAACTTTGTTCTAGCGTGTCCGCGTCCTTCGTTTTTATCGTGCCCCCTCGTCATACGTATCGTTAACGGTTTTATTTTATCAAACATGTCGTGAATTGTATTCATCATTACTTGGAAAAGGTTTTCGACCCATACACCGCGTTAGTTGTTTTCTCGGTTGTAAAAGTGTCCATCCTTAGTTCTACTGTGCGCTGGTGGCGCTAAGAGTATGGCCCTACTTTCCCCATCCGAAGTTTTAGCAGGTGTAAATAAACTTGGACGTTGGACATGAAGTTTACCAGCCCACAAGGCAGCTAAATGCATTGTGCCCAAGACATTGATCGCGTGCAACCGGTCGATTTCCGTCGGATCTCCGAAGGTTATTCGCCCCCGCTGCCCGAAAGAATATTTAGAGCAGACTCTGAATAAAATACAACTGCATTTTGTCTTAACGCTCACCACCCTCACTCGCTTATGGAAATAAATCTCAGTCGTTAAGATGAACGTCGGTGGAGCTCCATATAACAGAAAAATTGTGTAAGCAGTCCTAAACTTATAAAGTTTGAGTGTCCATGCAAATAAATCATTTTCCTTGAAGGGCACGGCAAGGTCGTGGGATTTTCTCAGCTGCATTATAACAGTTTCATGAACAAATGATGACTTATTTCGATTCATTCTAAACCAAAGAGAACGTAACATATTTCTTTTTTTGCTCATCTGCTCACCCCAAAAATAATTTCTGCTTTCACTTTTGGATTTGTAATAGCTGAAGCAGTGCTCGGCTGGAGTGCACCTTATTAAGAGTGAATACTACCCTAGTTGTCATCTGTCGACAAAAACTAACCAATGGCTGTGAAATGAAGTCATACCCGGTTTCCCTAAAAGCTGTAAACTCTACCCATTTACCCTAATGCCTCCCGTAAGGGCGCAAACATCCTCATCTGTCGGTCGGTTAGTATTCTTAAATGTACATTTAGCGCAGTAATTCCCCTAAGCTGCTAGCAAATTCCAATAAATATTTGGCATTAAGAAAATTTCTCGGCTAGGGTTCAACCGGATGCTTTCGGAGACTTCCAGATTTGAAGCCGGGACCATTCGAAAACTCTTCCCCCGCTAATATAGCACGCGTCTGTCGGTGTGGTCATTCTGATAGAATGTACGACCGTAAGTGCGTGGTGGATGTTCGGAGGCAAACGGCAGCATGTCTAACACATCGCTGTTTTCATTTTTCTTGTTCAGAGCGAATGGGGGGGATAATATTGTAGCTCGTATTGGTTCTTGTCTAGAAGTTCTTGCCTTATATTCCTAAAGATGATCATTTGGGTGTACACTCCAAGCGATAGCATCAGAAAAGTGTTTCATTGCAAAATATATTTCATTTATATGTATTATTATAGAGCTATCGAGAGATTTTAATTTTTAATCAAAGCAATCTAATTATCATTCATCTGTTGGCCAAAGAAGAATACAAGAGGGATACCGGTCATGCTTGATTTTATAATTATTGAATGCATGAGAGTTATCGTTTATTTCACGATGTTGTTTATTTACTTCATTCGCAGAAGGAATGAATGCAAGGGAATCGGAATTGTACTTAAGAGACTTGGGTTTGGACGTACAAAGCCATCGTTGGATCTGATTGAGTCACCTTATTATGACATTTTCAGGACCCAAAACTGTTTTATGTATTTATATGAAAATTTTTAAAAATTTTTTCGCGTTTAGGTTGCTATTAAATTGACTCTCTGTTTAATATCAAACATTCGCGGAACTTAAGATGTATTGCGATATTCATGGATTTTCAATTTGCTTCGTAAAAACTTTTCACAAACGGAATAAGTCTCTAAAAACGATGTCTCCTCATTGAGACTTAATCGTGCCTTAACAGGTGAAATATGATCGTTATATTGGTAAGATTTTAACAGTGGAAGGTTAGAGAAATCCTCTTGTGCCAGGAAATATAAGAAAACTAAGAAACATGAAATGGAATACGGCGGAGGAACGCGAAATTTCTCTACTATTTCCGTAGTATTCCTGAAGTTTATGCTAAAGGCAATATTGATGCAAACAGCAATAGAATCAAGGGGATCGTAGTGGTTAAAATTATATATATATATATATATATATATATATATATAAAACACACAAACAGTCGGATAATAAATATCCCACAAACAGAAACATAAATGAAGGACACACAGTAGATGACGCTTCGACGGCACCGCCGTCGTCATCAGAATGCCGTTGTCGGGGAAGAGCGGAGAGGATATGTGCAGAAGGGTGAGGGAAGGAGAGGTAAGGGACCAATAGGAAGGGGACAAGGTGGTGGAGGGGAAATGTAGGCAGCATTGGATGAAATCAGTGGGCTTGGTTCAGTCCGGGGGGTTTAAAAGACTGGAGCACCCAGGTATATGTATAATCTGGCCGGAAGACTTTGTGAGATCGGTGTTACTTCCTCTTCCAAAAAAGGAAAAGGCTACATCATGTGATGATTACAGAACAATAAGTTTGATATCCCACGCAGCTAAAGTTATTCTCAGGATCACCAACAAAAGGATAGAGAGTAAGGCAAATGATTACTTAAGGAAGATCAATTTGGGTTTAGGAAGGGAAGAGGTAAGCGCGATGCCATTGCACTAATGAGATCACTAATCGAGAGGAATATAGAATACAATCAGGACATTTTTGCCTGTTTTGTGAAAAAGCGTTTGATAGAGTGAATTGGGAAAAATTAATGCGTGTATTGCAGAAAATAGGAATGGATTGGAGGGACAGGAGACAGATCCGCAACCTGTACATGTCTCAGACTGCTCAGGTGCGAGTGGGGAACGGAGAGTCCGGATGGGCAGTGTTAGGAAGAGGTGTAAGGCAGAGTTGCCCATTGTCACCGGTGCTGTTCAACGTATATGTGGAGGAAATGATTAAAGAGGTATGGGAAGAACTGGAGGTAGGAATGAAGGTCGGAGGGGAATTCGTTAATTCGGTTAGGTTCGCTGATGACCAAGCATTAGTTACTCAGGCAGCCAAGGGGTTGCAAGCACTGCTGAGTGAATTGGAGGTTCAGTGCGATAGACATGGAATGAGAATCAATATTAATAAAACAAAGGTTATGCGATTATCCAGGAAGAAGAAGGCTAAGCTAAATATTAAAATAGGCGGGGAAAAAATAGAGCAGGTAGAACAGTTTACATATCTCGGGAGTGTTTTGGACCAATACGTTCAAAGTAGAAGGGACGTAAGGAGAAGAATGCGCTAGGCAAGGAGGCTTTCTCAAGGAGGAGGGAGTTGATGATGGGGACGTCGAGTAGGGAGGTTAAGACAAGACTCGTAAAAACTCTGATATGGAGTGTAGCTGTACGGCGCGGAAACGTGGTCACTGAAGCAGGAGGAGAGACGT
This sequence comes from Hetaerina titia, assembly GCA_037158775.1. Classification (NCBI taxonomy): domain Eukaryota; kingdom Metazoa; phylum Arthropoda; class Insecta; order Odonata; family Calopterygidae; genus Hetaerina; species Hetaerina titia. The sequence continues at coordinate 8,666,476 of CM073773.1, read as the reverse complement.
AGATTGGAGGCTTTTGAAATGTGGGTGTGAAGAAGAATGGAGAAGATGAAATGGACCGAAAGGAAAACAAATGAGGAAGTACTGGAGATGGTGGTTGAGGAGAGGGGTTTGTTGAGAGAAATCGTATGGAGGCAGGAAAAATGGATGAAAGGCGTATTGAGCGGTAGTGGAATGTTGAAGAAGGTAATAGAGAGGAGAAGGGAGGAAAGAAGTACACAGAGATGAAGAGGGACCTGATATAGATTAGTTTGCTTGGTGGGGAGTTACAAAATGTTTATTTGATACTTGTGTTCATCCGAAAACCTACCTTAACCGGTAGATTGCCTAATAATAATAATTATATATATATATATATATTCATTCAAACAGAAATAGGTATAAGGAAAGGGGATAGGAAAACACATAATAGGCGAAGACAGGACATGTGGGGAAGGCGGTTTTTGAGCAGATCACGAAAGTAAAAATATTTCCCTATGTGTTTTCCTATCCCCTTTCCTTATACCTATTTCTGTTTGAATGAATATTTGTGCGCCATATGGCGGGATTTTCAAGTTTGAATATGTATATATATATATATATATATATATATATATATATATATATATATATATATATAATGCAAATGGACTAACTAGTCGACACAAACACAGAAACATATAAAAGAGGGACTCACTGGTTCTCGAATTTTTGGTGGTGCAACCGCCTTTCTCAAGAGGAATATATATATATATATATATATTCCTCTTAATATTAAATATATATATATATATACATACATACATACATACATACATACACACCCAGTCAAACACAAAATCCCGCCATACGGCGAACAAATATTCATTCACATAAAAATAGATATAAAGAAAGGGGATAGGAACACTCTTGAAGGACGAAAACAGGAGAGGTGGGGAAGGCGGAATCAAGCAGACCACGAGTGCATATATGTATTTAGTATTTCATTCCTAGGATTGGTTTACTGCAGCACATATCTTTCCATTCTACTGTATTTGAATGCGAGACAAGGCTGCACATTCTAGGGAGAATAATGTGGTGGTTTCCCTTTGCCTTTCCCATCGTAGTACTGCAGCTGATTCATCTGATGACGACCTCCAGCTTTGAAAGCACGCTTAAATCCGTGTTCTTCCGGATTAAGACTTTCCTATTCCACAGATAAAAACGCATCATGAAGCATGAGAGCAAGGACAACGTTCGGTGGGAATATTTTAATTTCTCAAGAAGGAAAAATTCTTAAATCAGAATTAATCAATTTTGAATGATAAAATATTGTTAGTATAGCTATTTAAGATTAAAATAAGTGTACAACTTAAAAATATCTTTTAACTCATTAATAATCATGTAAATTCCGGATTAATAATATATTTTCATATTTAATTCGAGTGGGCCAACTGTAATTACTGTAAACAGTAAACAATTTTATCACCAGGCACTGGAATATTATCATTCAATACCCGACCGAAAAAGAATAGTATTTTCTGTAACAAAAGTTGCTTCCTCTTCATCGTCTTGCCGTATCTTTACAACGGAATCACATTTTTGCTGAACATTAGAAGTAGAAATTCCTTGACCCCATGCTCTTGGGGTATCCAAAATTCTGCCTGCTGCCAGGGATGGACGTTGTCCTAAGCGGATTTGATGCTTGATTGATTACTTAGAGGGCGTAACTGAACTTCCTGGTTGCATTGCATCTTTCATCCTGCTTTATTGATTTTTTTCTGCCACCGCTTGCGTACGTAGAGAGGGAGAGAGAGAACAGATGCTATTTTTCTGTGCTCGTATCTCACAACTCATGCATTTGTTACATGGCATGTAACACCAGATACTTTTCTCGTGTGGATTAAAATTCAAGATGCCTTCCTCCTTCAAACATATGCACCGAAGCATCACGGAGTGTGGTGAATTTCTCATTAAGCGTGGAATGTATGGCGGATAAACGGTTTTACGCTCGGATCCGAAAGTCTTTCCTTTTATTTAGACCCAATGAATTGCGTGCTGAGTAATATCTGCGGTCGAGGTCGAGGCTCTGAGTAACAGGCACACTGTCAACCGTAGGGGCATTTCGGAAAGGACTTCTCAAAGTCAAATCATTGAAGATTTTGGGACAGCTGTCTCCTCATATTTTACTCACGACACTACATTTCTTAAAGAAATGCTCTGGAATTCATTTTCTGGGGAACTTTAGTGGTTTGTGACTGATCCCAGCCGTAACTTCTGTCAATCAAGCTAACCGGTAGGTAGTTGTGAAAAGGGGGTGCAACTGAGTGGTAAAATTCGTCTCTTCGCAGACCAAAACGTTGACTATTATCTGAATATTTTACTAAATCACCCGTAGCAAGCATACACTTTTGAAGCTTCATTCTTTGGTAATTCTTGATAATGGTAATGTACACGTAGTGGCCTTTCTTTGAGTTGGTTCATTTGTTGTAGTATTTACTATGAAGCAATGTTAAGTGAATTTATTCTTAAATAAAATTAATTGAATAAAAGGACCGTTGATTATCGTCCCTCCGTTGCGAAGTACTCTGAAATGTCTTTAGACCAGAAGAATAATTAGTATTTTATATGTACAGTAACTCGTAGTTTGCTAGAATACCAATTTTTTTATCATTTTGTTTTAACCGTTCATTTAGGCATTCTTTCAGCTATGTACTTTGTTCACGACGTTAAAATTTTAGTAAGAGTTGCCTCAGGTTCTGTCAGTGTCATGTGGTTTGCTGTAATATCGTATGAGCAATGAGGCCCATCGTACTATCGGGAAAGATGTGATGCGGGAGTTCATATTAGACTTTATTCATCATGGGTACTTCAATTATTAGAGGAAATGATAAATCCAAGAATGTGGTAGAGTTTTCGAAGCAAATTTACGTGAAGCGATTGCAAAATTCTAGTATTTCAAAATACCCTAGGTAAAACTAACCGAAAATAATATACAAGGGGGTTAATGAGTCAAATATATCGAAAGAGAGAAGGGATAATACTGGTGCAATCCGTCCGTTGTTCAATTTTATTTTCGTCTTTGGCAGGTATGAATTTTGAGAAATAATGCCTTCGATGATGTAATCAACCCGCTTGGCATTTGGAATTTTAACTTTTCGTTCACTAGCCTAACCTGCTAAACAAATCACGGGAAATAATTATAATAGTTATGGCAGCAGGGACTTGACTTCTCTCTCAACCTTTTAAACAAATACAACGTAGGCTAATAGCGAGTAAAATCCAAAAATCTTTTTCAACTTGCCACTCGAATAGCATCTCCAACTTGAAAATCACCTTAAAGGTTGAGTAAGAACATTTAACATTGGCAATAGAAATGCCTTGTTCCGCATTGTCAACGAATATTCTTGAAGTACTGTTTTCATTGATCATTAGAATATTCCACAGTTTTGACGCATGGTACATCTCGTGAAATATTTACTCCCCCTTTGGAGAACCAAAAAAATGGGTTCACAGCTGCCGAATATGCGGCTGAAATCCTGTGTACTATCGTTGGTGTAATATTGATACAATTTGTTTTAATTACGTAAAGCGTTCACGCAGTGACGGGATTTCTTCAACGGATAAATCCTATAAAAAGAGAGGTGTTCCTGATAGAAAAAATGGTGGTTCAATGAAGTACAAAAAATGAAAGTTATAATATATCAACAGATAATTATCTACGACGTGACTAGGATAGAAAATATCTCAATACTCCCAATTTTAACCAAATCGTTGCCAATGGCGTTTACCTCGAAGTGAACGTAAGTAAATCTTTCGTTGTTGTTTAAATAGGGAGTAAAATATGCTGTATGCTCATTTAAGAAGTTAAAATGGAAGAAGGCGACGCTTTATGGCTGAGGAAGGGTAGTCAGCAGAGACAGAGTACCGTTTCCCTCCAAGGAAGAAAGGAGAGCAAGGTGCGTTTAACATTTCACTCCATTGAATGCTTTTAAAATTGTTAATGTTTTCCATTCATTTTCACATGATTTTTTTATTTTTTCAAATGATGATTCATTCAAGAGGCGCATGATATTATAGTTAATCTTAGTTAGGAAATTTAATTCATTTAAGTTTTGAGTTTTTATATTACGGAATTGGCCGTGTACACTGTTAGTATTACCCTGCTTTTTATTTTATCAATTTCACTTGACAGTCATCATTCAGAAAGTTCCCCTTCTTTGAGGAAATGAAAATTAGAATTAATCTTGCAAATGGCCTTATTTGTAGAAAATATAATTATGTATAATCTGCCTAATATGTGCTTTCTTCTAGAACAGAAGTGAGAAACTCACTAATGCTTCCCTCTTTCTAGGCATTCCTCGGTCAGAAGAGAAGGCTAACTGTTTCGCAAACTCTTCTAAGGTCTAACTTGCTGAGTAGGCACAATTCTATATGGGGAAGTTCGTTTTCCTTTTCAAGAGAACCTCAAACACCAAAGGTAAACCCTATCGAAGAAGAGCAGAGTGCGTCATCGTTGTATCATTCTCTGTACTCTTATTGTCAGTTTGAGAATAAACACTAGATATTAATATGGCAAAAGATCCAATTATAGGGCTTATGTTCGAAAGATGGTTAAACCGGAGATTAAAAGTTTTGGTAGAGGTTAATGGAGCTATCATATCATCCAACTGAATTGTTAAATTGGATTATTCATTTTAACCTATTCCCAAGTTGAATGACATGTGTTTAACTTGGGCGCTACTTTAAAACAAATTTAAGTTTATAAATAAATTTTATATATTTTTCATCTTTTATAACTTATAGATCATGTGATAAATGATTCTTTGTCCCACGCCAGGGGTCGTGATGCTAACAATCGACCTTATATGCAATCAAGCTTAGAACGTTGAAGGCTCTCACACCACCAAAAAGTTCACGAGAACCCAATAGTTAATCCGTATTTTTTATTATATTCCTAATCTACCTCTGTTTTTAAATCGTTATAAAGACGCGAGTCTGCGTGAAGAGATTATTATGAAAACCAAGGGGTATCGTCGTGTCAGCCGGTACCACCCAAATGCTTGAGAATCGATTGTCCAAGTTAGACGGGGAATAACGCAGTGAGCCCTGGAGCAATGAATTTATCTGAAAACTAACTTCTGCTGAAGGCAAGAACTTAAGTTTAACATTTACGAAAGCCAACGTTAATGAACTTTCAGTTAGCCTCCCTTAAAGTTGCATCAAATTTCAGTAAATTAACTATTAATGTCACAAGAAGGTCCAGTAAAATCAGACAAACCCGAGGTAAGTAGACAATTTGGTAAAGTGCATACATATCATAAATAGTAGACGTTACTTTGGTTTGGAGAGGAATCATTTATCATATGGAAATTATTATGTATATTATATAACATATTAAGCATCACAATTTCACTTTTATATATTTGTACTGTTTTTCATTAATAGTCAAGGTCAAATCACAGGTCTACGTAAAAAAATGGAATTAATAAAATGATTCAGGTTAATGGCGAAAGTGTGAATGAATAGACTCACTTCATGAGTTGTTGTAGAAATGAATTGCAGTCAAACGTTACGCCATAAACGGGTGACTGTCTGTTTTGCGTTGTTCGTGTAGTATTTTAAGTGGGATATTCTATTTTCGCGACGATTGCTTCTCGCAACCATACTCGCTTTCCAAATATTTGTAGGAGATTTCCAGTAGCCCATTTTATAGGACCAAAAGTCACTGCATGCATTTCATTATGCTTCCTGTTGAGTGATCATTGAGGAATTTTCTTGGGTGCCATTCGTTTAGATTTTTCGATACGTTAATTATTACCTGGTGATATGTGCTTGGTCTGCGTGTCCTAGAATACTCAGATGCTGAAAGTGTCTTGCTGGGAGGTTGCGTTCTCGTGGGGGCTAGGCATGCGGGAGGCCAATATAAAACGCGGAAGCAACAGGAGGCCTCGGGGGGAGGAGAGGAAAGGAAAGAGGGGGAAAACCAAGAGCTGTGGTTCGCCTTTGGCCAGTGTATAGCTTTCCTGCGGTCGACGATGTCCAAAGGTGGGGGGAAACGAAGCCGCTCTGTGGTGGGTATTTGTTTCTGGGACACCTTCGCGGTCTCTTCTTGCTCTTATAACTAGTTTGTGGTATGCCATCTTAGGTTATTCATACAATTTAACATGCTTGCAAGGTTTGAGTAATGCATATATGTAAGGATACAGGTGCCAAAACGAACGACAGGCTGCATATATTCACGGATACGTACATGTCGATTTAAAGAGGATTAGTTAGGTTGGAACTATTCTTATTTTTTAGCAGTAAAGTGCAAGTGGAAAATTCAAATGCGTATCGAAATATCTCATGGTGATTAGTCTTCGAATGAGGGATATTCTTTCAAAGAACGGATTTTTTCCCTTTAAGGCTAAATAATTTTTCACACTTATTACATGAACACCACACACAGCAACCTGAGGCAAAGTCGCTTAGACGTTCATGATTGAAAATGGGAAGATGTATTGTAGTAACTTTTTTTCCCACTCACATTGAATTAAGTTCCGAATCTCACCAAAACATGTATTTATGCTCTGATAACTGGATTTTCTGTGGTTCTGTAGAGTTAAAATGAAATTTTAAGAAGACTGGGGAGAAGTACTCCAAATCCTTTTTTCATTTACCCCTCCTTCCAACTTTGGATTGCTGCCATGAATCTATCCCTGCAAATTTGAAATCTAGGGCTAAATAATCTGTTCCAGACAGACAGACAGGGTGAGGAAGGCAGTAAGTCAAGTGAGTCTTGACTTGGATTACCACTTGCTTGCGTGGAACCATCCCATTTATAACCTCCAGGGAGTAGATGAGCGAATTTAAGGAGTACCAACGAAAGCATTTGAGACATTTGTAGATATACTTTCAAGTCAATGGTTTCTCATTCAAGTTTCTGACTTCATAATTTCATCTCCTCTTGTGCATTATGCCTGCTACAGTTCTCATCTTCTCTGTTAATCACTAAACCATCTCAAAATGGCATCCCAAGCATATTTAAACCTTGATAGAATGGTCATCTTGATTGTGGTTTTCGTCATTTTTTGAAGTTGGATTACCAATCCACGAGTAAAATTCAACATTGTTGAATTTTCCTGTAAGTCAGAGGGTGGGAATGGAGAGGAGGTGGATGTGAGTCAGAGGCAAGAAAGGACTTCCCTTGGAAACTCATAATTGCTATACTTATACAATTAATGAAAAGGGACAAATTTATAATTTATTTTTAAGTATTAAATATCCTTACAACTGAAATAGGCAATAATATCTTTAAAATAGGGATGAATGAGGAGGTACTAATGGATTAGGGCGGTAGAGAAGGAAATTTTTAGGAAATCAAAAAAATGAAGAAAATGAGAAAAAAAAAGCATTCTTAAAGAATATTTTTAATCTGTAATAGAGCTTGAGCATACTTTGGGTGAATTGTCCAGCATAAATTTTAAAACACATGTCCACCTGAGGTTCATATGGTCAATATTTCCAATGCAGTAAACTAGGTGAGCACTCACTTTTGCTGGATTGATAAAAAAGATTCTAATAAAAAATTAGCATCTAGGATTTCTTCAAAGCATGTGATATACATGAGCTTCCAACTTGCTAGCACCTGACATGTCCATGGCCTTGTACTAGTACCCTCATAACATCCCTGTAAACAAAGGCTGACTTTAGAATTCCGGTTGGCCTAATGTATATGATTGCCTATTATTCTTCTAAAGTTTCTTCTAAAGATTCTTCTAAAGTTTCAATGTTTATTGAATGAATGCAAAGTAATGGTGAGTAATAATACTATATCCATAGCTGTTTTTTGTGCTGAAAAAAGTCAACATGCTAACTATATGGTTAGATGTAACCTGTTGGATGATTATTGCACATTGATCAAAATACATTAGAAAATTAATTTTATAAAACTCACAATTACATTCATTGTGGAAAATAAATATTGTCCTTCACTAAGTTTTTCGTAAATTCAAAAATGATGACTTGTCTAAACAAATATATTTTACTTGAAAACATATTAGTTACATTGTTTCTACAATTTATTCACCTGACAGCTTACATACCTTATGGTGCTTCTAAATTCTAGTTTTTTTTTGTTATTTTAATGCAAAGAACTGTTTAAGAGCTTTTTAGTCCACTAACTTTTAAATTTTTTTTCTTCTGGAAAGGTTCGATACCTCAATTCTTATAGATTGGATTCAAAATATCCATTTAATCGAGACTTAGTTACATGTGTACTTAAGGATACTCTGGAAAGAGAAGTATCATTGTTGAAGAAATATGACCCAGATGTCTGCAAAAAACTTTGTCGGCTAATGGCTGAAGAAATTCGGACCCAAGTGAAGTCTATGGAATTTGACAGGTATGAGTTCTCATAATTTGTTGGCATTTAAATGTTAACTGCCTCTCATCAAGGCATAAATAAATCTTTTACTTCTTTGGATATGAATGTACAATAGGGCATCCCAAAAATGCAGAAATTCCAAAGTGTAAAAATTATTTGCCTTGCCCGGGATCCCTTGATGTCTGGCTGAGAGCTTTATCCAGTTCAGCAACTGAGGCATCCTCTTATACTCTGAAATTTTGGATGCTTTAAAGGAACAAGAGATCATGATAAATATCAAACATGCAATGTTACAGGCATTTGTAGCTGTTTGAATAGTGACACAGTTCTCCAGGCCAACGCTAAACTCCGGTCTTGGTCATCCTGGCCAAGCTGAATAATTTTTACACTTTGAAATATCTGCATTTAAATGCATGTTAGTAGATGACTCTGTTAAAAGTTACTGCCCCAGCATCTCCCAAAGTTATATGTGTAGCATATCCCATATGTTGGTGAAAAAGTTAATAGCATTTTTTTTCATACCCCCTTAATTTTATTCCATTAGGCAATACTTAGATATGGATTCCGAACAGATAATATAAACCCAGGCTAACTTCAGTGTCTAAATGCAATAGTTAAATACTAAAATTAAGTATCATTACTCAGTAAGCCAATCTAAGCTCAAAAATGACCAGTAAATACAGTTTCTAATTATTATTCAGTTTTCTACAATATAAGTAAGATTTTGGATGAATACATATTCCATGCTCCGACATTTTCTTTCTTCACCTAATAAGACAAAATCTGACAAGCCACACTACAGTGAAATTTTGATCAATTTCATATGCACTCTCCAATAATTTCTCATATATCTCCGTTAATTCTGCCCAACATCCTTATCCTTTTCCTATCTTCACATTGTTTGCCTAAAATCCCCCTCTCAATCAGTCTGTAGCATTTCATTACCTTTCAAATAATCTGCATAGTCTGTAGCAACTTTGAAATGGAGCATGGTTTTTTATAGTATGTGATATTGTATTGTGTGGAAACATGGTCATTGAAGCAGGATGATTACCATAAATTAAATGCTTTTGAATTATTGGTGTGGAGAAAGATGAAAAGGTAAAATGAGCAGAGAGAAAATGAAATGAAGTGCCAGGCATTTTGGGAAAGGAATTACATTTTTTAGATGGTGTATCATATATATGATAATGTACTGTGGATATTTTATCTTTCAATTTTTCTTTTTGTAATCTGGATACAGCCTCTTAAGATGCTGCACTCCACTCATAAAAAAACTGGTTGTTCCACATCTGCACCTATTTTTCCAATGAAGTTGTTATATTTTTACAATTCTTTCAGCTGTACCACTTTATAATGTTATTATTCTCTGCTTTAAACGTTTGAATGTTTCTTTTGGCATTCAAACGTGAATGAATGCTGTTTCATATAACAGGGCATACTTAAATAATACTGGTATGTATTTATAAACAAGGCAGCAAGTATCAAAATTTTGTTGATAAAAAGTCATCCATTGTTTTTGTTGTAAAATGAAGTACAATCTGAACTTAAAAAATTGAAAAGCATATATTACACTAAGATAAAACAAACACTCCAAATGATCTGTCATACATTTCTCCATTGGGCAGAAATCATCTCCTTTCAATGTATTGTGTTTTCCACTCTGTATTTGCAACCATTTTAATTTTAATATTATATATATTTTTTTGTAGTATCTACAAGGAAGAATTTGGCGGGAAGATTTTGTGAGATCAGTGTTAGTTCTTATTCCGAAAAAGGTAAAGGCTACATCATGTGAGGATTACAGAACAATAAGTTTGATATCCCACGCAGTTAAAGTTATTCTCAGGATCTTCAACAAAAGGATAGAGAGTAAGGCAAATGATTACTTAGGGGATGATCAGTTTGGGTTTAGGAAGGGAAGAGGTACACGTGATGCCATTGCAGTAATGAGATCACTAATCGAGAGGAATATAGAATACAATCAGGACGTTTTTGCCTGTTTTGTAGATTTCGAAAAAGCGTTTGACAGAGGGAATTGGGAAAAAAATGCGGGTATTGCAGAAAATAGGAATGGATTGGAGGGACAGGAGACTGATCCGCAACCTGTACATGTCTCAGACTGCTCAGGTGCGAGTGGGGAACGGAGAGTCCGGATGGGCAGTGTTAGGAAGAGGTGTAAGGCAGGGTTGCCCATTATCACCGGTGCTGTTCAACGTATATGTGGAGGAAATGATTAAAGAGGCATGTAAAGAAATAGAGGTTGGAATGAAAGTTGGAGGGGAATTCGTAAAATCTGTTAGGTTTGCTGATGACCAAGCATTAGTTGCTCAGTCAGTCAGCCAAGGGGTTGCAAGCATTGTTGAGTGAATTGGAGGTTCAATTCGATAGACATGGAATGAGAATCAATATTAATAAAACAAAGGTTATGCGATTTTCCAGAAAGAAAAAGGCTAAGCTAAACATTAAAATAGGAGGGGAAAAAATAGAGCAGGTAGAACAGTTTGCATATCTCAGAAGTGTTTTGGACGAACAAGGTCAAAGTAGTAGGGACTTAAGGAGAGGAATTGTGCTTGGCAAGGAGGCTTTCACCAGGAGTAGGGAGTTGATGATAGAGACGTTGAGTAGGGAAGTTCTGAAAAAACTCGTAAAAACTTTGATATGGAGCGTAGCTATGTATGGCGCGGAAACGTGGTTGCTGAAGCAGGAGGATAAATGCAGATCGGAGGCTTTTGAAATGTGGGTGTGGAGAAGAATGGGGAAGGTGAAATGTACCAAAAGGAAAACAAATGAGGAAGTACTAGGGATGGTGGGTGAGGAGAGGGGTTTGGTGGGAGATATCCTATGGATGCAGGAAAAATGGATGAAAGGCGTATTGAGCGGTAGTGGAATGTTGAAGAAGGTAATAGAGGGGAGAATGTTGGGCAAGTGAGGAAAGGGCAGGAACAGGATAGGGATGTTGGACGGGATGAAGGGAGGAAAGAAGTACATGGAGATGAAGAGCGACCTGATGTAGAGTAGGTTGCTGGATTGTGTTTTGTTAGGAGTTACAAAAATATTTATTGATAGTTGGGTCCATCCAAAAACCTACCTTAACCGGTAGATTACCTAATAATAATATATATTTTATCATATTATTAATATTTTACCATATAATATATATTTTATAATCCAAAAATGATAATACTGACACTTTCAGATAAAAGCAAAATGGTACAACATTTCTGCAGAGCAACTCTAGAAAATAAAGCATCCACCATTTCATATGCTTTCAAATTATTTAAGAATAGCAAACCATTGTTTGGAAATGTGATGATACTGCACATCTAACATAGTTAATAGACAAATACACATCATTGAAACCATCAGTTAACATTAACCTATAGGATGTGTAGACAAATCTCTTTAAAAACTTCCATAATGTCATTACATAGGTTAAGCTTAAACCTTAGCACATTAAATGGTTCTTGTTTTCCATCAGATATTGTGCATTACCCTAGGAGGTTTTAGTTTAGTACTAGAGAGGGTAAATATTTAGTTTTCACTAAGTAACTCTAAAAGAATTAGGCTAGTCTGGAATTTCACAATAACCACTTCTCACTACCCATTTTTTGATAATTCAGTTGTATAAAAGTTCTTTATTTAAAATATAAAAGAAACTCCTCCCCAAAACTTTCATTTCTATGAAAATTATAAGATATGAGGTGATTTTTCAGCTTGCTTTTCACTAATTAAAAAGGTAATTTTCATAATTCCTTGCTATTTGAGATGTTTTTTTATCTTAAATAGCAAAATATTTGCTATTTGGGAAAAAAATAAAAGCTAAAAAATTCCAGATGGCAGGAGGTAAATACATCAATTATCTGTCCAATGTTTGTTCAATGAACAATGAAATGTTCATTATAGCAGCTAATGTGGACTCCACAAAGAATGTTGTTTGTCTTCCGGGCCCAAATAATTTAATGAATTGGCAGCAGCTTGTACTTACTATTCCCTGAGAAGAATGTTGTGATTTTGGGACTGTAGTGTTCTGTTGATTGTCCTTAAATGAGCATATTTCTTCTTTTGAGTCCCAGGCATTTAATGTGGGTAACAGTTGACCATGCAGAGGTGGTTCTCGGGTTTGACTGCGTGAGAGACATTTTTGGCTCAACGTTTCCCTCCCTTTGCAGGGAGCATCTTTAGGAGCGAAGTGATCTTTCATGCTATTCCGCCTATTCCGGGTAGCACCGGCGGAATAGCACGAAAGATCACTTCACTCCTGAACACGCTCCCTGCAATGGGAGAGAAATGTTGAGCCAAAAATGTCTCTCATGCAGTCAAACTCGAGAACCACCTCTGCATCTCTCAACAGCTGCGAAAGCCTCCGATCTACGAACAGTTTACTATTCCAGTGGAGTGTAACTATTGAAGCAAGGTAATCTATAAGTAGGTTTTGGATGGACACAAACAACCAAATAATTCTCTTGTCTTTTGTAACAAAACCCAACCCAACATCCTACAAGCCCCTCTTTATCTCCATATACTTCCTTCCTCCCTTCATTCCATCCCACATCCCTATCCTGCTCCTGCTCCTTCCTTATTTACCCTACATTCTCCACTCTATCACAGTCTTCAACATCCCAATGCTTTTTATCCATTTTTTCTGCCTCTATGATTTCTCCCAACTATCCCCTCCACCATAACCAGCCCTTCCTCATTTGTTTCCTTTCTTTCCACTTCACCTTCTCCATCCTTCTCCGCACCTTCATTTCAAAAGCTTCCAATCTATGTCTATCATTCTGCTTCAATGACCATGTTCCTGCACTGTACATAACTATGCTCCCAATCAAAGTTAAATGAGCCTTTTCTTAACATCCCTACTCAACATCCCAATCTCTCCTTGTGAAAACTTCTTTGTCTAGTGCAATTCTTCTCTTTAAGTCCCTGCTACTTTGACCATTTTGGTCCAAAACACTTGGGATATGTAAACTGTTCCATGCACTCTGGTTTTTGCCCTTCTATTTTAAAGTTTAAATTTGCGTTATTCATTCTGGAAAACTGCATTACCGATGTTTTATTTGCATTAATTAGCATTCCATATCCATTGTACGGAATATCAATTCACTCAGCAATGCTAGCAAACTCTTGACTGACTGACAAACTAGAGGTAGGTTATCAGCAAACCTAACTGATTTTATGAATTCTCTGCCAACTTTTATTCCTATCTCCAGTTCTTCCCATGCTTCATAAATCAGTTCCTCCACACATATCGTACATTGAACAGCACTGGTGATAATGGACAACCCTGCCTTACTCCTCTTCTTAGCACTGCCCATCTGGATGCTCCATCCCCCTCTCACACCAGAGCAGTCTGAGACATGTATAGGTTTTGGACTAGCCTCCTATACCTCCAATATATTACTATTTTCTGCAATATATTCATTAGTTTTTCCCAATTCACAATATCAAATGCATTTTTGAAATTAATGAGACAAGGAAGTACATCCTCATTGTATTTTATATTCCTCTCTATTAGTGATAACTTTACTGAAATGGATTTATTTCATCCCCTCCCCTTCCTGAACGTAAAGGTATCATCCTCCAATTTACAAGTACAATGCAATAATTTCAGAGTGTAAAAATCATTTGCCTTGACCGGAATTCAAACCCAGATCCCTCCTTGTCTGGTCGATTGCTTTAGCCAGTTAAGCTATCAAGCCATCCTCTTGCACTCTGAAATTTTGGGGGCTTTAAAGGAGTTAGATGTTGTGATGAAATACTGCAAATACAATGTCACAGACATTTGTAATCATGCACGAAGGCAACTTTAAACACAATGGTGTTTTATCTTTGACAAATTCCTAGAATCTGGAATGCTTGGAATGCCCCACTGCTGTCAGTTTTCCCTTGCAAGGGTTTCGTGGGATGACAACCACTGAAGCCTTGCCTCCCCCGCTGTCGGGCAAAACACATGGCTGATTAGGTTGAGTCCTGCAGTTGCCAGGACTCATATTCTCTATTGTGGCCATCATTTTCCTCTTGGGAATGATAGTTGAGGTGGTTTCCCGTTGCCTTCCTCAATGGCGTTTTTAACATGACACCATTACTTAATGGCCACCCCACTGGGGTCAGATACCTTTGCAGCCACCTCACTGAGGAATAGATACAGTGCGGACTACCTTTCGTTTGGCTCCAAACTTTGACATATCTGACATGGCTGATCCTACCAGGAGCAATTATCATTGCTCCCACAAGAATAGCTCTAGGGGTCAGTCCTTCCACCACGTGAAGGTTGTAGTCCATGGGGGGTCATTGAAGGAATATCATTATTAAATGTAGGTTTAATGGCTAACTTTCATTCTTTACACTTCTTTTTCTGGATTTGATGAATAGATGACTTATTATTGGATATTGATGACCATTTTGTCCAATTGCCTTTGCTGTAGCCATATAAGGATATAAACAGCATCTCGTACATGCTGGATGGTTCCAGACTCAACTATGTTTAAATTCATCGTCATGCAATAAGGCTACTATTATAGACTTTGGTGGAAATATGCATCATTGTCTCATTTCATGGAGCAGCTCATAAACCTAAATGGCATCTTTTTAAAGTACCCTCTAGTCCAGAAAAGAAAGTACTTTGTTCTTCCATGGATGTTTTATCATGCACAACCTAGGTTTTGACTTACAAAGTCATCATTAGGGATGACTTTGACTTTTTAAGTCGCAATCTAGGCCATGCTTAATAAAATGTATTTGCAAGAAGAAAGTATTTTCTTTTCCAGCATGAATGTCTTCCACAAACTGATTCCTCCAACCATCCTAAGCACCCACTAGTTTTGGTTTATTGAAATCTTTGGTAATCAATGTTGTTATATCTAAACTTAGTGTCCCCTCTCACCAGTTCAAAAATAACTTTTTTTTCATCAGAATAGATTTTGTTTCATCAGAAGTGTAAAATGCATTGTTACTTTCTTCAGTTAATTTTAGTAGATGAATTCTTGATAGACAACCAGAAGTGTAGCTATCTTTTGAATGTCTGTTTTTATTATGTTTATATCTTGCAAATATTTCTTTTTCCAAAGAATTCTGTACTTGCATGTTGTCCATATATAGTCAATGGATAAAAAAACTTACCATTACATAAAAATCTATGCATATAGTTAAGCCAAAATAAATAGATTAAAATTACCCTTAAATTGGAAAAAAATATCATCAATATGAATAAAAATATGGAATCTCCAAATGAAAATCCTAATTCAGTTATAATAATATATTAATATAATCCTATTTTCAGATATAAAATTGTGACAAGAGTTTATATTGTGGAAAAACTACAGCAAGGGATCCATATCAATTCGTGTTTCTTATGGGATGCTGAAAGAGACACATTTGCTACCTATCAATTTGAAAATATGCATGTTAGAGCTGTTGCATCAGTGTATGGACTCTACTGTGAATAGATGAAAGAGAGATTCAGTCTTTGAAAGATGGAAATGTTATCATGAGGCATGCAATTAGAAAAAATAAATTAAAATTATTAAGGAATTGAAGAACGAAATTGTATGAGTGCTGTTTTGTGACCAAATGTGTGCCTACTTTATTTAATTCGAATTTGTGCAATAAAATCAAAATTTTTGAAGAAGAAAATATGTAAATTTATTTATAATGTAGGTAATAGCTGGGATATTAAATCATGGCATACATACTTTGGAGGAATTGGCAAACAGTGTCCTTATGTGCCACCTTAGATAATTATCTAGGCCATTTCCTGTTGAAGGTTCACTGAAAGTAGCAATTTATTTAGCATAATTATTTTAAATGAATGTAGGTATCAATGAGCAATAATCTTTGTGTTAGAGATATTTACTTCTTCTCTATTGAAAATATGGCAGCATTTACTTCTAGTGAGAGAGTGCTCATAAAATTTTATGATTGTTATTTTCATTTTTTGGATAACATTATATTAAAAAGAATGGTGATTATTGTAATATCCAAAATTTTTACTATTACAAAGAAATGTATACCTAATTTTCAAACTTCCAACATATTTTGAGACCTATAAAATAAATTATTGATTATTTGATAACTAAACAAGTACACTAAAAGAGTAAATCTGGGGCTGGGGATTATCTGAATTTGGTGAAGTTGTTTAATTTATCTCCATTATTAAGATTAGTATCTCAATAACTAATCAATTAAGTTTTTATTTAAATAAAATAGAACTTAACTTATAAAAAATGGTACTATTTTTACTTGGTGATTTTCAGTTCTAATCACTCAATGCTTGGTTGCTCGTGTTCTTCAGTATTACCATTAGTTATTGAAAATATTCACACATAAATTTACCCCTACTGCTATAATATATTTTAGGATATTACACCGATGTTGAGTGATGTTGCAACCCAATTCGGTTAGTTGTAATTGTAATTGTAATTTATTCATTCACCATGAGCATAGAATTATGCATGGCTTTGTCAATACATGCTTTACGCTTCATTTCAGTAAAAAAAACATTATGCAAAATCAAAACAATATGCAAAGTACAAATACATACAATTTACAATTTTTTGGAATTAGCACATTTCAGTTATACATTTGAAGTAGTATGCATTAGAAAATCATCTACACTATAAAATAATTTACATGAAAGTAGTTTTTTCACGGCACACTTGAATTTAAAGGAACTTTTGATATTTTTAATATAAGCAGGCAATTTATTGTACATAAGTATTCCCTGATGATCTATCCCTTTAATCGTTTTATTTACTCTGTGCTGACTTACATGGAATGCATTTTGGCTTCTCGTATTATGACTATGAAGGTCACAGTTTTTAATAAACATGTCTTGATTTTTGTTAATAAGAGACACTGTTTCAAGAATGTATAGACAAGGAAGAGGTAAGATTTCTAGTTTTTCAAAAATAGGTTTAGTTAGTTAACACCTGGATTCCTTTACAGCTGACTTTTTTACTGGTGTCTGGTACATGTTACCAAGTACTTTGTTTTCCTCCTTATGCATTTTCAGAACATAAATTTGGTACTTTTTTGGGACTACACTCCACAACAGCCCCCCGCCCCCCTTCCCATGAATATTCTTCTACTACCTCTTTCTCACACCCTTCCTATCCTACCTCCCCCTCCTTTTACTAACAATATAAATATCATATTTCACTTGGTTTTTTCTATTGCACCTGATGATGGCTCACTAGCACAAAAAGATATAATACTAGTTAATATGGATCTGTATTATCCTCAATTTTTATAGACTCAAAATCATCAATGTTACGAAGAAAAATATTGGTAAGTCTGAAGTAAATAAGACATTATGAACTGACAGTTTTGTCAAAATTATTTTTAACTTCATAATGTCATGAAAGAAGGCTTCTCTTTCCATAATAATTTGTTGCAGAATTATATGTAATGTACATTCTTAGTGGGTCCCGGTAGTCGGGGTAGAGGTAGTAGGAGTAGAGCATTGGACTACTGACCGGAGGGCCCCGGGTTTGATTCCCGGGCAAGGCACTCTGGGCACCCAAGATATGTGATTTTTCGGGTGCCAGATGTTCCTGGGAAACCATAACCGGCACAGGGAAAGGAACTGGCCCCCCTACCTTGAATTTCACACGCCGTCGGGCTTAGTTTTGGGAGGACTTACCATCACCTACCTAATCGATCTTAGCGTTGATTACTGTGTTTGTTTCTTATGGTACATTCTTACATAATAATAGGGTCATTCATATAAACTTAGGGGCATAAAATAGGTCGTTTCGACGTGGCTCTTTTCCATCCGGAAAAATCGGAGGGAAGAGGTCACGATCAAGTGTGTGAGAATAGGGCATTCTGCCCTCACACACTCGTACCTCTTCGCGGAGGAAAAAGTACAGCCTCGCTGCAATGATTGTGACCTGCTCCTGACAATGCAATAAAAATCGAAGGGCCAGAGGCTTTTTTATGTGACCCCAACTCTTAAAAGAGAAGTTTAAAGTTTTTAAGGGAAGCTGGCCTAATGAGGCAACTTTAGTTGTGGTGTCTTTATTTTTAATGCCTTTTGCTTGAAATATTTATGTATTTATTTATATATTTATTAAAATTGTATTGAGGCTTTAAACGTTTTGACAGTGGTGCAATATGACCATGGCTGTCGATGCACCCTAAAAACCCACAATACTACTTCTACTACTTATACGTTTTCTTTTCCTGCTGATAATTAATTGAAAATGTTTCTTATTTGGGCAACATTTTCTTTCCTAGTGATAGAAAATTTACTTCCAGAAGTTACTGAACAGAATAAAGTCAAATTCAATTATGTCTACTACACTACCACTACTCCAACGCCGCAGTGTCGTCGATAGAAAATTCAAATTCTTGCGCCATAGTGCTCGCGATTCGTCGTTATGGAACGCTCCGTGTCAGTCGTGTTTCGCGCTGGTAATTGGTTGTGATGGTATTGTTAAAGATAACCTTTTCTTTTGGTAGTGAAATTCGTGAGAATTCATTACGTAGAGTGATGTTTTAAACGTGTAAAATGATAATGTTTAGGAACTCTATAGCTCCTTCTTCAACTCTAAGATGGACAGTGAATATATTTTTTCCTAGTTGTACACCACGACGAATTATGGTTCGGTCAATTGCTACTATGAATGATTCTGGAGTTTTAGATAATTTTATTGAGACCTTTATGACAGAAAAAATGAACAAGTGGAAATCAAAGAACGAAATTTGTTGTAAAAATAGTGTGGATATTCCCAAATCAGACGATTGTTCCCTTGCTGGCATCTCGTCTAATTTAACATTGTCATCAGTAGACCAATATATTTGTCAACATTTAACATCATCTTATTTAGATTCAATTTTAAATGTTTGTCGCGCTAAGGAAATATGCCCATCACCAGAAACTTTACGCAAAACAGCTCATGTCCTTGCAAAATTTGGGAATAAATCCGGAATGGAAACAATTATTTTTCTCTCTAGCATTGGTAGCTGTTGTGAGAAAATGAAGGAAGAAATAAAAATTTATCAGGTAGGTTCACAATAAGTCACCGTATTTGTTCATCATGCTGTGGGCAGAGTAAAAAAATCATTTGTGAAATCAACTCTAAAGTGAGCTCTTGTATGAATATTATGCTCGTTAAAAAGGTTGCATATTTCATAAATGAAGTTCAGTCTATATTTTCTATGTAATGGTATATAGATCTTTAATGCATATAAAATTAATGAGATAGTACATTAATACAACTCCGCGCCGTTTAGTTGTGATCTTTTTTTCTAAAAAAGAATGCCTAAGCAGAAAATTGAAATATTTTTATGAAGGAGGCTACGCTAAAAAAATAACGATAACGTTATTTGAACATAAGAGTAACCATGTTGAGGTTATTTATTCAGTATATGCTCTTTGATATATAAGCCTTAGAGAGGATATTATTTTTGTGTGATATCGGTTATTTTATTTCAGCCGTTATTTTAGCCGACTAAATCTAGAGAAAGTCCTGGTGAGACATTCCTTCTTAATAGAAATATACCAGGATCAATGCAACCTCGACTGTGGCTCAAGCGGGTGTTACTCGGCGGGTGCAAGAAAGCTCAGGAAAATATTTTCATTATAACCAATAGATTCAGTGTTAGTTGTTGTAAACATGAAATGTGTTGAAAAGTCATTTAGGAGAGAGCTTTCCGCTCTTGAATGACGGTTGTAAGGAAGTTTACTTTGGCATAAAATGTTAAAAAAAGCACAACAAAACCATATTATCACCAAATGCAAAGTTTTGATAGAGAGATAATTTAACTGTGTTAGGACATGTAAAATTACATATATTTGAGCCCTTATGATCACCCCTTTTTATTGAAAACAATTTCTTAGTTTAAGGGTTGATCTTTCCTTAACTTGAGCATATTTTTGTTAATTGAATGAAAAATAAATTTTAAGTTACACAATTTTTCATCATACAAGTAGTACATTAAGTTCCCAAGGGGTAAAATAAAAAATTGAAAAAGAAAACATCTCTCTTTAAAACTAAAAGTAGTGAATTTTTTCTCAAAAGACGTTTTTTTTTTTGAAGTTAGGCCCTAGAAGTGTGGATGGTAATGTGAATTAATATGGGAAATATGACTCATTCTTACTTCAGGCTCATTCTTCTGTAATTTGTGTATGTCTGATAGACACCAAGATGTGTGGCTATATGTTATGTCAGCCTAAGACCTAGTTAAATACAGAAGTACAAAGTTTAATTGCTTTCCTATATTTATTGTATCAAAATATTAATCTATGATTATAATTCAGTTTTACCCACAGTATTCATATAAAACAAAACTAAATAAATGGTAGAACATTTGTAAAACCTCAACTGGAGGAACAATTAAATTAGATATTTACCTTTATTGCATTATTTAATTTGTTAAAAACCTTTGTATTGATATATTGTGAAAATATTGTAGAGGATGCTTTTGGTGCTTCTCTGTCACAAAAATCTTTCTCTTGGTATTATTTGAACATCTGACATTAAAGGTGTTACCAAGTTTGTTCTATTACCAAAAAATCCACCGTTAATTGAAATTACTCTTCCCGGGAACCAGGAATTGTACACTGAACCACCCAGTCATCTACATGTATATCTAGATTAGTTGTGATGGAGAACTTGGGACCTTTTATCGATGCTACTGCTATTTTTCTTGGCCTCCTCTTATATTCTTTTTTGTAGGACTTCAGCTTTCATTCCTCTCGAGTTTTCCTCCAAAACTTCCAAATTGACATATGATTGCTCAAATTCGATTTTATTAGGGACCCGTGGATTATAAAAAAGAGAAAATAAAAGAAACTAACAAGCAGGAAAACATCAATTTAGAATTACAGTATGGTCTCCTTTTTTATGTGCTGACTCACGGCATTATTAAATTACTTTATTTAGACTCTTGAGTATTTTGAAATGGATACATATTTCTACATAAATCTCAAAATAAATACTTGATCTATCATAATACTTATTCTGTGTGATTTGGTAGATTGAAAAAATTAGCAATCTACTCAAGGTGGAGCAAATGTTGTTTGTAATACTTATTAATTAATACTTCAAGTGACCTGCTTTGACCATCTTAATTGAGAATTATCTAGGCCCTCAGGTCAGTGTCAACATTTAAGATTTCCACTTTTCATTGAGATTAGGTACCTATGGTAGACTTCTGCGCCCTCTTCCTCCATATTCCAAATATACCTTCTTCCCTAAAATCACATGTCTATCTGACTTAAGTTTTAGTCTGTCTCTCGCAATAGCTATTGCTTCACACTCTTAAAATATCAGTGTTTCTGACTTTTATTGTCATCTTGCATGCCTCTTGCCTAGCATGAGATAAAACTTTGTAAAACATTGTGTGATGTAGTCAAAGTGTTTGATGCACATATACACTCCTTTTTCTGTAATCTTGAATAGGCAGAAGCTCTGTGGCGTGGTGGTGAAAGTGTACAAAAAAGCCTGGATTTGCTTCTTGAAGTGTACAAAAGCCAGCCTGGTTTACGTAGATTTGTGCATTCTTCAATGAGGTCATTGACTAGAGAAGTGATAGAATGCAGGGGTGAGGCATCCCTGATTCAGGTGAAAGACCTATCTTTCCAGTTAGCTGGGCTTCCTTATGAAGATGCAGTTCCTTTATCATATCTCTGGAGCTATTGCATCTTAAGTGAATGGTTTGCAGATCAACAGGTTTCTGTGGAAATAGTAAGTATTCTTTATTTTTCCAATAAAAATATGTTTTTTAGAAGTTAAATTTATAATTTGATATTCACATTTTTGACAGCAGAATAATTATATTAATTCCTTGCTCTGTGGAACTGCATTTTGATAATTAAGGATTTAGTGCTGTGTGTTGTCTTTGTGTGATTTCTACCTGGTCAGGCAAATATTATGCCATGGCAGGTTGAACCATCATCATTTTGATAGCTGGCTCTGTGGAACATGATGTCAAATAGGACTTCCATATCTCCTTTGATGACTCAAAGTTCCTATGCAGATATTGGGATTATGTACAAGGATTCCATTTTAGAATTTTAATTACTCTGATACTCAAACCAAACTATGGTCGGCTTCCCATAACCAGGCAATGTGGCTGCTATAAGCTTAGTGGGGCTACCACCTTAACAGTTTTACATTGTCTTGTTGTAAGTTAAAAATTTGGCTGAAGTAATGTTGAAAACAGTGAACTATATATTGCAAAGACTTATTATTTTAAAATGCTTAATAATATTGATCATATATTTTTTATGAACATACGAGGAATAATATCAGCCTTAATATAGAGCCTTGAGGCATACAAGTTTTGACATTACTCGTAAAACTGTTTCATTTAATTTCACTGTAATTTTTTAGCATAAGAATGGAATCTGTTCAGTACCATTCATTGAATTACTATTGTTTCAATCTTTCTCAGGAGAATTTTTGTGTTTAGGGTATTGAATGCTTTTCAAAAACGATTAACACCAACCTGGTAAATTAGTGCGTTTGGTCCAGTTTGTACATCCCTAGCGAACCCTTGCATAAAAATTGTGTGATTTTGCTCACCTGATAACCAAATAGCTTCGTTGTTGTTATTTGTAATTTGTTTTGGTAATTCATCAAGTGGCCTGTGACATAGTGCTTAGTTATCTTATGTAAGGCTGACTGTGTTGTAATTGGATGATTGTTATTTGTCACATTTTTTTAACCATCTTTGTATATTGGTCTTACAATTGCCCTCTTTAATGATGGCTGCATGGTACATTGCCCTATGTCCAAGTTAATCCTACTGAGTATTATAACAGGCAAAGATGATGTAGTTCTCATTATCTCTGAAAGTCAGATATCATCTACTATTGGATTCAAAGGCTTAAGAACTTTGAAAATTTTGTTTACTTTCTGTGGGTTTGAATAAGGCTGCCTGAAACTGTGTGTAATGTCTGTAATTTATTGCAGTGAGTATTAACGGCTGACTGACTGGATTAAGTTTTTTTAATGAGTTAGTTTACTCCTTAAAGGGCCTCATGCATTTAATTATCATTCAAGTCCTTGTCATATTTATGCTTTACCCGATCATTTGTGCTACTTTTCCGTTGTAATCCTATCAAGATATTTATTAACTTCCGCGTTCTCTTAATGTTATCCTTATTTTTAGTTAATTTTGAGATGTTATATTGTTTTTTATGTTTCCTCAAAGGAGTGTTACCATATTACTTTTCTGGATGTAATCCTTTTTATTTGATTATTATTTATGTTGGATTTCTGCTTCCCAAAAAGTTCATCTGGTTTTTAATTTCTGAATATAAGAAATGATTTAACTAGGGTTTACAAAAAGTATTAACCCTGTAAAATTAAAATGAAATTCATATCTCTAGGAATATAGGTCATGGTAGTCCAGGGGGTTGGACTACTGACCAGAGGGCCCGGGTTCGATTCCCGTGCAAGCCACTCTGGGCACCTACAGCTCCACCCAAGCTGTGTGATTTTGCGGGTACCAGATATTCCTGGGAAACCATAACTGGCACAGGGAAAGGAACTGGCCCCCCTGTCCTGATGTGTGAATTTCACATGCCGTCGGGCTTAGTACTGGGTGAACTCTAACATCACCTACCAAACTGACCTTTGGGTTGAATACTGTGTTTATGGTGTTAATGTTTATCTCTAAGGATACTGTGTGGATATTGTTTTCTTTCCTTGTCACAAGAATTGGTCTAAGTCACTCAAGAATATGTGTTTATCTTCTTGCAAAGTTCTGTAAATATTGACTAGGACTGTAAGTTGATTTAAGTTTTCAGTAATGATCAACGATTCAAATTGTTTTGAGGTGTTGTGCATTATATTGCCGGGAAACCAGTCTTGCAAGATGAAAACTATTTCTTCTCCTTTCTGCTTAGATCTTAGTTTTTGAAATCTGGTAAAATTGTCTATGTGAAAAGAAGTATCCTCATTGACCTCCATGTTGACCTCAGTTAATTTTAAACTGTTCATGAGATTGATTGTATCGTGAAATACTGTGAATTCAACCCAGTTTTTTTTATCACCGGTCAAATATTTCTATAGTAGGATGTATGCCTTTTTTGTAAATAATTTATCTTTGAAGACTAAGGTTTTTGTAGGAATTGCATCTGATCCTTACATTGCCAATTTCTCTTAGTGGAACCATAATGTAAAGGGGAACATTAAATAGTTGCATAAAAAAGTCATTCCTAGTTTCTGTCTTATTTTTGACGGGTCTATTTCACAAACAACAGGTTACTGTCTCATTTCTCATCCTTCTTTACTAGAACTATACCAGTCTTCAACTAAGTGTACTTATAACTGTGCTCCATACCTATATTTACTCTGAGCCACAATAAATTTAAAAGACTTAGTGAGGGTTTCACAAATGTAAATGTTAGAACTGGTACATTTATTGGTAATATATCTATTTGAGAGGGTTCCTCTTATTTACCGTCTTGTCACTTTTGATACAATTACTCTGGAATTGAACTCTTTATTTTCTTGGGTTTGTTTTCAATTTTTTGGCAAGAGGACTAAATATGTAATGTAATGTGAAGTAACTTGAGAACTTCCATTGTCAGAGGCAAGTTTTACTATTTTATGTTTTATTTGATTCATATAAAAATGAATACATTCATATAAATTCATACAAGACAGACATTCGCTTAAACAAGACAGACAGTAGCTTAAATTCTCTTGTCCAATTGCTTTTGTTCAACTTAGTTAACTTCATTCTCCAATTAATGAATTAGAATGTCTTAATACTGCAGTTGTGATTTTTGATCCTGTTACTTTTATATTGAGCTCCTTGACCATATCCTGGAATTCTTTAAAATTATTTGCAAAGGAGTCTAAATTGTCTGAAATAAACGGAAGACTGAACTTAGTCTTTTATGTTCTGCATAATCAGCATAACTGTTGGGTGAATTCTTCTCGGGTCTTCCACCGGGTTAATGTCTCCATAGCTGCCGACGTTTCGATTCCCGACTCAGTCATCGTCTTCAGGGCTTCTGAGTACCGTTTCGCGAAAAAGTGTCCAGTATATATTCCCGCCTTCACGGCTCAGGTGTCATCTGATTGATCCGCCAACCCACCATCATCAGGGCACCTCGTGATTGGCCGAGCGTTCTGCCTTGTTTCCCTGATGCATTTCAGAATAGGTTTCCAGGTGTTGCTCAGATGAAAATCTGAATCCCTATTGAAATTTTTCTTTTGAAGGCAGATATCGATGGCCTCTTTTACCAGCCGATCCCAGTAGCCACGTGAGTGGCAAAGTAATTTCGCCTTGTCCCAGTTGATGGCGTGGTCTCGGCCGACGCTGTGTTCGGCAATGGCTGATTTTTCCAGCTGTGCCAGTCTCAGGTGTCTTTTATGTTCCTTCATGCGGGTTTCAATCGTGCGGCCTGTTTCTCTAACATAGACCTCGCCGCACTCACACGGAATTTGGTAAACCCCGGGAGTCTTGAGGCCAATTGGGTCCTTCACGTTGACCAGCAGGTGCCTTATTTTGGCTGGAGGTACGTGAATAGTGGCGATGTTGAATCTCCTGAGTATTCTGGATATTTTTCCTGATACGGTGGAGACATATGGCAGGCAGGCTGTGACGAGTGGTTTCTCATCCGTCCCCCTGCTCATATTCTGCCTTCCTCTTCGGCCCTTTTGAGGGCCAGATAGATTTGCCGCTCACTGTATCTGTTCTGACGGAACGTCTTCTTCAGATGTTTGATTTCAGCCGGTAAGCTCTCCTTGTCGGCTACCGCCTTAGCCCTGTGGATCAGCGAAGACAGGACGGCACCGTGCTGAGCAGGGTGATGGTGGCTGTTACCATTGAGATAGAGATCAGTGTGGGTGGGTTTGCGATAAACGCTATGCCCCAGCCTTCGGTCTCTTTTTCTGTGGATTAATATTTCAAGGAACAGGAGGCGATGGTTCTTCTCTATCTCCATGGTGAAGCGGATGTTTGGGTGCTGGTTGTTTATGTGCTCTAGAAAGGCGTTCAAGGTGTTAAGTCCAAGGGGCCAGATTATAAACGTGTCATCCACGTATCTGAAGAAACACTTTGGTCACATCGAAGCTGAGTTCAGTGCCTTTTCTTCAAAATCCTCCATGAAGAAATTAGCGATGGCCGGAGAAAGTGGGGATCCCATGGTACTCCATCTGTCTGCTCATAAAACTTCCTGTCGTAAAGGAAATACGTAGATGTTAAGACGAGGTGGAAAAGTTTAACAGTCCGACTGTCGAATCTTTCAAGGAAAAGCAAGGTGTCGGCAAGTGGGACTTGGGTAAATAGAGACACTACGTCGAAACTGACCATGATGTCGTTTGTCTCTAATTGAATACCTTCTAAGGTTTTTATGAATTCCGCTGAGTTGCCCCCTATATATATATATATATATATATATATATATATATATAACTGTTGCCCCCTTTCACTTGGCCCTCATTGATTTCTATGAATGGTTCCTGTGTTTCAGCCATTGTTTTGTTGGATTAGTAGTAGTAGTTCTTAGAGGAGGTGACCAACAGCTGAGGTTATTTGCATCATTAGGGATGGATGGGAAAGGAGAAAGGGTGGAGAGAAACCTGACGTTGGCATTAGCCTTCTCTTAACAAAAGGCACCAAGAGGTAATGTCCCATCTGATGGATGGCGCACTCACTCAAAGTGCTCTCCACAAAACACCTCAAGTAAGGATCGGGATACCACTGAAAAATATCTGCCGTCTCCAGGATTCGAACCCGGACCTTTTCGGTGGGAAGCCAGTACTTTAGGTTATGTCAGAGAACTGGCAACAATGCACCTGCATATTTTTTTATTCTTTGAGTAGATAACCCTATAGTTTGATTCAAGAACATCCCTACAGTTAAACTGCAATGGTGATGTATAGCCAAAGCACTCGCACAATCCACATAAAAATCATCCTCATTGCACATTTCATGATTCATCTTATCAGATGAAAGGATTAGCAAATAAATAAGTAGAATTAGAACGCAGTTGGTAACTTGTTGGATTCAAGGGAGTACAATCTAACATGTCAAAAGCACCACGAGAGCCAGCACGTGAGTCTATGAAATCAGTATTGTTGATCTGATTAAAAATGCTGGACTTACCTAAATCATACCGTCCAAAAACAACTTTGACATACATTTAACAAGAGAATAGTGCACAAAGATGAAGATCTCTAGATGAAGACCAGTTTGAATTTAGGAATGCATCTTAGTTCCATTATTTATTTGAAATAAAATAAAATTGGGCTTAAAAATATGCAGATTTACTGACAAATCCTACAGTTTTATATTTGACTGGTATATGCCATACAAATTGACCTGGCGAATTTGTAATTAATTATTTTCGCATAATTAGTAAGGATGAACTTGCTGATGTAAAAACTTTGAAAAAAAAAAAGAAAATGAATGCCCATCCACCAACATGAATGGGTGAACAGTGGATTGTGGCTGCCCAATGACCTAAGCCCACAAAACCGAAGCAACTACTGTTTTTGGAGCAGATGTTGAAATGCAGCTTTTTTTCATGTCTCTTTCTTCTCAATCCCATTGAAGTGGGCCTATTAGATTGTGTAACTTCTTGGCTGAGTCAAGATTCTCTTTCATTATCTCTCACAGAGGGAACCTTCCATTAAGTCAGTACTACACTAGTTCTTTCATATTGCCTTTTAGCCAAGATGGAATCGGCTTCCTGTGCATTTGTTCAAATGAATGCCCTCCCTTTTGAAAAATACATTTTCCTCCTTGTATTTTTTACATGAATTATGACTGTAGTGAATTTATCACTATTGCCATCCATGTCTGTAAAATAAGTCTTTCATAAAATAAAAAATGTCTCTTATGAATAATAAAAGGAAACAAAATCAAAATTAAACATAAAAATTCAAAGGATGACAAGTAAACAAATGTTGTTGTTTACTTTATTAGTACCACATTAAGCTAGTTGCTAATATTCTATGGTCTCAACTTTTTTGCATGCATATTTTATTTCAGTTCCATATTTCAATACAAGCTGTTAATTTTCTGGGATCTCACTAATAATTTGGAAGTTTTGATGTAGTGATTTGGATTTTTGTAGCAAAAAATGACTATTAAGAATGTTCAAATTATGTGCAATTTTGAGTCCTGGGTCCTGGGATCCTGCCCTTGTGAGTCAGCTCAAGCAACACTGTCTCCCTTTCGTTCTCCTGGCAAGTGTGTATGAATTTTATTATTCATTTTCAGGTATGAAAGAAGTACAGCCATTGAGCTTCGGACATAAAAGTCTTTGTGATGCTCCTCTTCTGTTTATATGTGCACTCTTTATCTCTTGAAGGCACATTTACATTTTGAAAATTTTTATTTTGATTTTTTTCACTCATTTTGTGCTTCATTTTGATCACTTGCATTCATCTTGAAATTTTTTTCTCAAAAGCATCTATAAAAAAACCACAAACACAGTAATCAACTCGAAGGTCAGTTTGGTAGATGGTGGTGGAGTTCACCCAGTACTAAGTCCGGCGGCGTGTGAAATTCATACATCAGGGTAATGAGGGGGGTCAGTTCCTTTCCCTGTGCCGGTTATGGTTTCCCAGGAAGACCTTGTACCCAAAAAATCACATAGCTTGGGTGGAGATGCAGGTACCCAGAGAGGCTTGCCCGGGAATCGAACCTGGGCCCTCCAGTCAATAGTCTAATGCTCTACCCCTGGACTAGCACGACTAAAAGCATCTATGTATGTAATTAATTTATTCTGGAGAATAGGAGCAATAACTTTCACTCAGATTATTCTTCAATTCAGATTGTTTTTGACATCAACTACTGTAATATTTAAACTTTTTTTATGATGGGTATTTAATTTATATTTGAATTTTCTAAATCCTTTATTGTTTCAGGTTGCCATCAGCAGAGACAATCATCACTTTAGAAGAGCATTAGAGAACAGATTAGATGCTGTTGTTGGTCTGGCTTTGGTGGGACATCAAGTAGAGGCTGTTTATCGTGTATTGGAAACACTTTTAACACTCTCTTTGTACAAGTCCGCTCAATCAGTACTTGGAAAATTATTTGATTATAAATGTAAGTCACCAATTATTAGCCTTACGCATGATGGATATGAAGAAATATTTCTACTGAATGTGTGCAATTTATCTAAAGAAATTTCTCATGTATTTATTTAAATAATCAGCTAATTTACATACTGTAATATTTATCTAAAATCCTGCTAAAGATATGTACTAGACATGCTTCTTTATTTAGATCTACAAATAAATAATCCAAAGTTTTATCAGAATTGCAAAATCTCTGAGATAATGAATTTCTAGGATCCTGCATTGAATAAATGTTGATATATGTTTAGCTGCTAATTTTTTATGTAAAAATCCAGTTTTCTTCATATTAGGTGTTAGTGTCAAAATATTTTTATCTTTTCACTCTGATCCAAGTATTTTTCAGATATTATAACCTGAAAAATCACAGTTCATCTTGGAAATACGGTACATGATTGTTCTAGAAAGAAGCTTAAAGTGTTGAGAAATGAAATCACTGATATTTTGCCCAATTAAAAAAAAAATGTCTTCCCAGACAGCACGAAAAAATCCATTGATTTATGCACCCTGCAGGATAGCATTTCCAAATTGATTCTTGCAGCTACATGCATTATGAGTAGCCATTTATTGACATTTGATAAAAAGTTTCCATTTAGTTAAGTTGCAATAAAATACATTACCTAGACTATTAATCTTAAAGGTAGACCTATTAGAAAATATGAGAGCTTTATAAATGAAAAATGCATTGTCCATTGAAAGAGATTTACTTCAGATCTATAAACTACGTAAAGTCGCTAAGATTTTTTGTTCTCTTAAAATTTATGAAAGAATAGTATATATTGCACCAAAGGTACCATGTGAGAATTTCTGGGAGAAGCACATAATTCATGTTTCTGTGATAAAAACACATCACAAATAAATGTTGTGAGACATACATAATTATCTTTTATTACTATATAAATAATTACCTTATTTCATGGTTGTAAATATTTGATGCAACCCCAAAGACTAATATTTTTTAAATGAAAAGTGGAAGGGTTTGCTGAACGTGTGGAAGGCATATTTTTCTTATCTATCCACTAATTAAAATGTGCATAATGACGATTAGATATATCTCTGCATATTAATTATTTTCTGTGTTTTTTTAGACACAAAAAGAATTTATTTTTTTAATAGCTGGGATAAATATTTCGATAAGCATTTTACTTTATGTTCAAGCATCACCTTTTTGGATTTTTTGTATGATTAAGTGCGTCTATTTTCTCTGCATTATCCTCTCTCTCCTTTTTTGATAGAAATGATAATTTAAGGAAACAATTAACATGATGAAAAAAATTGCTACAATGCATTTAAATAGGTAGAAATAGGAGGAGGTATATTGGGAAATTACAGAAATTCTTGGCATCAAACGCTAGTGACATTTCTTAAAGGGTTCTATGGGAAACATAATATATTTCCTTTAAAATACATCTATTGTTACGCTAGAGATCTGTGGTCAACTTATAATCAATGATTTTATTTGTGGATAATCTGATTTCCATTTATATGACTACTGTTCTGGAATAATGAGCTTGCCCCATATTCCTGTGACCAATGCTGAATATTTTTACCCTCACACTGTTCACATACCAAGAATGGAAAAATTCTAAGTAGATGCAAAGGTATTTTTGTTTGTGAAGTGGCTGTTGAAATGCCATAATATTTTATCTGACTGAATGTCTTTATCTGTGCATACATTTGTGTATGTTTTTGCACTTATTATTACTAGTATGTGTTTATTTTCACTCTTAGTTGTGGACGGACAAACATTGATTGTTCACCAGGGATGTTCTATGGGAGAGTGAAGAAGTTGTAGAAATGAAGTCCAAATATACTTTGGATCTTGCACTGTTTCCAAGAAATGATTATTGAAAATAATTGTTTTCTTCTGGAGAGACTAGTTTAAGAGAAAGTTTTGATTTTTGCCTTTTAAATTATATATATAATTATTGAAAGTGTGAAATTTGCAGTTGTAAATGGAATAAAACTTAAAAAAGAAGAATTTAAGTGATTACAAGTGCCATTCACATGAATAATTATTGTGGTATCATTCATTGGGGTTAAATAGCATCAACACGAATTTCAATAATTCTTTCATTGAATATAAAATTAAATTTAATATCTTATATCCTAAATGTTACATTGGTAATGAAGTTAAACCTGTTGATTAGAAATGCAATTCAGCACGATTACAAAATAGGTGTTGGGATCCATTTAGAGCATATTTCTTTTAGCAAAAAATGTATTATAAGTAATTTATTTGCTGACAAAACAGAGTCGATGCCATATGTACATGTTGTAATTGTGATTTGAAAAAATAAAAAAAATAGATTTTGCCTCTTTAGGCAGTAGCTCACATTTAATAAATATGCCCTAATTGCATCCATGTTGTTTGAATTGATTTTCAATTGGGCACACAACAGAATTTGTTCTTCATTAGCTCTCATTGCAAATGAGGACTAAAGAAGCCTGTTGGTAGAATTGGAAATGCTTTGATTGCATTTAGCATGGACATCTGACATTGAATGTTTGTTCAAATGTGTTTTCATTCCTGATTTAACTGTAATTATCTTTTCTTACAGATATACTGGGAGACAAAAAGGGTTGTGAAGCTATACTAGAGCTTTCTGCTACCACCAATTTAGACATAGGCTCTACTAGGAGAAAGAAATTTGAAAATACCAAAGAAAGGTGGATAAATAGGAGAAACATCATAATTGCTAATAAAAAATCATCAACATTGCAAGATAGTCCTCAAATTCTCTCAGTTCCTAAATATGAATTTAAAATATAGCTGAGATCTTCTTATTGAAGGTAGAAAGTGTTTGTCAACTCTAAAATTAAAAAAAGTGAACTTCAGTCAGCTATGGGCAGTATCATGGAAAAAACAGACAATGAGAGATTTTGAAATACAGCAGGAAAATAATGTACTTATGATATGATTTTTGAAAGTAAAAGAAATGGTGGATGCCTTCAAGAAAATATGAAATGTTCCTGGCTTCAAGTTCATATTTTAATCTCATTCAAAAGACAGGTATATGCTTGCTAATTTTGTCTCAATTGTTTTAAAGGTGGACCTGTCAATGAAATATGCATATATTTAATTTTTGTTTGTTATGTCAAGGACCATGGCAAAAAATATTGGAATTTATTTCAATTACACTTAATGTAATTGTTATCTTCCCAAAAATTTAAGAGATTCACTGTGTCATATTTTAATGGTTCCAGTATACAATATATTTGTACTAATTATGAGCTACCTACCTACCTGATTGTGAAAATATGGGAGATTTACTATTTAAATATCATGTGGTATATGTCACTAGGTAATCTGTGATAAGATTGGTATTCTACTGAGTAGAATATCTTTTTTGTTTTGATAGTGAATTATTTAATGAATAAAGTCCTGAACATTTATTTCTATTGTTTTCCTGGATTTACAGGAAAATCTGTGGCCTAATACAACAGTATGTCACCATGGAATATTAGGTCCTGTCTTGTAGTAAA
Source organism: Hetaerina titia (assembly GCA_037158775.1). Lineage (NCBI taxonomy): Eukaryota > Metazoa > Arthropoda > Insecta > Odonata > Calopterygidae > Hetaerina > Hetaerina titia. Next base: position 8,633,608 of record CM073773.1, on the reverse strand, counting down.
AAATGTGCAAATAATCAGATGATCTTGTGCTGAAAGAAAAATCTTGTAATGTAAATCCATGCATGCAATACAAATGAAGAAACAAGTTATAAAGTAGGAATGTGTGCAAATAATCTCTAGTTAAGAGCCTAGTTGACTACAACCTATATGAATTGTTGAAAGGAAAATACATTGGAGTATTTGAGAGGAAGAATATGTAAGAATGATGAAGTGAATAATATCAGAATGATCATTGAAATAGAGCCTGTTAGTGGAGTGGTGATGAACATGAAAGGTATGATGTTAAAAATCTGTATCTATCCTTTCAATTAATTTTTACAAAAGATTGGGCTTGAATTTAGTGTCAAGGAAACTACTGTGAAGAACTTGAAATTACTGTTAAAAATTGTTGAGTTTACATTGAGAAACCTGCTGAATTTAAGTTGAAAAAACTGAATATTCAACATCAAAGTGTTGACTTTTGACAAACTACTTTTCAATCTCAGTAGTGAAATTTTGAAATTGAAGTTTTTTTTTCTCAATAGATTACTCCAGTAAATTGAGTCATCAATGTTACCATGACATGAATTCTCGTCGTGTGTGAATCTCATGAACATTTTGGAGAATCTTCAGTTGGCTTGACTGTATGGCCCTTTTCAATTACTGTATGCAATCCATTTAAATGAAGTTATTTTAGGCCAGTAGCAATTGTTAAAATCTTTAGCATACATGCTATGCATAAAAAGTATTGGGAAAAGTTTAGGATAAATAGATTTATTTCAGGTATAACGACAATGCCTCAAGATTCTTCAAATTTGATCCCTTAAGCGGTGACACTCATTTTCCCATGGCTTTTCCACGACTCAAAGGCTCTCTCATAGGCAGATTCCGGAAGGTCCTTAAGGGTACTAACGTGCAAGCTTCTTTGACTGCTTGACTTAGGGTCCCGTGGCGGTGGTGTCCTTTGAGGGAGGCAGGATTTCACCTTTATAAGGAATAAGAAATAAATAGTCTGCTGGTGCCAAGTTGGGACTATAAGGGGGTTGGGGAATCATCACGATGCCGTTGCAGAAGGTCTTCACCAGCAGACACTCAATTCTGCTTTTGGCTGTCTGTCAAGACCTTTGGGAAGAATTTGGTGCAGATCTTTCACATCACTAAATTTTCAGTGATAATGGTGTGTCCACTGCCATCTTTTATAAATGCGAATATGATCTGTGATCATGCACTCAATCACAAGTACTGGTCTGAATTCAGCTCTTCACACACATCAGAAAAATGGTTATCAATACTTTTTATACAAACCTTGTATTGAATGATTGTAAGATACTACACTTGAAACAGTTCACCCCTGATTTACTTCTGTTCACATAGTGTTATTTACTTTCTCCTACCATGGTATTGGGATGATAAATATGGTACATGTATCATTCAAGAAAATAATCGCAATGCAATGATAACACAGGCCAACAGTGGTTTTGGTGCCAGAGCTTTTAATGCTGATTTAAAGAACAATTGGGGTGCTGAATCCAATTATGACACTAGTTTTTTCCTATCAGCTATAGTTTTCAAGATATAGATATGTTGTTACTTACGTAAAAAAATCTTCTACATGATGATATGGGAATATTATATTAATAATAAAACCCACTAAATATAAAGACTTGATTTATTTCTAGGGCTGTTAAATCACCCACAAACACAACAGAATTTTACAATACAATTGAACACAAATACTAAAATTTTTTACTGTAATAAAACAAATTGAAAAGAAAAAAATACATAAAAACATTACTCAACACATTGGAAGCTTCTTTTGCACGATTTTCTTGAGTGCACTTTGTTCAAACAGTCTCGTTTTAAGCACCAGCAGTAATCTGCCATCATATGGTTATCCCATCTTCCTTGGTAGCGAGCTTCCATTGTTTTTATATCCTGGTGAAATGTTTCACCTTGTTCTTCACTTGTGTCTCCTAAATTTCCAAGAAAATTATCTAAGTGGCTGTGTAGGTAGTGAACTTTTGTGCTCATATTACATCCAAGTGATTTGAAGTTACTGAGCATAATGTTTACCAGCTCAATATAATTTTCACTTTTGTGATTTCCTAGCAAATTTTTTATGACCTCAACATATGACATCCAACTAATTTTTTCAATATCATTCATTGACTCGACAGAAGCAGGATCCTTTGTAAGTTGTCTGATTTGTGGCCCCTCAAAAATACCAGCTTTAAGTTTTCCAATGTGGGGCATCTTTAGTCTTAAGTAGCTGAAGCATGGTCCATCCTTGTCAAGAGCCTTTACAAATTGCTTCATTAGGCCTAGTTTAATATGTAGAGGCGGTAAGATGATTTTCTCTCTTTCAACTAAAGATTCAGCAATGATGTTTTCTTTCCCAACAACCAAGTTTTCTCTCTTAGGCCACTCCTTCTTAATCCAGTGGTTTTGTCTGTCCCTGCTATCCCAGAGGCACAAGAAACAAGGATATTTTGTGTAGCCACTTTGCTGCCCAAGAAGAAAGTTCACCATTTTTAAATCTACACAACCACCCAGCGATGTTCCTGGTATTTTATCTTCTGTAAGACCAATGCTATTGTATCGTATTCTTCTTTCATTTTAGTTGAATGAGCGATTGGTATTGGGCCAAACCTGTTACCATTGTGAAGAAGTACACATTTTAAACTACGCTTGGAGCTATCAATAAACAAACGCCAATCACTAGCATCATACTGTGATAGTAGTCCCATTTTTTCCAAAAGACCCTTAACGTCTGAACAAAATGTAAGATTGTCTTCTTGAGTAAAGAAGGGTAGCATATCCTTTTCCCTTGTGCGATAAAAACTTGTTTTTGTACCGGGTTGCAGTAAATTCTTTTCATGCAGTCTTGATGCTAGTAGTTCGGATGCTTCCTTCGATAAGTTCAGTTCTCTAGCAAGATTGCTTAGTTCATCTTGATTAAATAGTTGAGGAATTGTTGATACCCCCTCGTAGTCACTGCCATTATCGTCAATAGAATGAGAAATGTTTTCAAATAACTCAAATTCTTCCTTAGATATATCTGGTAACGTCTGAAATATTGGGATCGGTATTTCTTCTGAATGGGGTACCGGGCATCTAGCTGAAGGCAAATCTGGATATGTCCACTTGTGGCGATTTTTTCGATTAATTCCCGAAACATTTACTATGCAAAAATAACAGTCGTCAATATGGTTCACAGGTTCTCTCCACACCATTGGCACACCAAATTTTAGACTTTTCCTTTGTCCTGTTGTCCATTGCCGCAGATGTTCAGTACATGTTTTACACACAAAATGCAGTGCTCATGTTTTATCTTGGTCACCAAGCTTAACACCAAAATATCCCAAGTATGCACGTTTCACAAAGTCTGTAATATTTTTCCTATTTTCTTTTACCATATATTCCCATGTATACTTATAGATTTATTTAACTTTGAAAATTATTTTCCGGAATATATCAAATATTAAAGCAACTAATCGTAAGATGTGCCATATCTAAAAAAGTAGAGCTGTTAAATAAAAACGAATTTCATATTTGGATTCAGCTCTACAAATATAGTTAAAATCAACACAAAGATTCCCGGCACCAAAAAAAAAATTTTTTTGTAGGCCTGTGTAATGCATATTTTTGATGTGCAATAACACTTTCTGGCCATTATTTTGTTCCATGTGTACGTTTAAGTATATAACGATGGTTTGAAAAATCAATGCAAAAAGGAAAAACAACAATTTTTCAAAATGAACTATTTTATATCTTTTACCATAGTCTTCTACCATAGGCCTATAAATGTCATCCAATGTGGCTCCAATTAGTTGATCCCTTCCAAATAATGTAATAACTCTCACTGAAAGTAGGCATATTTTTCCACAAACACCACCTCATTTCAGTATAATCTCATACCTGCTTACCATTTTTTCATATTGGAGTACAGGTGGTCTGAATGGGGGCTGAGTTAAAATCACAACTTTATCAATTTGTTGACCAGAGCATGATGTAGAGGAGTGAGGCTGTACGATGCCCTAATGGAGCAGAGCTTAAATATGGGCCAAATCATTGACTCTTTCTTGCTGCTCAGTTTACATGCAGTCTAACAATGATGCATAGTATGCTTCTGCAATAATAAGACACTTTTCCACACATTCAATGAAAATTATTCCTTGGAAATCCTGTAAAACAGTCCTCATAATCTTCTTAGCTTAAGATGCCTTCTTTGGAACAGACTCCTTGCTGGCAACCCAATTGCTTGGTTTCAAGCATGTAGAGGTGTACGTTATATGTTTTGGCAACCGTGACAAAATGGCTGAAGTCCTAGGAATTGTACTGAAGGAGCTGAAAACCAGCCTTGGGACATTCAACACATTTTAGTTTTTGATCAACTATGAGGAATTGTGGTACCCATCTTTTGGATAGCTTTCTCATGTCCAAGTGATGATGGAAAATATTATATACCCATTCACCCCAGATGCCCACGGCATCAGAAATCTTCTGTGCCATCACTCTTCTTTCATACTTTCACTGCATTGTGTATTTTACGAAATAATTTCTGGAGTAGTGATCTCAGCTGGGAATCCAGAGTATTCAGTGTCTTTTGTACTAATATGGCCATTCCACTCATAAAGCCATTCTGATAAATGGTGCAGATTCACCATAATATTTATCAAGTTTCTCTTTCGTCCCCTGTAGTGATTTGCCTTTCATAAAATAATGTTTGGTCAGTTCAAAAATTTCTCTTATCTGTGATTCATCAAACATTCGACTTCCTCGATTAAAACAAATGCTAATTACAGAGTAGTAGACCAGGGTAGTTAAAACGTGGTGTTTGTTTCTTCAAGTTTTTCTACTGACAAAAGAAATTTTATTTGTGATATCTCTCTGAGGTAGCAGGGACTTTTCAAACTAGTGTATGGAATAAAGTTTTTATCAGCATGACAGCTCAGTAAATTAATGTGAGCAAGGTGAGACCGTATATTTTGGATAAATTTATGGAGGTAGAGCTAATTTTATGTTGACCCATCAGAAGTTGATCTTTACCAAGTGGTTTATGTTTTCTCAGTTAAATCTTCAAATGTAGTGACACTGCTTAGTTTGAGAATTCTTTGACTTTACTTCAGGAAAGGTTTGTGTACAATAGCCCATTAAATAGATCGCTCAAGTTACCATGGCACATTTCTAGCATTATGTCATTAGCAGATTCACAAAATAACAAAGTTAAAAATTGGTGCAAAAAATAAGCCTAGATTTTAAGTAAAACAAAATCGCTGCATGAAAAGTAATCAGTTAATCTTTTTTAAACAAAAATGAAACTTTTAATAAGATTCCCCTCAAGATTTTGTGACACATGTTGTCATCTGTAGTGACTGAATGGTTCTTACCTTTATTACTGTTAGATCAAAGGGCTTCCCACCAAGAGGGCCTGGATTCGAATCCTGGAGATGGCTGATATTTTCCTGATCCCTGCTTGACAAACTTTCTGGACGCCACTTTAAGTGAGTACACTATTCATCAGATGGGGCATTAAGCTGCGGACCCCTTGGCACCTTTTGTTAAGAGTAGGCTGATGCCAACGCTGGGTTTTCTCTCCACCCTTCATCCTTTCCTGTCCATCCCTAATGGTACAATTGACCTCAGCTGTCGGTCGCCTCCCCTAAAAACTACTACTATTGTTAGATCAAAGTATTTGAGAAAATAATAGCCAAAATTATAAAATTTTGTAAGCAGGAATGGACAACCCAAAAAATATGAGTGAAAGAAAACATTACCATAATTAAAAGAGCAAAAAAGAGGTTATTTCACTATCATGGGTATCATCATGAAGTTAGTAGAGTCAGTGGTAGGAATTATGAAGGCTCTTACTCAATGGTATTATTGGTTTCGTGACTTGAAGCTCAAATAGTGGTTTAGAGATGCTATTTATTTTTTATTTATTGACTTAATTGGGCGAGATTGAGACTAATGGTCGCTTCTTCCACCTAACCCTTAGACATGACATCGAAGAAAATTACATACATTCAATGTCTAGGTGGAGGAAAATCCATGTTGGTTGGAATCGAACCTGCAACCTCTGGGTTGACAAGCAAGGACATTACTCTGTTGCCACCGGGGCCAGCATGCTGTTGATGTAAATGATGAAATGAATTACATATAACATAAAATATGTCACAGATGCACCTATGTTTATCTGATCTTCCCTGTTGATTCCAAAAAAGTATTAAGTAGATCATGCTATGTAATATATTATAATGATGATAAATATTAGGGATTGCTGGAGGCTAAATTGCAGACAAAATAGAACAAATGCTTTGTAAGAACTCCTATGAGAGTAAATTAGGCATGGAGGATATAAAATAAAATGGATGCATGAAGTCTCGTTGTTAGATTATGACTATTATACGATATAAATACTGCAATCGATGTAAGTAAGATAATCCAGCCCAGCACTACATATGCAGGTCAGATACTTGTGACAGAAATATGATGATGAACTGTCATAAAAATGTGGTCGAGAATTCTTCTGTCCCGCTTTCACAGTTCATAACTTAAAAGAGGGTGATGACAACATGTGGCCCATGGCACGACACGAGGAAATGGGAGCCAAGTGGGTTGAGTGATTGACAGGCAGTTAATTGAGGTTTTACAGTCCAGCAAGTCATTAATGATGCTGATTTAGCCAAAACATTGTTGCTCTCACGCTCTTATAGTTCTGATGAAAAACATAACAGAACGTACGACCTTTATGCGATCAATAGTTTGCCTTCACCATAATGATGCAGACACACATAGTTACGAATTCTCTAATTAATTCATAACGCTCCTAAATTCCAGATTAGGTATAATATCCTTGAAGGTAGGCACAACAAAGTGTTCTCTCCTTGGACGTAGGCAACACTCGGCACAGGACTTTTTGTATTAGCTAATTTACTGGTTTGGTAGGATTTAATGGACACCACTGCTATGGAAATATCTTTTTTCTCCTAAGAATACACAACCCAACATTCTACTCAACTATAAACCCCTATTAATCTCCGTATACTTCCTTCCTCCCTTCATTCCGTCCAATATCCCAGTCCTATTCCGGTTGTCCCTTCCTCGTTTACCTAACACCTCCCTTCTATCACAGTCCTCGACATCTCACTGCTAATCTATATGCTTTGTATATATTTTTTCGGTCTCCTTATGATTTCTCCCAACAATCCCCTCTCCTCCCCCACCATACTCGGCATTTGTTTTCCTTTATGTCCATTTCACCTTCTCAATCTTTCTCCACATCCATTTTCAAAAGCCTCCAATCTACGTCTATCATCCTGTTTCAGTGACCACGTCTCCGTGCCGGATATAGCTACGCTCCATATCAGAGTTTTTACGAGTCTTGTCTTAACATCTCTACTCAACGTCCCCGTCATCAACTCTCTCCTCCTTGAGAAAGCCTCCTTGCCCAGCGCAATTCTTCTCCTTACGTCCCTACCACTTTGACCGTATTGGTCCAAAACACTTCCGAGATATGTAAACTGTTCTACCTGCTCTATTTTTTCCCACCTATTTTAATATTTAGCTTAGCCTTTTTCTTTCTGGAAAATCGCATAACCTTTGTTTTATTAATATTGATTCTCATCCCGTATTTATCGCACTCAACCTCAAATTCACTCAACAATGCTTGCAACCCCTTGGCTGACTGAGCAACTAATGCTTGGTCATCAGCAAACCTAACCGATTTTACGAATTCCCCTCCGACTTTCATTCCTACCTCCAGTTCTTCCCATACCTCTCTAATAATTTCCTCTACATATACGTTGAACAGTACCGGTGACAATGGGCAACCCTGCCTTACACCTCTTCCTAACACTGCCCATCCGGACTCTCCGTTCCCCACTCGCACCTGAGGAGTCTGAGACATGTACAGGTTGCGGATCAGTCTCCTGTCCCTCAAATCTATTCCTATCTACTGCAATACACCCATTAATTTTTCCCAATTCACTCTGTCAAACGCTTTTTCGAAATCTACAAAACAGGCAAAAACGTCCTGATTGTATTCTATATTTCTCTCGATTAGTGATCTCATTACTGCAATGGCATCACGCGTACCTCTTCCTTTCCTAAACCCAAACTGATCATCCCCTAAGTAATCATTTGCCTTACTCTCTATCCTTTTGTTGATGATCCTGAGAATAACTTTAGCTGCGTGGGATATCAAACTTATTGTTCTGTAATCCTCACATGATGTAGCCTTTGCCTTTTTTGGAATAGGAACTAACACCGATCTCACAAAATCTTCCGGCCAGATTCCTTCCTCATATATACTACGAATCAGTCCATATATGGCCTTCTTCCCACCTTTTCCTAACCATTTCAACATTTCTACGGGAATGTTGTCCACCCCCACTGCCTTATTTGCTTTCATCTCCTTTAATGCCCTTTCTATTTCATCGTCGAGTATGCCTGGACCTAAGCTATCTTCTTCTACGTCATGTTCCTTTTCTATGTCTAACCTTGTCGGCCTAAGTTCTTTACCATACAGTGTTTCTATATATTCCTTCCATCTCTCTTGGATTTTTCCTGGTTCAACTATTATCTTACCCCATTTATCTTTAACTGTTAGCACAGATCCAGCCTTCTTACTTCCCGACAATAACTTAACCTTGCCGTATAGAGCACCAATTTCACCCTTCTTCTGTAAACTTTCCATATCCTCGCATTGCGTTTTCCACCATTCTTCTTTTGCTTTATTTGTGGCCCTTCTCAATTTATTGTTTAACTCTTTGTACTTCATTTTGCCTAACTCTGTGTTTACATTTTTCCATCTTCTTCTCTCATCCATCTTTGCAATCATCTCATCCGTTACCCATGGTTTCCTTATCCTTTTCCCGTTAACGGTCCTATATTGTCTTTAGCGGCTTCCAATATTCCTTTCTTGATACATTCCCATTTTTCTTCGATAGTACTCAGTTCTTTACCGTCATCCATCATTTTCTCTACAGCCTGCTGATACTCCTTCCTCGTTAATCCATTTAATGCTTCTAAATTCCATTTCCTAACCCGCCGCCCTTGCCTTATCTTCTTGAAACGGACATTATATTTCATAACAACTAAATTGTGGTCAGAGTCTGCATCCGCTCCTGGGAAACTGTGCGAATTTACCACACTGTTCCTAAACCTGTGCCTAACCATAATATAATCTAACTGATACCTTTCTGAGTCACCTGGCATTTTCCATGTATACCTTCGCCTTTTGTGATGTCTAAACCATGTGTTGGTGATGACTAACCCCTGTCTCCTGCAGAATTCAATCGCTTTCTCCCCGCGTTCATTCCTCGTGCCTAACCCATAGTCCCCACCTCACCACCCTCTCTTCCTTCGCCTACCGTCGCATTCCAATCCCCCATCACTATCAAATGTTTCCCTGCAGGAACACTCGCGATGATATCCTCTAACTCATCATACATCCTATCGACTTCTTCCTCCTTGTGGTTGCTCGGTGGCATGTATACCTGAACAATGACCAAGTTCGTCTGCTCTGCTTTAATCTCTACGAGTAAAATTCTATCTGTCGCTTGCTCTATGTTGACTACGCTTCTTCCTACCCCTTTATTTAAAATTACGGCCACCCTTCGTTGGCTCTCGTCCCCGCCGCTCTATATCACTCTATAGTTGTCACTCCAGTAATCCCCGCTATCCTTCCATCTCACCTCGCAGAGGCCTAAAACATCTATGTTACCTCTTTCCATCTCTCGCTTAATATTTTCTAATTTGCCTCTCCTCAACATTGTCCTGACGTTCTAGGTTCCTATTCTAACTACTTTCGCCTTCTTCTGAGTCTTCTGTCCTGCTGCAGTTATTTCCTCCCTGCAAGGGTTTCGTGGGATGACGACCGCGGAAGCCTTGCCTCTCCCGCTGCCGGGCACGACACACGGCCTCTTGGGCCGAGTCCCGTAGTTGCCAGGACTCAAATTATCTATAGTGCCCATCATTATATTCTTGGGAATCATAATTGAGGTGGTTTCCCGTTGCCTTCCTCAATAGTGTTTTTAACGTGACACCATCACTTACTGACTCTGACCACAATTTAGTTGTTATGAAATGTAATGCTCGTTTCAAGAAGATAAGGCAAGGGCAGCGGGTTAGAAAATGGAATTTAGAAGCAGTAAGTGGATTAACGAGGAAGGAGTATCAGCAGGCTGTAGAGAAAATGATGGATGACGGTAAAGAACTGAGTACTATCGAAGAAAAATGGGAATGTATCAAGAAAAGGATATTGGAAGCCGCTAAAGACACTATAGGAACCGTTAACGGGAAAAGGATAAGGAAACCATGGGTAACTGATGAGATGATTGCAAAGATGGATGAGAGAAGAAGATGGAAAAATGTAAACACAGAGTTAGGCAAAATGAAGTACAAAGATTTAAACAATAAATTGAGAAGGGCTACAAATAAAGCAAAAGAAGAATGGTGGAAAACGCAATGCGAGGATATGGAAAGTTTACAGAAGAAGGGTGAAATTGGTGCTCTATACAGCAAGGTTAAGTTATTGTCGGGAAGTAAGAAGGCAGGATCTGTGCTAATAGTTAAAGATAAATGGTGTAAGATAATAGTTGAACCAGGAAACATCCAGGGGAAATGGAAGGAACATACAGCTAAAGTTATTCTCAGGATCATCAACAAAAGGATAGAGAGTAAGGCAAATGATTACTTAGGGGATGATCAGTTTGGGTTTAGGAAAGGAAGAGGTACGCGTGAAGCCATTGCAGTAATGAGATCACTAGTCGAGAGGAATATAGAATACAATCAGGACATTTTTGCCTGTTTTGTAGATTTCGAAAAAGCGTTTGACAGAGTGAATTGGGAAAAATAAATGCGTGTATTGCAGAAAATAGGAATGGATTGGAGGGACAGGAGACTGATCCGCAACCTGTACATGTCTCAGACTCCTCAGGTGCGAGTGGGGAACGGAGAGTCCGGATGGGCAGTGTTAGGAAGAGGTGTAAGGCAGGGTTGCCCATTGTCACCGGTACTGTTCAACGTATATGTAGAGGAAATGATTAAAGAGGCATGGGAAGGACTGGAGGTAGGAATGAAAGTCGGAGGGGAATTCGTAAAATCGGTTAGGTTTGCTGATGACCAAGCATTAGTTGCTCAGTCAGCCAAGGGTTTGCAAGCATTGTTGAGTGAATTGGAGGTTCAGTGCGATAAATATGGAATGAGAATCAATATTAATAAAACAACGGTTATGCGATTTTTCAGAAAGAAAAAGGCTAAGCTAAATATTAAAATAGGCGGGGAAAGAATAGAGCAGGTATAGCAGGTTACATATCTCGGAAGTGTTTTGGACCAATACGGTCGAAGTGGTAGGGGCGTAAGGAGAAGAATTGCGCTAGGCAAGGAGGCTTTCTCAAGGAGGGAGTTGATGACGGGGACGTTGAGTAGGGATGTTAAGACAAGACTCGTAAAAACTCTGATATGGAGCGTAGCTATGTACGGCGCGGAAACGTGGTCGCTGAAGCAGGAGGATAGACGTAGATTGGAGGCTTTTGAAATGTGGTTGTGGAGAAGAATGGAGAAGGTGAAATGGACCGAAAGGAAAACAAATGAGGAGTACTAGGGATGGTGGGCGAGGAGAGGGGTTTGGTGGGAGATATCCTATGGAGGCAGGAAATATGGATGAAAGGCGTATTGAGCGGTAGTGGAATGTTGAAGAAGGTAATAGAGGGGAGAATGTTGGGCAAGCGAGGAAAGGGCAGGAACAGGATAGGGATGTTGGACGGGATGAAGGGAGGAAAGAAGTACACCGAGATGAAGAGGGACCTGATATAGATTAGTTTGCTAGGTGGGGAGTAACAAAATGTTTACTTGATAGTTGTGTCCATCCAAAAACCTACTTTAACCGGTAGATTACCTAATAATAATAATAATAATATATATATATATATATATATATATATATATATATATATATATATATATATATATATTTATATATGATTTCTTCGAAGTAACACGGAAGTGTTGAATAAAAAACTTAGACAGTAACACACAGCACGAGAACACATAAAAAGAACTAATATATGGAGGGGGAGAAAGCGGAGCGGAGAACAGGTGGTGGGAGAGGGGTGAAGGAGGAGGTTATGGAGGGGGAAAGGGAGGCCAGATGGGAGCGGAGATGGAATAAGGAGGATGCGGAAATAGTAACAAGCGACACAGAAAACTAACAGTTCATCCACAGATCCCACAACACCCATGACCAAGGCATCAACTCACCAAGTCATCATAAGGGCTTGATAAGTCAAAACACAGGATAAGGATGACAAAATGTATGCGGATGAATAAATTGTCCCACCACCTCGCAAGAAACAAATCCACCTCCATCCACCTCAGCCCCACCCCCCCATTTAGTGAACGACATTGAGACCCGGATGTTGATAGGCTCTACACAGCCATATAAATGCCAATTCCATTGTTTTTAATTTCATAGGGTTATCGGATGGGGGAAGGGATGCTAGCTTCCTTGAAGGGATGCTTCTTTCCGCTTTCTCCCCCTCCATATACCCCTCCTTCACCCCTCCCCCACTACCTGTTTTTTCCCCTCTCCCTCGTCCCATACTCTCTCTTTTATCTTCCAAAGAAGACGGAGTTCGAGTCCGTCGAAATTATCAAGATATTATTGTGAGTGTTCTTTTTATGTGTTCTCGTGCTGTGTGTTACTGTCTAAGTTATATATATATATATATATATATATATATATATATATATATATATATATACTACCTTGTTCAAAAAGTTCCCGGAATAACCACCGTGTGGCGCTCCCATCGTTCCGATTTGAGTTCTGTTTTTTTGTTGAATTGGTACATCTGTTGTTGATATTCCCTTTAAATCTTAGTGTCATAACTTGACATTTGCAAAAGTTACGTAGCCAAGAGTACATCTATCTCTGTGTGTGTTGGCGATTTTTTACAATTGCAGAAATGGATTTAAATTTGCAACAACGAACTTGTATTAAATTTTGCGTAAAAAACTGATTCTCTAAAAAAACGGTCGTTTACCAGTGGCACGAGCGGTTCAGAAGTGGTCGTGAGTCAATCGAAGATAATGAACGCAGTGGCAGACCATCGACATCGAAAGTCGGTGAAAAAATTGATAAAGTAAAAGAAATGTTGGTCAATAACCGCAAATTAACCATCAGAGAAATAGCGGAGGACTTGAACATTGCCTATGGATCCGCCCAAGACATTGTGGTTAATGATTTGGGTTTCCGTCGTGTAGCAGCAAAGTTGGTGCCAAAAGACCTCAATTTCATGCAAAAAAGAGACCTCGCAAAAGACATGATTTGCGAGGCTGAATCCGATCCCACATTCATCAAAAGGATCATTACTGGAGACGAGACGTGGGTTTATGAGTACGACACGCAATCCAGACATCAGGCAAGTGAATGGCGTTCAGCAAATGAGCCGAGACCAAAAAAAACACGTCGTTTTCAGTCAAAAAAGAAGGCAATGCTGACGGTTTTCATGGATTACAACGGTGTAGTGCATCATGAATTTTTGCCAGAAGGCCAGACAGTAAACAAAGAGTATTATTTGGGCGTTATGAGACGTTTGCGTGAAGCAATTCGCCGAAAGAGACCAGAAATCGTCGCACAGTGCGTCGAGACCGTCGCACAGTGCGTCGAGACCGTCGCACAGTGCTATCATTATTCGTAATTTTTTGACGAAAAATGCAACAAATACCATCCAACAGCCAGCGAATTCACCTGATTTGGCTCCCTGTGACTTCTTTCTGTTCAATCGAGTTAAAAAACCATTACGGGGAACGCGTTTTAGCAGCCGAGAGGAAGTAATGGAAAAATCGCAGGAAGCACTGATGGACATACCGAAAACCGAATATAAAAAATGTTTCGAGGATTGGATCAAGCGCTGGCATAAGTGTGTTGCAGTCGATGGGGATTACTTTGAAGGGGACAATATCGATTTAGATGAATAAACTTGTATTTTTAATTTTCTGAATAAATTCCGGGAACTTTTTGATCAAGGTAGTATGTGTATATATATATAAAATTTAGACAGTAACACACAGCACGAGAACACATAAAAAGAACCGTCACAATAATATCTTAAATTTTATGTGTTCTCGTGCTGTGTGTTACTGTCTAAGTTTTTTATTCAACACTTCCGTGTTACTTCGAAGAAATCATATATATATATATATATATATATATATATATATATATGTGTGTGTGTGTGTGTGTGTGTATAAGGTATTGACATTTGAAAATTAAAAAACTTGGCTTTTCAACTTAAAATTTTTAATTCGCTCTACCTAGGTTTCGTTATAGTATAACATCATCAGGTAAAAATGCAAGTCAAATACAGATATATACATATCTCTGGGCGGAGGGGAAGAGTAATTAGGGAAGAAAGGATTGGTTCAGGTAGGAAGAGGGGGGCTAAAAGTCTATGGTTTGAGGCGGAGAAGGAGGATTGGTAATATTGACAAATTAGCCGGCTGGGAGGAGGGGGTCAATACAATGTTGCAAAAAGCCCACCTGACATCGGATTAGTTGGCAGAGGATTAGGGGAATGATTATTGTGAGCGGGGAGAACGGCACTTAGTAATTAGTTAGGTGGCTCAGTAGCGGCCTGGGAGGAGTCGCTACATTGTTGAAAAAGTTTTACTTGGTTTCAGGTGAGTTGGCAGGGGGTGAGGGAAAAAACAATAACGGGGAATGTGAAGGGTAAAGAAAATCGTTGGTCAAAACATCTTCCCCGTAATTCGTGTGTTGAAGCATTTCTAATTGCTCCAGCGCATCAAGACGGTGGAGCAAAGTGTAGGAATTCGGGAGTGAAATCGCTGGTGTGGCCACAATCTCTCAAGTGCTTGGCGAAGAGTGATGCGGAGATTGTTATTTTTAAAGCAAGGTGTTCCTTTATTCTTGTTTCAAATCTTTCCCCCGTCTGGCCAATGTATATCCGGTTGCAGTATTTGCAGAGAAGTTTGTACACCCCACTTTTGTGTAGTGGTTCAACGTGGTCTTTCGCGTGGCACAACATGTTGCGCCTAACTTCTTTTATACTTATCTTTTACCGATGCATCCAGTCTACATTCTGTCATAACCCCCTCGTATTCACGCTATCGCTTCTATTTTTACTACAGACACTCTTGAAGTGCATGCATACAACTATTAACGCGTACATGCCTTTCGCAGTGTTCCCTTTTGTAGAAGGAGGAGCTAAAATCCGATTTGAAGCCAAGAAAACCAAATGTACGTTGGTCGTTCAATAAGTCACTAGGAAAAAATATAAAAGTATTTTAGATAAATTTATTTATTTTGAAACAATCTCCTGGTAGCTTGATTCACTTTTCCCAGCGTGTCTCCAAGTTTTTTTTCAAGCCGTCCAAAAAGGACGATTTGGGAGCAGCAGGCTTCTGTGTTGGCGATGATCTTCTCGTTCGACGTGAATCGTTTTCTTCCGAGCCATTTTTTCAAATTTAAAAATGAAATAACTCGCTCTTCAATGGTGACCACGCTGGCGCAGCTACCCATGCATCGTCTTGATGGAAGAGAATGTTTTCTTTGACAAATGAGGACGTTATCTCTTGATTTATTTGCTCAATCGGTGAAAACGACATATAATATTCCTCATTTATCGTTTGTCCTTTGTGTAAGTAATCTATGCAGACGATTCTGCGCGCATCCCAAAAAACCGTGACCATCATCTTTTCGGCCAATTTCACTGTATTTGCCTTCATCAGATCCTTTATAAACCCACTCTTTCAATTGGTCCTTTGTTCCAGGAGTGCAGCAGTGTACTGTACACATTTTTCGTTAATAGTTACGTATGTATCGATGCAGAAACTCTTCAAAATGGCGATGAAAAAGCGCCAAACAAGCCTCCGAATCGACCACACGACTGTGTTTACTCTCCACAGAGAATAGGAGATTTTTTTCGCCCAATTTTTCGTGCGCAATTAAAAACACTGTACCTTGTGGTACGGCCTGTGACCTCAACTATTTCACGAACTATGATTCCTATATCACTCAAAACCGTGGATTTTTTCAACCATTTTGGAGTAAGTCACCCCCACTAGACATACCAAATGATGTTCATCATTTGTGGATATATGACCATATTGAAACTCTTTTCCCCAATTGTAAAGTCGTCAACACGGGAGCAGATGCGCCATGAACTTCTTCCAAATCGGCTTTGATCTCTTTCGGCGTTAAGCCTTATAACTAGATATGTTTAATCACTGCACGAAGAATTGGTTTCCATTTTTCAAAATGAGCAATAGGTTGTTGCTTCAAACGACTGTGAAAATGAAACCACGCCGCCACTACAGCTGAAACTTGAATAGCAATCTACTAAGAAATGAGGCTTACCAAAAGCAAACCTTTCCTGATTCTACGATACAAGCACCATCTCTTGGGTTTTATAAGGAGTTATTGAACGACACAAGTGTATATAAATAAAAAAGAACGACTTTGATTATTCATAGACATAATACGAAAAGGATACTTACATATTTACTTTAACATCTTAGCGGTTCATTTAAATGTAATCCATTTTTAATCGAAGTCGTATTACATTATATTACTTATTTTGTCTCCACCCGCTAGTGTTTTTCCTCGAATGTATTTACGAAATTTACCCGTTAAAGAATGATCATAAAGTTTTAATTCCCATATTTATCATGAAAGGGATATGTAATTATGCTCTATTGTTAGCTTTATGTGTAATGTAAGCGTAGCACAAATTTTATCGATTTGACTCCAGAATTGCGTCAGCGGTAGCCGTTACAATTTAATTTTGGAGGGATATGTAATTATGCTCTATTGTTAGCTTCTTGTATAATGTAAGCGCAGCACAAATTTTATCGATTTGACTCCAGAATTGCGTCAGCGGTAGCCGTTACAATTTTAAACGGATATTTTTTCAGTCGCACATCCATTAGCAACAAAGGACAAGCCATGCGTAAAGTTTTTTGAGCGTAACCTAATGTGAGTTTTGGTGCTTTTAGAATGTACGTATATTTCCCCAAGTAGAAAATGTGGAGCAGAAGAGATTTCTCGGTTTTTATGAACGAGGCATATATTTTGTTTCGATTTTTGAGAAATAATAACATTAATTGTACTCTTTGCCTTTCATCAGTGTATTCGAAATGAAACGTAACGAATACATCTCTGCCACTTCCTGTAAGCGAAACCTCCTTTTAAGTTCAAATCATCTCTTCCAGCATAATGGATTTTGGAGAGGAATGCGCATATTCTTTTTCACGGCACCTTCCATCCTTAGGGTCAAGCGTACTTCTGGAGCGGTCCTCTCTCCAATAACCATCTTTTACCCAGAAATGCCGTCTTAGATCTCTCACTCTTTAGATCTCCTTTCGTGAATTATTTGGTGCTGGGGTAACGTGAACCTTTCGCTTCCCGGGTCGGAGTCCCCCCAAGGAATAGTGATGGAAGAGAAGTGGCGAAAGGAAAGTAAACATGAATTGTATTCCCATACTATGATTTACTGACTCCTAGTGAGAAGGTTCGAACCAAGGTTGACCTACTGGTGACCGCTCTCTCAGTTAACTCTGGATGGGAAAAGGTTCGAAACGTAGAAATTGGTGCGAAAAAATTATGGCTTACGTGGCTCACCTCCTTGATACTATGCAGAACCGGATGCCAAGTAGGAGTGTCGATGTTATTTCAATCTGCAGCGAGGGTCGAAAAGATTTCGACGAATCAAGTGGTTCAGACTGTCAACCGCTCTCTCTCTCCTTCCGTAAATGATCCCTTTTGTAGAAGTAGCCGGCTCTATAATTTTCATTACTGTTAAGGGGAGGTGAACGAGACTCCCTCTAAATACTGCCGTGAGGAATCATTAATAGATCGTATGTGTCTTCGTAGTAATTCCCTTCGTGTGATTGTTGCTTACCCAAGCTGTTACTTCGAGGGGGATACGTTTTCCCGAAAATCACCGCTGATAGCTTTATCATTATCGTATAACTTAACGACGAACGTTATTGCGGCCAAAGGAATTCTCCCTCCTTTTTGGACCTTTAAGCTCCGTTTTTAAGGCCTAAATTCATGAGATTATTATACCAACCACTGTAAGAGGCTATTTTTGGATCTGAGGACCCTCACGTCAAATTATGATGAAATATTTTTTACGTGTAACCTATAACTGAATACCCCAGATAAAATGAGCGAGTATCATTCCTATTCACCCGAAACGAGTTTCAACCTACGAACCCTGGATTTCGGCTAGATAATTAAACCTATATTCACTTGTAAATACGAACTAAACCTATTAAGATGATTGTCAATGTACCGTTAAAGGGAGGTTTTATATGAGTACAGATTGGTCAACGCTCCACTTCCCTGCTCCGTCCAAAGAGAATAAACCTGACACATTTAAATCTGTAAAACTTTTGAAAATCCGAATACTTTCTATCCGCCTTCATTCTGTCCAACATGCCTATTCTATTCCTCCATCTTCCTCGCTTGTCTATCATTCTTCCGTCTATCACAGTCATCAGCATTCCATCGCCAATCAAAATACTCTGCATTCATCTTTCCTGCCTTTTTGGATTTCCCCTATTAATACCTTCTCTTCCCCATCAAGCCATAACACTTCCTTGTTTGTTTTCCTTTCAGTCCGCTTCACCTTCTCCATCCTTCACCACTCCTACATTTCAAAAGCCTCTAGTCTATGCCTATCAGCTTGCTTCAACGACCATGTTTCTGTGCCGAACAAAACCACTCTCTATGTCAAAGTAGTCACTAATCTTTTTTAAAATCCTTACTCAACGTCCCTGACATCGTCCCTCCTCCTTGTGAAAGCTTCTTTGCCTGAAGTAATCATCTTCGCTCAAAGTTCTTCCAAAATAACAGGAAAAAAGTTCCACCTACTCTAGTTTTGTCTCTACTATTTAAAAGTTTAACATAGCCTTCTCCCTTCTCGAAAACCTGATCAAGTTGTTTACATTGATCCTCATCCCATGCCTATTACACTGATTTCTGATTTCCCTGAAGGATCTTTGTAAACCGAACTGATTATATGAATTTCCCAATTACTTTTATTCCTATATAAGTTGTTACTATGTCTCTCTTACCATTTCTTCTACATACACGTTAAAAAGTACTCATGTCTTCCTCTTCTTCTTCATACTACATATCTCGATTTTCCTTCCGTCACAAGTACTTGCGTGGTCTGAGACATGTTAAGTGTTCGGATGTCTCTTATTTCTCCAATTTATTCCTGTTTTCTGTAATGCATTGATTACATTTTCCCAGTTTACTCTTTCCAAATCCTTCTTAAAGTCTACGAAACAAACAAATACATCCTGACTGCATTAAATGTTCCTCTCCATTAGTGATCTCACTGTTGGTGGTATGCCATTACGCGTGTCCCTTGCCTTTCTGAACTCAAACTGATCGCCCCCTAAGCAGTCGTTTACTTCTGCTGTACTCTCTTGTGGATTATCCTAAGCAAGACCTTAGCTGCGAGCAAAGTGCAACTTATTTTTCTATAGTTCTCGCGGATGACGGCATTTCCCTTTTTTTGAGGTGGGAACTGATCTAAGGAAACCTTCCTGTCAAATTCCTCCCTCATAAATGCTACGAATTAGTCCATACTCTTTAGTTTGCATTTTCGTAAACACTTAGATAGTTTTGCCAGAATGTCGTCTCTTCCCACAGTTTTATTTGATTATAATTCCCTTTTGTTCTTCTCCTCTCGCAATCAAGTAAGCCTGAACGCAAGCTATCTCATTTACATCATATTCTCTGTTTGAACTTCCAAGCTTGATACCCCGACCTCATAGGTCCTCTTTACATGGTTTTAACCTCTACAGAAGAATCTTTGTTTAATAATGTATACATTATAAAATGAACGGTTTTACATCTTCTTATTTCCTTATGTTCACCTTGTTTTACCCTCCTTCCTTTATAAACTTCATATCCTCGCACTGCATCTTCCACCACGTTTCTTTCACCCTATTATTTTCTCGGCTAAGTTTGATGTCTCTTTATGCTTTCTTCTTCCTAATTCTGCGTTCAAATTTTACCATTTCCATACTCCATTCCATTTTGGTGTTGTATGCTCAAGAAACTACCGAATGAAAAAAATCCAAAGCTTCGGTCAACATGAAAGGAACTCATTTAGAGAAGATGTCTTCATTTCTAAAACTCTAGGAAAAATTATCATTACATTTCGTTTTTATTTTAAATTTTCAGTGGCAATTATATCGTGCGCCGGTTTATCTGAATCAGTCCAAAGAAAGCACCCACACCATTATTTGATATTAATTTGATCAGCGCCAATCGATCTCGCGCACGAGTGAGTTTCATTGAACGCTAGTAGATGTCCTTAGGCTCTGCGTGTGGTCTCAACATCTGGGACTGCTGATGTCACCCGCGTAGAAATACATTTGCCCAACGATGACATTTCTGCCTCTCAGTGAGTTGTTCAGTCACTCGATGAGCCTATCCAAAGCATAGTTAATTATTTTTTACTTAACATTTACTACCGAAGCACCTAATATATGCAGTGATTTGACCGCAGAGGGAATGAGTGTGTTCTATTACAGGGCCTAGATATCGTATTTGGTATGCTAGTAAGAGCTTGAATTTATGTGAGATAATTATGGTCAGATGGACAAAAAGTTTTTGTTTTAGCTTTGAGTGAAAACTTTACCCTCAATGCGTTATCTGAAAAGGTAATACGCATCAAATCACAAGCCTTAGACGAGAGAGTATACGAGGGTATATCGTGCCTCTCAAAAGGCTTCAGAGAATGACGCTTAAACTCACCATTTATGACCTTGATGTTCCACGTTCGAAAAGGTGCATAGCTGATGCTATTTATGAAAAAGTGGCTTCTTTTCAGCAGCTACAAATGCTTCTTTAAGTTATAGTTTGCACTTATTTTTATTTGAGTTAATAACTGAAAGAATAATTTAAGAGAAAAGCATTTAAAGGTGTGGTGGAAAATGACCATAGCTGCCGATGCACCCTAAAAACCCAAATACTACTACCACTGCAAATTTAAAGGTTCCATTTTAGGTACACATGTTGTTAATCTATCTATCAGAATTATGGTTGGAATGTGAAAATCCAGATCCCATGAAAACGTGAACAACTCTGGAATTTAGGAAGAAAATATCCGTGGACGGCGATCTCATTCTCAGGCCACGGACTGATGGCAATTCTTTCATTAAGAGGGAAAGTTTTAAGAATGTTTCTCGAGGTACATTTTGGGCAGTGGAGCTAAAATTAGGGTTAAATCATTGTTGGGCTCACCTAGGAAGGATGCTGCAATTCAAAGAGTGCATAGTTCCCTAGTAGAAAATGTATCTGCGTGGACAACTCTTGAGAAGAAGGCGATATCGTAGAAGGAGCCTGGGAAATTGTCATTTGAACTTGTGCTTGCGATCCTTTGGATTATGCTGATATCTCTTTTCTAATTATATGTAAATACTAATTTGAATCTATTGATCTGGTAAAATACAAATCAAAGGATTCAGACACTCTCAATTATGCTCGCGAAAATATTTTTGCAGCTCGTGGCATTGTCAGTGATTTCAGAGCAGACAGCGTTTCATTTGATTCTCAACAATTTTATTATGTTGTAACATAATAGGGTTTTATAATTACGCTTCTAACCTTTTTTTTCCTAAAATCAATGGACTAGCTAAGGTAGCCGTTGGTAAATTGTTAAAATATGCTATAAATGTGCAGAAGAGTGTTTGGAGAGAGGGTGAGGGGGCAGTTCTCTGGGAATACTGACAAAACCAAAAAATAGGAATATAATTCAGTCCTGGCCAACTGATTTTCAGTTAAATTAAGAAAGCGCAGCCGCCAAATCACAGAGAGTTGTCGTCTCCTAGCGCGTACTTCAATGTGCTCCCGAGGCTCAACTTTTAAGAGATGCGTAGCAAAAAGTGCTTCTATCAAAATGAAAACAAAGAAAACTAATTTTCAGAGAAAACGAAATATTTTTCATCTCTAGGATGGTGTATGATTACCTGGAGAAGTGGGAGGCATTGAATTTACACCACGTTCTTGTATAGAAAGCTGAAAAGAAGGAACTGGCACCACATAAAAGCCTTCTGTTCACCGGGAGTACATGTATATACCCTCCTGAGGATTCAAATAAAGAGTAATCGGGAAAGACCAACCAGGGCTGGTAAGAGGCCATTGTACGAGGGGCCATCGCACGTTTTTACTTAGTAAAAATAATCGAAATAGAAACTTAATTTTAATTCATAAGACTTCGTTTACATAGTCACCATCCAGAGTTATAGATTTCTCCTAGCGTTTCTTAACTTTTGGAAATCCGTCACGCCAGAACTCGACGGTTTGCGTCGAAAACCATTGCTCACCTCTTAAATGACGTAATTTGCGTTGCCAAATCTCCGACCCCGCAATGTTGGTTTGAGTTCTGTGAATAAGAAAAAGTCACCTGGGACGAGACCGGGAGAATAGGGTGGATGTGGCAAAATTTCAAAACCGTATCGCATTGATTGCCGGTGGCGCCGTGGTCGTCATTGCAGGTCGCACCGTGTTTGCTTCTGAAAAGAAGTCAGTAGTCGTGGGACACAGCATGCTGACACCTTTGACATTT
This sequence comes from Hetaerina titia, assembly GCA_037158775.1. NCBI lineage: Eukaryota > Metazoa > Arthropoda > Insecta > Odonata > Calopterygidae > Hetaerina > Hetaerina titia. Next base: position 8,611,010 of record CM073773.1, on the reverse strand, counting down.
GTAGTTTTTCGTGAATTCTTTTCCACACACTGCCGTAACCTAGGTCAGTCTCATTCACAATAATTTGGATGGTTGCTCTAAGGTCTAATAGTCCTCCTTTTTCTTCACTGTGGCAGCATCGTCTGTGAGTGATGTGAGTGGATCGTCTGTGAGGGAAATGTGGCTGCCAGTTTTAAAATTCCTTTCCCACCTTACAGCTGTGTCATATGACGGGCTGTCATTTCCATTAACAGCCATCATTTTGTCGTGTATTTTCCAGGCACTGTAACCTTTAAATTGAAGGAACTTAATCACACTGCGAGTTTCTATCTTATCCATTCTGCGAATTACTTATATATACGGTTTTATAGAACAAAAAAAATCAACATCAATAGCTGTATTTACAATCGTATGTACACAAGGATCAGTTAATATTCAAAATAATTTTTTTCCACAAGTTTCGGTTATTTCTTAGTAATAATTACTTAAAACGATACCCCACAAATGTAAAAGACCATGTTATATTTGTTTGAGGAGGTGAGGTATTATATTATGAACATGCATCGTTTACGTCGGTGATATTTTATTTATTTGAAAGGAAGACATGGTACTTATTTGAGGTAAGGATGCATTGGTATAATATTAGTAAAAATATGACAACAATGTACGAACCCCCGACATTGGGAGCGGAAGTGACGTAGTCGAGACAGGGGGACCCGGGTGCTTTCCAATCATCCATCTGCGCCAAACAGTTTCAATCTGTTTAGCGCATTGTGTGTTCCATTCGCATCTGCTATATTATCGGGGCTAAACATATTGAATAAATGCTCACCATGGTTCATCTGCGCCAGTCGACGACGTCTCAGACGGTAGGGAAATACAGCAGGTCAAATATTAATGGCACGATTATTGAGATAATTAGTTGTCAATCTTTCGAATCCATTGATTCGAAAATTTTCATTCAGGGGATAATTCTGACATCTGCCTTTTAATAATTTCAAATATTATCGAATGATTGAAGTCATTTCTGACTGCTGTCTTTAGGTCTTACTGGAAGCACAATTTTGAAGGCATTCTTATAAGAATATACCTCAAGAAAGTATATGTACCGTGCGTTATACACTCGAAAAATTCAACATATAGTAGTCATTAGATTATTAGGTGATCTAAAACCGGAATACCTTAGAAATATTAATACATTATTCCGCTCTATTTGTGAGAAATATCATTTGGAATTTAAATTAGACTAAATTTTGAAGGTAGCACCGAATAAAAGGGACGGATTATCGGCATTGTAGTTAACATTCCCATTTGATTAATATGTCAAACGATAGGGCAGTTAGGATTGCTGGTTACTTCTCGGTATGGGGGAATAGATGGCTCTTGCGCATTGATTATAATTAGCAGGAAAATCTTTAGGTTTACTGTCGAAATAAACAATAGGTCTTTCGAATTCTCTTACTTTTATTGCCATTATAAACACCACATATCCGTTCTATATTGATCTTTCTCCCACCGAATGACGCTACATTTAAAAACTGCAGGGCAGAATTCCAATCGTAACCACAGGTATCTGCTCGTGTTCCATTACAATCTGCCATAATCTGCTCATACTGATTGGAAACCAACCCCGATATTACAAGAGGATGGCGCAGCGGTATAAATTAAATCTGAAAAAATTCACAAAAGGTATCAGCGTGACATTTGCTTAATATGATATAATGATATTTCATAAATCAGTCGGGTGAACTAGCCTCATCCAACTGATTAAAAACCATATCCTGTTATTTTGCTAACTTATATCTTTCCTAACTCCCGTTCCTATCCATTGCCCATTTATAAGAGCACGGCTGGGGTCCACTCTTCCCATTAATACAAATCTATTACATCGCTGAATTCAAAATCTTAAAAAATAACCAAACTTGCAAATTAGACGTGAGAGAACTGTTACAATTGATACATTTTTGCACTTCCAGTCGCCATTGGCCAACAAATATGTCGCCAAGAATCCTAATTAGCCACCGTCATTCCTGTTATGATGTTCCCCAAGAGCACTAGAGTTTGCAGAATCGCCCTTGCTCGAGGTGGAATCCTAATCCCTGACCTTGGGTGATGAAGCGGGCACATCGTCCGCCGGACTCCCCAATGAGTTATAATTGAATAACGGTGAAATTCAAATCATGTACACTCTCAGGGATGTCGTCCCGACGGCCAAAATGAATAATCTTTGGCTTGTTTGAATCTGAGCGATTCCGATTTACATATGATGATGTGTCATGTGGTAATGAAATTTGCTTATCAATGTGGATTGGATGAATTCATTTCCTTCCACGATCGTCAGTTGGGTCTAAAATCTCGTATTACCTCATTACAATCCAAAACCGTTTCTAATTTCCAAGCGAGACTACTCGACCTATTAACAGTTATATTTAGATATTGCACGGAGGTTTGGGATCTAGAGGGGAGGGGGCGAAACGGACCCCGACATACGAACGGGCGTTAACGAGATGTCAACGTGATGCTTGAATAATCTTGCGATCCGGTCGAGTGTGCAAAACATGGCGTGGCGGAAGAAGAACAATGAAAAATGACCTCTTAATTGTGTTAAGTAGAATTAATGTCATAGAGTCGTGACACAATTGGCATTGAAAGATTTACCGTCGTATCTCCTGTTTCTAAACTTGCAATGACTATTTCTTCTCCAGTACAAGATTCTTCCGGCTGGAGAAAAGAAGTGCCGTTGTCGAATAGATGAATTGCAAGTATCTCTTTACTCTCTCTAGCCCCGACAAGTCTGTAGATTAGGGCCCCGGGCGCCAAAATTCATAGTTCCGGCTATGCTTGATGGATGCCTGATGTCCAGAGTGGATGTTTTGGCTGTCACCCAACACATTCCGTTCATTTTCAATATGCTACCATTTTTCAATAATTATTTAATCAGGTATTTTAACCTTGACTTTGACGTTGGAACTTTTCTCATCCTGGTTTCGTTTCTATTCCGTTCGTCAAAATGAACATTACACCAAAATATCCGTGTTTTCACCTCTCTTTAATTCGAGTGCATGACCTTCATCAGTTGTTTTTTATTCATAGCATTAAAGTATGCACTAGTTTTATTAGATACGGACAATGACATGGATGGCATCTATATTTTTCATGAATGGATGCATTCATCCTCCACGAGAATATTCGATGCAAATGAGACATGAGAAAGAATTCAGAAAATCTTAACAAAACGGAAAAATGTGACATTTACTCAATCGGTGGCCAGGCTCGGGTGTGACACTCCGTGAAATTGAATGCCGGCCCCTTGCTCCTGCGGTATTTACGCCAATATTTAAGTATTTTTTAGGAATTGATTCCTCCAATATCAAGTGTATGACAAAAATGTAATCCTGTAAGAATGGCATCTCCTGGAAAATGCATTCTCTTTTGTCGAGGGGGGTGCTGATAGTAGTTAACCTTTCAAAGGGCAACTTTTTCTCTTTTATTTACGGTTTAACCTTGAATTTTGAAGAAATATGCACTCGTTGTTGTTATTTTTGTGTTTTCCACACTGTTGTAAATAGGAACGTGGTTTTTCGGTAACCTCTCATCCGTGTATTGTCTAATTTATGTATCCACTTTCTCGTATTACAACTGACGAAACATGATCCTGGGTTCTGGTATCCGTAGCCTCGATTCCATAATTTTTACAGCCATTCTTCCCGAGTGATAATTACGGTGGTGCTCTTTTAGCCGGATGAGCTCATCCAATGAGCCGTGTGACCATGGAAACGATGGATAGCATTTAAAACGATTATTATCGATCGGAAAGCTGAAGTATGTACTAAGGTCGCACAGTAAGGATATATTCTTAACATGTGCTGAGGGTCATATCAAGGGTGCGGGAGGGTTACGCGCGACTCTCGACTGACGGCAGTGGTGGGGGGCTGGTTGAGTGATGATGTCCCGTTTACCAAGGGTTGAATTGAAAAGTATTTTCTTTTAGTTATTCTTATTTGACTATTGAATATACTACTGCTGAGTGTATTGAAAGGCCAGTTCGATAGGTACGGAAAAGAATAAATGTAAATAAAACAGAGGTGGTTTTCGAGAAAGAACAAGGCTAAGCGTAATATTAAAATAGGTGGGCAAATACTAGAGCGGATGGAACAGCTTACTTATCTCGTAAGTGCTCTGGGCCAAAATGGTCAAGGTGGTGAGGACATAAAGAGAAGAATTGCCCCAGGCAAAGAGGCTTTCGCAAGGAGGAGGGAATTGATGACGGGGATATAGAGTTAGGATGTTAAGAAATGGCTCGTTAAAACTTTGATATGGAGTGCCGTTATTTACGGCGCGGAAACGTGGTCATCGAAGCAGGATAATGGTCGTAGATTGGAGGCTTTTGAAAAGTGGGTGTGGATAAGGATGGAAAAGGTGAAGTGGATTGAAAGGAAAACAAATGAGGGAGTACTAGGTATGTTGGGCGAGGAGAGCGGATTTTGTTGTAGGGTAGGATGCTGTGTTATGTTTTGTTAGGTGAGACGAGAATTATTTATTTGTTAATTCCATCCAAAACCTGCATTAACCGGTAGAATATCAATAATAACTTTGATAATAAGCTACTTTCGGGAATATTTTTAAACACCTTTTCAAAATTTCGGAAGGCATTGGAATATTCACCGGGTTTACTTGTTCCAGGGTCTACTAGACGGGCGCACTCTCTCCGCATTGTGTATAATATTTAAGAACAAATGACCTGTTCCCTTGGTCAACGACTTGAATTTCCTCGATAGACTACATAAAGTCACTACCAGTGAATGCCACACCCTATTCCTCATCACGGAGCAACTCCTAGCGAATGGCCATTACGGCTACGGCATGTCACCGGTGGGGTGAACTGACCTCCATCCCATGAATGCCTCTTCCTCCTCTCCGGCCAGTGAAGTGAGCTCTTCATGAATTTCTAATTAGGCGACTATCCTGTCGACATCAAACAAATGACAGTAACATTTTAGTGGAATGCAGGAATATTAGTGATTCGTAAGATGAAATTATTTTTAGGTGTAATATTTAAAAATCTAGAAGCAGAGGGTTTAAAAATGATTTTTTATCATAATAGTAATTATAAAATCCATCTTACTATTGACAAAGTAAATTCCTGTCAAAAAAAAGAGTAACGGTAAATAACGCATGTTAGATATTTGAAAAAGAGTTCGCATATAACTTTTTTTGAAGTGACAAAGAAAGTGACATGTATCCATTTACGTGATGTGATAGTTGTCGAAATATGTTGCATTTGAGCCACCAAATTGTAAAAACGTTGTGGGGAATGATCCTATTACATAGATATTTGGCAAAATAGACTGCAGAAGCCTAAACGTAATTATATTCCACGCACATAAGTAGACTCATTGATTTTATTTCCATTCACATAAATATTTGATATTTCTGGTATAATATTGAAGCGTATTCTGGTATAATTTGAAGATATTGGATTATATGTATTTAAATCTAGACGGTGCTGGAGATTTTATTGGGGTAGAGGGATTATGCAGAGCACTCTTACCAGCGTGATGGATTTATTTTCATTTATTTACGGATTATAATGCAAAGAATTCGTCATCAACGAAGCATACGACCGGGGTAAGTTGAATTAGGTGAATCAAAAGTATTCATTTTTAATTTTTTTCTTGACAAATATCTAAAAAAATCTTGTATCGGATTATGAAACCCCTTTGGTGTGCCGGAGCGTCTTAAGAGGGGAACATTAGTTGGATTGCCAAATTTGTTTAGTCGTAAATGGATTTTCTGTGCTATGAATTTATATTTTCGTTCTTTTTACCGCGAAACTTGGTATTCGATGCTTCGAAATGCTCGGCCCATTCAATTCTAGAGTTAGTGATTGAACTACAGTATCGTCCCGTAATTACTTCTGATAAGTCGGTATCGAGTAGTATTTAGTTCATCGCCTCAGAGAGAACGCCATTATAAAATAAGATGTGGGACCATCTATGAAATATATTTACGTAGGAGGAAGTTATCATTTACTTGATCGTTAAGATCGAATAGATGATCCTCAATCTTGTGTCGCTACCGCTTTTTGTTCAAAATGTCCTTCGGTTAATCATGGTCAAAATGCTAACTAAATCAAATATTCAATGTAAAACTGCGTGATACTCAAATTAGTAGTTGTTCAGTTTCAATGTTCACAAAAATCAATGCGTTAATTGAATTTTGAAAATTATGTCGCTACTGAAATTCCTAAATAGGTTTTTTTTATAACATTTCCCATATATTTGATAATAATCCATACTAAGATAATAAAATGCCTCTTTCATTTGCATGACAGTGAGCGGTAGCAAATTACTCCAAACCTTGTTCGTCTGCTTACGCGAACACGTTTCATCGACTTGCTTTTCACGCGGAAAAAGCACTGTCATCGTGTTTGATTCGCGGTCTCGGTTCGGTCGTGGTCTCCCCTCCTCCCGCTGACCGGCTCCCTATGCGCCCCCACACATGAATGATGAACCCACTCGACGCTTTCCCGCATGACAAAGAGGGGAATAAGTTATACATATTGTTTACTACAACCCCCAACCTCTCCCTGCCACCCGTGCGGTCTTTGCGGTCTTCAGAGGCCCTCGGAGATAGGGGTATGGTCCCTCGGGAAGGGGGGATGGTCCCGCATCCGACTAATTTGGCTGTTTCGCTACATTCTGGAATCATACGTATTAAGGCGAAACACGAAATCTTGAGAAATGCCCAACGTTCTCGCAAGCAGCGCGGCAACTTTTTCGCATTTGCTAGCATCATTCTCCACTCTAACTAGACGAGCGCCCCGGCCCTTTTTTTACGAGCAACTTGAGTGGTTGCCTAAGTTGGGGGCGTTGCATTAAAAGTTTCTGCGAAATTTCGGGGTTTCTCCAGTCAACGACGGTCCTCCTCCTTCTCCCTCCCCTCCCACCCTCTCCGAACCCCTCGCCCCCGCCCACGTCCGACCCCTGTGGGAACCCTCCATCATTCCCTCTGGCGGACCCCAGGCGAACTAGGTCCCCCGCCGCCTCAGCTGGTTCCGCCCTCGCTCCGCTTCGATCGATCGCGGCGCCCTAGTCTCGCGGGCGGCCCGCCCGAGCGCAGATCTTTCGCGGGAGGCGCGGCAAAAAGCGAAGCGAGCGGAGCGGAGCGAGGGCAGGGAGGTAAGCGGCGACGGGGGCGGACGCGAACCGAAGTGAGGGAAGCGGCTCCGGGAAAGGAGGAAGGTTCGCGCTTCGTCACGTGAGGGGACACGGCGAGGGGGACGACATCCTCGTGGGGAGAAGGGACCGCGGGTCGGGTCTCCTGTTCCACTCTCCGTAATACTTTCGTGGAATGGGGTCCAACGTGGCCGTGGAGTCATGCTGCCGCGGTAGTGACACTTGTGCGCTGACTGCGTGAAAGGGTTCCAGGAGGGGATCGGGGCGGCGGGAGTGGGGGAAGGAGTAACATTGTGAGTGGTGCGCGATCGGGAGAGAGAGTTAACGCACTTGGCATTTCCTTTCTCAGAGGTGCCACTTTTCGATGTCGTAAGGAGAGGGTACCCCCTCGTTGATGCCTCGTTAAGACTGGATTACGCCGCCCACTTGCCCGTCGACGCCGAGAGAGGCTTCCGAAATGGCCGGAGCAAGGCGTCTCTTCCTCCGATGCCTCCTCCTGTTGGTCACGACCATCTCCGCCCACCCGGCGATCGACGGAGTCTCGGCCGAAGCCAGCGAAGCGCCTCCAAACGAACAATTCGAAGCCGCCTTCCAAGGTAAGCCCTCACGGTGACTGTTTTCCGCGGTGTCTTCGTGGTCCGGAAGCAAACTTTCTTCGTTCGAAAGACTTGGTGTCATCAGGATACTTTTTATGAATTTTATTTTTTACAATCTTTGTGTTCGTGGCGGTGCATTCCTTGATTTTTCATCCAAAGCCTTCAGTGACTCTATAACTGAAAATATTGGAATCCTTAATCTCTGCATACCAAATTGGATTAATCAGTTGTGGTTTCCGTGAAATATGGAATAACTCCGGAAAGTACACGCTAGTTTGTCGTGAGGTACTATGCATTAATTTGATGGCACATTAACAGGAGGGCATTCCGTGATTGGGTTCGTTTATTTTTTATCTTCTCTGGGATGTACGCAGGGTTTACTGAGATACAGGTACTTGTATGTGGTCACCAAGATCTCCTACAGGTGATGAACACTGACTCAAGCGATTGCATTTACCCAACGTACTCCTTTATTTGAGAGAGAAAGAGATTTTTATTTCTGTAGTTGTGGTTGTTAGCCATTTTTATTCGTGTATTTTTAGTTGCGGGAAAAACTTCGCCAAGTGCACGGAGTAGCAATTAGTTTTTCCAAACGCCATCGAAGCAAGTGTTGAAAACTTGGGTGCTAGTGTTTAAAATATCTATAGACTTTTACGGTGACCTTGTGGGTCGATAACACATTACGCAGATAACCAGGGTTTCTTGGTCTCCTATTAACCACGCTGAAGCCTCACTCGCATTGTTTCTGACGTTCGCAACTGGAGAGCGTTCCCGTAAAGGGCCTTTAACTTATTCATGGAGAGCTCTTAGCTCCCTAATTAAGGGCCCTTGTGAATGTTCAAGCAAATGGATTTACTCTGCTTTCAGCCAATCTGTTTCCTAGGTGGAAGACGAAATGTATTGTGCTACAGTTTTAGCACGAATAGAGTTACATTCCTGATACTACCAGCTCATGAAATCGAAGCGTGGACTTCTCCACCAGTCAGTAGAGGCCAATAATAACCACTAAATTATTCGACATTCTTGCAATTCAACCTTAAGATCTTCTGACTTTTTCGTATTCATTCTCCTGTGGCATAATACTGCAATTTTAGGTATATTTGTTGACTTTAGATGAAAGGCTAAATTAAGTTTCGGAGCCCACGCACAAAATTTCTTTTTTTTTCATTTTAGCGGCATTTACGATCAGAGAGAAGATTTTTGTTTTTTTTTTACTTTCATATTCGGTCACCCACCATTAACTAAGCTCAAGGATTTTCATTACATTTCAACACGGGGATACATGTAGTGCCTCTGCTCCAGATAAAGAATTTGGAGCGTTTCCTATCATTGGCTATAAAGGTCATGCATAGTAATTAAGAATCGAAAGATATTATGGCAGGTAATTTTATATATGCATCGATCAAGATATCGATAAAGAGTTTCATAAGAAAATAATTGGTACCGCTTGTCGATTTATTTTTCGTGCTTTAACAAAGTTTTCACGGGGTCGCACAATTTCCTTGTGTCAAGATAAATATCAGTTCTCATGGGTATTAATTTATTAGATTCACGACTAAATCCCCATGATGAAATGCCTCCTGAAGGATATTTCATCACATTAATTCGTGAGAACTTTTTTCGATGCGCTCCCATTTAAAAATCTTCTCACGAAAAAAGAAAACGCACCAAGTCGTCGGTAACGGTTTTTTTCCAATCCGTCGGCATAGTCGTTCGCTATGCAATGGCCTGGATGCTCAACGGTGTCCCTGCGCTGAATAGCAGGCCGAAATTCGATGAAATGGCTCGTTTCGGAGTCGAACGCGGTGCAGGGATAGATTTGATGGGATTAGGAGAGATTGGACGTGATATAGGTGGGCTGTGATCTGTCGGCTATGATGAAATGATTTGGCCTCGCGGGGATGGGCGGGGCGGGGGTGGATTGGGGGCAGGGGGCGGGAGGGTGACGGGTCGGGCGCCTTTGGAGGCGGTTGCAAGGCGAATGGCTAACCAAGAGAGACAGCGGGGCGTGTGCTGCGTGAGGGCTGGGTGGATATCGGTCGTGGGCCCCTGGCGAGATCATCTAATGGAAGCGAGATTTTTTCCCGGAGAGGGGGATCGTATGAAAAATGAACCCGGACGTGATATGGATCTGGTGGTCCTGAAGGAGAAGGTGGTTGCGGCGGGAGGACGCTGTTATCTCGTGGGCCGGGCCATGTTTGGATGAGTTAAAATTATGTCGTATACCTATGATTCGATTTCAATAAACACACATATTTAATACCTCTTCTTCGTTTAGTCTTTCAGGCTAAAAGAAGAAGTTCTTTATTATGCCGTTTACATCCTGATTTCCATATCATCCTCGGCCTTATTACTCTTTTTTTCCGCTTGGAGCATTCAAACTGTTAACAATTAAAATACAAAAAAGAAGGAAACCACTCAACAAAATCTCAAAGTAGTAATCTCTGTAGAATAACATATCACTTGATTGCATTAATTATTTAATTGTGGGATTTGAAATCTGTTATTATTGATTTGAGAAATGGTGGAGAGAGAACGGTTTACACGTGGAGGTTCCTCATCATAACCACCTCTTAATAATCCAAGTTTTGGCTTACCGATTATCTCGAATCCGTCTGTACTAAGTCTGCCTCCTCACTACTTGGCCACTTCATACATCTCTCATTATCTGCTTGGCGTATTCCACTCCTGGACTTTAACTCCCCTTTCTTCCCATCCTTTGTTCTTTCTTCTCTTCTGGACGCTGTCATACCTTTGGAGTGTGCCCACTGAGGATGACTCTCTTTTCTTCTTTTCAGTGTTTTCGACGGGTTTCCCTCTTTCCCCCAAACACTTGGCTGGACTTCTCCCCTGGTAATTCCTCCCTGTCCATCGAATATTCATCACTCCCCCTGCTGTGCTACACTCAATTGCTTCCAATTTTCTCCTCGTCGTTGCTTCTGTCTGGGTTACATAAAACACACTTATCAAAGGAACTAATGCTGCCTATTACAAAAAATATTCACACGTGAAATTCGTAGTAGTTTGGAATCAAGGTCTCCTTAAGGCTTAGGTTATTTCGTACCGAGGACGCCCGAAAGTTGTGTGACGTGCAACATGACACGAGGTCTGGAGCCCGAGGTCGGACTCATCCGCATCCTTTGAGTTAACTGGTGGGCAGGTTACGCATCGCCCAAGTATTTGTATACTTTTGATAAAATAACTATTTTAAGATAGTGTTAATTCATTGATCCTGAGATGTGGTCTGATCATACACTCGGGTGTATGGCATGGTACGCTCATGACCTTTGCTCGTCCTTACTTCCGAATCTTACATTCGGCATCTCATTCCTTCTTTGCATAAACATTTTTGTGCTTTTGTTACATAATTTTGTTACGCATCGAAGTTTTACTTTGCTTAAAAGCGAAAAGCAAATGTATTTGTTTGTCGACTGTCCATTTGCGTCTAAATCATTAATTTCTGATGAAAACAATATTTTACTTAATATTATTTCTTTTCGCAGATAAAACGTTTTTACAGATACAATCGTCCAATTAAGAATTTAGTCGAATTAAGATTACAAAAGAATTTTAGCATCGACTTCTACGGAGAGGTTTCTGTAATTGATTCATAATTGGTATAGCATTAAATGATATTCTATTAAAAATGTGAATATGGCAACGGATTAATTTTCATTGAAAGACACACAATAAGTCCTTCCATTTAAGTTAATTTAAGTTTATTATTTTTAAAACTCATTCCAAACACACAGAATACTGAACTGGTATCCTAGTGAGATGACTGCCGGTTAATTTCTAATGTTTGGTGAGCACTCGGCTCTTGGAATACCTCTAGCGAATTACAGCCACTCAATGCTAGGAGAAGTCGACATTCGCCTTTCGTTTTTGGAACATGGGGTCTTTATCAAGCGATGCTTTCATCAACCATGTAATATTTGAGAATCGAGAAGGGGCATTCCTAATTTCAACTTGACAAGTGGCGAGGAAACATTTTACTGTCCTTTTATTTTATCCCTACAGCAATCCTAGAGCTCAAACATTTTCTCCTCGCTTGTGGAAACCTAGGGCCGAATGCGCGAATTCTCGCGCTATAGCTCGGAAACTCAAGCGCTCCGTTCACTTCAATTACTGTGTCAGTGTCTTCTTGGTCGTTCAGATATGCGAGAAGGGATCTGGAGGAAATTTCTCCAGACAACGTTGCTTGCTTAAAGATTTCCCTATCTGTCTTGAGATCTGATAAAGGCGGCACCCGTGATTTGGAACCTTTGCATCGCATGCATTCCGTTTAATTTTCTCATTTAGTTCGAAGATCGACAAAGAAAAAAATGATTTCAATTCTTAATGGAAATTGACGCAACGGAAGCATTATAAAGGCCGTATATCCTTTGAGGGTAGGATTGAACTCGCTCGATATGCCTTCCGAAACTGCGCATTTTATCGCCAAATTTACTTTAATTACACCGTTGAAGAGCTCTTTGTTTGTTGCTCTCTTCGGCACGGATAATTCGGGTGCGCTTCCTGGGCCGCGGAAATTGCCACCGACGGGTGCTGCTGCTCGGGTGCGACCGCCGCGAGGGTAGGAGGAGGGAAGCGGGGCGACGGCGAAAGAGGAAGAGAGGAAAAGCGCACGGAGCGCGTTTTTATGGGAGGCCTCACTCGCTCGCAAACTTGCCTTACCGAACGGGCTCCGCACCTGCTCCGTGCACGCATTTTTTATGTCCGCGTTGTTGTCAATGCTCGACGCTATGCTTCCTCCGGCGTTTACTTCCGACACATTCACCCCGAATCGTCTCCTGTACATCTTCTCGCGGAGAACCCCATTTCATTTCTTTATTTTTGTATTTCAAACATTCATGAATTGAGACCAAGCAGTGTCTCTCATAAATTTCAATACAACATACTTAAATGATGCATATACATATTTACTGCTAATGGCTCTCTTATGAGTGAATTCGAGACTTGATCATATAGTTTCTCCTGCTTAAGAAAAATAGGCCGATCAGATGGGCGGGGGTAGTACCAAAGTCTGCTACGCATATCAATTATCTCGCGACCAAATATTCCCATATGGATTATTATCCCATCGAAGAAGATATTTTATTGATTGAAACTATCGTCATTGATATGGCTGGATGCTGGTAGAGTGGAGACGATGACTCTCAGCGTATTTTTCGAATCACCGAAACCACCCTCCCTTCCGACCAGCCGGCCGGCCTCGCTTCGGTCCTCGTCCAGTGCGGCCCGCCGGCCGCCCCTCCCGGAGAATGCAGCCCAACTAACATATTCATCGAGCTCCGAAAGCTGTCATCCGTGCCTCGAATTCCATTCACCCGCGGCGGACAACACCAGGCCGGGGCGATCGATTTTCTTTGGAGGCCCTCTTGAACTCGTTCCATGGCGTCTTTTGCTTCGCGCGGCCCCCTCGTATTATGCCTTTGAGCAGACACGAATTATTTTTTCCCTCTCCCTCCGAAGTCCCTCCCCCTCCGAAGTCCCTCCCCCTCCCTCCCCGCCTCTCCCTCTCCAGTCTCCGTCGGTCCGTCCGCGTTACGTGTGCGTGCCACAGCCCTGTTGCCATAGTGAAGCGTCCCCATTGATTTGGCCTTTATTGCACCGGGGGTGAGCGGTTCCGCTGTGGGCATGCGCCTCAGAGGCCGTGGGACCCACTCCCCACACTCCCTCCCGCAAATCCCTCCTCCCCCACCGCACACACGCGCGCCACTCGTTTCCTCCCTCTTCCTTCCGTTCCCCCACCCCCTCAACACCCCCCTCCCCTCGGCCACCAAACACACCACTCGCCTAATGCACCTCGTCTTCCGCCCCTCCCCCGAGAACACACGCGCGTGCACAGCCACCTCCCATCGTCTTTGTCCCGGCTTCGAATCCCCCTTTTCCCACGACACCCCCTTCCGCTCTCCACCCACCGGGGTGCGTGGGTGGGGTGAGGCGAAGAGGGAGAGAAATGAGGGAGAAGCAGATTGGTCGCCTAGCACCTTCCAGCGGATTTACTCCTCTCCGGCTCAAAATTAAAGCGACTTCAAAGGGCTCCAAGCACGGGTTATTACCCTCATTATCCTTTTAAGTCGCTATCCGTTACCGTGTGCTTTCCTAAGAATGGGGAAAGAGAGAGAGGGGGAGGCTTATGGTTTTGCGAGAAGAATTCTCCACCACCCCCCTCGCCCTCCCTTTTCATCCGTCCTCACTTGCGCCTCCCTCCCGCCGAGTCGTTAAAATTTATGAAACGGGGGAGTGGAATGGGAAGAGCGTGTTTTTTTTATTTTGTCGCGGAATGCGTTCTTCAGTCCTGAGGAGGCGGTTTTCGAGCGCACCGTGCTCTTGAGGATCGTGTCTGCGTCGCGCGAAGGCAGGCGAAATCCAAGAGTCCTGAAAAGCTCGCAGGGAATTTGAAACGAACACTGTGGGCTTCAGCGTTCGTTTACCTTTGTTCGTTAGTAATCCGCCGGATGAGATTCTCGAGAAACAGTAAAACTAATCGGCCTCCGGGATTGCGTTGCCAATTAAGGCTTCCACTTGAAGCGAATGAAAAAATTACGAGATCAAAAATTTGAAAACGGCGATGGTTTTTCAGGCATCTTCACCCGTGTACAGTTTTTCCGAAGTCATTCACACCAAGGAGAGGTCTTCAAAGAAGCTAGTGAGCAACTAAAATACAGACGAGCTAGACATTGAACCCGCATGTGAAGCAACCGGAGGGCATATTGGCTTACGAGGCAAGTGTTATTTTTTTATGTCAAATAAAGTCTGGGGTTTCGGCCAGTTGTGGAATTTACGACCAAAATGAAAGATGACTTTTGGAATATTTCCAGTTTCAGCGATTAGTTGGTAATGCAATACGATGAGAATGCATGTGCCCTTCACCTGGCCTACCTTCACTCCAGGCTCCACTCTGGGTCATTCTCGTTCGAAAATCGGCCACATCCCACTACCTGGCTCCTTTGATACGTACTCGCTTTGCACTTTTCTGCATACGGGAAAGCTAAAGGAAAATCTTTCATCTTAAAATAAACCTCTTGTGACTCTTTACCAGTATTCTCGGTGATACTGATGATACGAATTGAAGGTTTAAAGAAGATTCTTCATAATCATTTAGGGCAAATGTCTTCTACCGCATGTCTTCCAAAATCGGTTCTCAAGGATTGATTGGGAAGGCAACAATGGGAGGAGTGGCCAAGTTAGCTTTTAAGATATCATTCGCGCCTCATATACAAGTTAAATACGTAACTTTGGGAAATGAAATAACGGCATCTATCCTCCTAAACTTTATCTATGCTCTTTCATTGTCAGGGAACTGTGTACTAGAGAAGAACAGCAGAGAGTTTTTGGGCTGTGCGTATGTCAAAACATTTAATATTAATATTAATATCATTTCACTTTCTCCTTTTCCAGTACCAGACGTTCTCTGTCTTGTGTTGAAAAATGAGTTAGAATGACATGAATTATACTACTGCTCGAAAACCGCTGTAATAAGTGCTTTCCACATTCATTTTGGCTAAGGTATCCGATTGTCATTTTCTATGAAGATTTGGGTATTCTAACTGCTTCTAACTTTTCTTTTGAGAAACACCTTCGGGGTAAGTTTCAGCTTGGCAGTTTTAAACTCATTTTCTCGTTAATATAGTTGCGTGCAATGTAAAACATATTCTTTTTTCCCCATCGAGGTATCGGAGGATCTAAGTCAAATATAGATAATAGTTTTGGACAAAAAATTCAAGTACCCCCCCTTTTTTAATCATTGGCGTTTCTTTTTCTCCCAGATGGAGTAAAGATGTTATCTAACGCCAGACATTATTTCACAAGTTATAAACTGTGGAAATGTTTAACGAAATAATTAATAAATTTAATGCGATTTTCCAATAATTAATACTTCAAATTAGTGTTCAGGTAATTTTATTGGTTACCCTCTGGCAGACATCACCTCTGTTAGCACGTGAATATATTCCTAAGCTAGATTGGAAAATTCTTTCAATGATTTCCCTATCTCTTGATTTTAGTAGGCAATACAAATTGACTAAATTTTCATTGAATTCATAATTACGTGATGTTTTGGGAATCTACGATTGACAAGCACAATCCAGAGTCCTGTTACTTTTACTTGAAGTGTCTGTGGAATAATTTATCAATTACATCAACCTTTTGATGACTTCAGTAAAGGGAAGGTCATTAAATCCCGAATTCAATGCTCACGACATCCACAAATATATCACAAAGTTCGACGCAAAGAAACTGAAATGAACAAATTTATGAAAAAAAATTCCACTTGTTATTCTGGTACTCCACTCAACTTTGCATCATTAGTAAACGAAGTAACTCATTAGCCTCTTTACTTACTTTATATCCCGCAATAAAAATCATGATTTCACGCCCTCGTTATAAAAAGGCCAGAGGGACATGTTCTTAAGTTTATAAGCCCCTTTTCTTTCCGTGGTCATTCCATTGAGCAGACGATGTCAAAAAGATGCCTAGCGCTAGATGACAAGGTGATTCACTAGGCTAGTTGCTAAATTGTGTTTCTTTTTCGCTTAATTTGCTAAATTG
Source organism: Hetaerina titia (assembly GCA_037158775.1). Taxonomy (NCBI): domain Eukaryota; kingdom Metazoa; phylum Arthropoda; class Insecta; order Odonata; family Calopterygidae; genus Hetaerina; species Hetaerina titia. Next base: position 8,594,701 of record CM073773.1, on the reverse strand, counting down.
CGTTTCCTTTTCGCTTACTAAAAATTAAATCAGATTTCAATGTGTACACCTCGTCTAAATTATTTTTTAGAGGCTATAATGTACCCTTAGTCGACTTTTAACCACCAGTCTAAGGTTTATTTCATTAAAATTTTAAAAATTCCATGCCTATCTCACTGCTTTCCAATAAAATGAAGATTGAGATATTCTTATTTTTGTTTGACCGCATTTCTGTAGAGAGTTCCTAAAAATCAGTAATAGCTCTTTTACAAAAAGCAGGACATTCAACTGTAGGTGATTTAAATTTGATAAACTAGAAGTAAACAATTTTCTGAAGGTAGTAAGTCATATCTATTTATGGTAGTAATTACAATATCTTGCAGTACTGCGAAACTATGTATGTGTAGTAAACAATGTCTGACTTGCATTACTGCGAAATTGTGTTGAACTCAAGAAAAAAGACTTTAAAGAAACTTTGCTCGAAGTTATTGCCTGGAACTATTTTTTGGAGTAGTACTAATTTTCTGGAATGGGCGTTAGCATGTGATAAGTGCTATTCAAAAGTAAAGCGGAGCGATATCCGTCCAATCTTCTGAAAATACGCTGATGTTTGTTTCCTACTGGTTTTATAAAGAAAAATACCACTTCCAATTTTTCCGTGAAAATACTAGTATGGGTTGTTTTAGCCTAACCTCTCAGCACCAATCCAAAAGTCTAAATACATAATCCACATCGGAAGCTGACATAAGGGCCGAGCCGAGCCACTGTTATGAATTCTCTTTTCAATTTAACATAGCTAGTCACTTCTTTTATAATGGCAGGTGATAGCAGTACTTGTGTTACTATAGTTAATGGAAAATAACAATTACAAGTACTGCATTGCATCAAAATTATTGGAGATAAATTTGCGATATGATATTGAAAAGGCTTTAACGGGCGTGAAATGAGGAGATGAATCCAAAACCTTAATAGAAGGGTGTCAGAAGTAGGCACTTGAAATATCGTCCGATTGCGCGCTATAAATTCTCAGAATCACCGGTTGCAAACCGGAGGCCCAAATCGATTCAAAACTGGCCCGCGGTAATTTGTATAACTCCTTGGATTTATAGTAAAATTATTTGTAAATTGCGGACAGCCAATGACAGGAGCCCGCCATAATTTTATAAATTGACTGTCCGTGACAAAAAAGATACCAGGCCTTGCATGGGTTCCTTGATGAAAGCAGTCGATGAATTTGATTAATAGTTGCGACGGAATGAATGGCGGTAAATTTAATTTTAAGTTTGTTCATGGGACATCGTAGTCCAATGGCTCAAAGAGCTCACCGTAGGGCCCTAGTTTGATTCTGGATGACATATCTGAGTAACGTAGCGGTGTGATATTTCAATTACGACATCTTTCTGGGAAAGTGCTGCCGACAAAGAGCAGGAACTGGCCCTCCTTATTACTTTGATGTGCTTATTTCTCACGCCTTTGAGTTTCCTAAGTATTACTCATAGTTGAGCTCAACCCCCTCCTATTAGAACCAACTTGAGAGTTTATTGCTCAGGTTAATTTAAACTTATTAGTGCAGTGAATTTATAAAACATAATTATTAGAGTCATTATTAACGGATGTATTGGCCATGAAACTAAATTGTGTTTTCCTTCGACGGAATGCCTTCGTAGCACAATATTTGTTAACTTTCAAGTTACGAATAGCAGTTCAATTATCAGGTGTTATAGAGATGTGGTGACAGTTGGTGGGATTATCCAGCTAACCAAGCAATGAAAAAGTTAACTGAGAATTTTTGTACTTTAAGTGGCCCAAAGATAATATTCTAATCGCCATTTATAGTAAGATTTAAATTACACTTTCGGTTGAAAAATAATAGGACGACCTTGGAAGTAAGTAACGCGAAATTATGTACGAGTTAAACCCTCGTTGGTCTAAATAATACAATCTTTACTTTTAGACACCTAGATATTTTTAATGCAGATCTATTATGATAATTAAAATAATCTATCATTAGTAAACTAAAAGTGTAGCTTTCGGAATTTATCTAGTTGATTTTTTACTAATTTATCACATTTTTCGACAAAGGTTGGCTGGTGTACAACTAAGCTATTTTAAATAATTTATTCCCAACTTTTGCAATTATCTTTAAAAAAATGTAGTAAATTGAAAATATTTGATGTTCATTTTGATCTTATTAACATCCAATGCATAATGATGATCAAAATGCGCCGTTTTGCAAAAAATAACTTATGCTAATGAGAACTCTGCTCATCAAAAAAAAATTTGTTGCTTAATTATTCTTCTACGGACTTTGAATGTAATGAGATGGATAATTAGAGAAATGTATTTCCGTAAATAAACTACCGCTTCCTTCCTTCTTTGTAAATTTAAAAATACTTTTGAGTGAAATGAAAATGGAAATAAATCACTTTATTGGCAATAGTGGAGAGAGTATGCGTCGTATGGAATCATGTATCGCCTCATCTTTTGTTCATTCCGAATCAATTTGAGCTCCGATTCATATTACAGTTCGGTGATTAAAACATTAGGCCCCAACATCTGGAGTGACGTCCGCCAAGTAGTTTCCCCCGAGGATAACGACGTTCTGGAACAGCCAAAAATGAAAATCGACTCGGCCGATTTCTTTCGATATCTGTTCTCCTTGGGGATGGTCGGATAAATCATTTAGTGTGCCTTGTCATTACCACGACTTCATTTCTTATCTAAAGACGGAAATCGCCTCAACGGCACTTGAATGCTCTTCTCTAAAATGCCAAAGCCATTTACAGCGAGGATATCTGTGTTTGTCTTTCCGTTAATCTTTTTTCTGCCTTCCTTTATTTTGATTGTCATTCCCAAGAGGCTGCGAGGAACATTATACGAAGCGATCAATTTCAAATAACGAAGGAGGTCTTTTTTAATCGTATTCTTTAGAGAGGTAAATTTCTTAAAATGATATTTTATAAAAATTGGAAATGTCTTTATTGATTTCCAGTCCTGCCTATTCATGTTATCTCAATAGAAGTATTGGTTAGGTTTTCGTAGCACGTGAACTTGAAGGGCCTAATTGGACGACTCAATAGTCAATATCACTATTATCAACTTAGAAAAGAGGGATTTTTCCTCGTATTTTTCCGTGGATTAGGCTTTTCAAGAAATTCCGTGCTCACTCATAAACCTATTACTGTTTAAGGCTCTGAGGGAATTTCGAGCGAAGTGAATGACCCGGAAAAGCAGAATAATGAGTTGCCGTGTTTTTAACCTGAAGATATGCACCCACTAGATATATCATGCGCATTAATCTGCGTCGCAAACGCTCAAAGACATGGAAAAGATGGGCTGGGGGTTATTGGACCATAGCGAATTTAAGTACGTATCTTTGAAGGTTTGCATTTAATTTCTCAAGTCATTTCACCACATGTAAATTTTATATCTTAAGTAATGCGTCCTTGGTTGCGAGTAGGAACGAATGTGACCTCAATTGGAAATGAACCAGTGCTACATTTTGGGTAGTTGAGGAACAGTTACAAGACATGTAACTTGTCTGACGGTTTACGAGTTTCCGTTGACATGAACCTGTGCAAATTTTTTATAAAGTACGAATAAAATATTCTCAATGCTTCCCAGACTGTTAAATTTATTCAGCTTTAATGCTTTGGTACTTTTGGTATCATTATGTTGGAGGTAATTTATTAATAACTCATCAATATTATGCGATCATATTAATAATCCCATTTGCTTGACTTATTTTCTATAGTTTTGCAATTATAACACACAACGTATATGATATATTGTAGGAAAAGCCGGAGAAATATTTAAGCATGAATCGATACGCAACTCGGGAGGCATACAGGACAGTGTAGCCTGTTAGCGTTAGTTCAGAAAATGGATCGGGAATATGTAGATTCCGTTTTGATCGCCGTGTAATTCGCTTTGCCTTTTTGAATCGCCAACTAATGTTGTAGGTTCTTATTGGTGATCCTATTATTAAAATAAATTATATAAAGATGAGAATTTGCACCAGTACCGATAACCTTATTATTTCTGAGATTTGAAAGCTAAAATGAATGAGAAAACCCAAAGGGTGATGAAAAATGATGATAAATTATTTTTTCAAAAGAATTTAGTTTAAATGTTTAGCAAATAATATTTTAGTCGCTGATCCCAAGCATTAAAGATATTTTAAATTTGTTTATGAAAATAGTTTTTGGCTTCTCCTTGTTCGTTTTTTCAATAGCATATCCACATAATTTTTAAGTGAAATACATACCTGCAATGTGCCACACATAATAATGAATAGGTGTACATAAACTGTTCCATTGCCATCATTTAAAGAGCTGCCATATATGCGTCCTCTCCACTTCAATAATAATTTTTCCTAAATCGTAAAAGTTAACTAACGCCAGTCTTTAGAAACTCTCTACACTGGGGTCGATAAGTTCAATTTGTTTTTCCAGACGCATTTGCCGTATTTCCCCATTTTTAACCCACTTTCTCTTGTGATAGCTATATGATGATAAGTGATTAGGGTGAATTTAGTTGCAGCCTAGTTTTTAGGGGCTAAAATTTTTTACTTTACTGTCAGAGTGCTGTTACTAAAAAAAAACTTTTCTGCAAGCCAAGTGAATGGCCATAAGTTATAGAAACTGTGTTAGCTCGGATTTCAACATCGGCGAAAGTTTCTTTGTTGAGGTTCAAAATAAGGCTAGACTTTGAAATAAAAAGGCTTGAGTTTGGTCGCAAATGCCAAGAACCAGGAGATCGTGGCTCAACCGAGTGCTTGCGCAAATCTTACGGATCGAGTTTTGTTTCCCGGCCGCCGGCTTGGGCGTCGCGGCCGGCATCCGTTCGGCGGCGCTATGAGGTGTGGGCGGCCCCCGATCGGAACGCGCGCCGACCGCGCATCCTGAGAATCGGGGCCGTGCGGCCCGCAAACAACGGGTGGGTTTATCGATTGCGACCGCTAAGCTTTTTAAGCCTCGGAGAAAATCATTCCCAGTTTTGGCGCCGAGTATGATGTATCGCGGCGGTGGGAAATGGATGTAATGTTGAGCGGCGCCGCCAAGGGATTGCCTGGCGGATTCCCCATCCACAAAATCGAGTTGAATGGGTTTTGAATGCTCGCGTCCCTTTTGGGTAGTCCGACGCGAGATAAAAAATAATTGGAAATGCGTTTCATATCGGTGTCGGGTGAAATTTAAAATATTTTAATGCCCAGTGAACTCCACTCTGTAATCTGGATGTGCGACGTAGCAGCGGATGGGAAGCCTTTCCCAAATCGGTTACGTCCACAACGACGAGGCCATAAAATTTGGTTCGGAGATAATTTTTATGCTTACAATAAATTTTGTATGGTCTTTCGTTACTTGTATTTTTCATGTTGCTCTGCCATTCAAAGTTGATCTTGATGATCAGAGTGACGGGCATCTTTTGGCATGTGCGATGTGCGTTACGTAAGCCTCTCTGCTCTGGTGAGAAAAAATGTAGAACCAATTTCCGTTTTGTGGTGAAAAACTCTTCCAGAGGTTAACGTAGGTACTAGTATTTTAATCCTTTGGGGAAAGAATGCCATGGCGTATTTAACTTAAGTTAGGGGTTAGGTTCGCCGTCCTTGCGCCTAGTGAATTTATAATCATAGTACTTCATTTTACTGTTCATTTAGAAGTAGTTTTCTCTGAATGGCCTATTGCATTTGTAAAAACATGCAAATCCTATAACCGCCAAATTTGTTGCCTTTTGATTAATTGCTACAAACTTAGAGGTGTGTAATAGAACTGCGTTCGCTCAGTACACTTACAAAATGCGAGTACGCAAGTGCACTTGTATCGTATAATAAATGTGCACACAAGCCAACTGGCTCACAGGAAGATCATGATTTCAAGGACAAAAAGTTATTCGATTGCAAGTAACATTCCATAATTCACGAAGGCTTTTTAAGTTACGCTTAACTCACTCTTGAATATACTCAACCAAAGATAAAAAGGTCGAATATCCGTTTTGGTAAATTCGTAGCTAATTTTGACTGTATTCTCATACTCATAATTCAGGTGGTTGAGCATATAAATAGGCATTTAGTTTTTATAATTATTTTGGTAAATAATATTTACTATTTGCTAAATTATTTATGGAATCTGGAATTCTACTTTTTATTATTTGTGTAGTCCCCCCCCCCCCCCCATGAGCTACAACCTTGACGTGTTGGAAGACTTTGTGCGTTCTGATGACCCATAGAGCAATGTTCTCAGGAGCAGTGATGATTGCTCCTGGTAGGGTCACCCACGTCAGATAGGTCGAAGGGTATGGACCAGACGAAAGGCCGCTAGAGAAGCATCTGTTGCTCAGTGAGGCAGATGCGAAGGCGTACTAACCCAGGTGGGCAGCCATTTGAGTGATGGTGTCACATTAAAAACACTATTGAAGAAGGCAACGGGAAACCACCACGAATTATTTATCCCAAGATATGATGATGAGCATAAGTATAGAAATGAATCTTTGCAACTTCGAGACTCGACTCACCGGGTCGCGTGTCGTTCCCGGTAGCGGGAGAAGCAAAACTTCCGCGTTTATCACACGAAATCCTAGCAAAGCGTAAAGGACAGAGGGAGCGGAGAAAAAGAGGCATAAGCGAACTGGAACAGAATAGGATCGGCATATTAGGACGACGTTGAGGGCAGGGGAATTATAATATATTAAGCGGGAAATGTAGATATTTTATGGCTGCGTGGGGTGATATAGAAGGATCTTCTAAGGGATTCTTGGAGTTATAATTATGGAATAATATATGGCGGGCAAGCCAAGAGCCTGGGAGGGATGACAGTAATATTAAATAAAATGATAGGAAAAAGTGTAGTAAACTTAAGTGTTGAGTGATACAATATCATTAATAGAAGTTAATGCTGAATAAAAAAACGTGGCCATTATTCAGGTCTATATGACAGGTAACGATAGAGAGGAATAAATAGGTTACGCGATCAATTAGAGTATGTAATCGCGGGTTTCCCTGGAAGGAACATTTGCTGGTGATGGGCAATTGGAAAGTGACGTTGGGCGAAGGGAGCGTTGGTAGTGAGGTAGGGAAGGGAGGGCTAGGAGCAAGGAATGACCGCGGGGTGAAATCAGTTGAGCTCTGCCGGAGACAGAGTTTAATCATAACGAACACTTAACCTAGGCTACATAATAGACTTAGGTATGCGTGGAAAATGCCCGGGTACTCAGTCATCAGATAGACTACAAGTCCAATGGTTATGCGCAGAATTGGGAACAGCGTAATGAATTCGCACAAATTCTCATGAGCTGATGCGAATTTAGATAATAATTTAGAATAAAATAAGTGCAAAGTCAGATTTAAGAGAATAAAATAGGGAAGACTGACGAGGAAATGAAATGTAGAAAGATTAACCGGATCGACAAGAAAGGAGTAATGGGCAGGATATGAAGTTTATAAAAGAAGGAGGGTAAAAGAAGGTGAACATAAGGAAATAAGAAGATGTAAAACCGTTCACCTTATAATGCATGCATTATTAATCAAAGATTCTTCTGTAGAGGTTAAAACCATGTGAAGAGGACCTATGAGGTCGGGGTATCAAGCTTGGAAGTTCAGACAGAGAATATGATGTAAATGAGATAGCTTGCGTTCAGGCTTACTTGGTTGCGAGAGGAAAAGAACAAAAGGGCATTAAAATCAAATAAAACTGTGGTAAGAGACGACAGTCTGGCAAAACTATCTAAGTGTTTACGAAAATGCAAACTAAAGAGTATGGACTAATTCGTAGCATTTATGAGGGAGGAATTTGACAGGAAGGTTTCCTTAGATCAGTTCCCACCTCAAAAAAAGGGATGTGCGTCATCCGCGAGAACTATAGAAAAATAAGTTGGACTTCGCTCGCAGCTAAGGTCTTGCTTAGGATAATCCACAAGAGAGTACAGCAGAAGTAAACGACTGCTTAGGGGGCGATCAGTTTGAGTTCAGAAAGGCGAGGGACACGCGTAATGGCATACCACCAACAGTGAGATCACTAATGGAGAGGAACATTTAATGCAGTCAGGATGTATTTGTTTGTTTCGTAGACTTTAAGAAGGATTTGGACAGAGTAAACTGGGAAAATTTAATTAATGCATTACAGAAAACAGGAATAAATTGGAGAGATAAGAGACATCCGAAAACTGTACATGTCTCAGACCACGCAAGTACTTGTGACGGAAGGAAAATCGAGATATGTAGTACATAGAAGAAGAGAAAGATACCAATGGACGATATTACCCGTGATTTTCAACGTGCCTGTGAAGGAATGAAAGTCGGAAGGGAATTTTTAAAACCAGTTAGGGTTGCGGATGATTAACTTTTAGTTACCCATTTACGCCAAGTAGTTGCGCGTATAATAATAGCTGAGCGCATTTGAAAATTAGTTTGATAGATATGGGATAAAGGTCAATGAAATAATACAAGGGAATGTGGTTTTTATGAAGGAAGATTGCTAAATTTGACTTTAAAATAAGTGGGAAAAACTATAACAGTTTACCTAAAAACTATACAGTTTCTAAAGTTTATCCAAAGTTTATAATAGTTTACCAAAAGACTATCCAGTACCTATTATTTTGGAAGTGTTTTAGACCAAGATTGTAGAAATAGTAGGACAATAGAAAAATTACTTTGGGCAAAGAAACTCACAAAGAGAAGAGAGTTGATAACAAGGTTGTTGAATAAGGACATTAAGAAAGGATTAGTGACTACTATGATATAGATTGTGGTTTTGTACGGCGCGGAAACATGGTCTTTGCAGCAAGCTGATAGAAGTAGTTGGAGGCTTTTGAAATGTGGGTGTGGAGAAGGATGGAGAAGGTGAAATGAACTGAAAGAAAAACAAACAAGAAAGTGCTGGGTGTGGTGGATCAGGAGAGGGTATTGTTGGGGGAAATAATAAGGCAGGAAAAATGAGTAAAGGGCGTTTTGATTGGCAGTGGGATGTTGAAGAGTGTGACAGAGGAAAGAATGTTAGGTAAGCGAGGTAAGGGTAGGAACAGGATAGGGATGTTGGACGGGATGAAGGGATATAGAAAGTATTCGGAACTGAAACAGTATAATTTATTAAGGGGTATCATGGGTGTCAGGGGTGTTGAACTGAGCTGTGGAGTGTGGCGATGATCATTTTGTGTCCATATAAAGCCTACATGGTGCAATTGGCTGCCAGTAATGAATTTTTCTAGTGGTTTACTTCATATCTGTGTCATTTTCATGCTGAAATAGAGGTCATAATCGAGTGAGTGCAAAGATCTTGCTGTGGATGAGGGGAAAGCCACAATGCATCGCAACTTTTCTTTGCTTGACGGTTTGAGTGACTTGAACATCTGTCGAAATTTGGAAGGATCAAAATTTGGATCATTAAAAAAAGGCGAGGTAAAAGTAAAAATAAAAATAAGAAGGTCAGGTAAATGGATGGCAAGGGGCGATATCAATATAACCCCTGGCCTTTGCAATATTGGCCGACCAATTTTTAAGATGAGTCCGTGCCCGACAGTATAGCATCGAGATATCGAGGAATCACGTCCAGCTCCCGGAAAGTGAGTGCTGGACTTGCGGAGGTGGCTCGGCGGCCTTCGGGCCTCTCCTTTCCTCTACATCTCCCCTCAATCCGAGTGAGGGGGGGGGTCGAGAGACCCAACTCCTTCCTGAGGAAGTCCCTCCCATCGCCTCTGAACTAACAAATGCAACTCCTTTGCCCCAGCGGGGGAGAACCCGCTGTCATGTGCTGTTGCCGTTCCGAACCAAATCAGAGTAAAAACCTGAAGGCCGAGAGAAAATACACGGGCATGGATTCAGAATTTATCGAACGGTGGGGAAAGGGAAAGACGGCAGGGAATTGGCGTTGGGCCATTACAAGTGAAAAACGTCCGCTTATACGTGGAGGAGCGAGCGGTTATATTTCACGAAGCATCTCTAAATCATGTTGTAAGGCCTTTGCTAATGGAGAAAGGAATTTTATAGAGGGCCCTTGAGTTATTATCTCAAAGTGCGAGTCTCTTCGTGGGTGAGAAGGCAGGGGAGCAGGCGGGGGGGGTCGGCGTTTTCAAGGGCCACCCTGTCGGTCTCCGGGTCTTTCTTTGCATGCGGGACAGGCATTATTCAGCCGAGTGAAATACGAGGAAGCTGTCTGGATCAGATGAAAGAGCGACTGATTGATTTCAGGGAATATCCAGACAGCTGAGATGTAGGACACTGTTTTTAAGGAATAGGTGGTATATATACGAGTATAAAAATTGTATATACTCGCATACATATATTTTTTGGATAGAAAATGTTTCTTTTGAGGTCCCTCAGCAAAATGGAACGTTGTAAGGCGTAAATATTTTATATATACCATTGGAATAAGTGAAATAGTGGCTCAGTATTTCGAGGATATCAGAATGATGAGGAAACACCTGCAGTCTATAGTAAAACTTATTATGAATTTCGAAAATATTATTAATATTATTGTAAAAGTGCGCGGTTTTTTAAAATCGTTGAAACCATTTCTTTAACAGCCCTCAAAGATGTGAAACCCAAGTGAAGTGGTAGCTTTGTTAATTGCTCGGCAGAAACCGAGGAATTTGCTTCGTATAGGTTAATTGGAACTGCAATAAACATCACTTGTGCTTTGAATTAGTTATGATTGCAGAAAACCTTATCTTAAATAGCGAAGAGCACATAAATGTGACTAAAAATATAATGAAAAATTTCAAGCCACTAAGAAACTAATATTCAGTCATCACTATGAAATAAACACACGTTGTAATATTCCCCAATAGTTTTTATTGAGAAAGTCCGAGCGATTTCATATTCAAGGGCAAACGGAAGACCGACGGAGTCTCCACACGCCTCTGGACTAGGGAGAAGGACGGGGAGAGAGGTCGTGGTGGTGGGCTCAACGGCGGAGCGGGGGGCAACTTTCAAAGTGTGCTAAGTTCAAATAATGAGTGCATTCAGGAAATAAGCAAAGAAACAATTTCACAGAACATTTTTAAGTATGCGTACGTCCTTTATATTAGTCACGTCTTCTATTATTTGTGAAAACTTTCAGCTATTAATTATTCTAGAAGTTTGTTCCCAGATAAAATCAGAGAATTTTAACATGCGGTCAACGAAGTGCAAGGCACTAATTAGTGTGTAAAGCGGGATTGCGTGACTCTCTATTCGCGATAACCAAGTTCTCACGTTATTTCTTAGGAAAAGAGGAATACCTTCGCTCCCTAAGGGAAGTTCGGGTTTAAAATTTGCATCTAAATGATAGTCTTTTAGGTAGATATCCCCGGAATAAATGTGCATGGAATGTTCGGACACTGTATTTTCTATAACAAGAGTTTTGAACCTTATCGCCAGTTTTATTCCCTAATAGGAACGTACTTTAAGGTTTATATGGTGCCGAATGTTATCGGAGTGGATGGATTTGGTTTATTGGAAGGAAATTGAATCACACATACAATTTTTATTTCGCCTTTGCCTCGGATAGTGCCGCATAGGTCCTGAAATCTTTATGAGCGCCGATTCGTGACAGAGCCTACTTCCATTTGCCGATGGATTTATTCCCTGAAATAAAGCAGTCGAAAAGCCGGGCACAATTACTCTGACATTCAAAGAACGTAGAATCGAAAAGAGGAAATGCACTGCATTGAGATGACTATTACAGAGTGTTTTCTGCATTTTTGTTTCACAGCACTACAACGGACGAGAGGGGATTGCGCCTTGAATTAATCCAGTGAAGGAGTTCCGAGATCTCGAGTTGGTAGACTTCTCTCACCCACTCTTACTCGCCTTTGCAGGTAGTCCAAAATGTTACGTAAGCGCAGGAAAGAGCGAATAACTTACGCTTTGGCGATGTAATTGCAGTTGTTTGAGGCGGTTCAGGCAGCCATTATTGCAGGTCGAGTGCAAATATTGAGACAGGTTTTGATAACTCACGACAACTTATGCACGAGTGGGGACTCCGAGAGACGCACCAACGCCATGAAACAACCCTCAAACACTGATTGGCAAGATTTTGGCTTTTAGACTGGACTTTTGCATGGATGAAGTAATTCAGAAATTATTTTGTGGTCACTAGTACTTCATTCACTCGCACTCTACTGATCGGACGTCTTTCAAAGCATACTTTTTGACCAGCCATAACTGGAAATACAGGAAATACTGAATTGATCGTTGTTGAGCTGCTAATCTAACAAATTGTAGTAGAAAATCTACCGGGTAAGTTTTCCGTATTATTTTCACGTTAATTTGAGGTTCATTTTTCGTAGGCCATGAAATGTAAAACATTTGATTGCTCTTGTTGACATTTGAAAATGAAACAACTTGGATTTTCCACTTACAATTTAAAATGGAAAAGCCAAGTTGTTTAATTTTCAAATGTCAATATGAAGATTTTCCACCGAATTACGCCAGAAACTGTTTTATTTGATTGCTCCTATATCTATTTATCAACTTCTCTCTCATGAACATTTTTTGCCTCGCATGAAGTTTTATTTCTGAATTGAAATCTGCATGGAATATTTCTAATTGCGACGACGTTATTAAATTCCATGCACTTTGGATCAAAACTCTATAATGAAAGACTACGTGGCATAAATTGACCCCTTGCGCAACGAGGCATTGTAATACTTTCATTATAGTTGACGTGACGAGTAGTGTGGTTGAATTCTTTGAGGTTTTATTGCTAAAAGTAATGCTTATCTGAATGAATCCTCCGTGTACGCCTAAAGGGGAATAAAATCAAATGGGAGTGTATTCAATGGTGATTGTAGGAAAAGTAAATGCCAAAAAGTAATGAAAAGTCACAGGATTCAGTCGTTTCCTGCATATTCGTGAGCGATGCAGGGCCAGATAAGAGTTTTCCTTTGTTTTTAAGCTGAACAAGTGAACTGGTTGTAACTGGGTTAGTGCTGCGGTATGAAGAAAGAGGTAGGTGGAGGGAGGTGTGTCAGTGTGTGTGTGAGTGTGAGGAACGAAAGACATTTAAGGGGAAGCATTGGAGAAGAATAGGTGAAAGGAGAGAGGGTAAAAGAAGTCGCACCGCCATTTCGATGGCATTGTCATGCCTTCGTTAGGAGAGGTAAGGTTACGAAATAACTACACAACCGATCTTAGGGAAGTAAAGTGGAAGGGGATGTGGGAAGTGGAAGGTAGGAAAGGGGTCGGATGAAGGGGGGATCACAAGTAGGTTAAATGCTTTCTGAGTATAATTGGAAGAGGGGAAATCCAATCAGGGCCACAGGTCTGAATTTAAACTATAGACTGATTAGTGGATAAAGGTGCATTATTAGGGTTCAAGGAGACGGCCGGGGTTCTATTTAAAGTTTGAAGCCTGCGAGAGATAAGAAGTGGTTGATGTCAATTAGGTGTTTGGCGATCCTGGATTTTTTTGGTCTATTGCATCTCAAGTGGGTTAATTTTTGAGTTCATTTTTAGAATCATTCAGAATTTTTTTCAAGTTCATTGAATTTGGTAAGGAATTGATGTTTCGCTAGCCCGAAATTGTAATGTGTGTGCAATTATATATATATATATATATATATATATAAATTTATATATACAAATATAATATACAAACTTGTATTATAATATACAAAAATTATATATAAATATATATATATATATATATATATATATATATATATATATATATATATATATATATATATATATATATATATATATATATATATACAAACTTGAAAATCCCGCCATGCGGCGCACAAATATTCAATCAAACATAGAAATAGGTATAAGGAAAGGGGATAGGAAAACACATAAAAGGCGAACACAGGACATCAGGTCCACATGTCCTGTGTTCGCCTTTTATGTGTTTTCCTATCCCCTTTCCTTATACCTATTTCTATGTTTGAATGAATATATAGTATATATATTATAATTGCATCCGTAATATATATATATATATATATATATATATATATATATATATATATATATATATACACTTTTTTGGAAAACCCACAAACGTGTAATGTAAATTCACTGATAGTCATAACAAACACAGAAACCAAAACACAAAAGAGGAAAAACTCACTGGTTCTCGAATTTTCGGTGGTCCAACCACCTTTCTCAAGAGGAATTAGGAACAGAACTCCTATATATACAAATATATCTATATATATATATATATATATATATATATATATATATATATATATATATAACAGAACTATATATATATAGTTCCAGAACTATATATATATATATATATATATTACGGATGTAATATATATATATATATATATATATATATATATATTACGGATGTAATATATATATTATTATTAGGTAATCTACCGGTTAAGGTAGGTTTTTGGATGGACACAACTATCAAATAAACATTTTGTGACTCCCCACCTAGCAAACTCATCTATATCAGGTCCCTCTTCATCTCGGTGTACTTCCTTCCTCCTTTCATCCCGTCCAACATCCCTATCCTGTTCCTGCCCTTACCTCGCTTGCCCAACATTCTCCCCTCTATTACTCTCTTCAACATTCCACTACCGCTCAATACGCCTTTCATCCTTTTTTCCTGCCTCCATAGGATTTCTCTCAACAAACCCCTCTCCTCCCCCACCATTTCTAGTACTTCCTCATTTGTTTTCCTTTCTGTCCATTTCACCTTCTCCATTCTTCTCCACACCCACATTTCAAAAGCCTCCAATCTACGTCTATCCTCCTGCTTCAGCGACCACGTTTCCGCGCCGTACATAGCCACGCTCCATATCAGAGTTTTTACGAGTCTTGTCTTAACATCCCTACTCAACGTCCCCGTCATCAACTCCCTCCTCCTTTGACCGTGTTGGTCCAAAACACTTCCGAGATATGTAAACTGTTCCACCTGCTCTATTTTTTCCCCGCCTATTTTAATATTTAGCTTAGCCTTTTTCTTTCTGGAAAATCGCATAACCTTTGTTTTACTAATATTGATTCTCATCCCATATTTATCGCACTGAACCTCCAATTCACTCAACAATGCTTGCAACCCCTTGGCTGACTGAGCAACTAATGCTTGGTCATCAGCAAACCTAACCGATTTTACGAATTCCCCTCCGACTTTCATTCCTACCTCCAGTTCTTCCCATGCCTCTTTAATCATTTCCTCTACATATACGTTGAACAGTACCGGTGACAATGGGCAACCCTGCCTTATACCTCTTCCTAACACTGCCCATCCGGACTCTCCGTTCCCCACTCGCACCTGAGGAGTCTGAGACATGTACAGGTTGCGGATCAGTCTCCTGTCCCTCCAATCCATTCCTATTTTCTGCAATACACGCATTAATTTTTCCCAATGCACTCTATCAAACGCTTTTTCGAAATCTACAAAACAGGCAAAAACGTCCTGATTGTATTCTATATTCCTCTCGACTAGTGATCTCATTACTGCAATGGCTTCACGCGTACCTCTTCCTTTCCTAAACCCAAACTGATCATCCCCTAAGTAATCATCTGCCTTACTCTCTATCCTTTTGTTGATGATCCTGAGAATAACTTTAGCTGCGTGGGATATCATACTTATTGTTCTGTAATCCTCACATGACGAAGCCTTTGCCTTTTTTGGAATAGGAACTAACACCGATCTCACAAAATCTTCCGGCCAGATTCCTTCCTCATAGATACTACGAATCAGTCCATATATGGCCTTCTTCCCACCTTTCCCTAACCATTTCAACATTTCTACAGGAATATTGTCCACCCCCACTGCCTTATTTGCTTTCATCTCTTTTAATGCCCTTTCTATTTCATCGTCGAGTATGCCTGGACCTAAGCTATCTTCTTCTACGTCTTGTTCCTTTTCTATGTCTAACCTTGTCGGCCTAAGTTCTCTACCATCCAGGCTTTCTATATGTTCCTTCCATTTCCCCTGGATTTTTCCTGGTTCAACTATTATCTTACCCCATTTATCTTTAACTATTAGCACAGATCCTGCCTTCTTACTTCCCGACAATAACTTAACCTTGCTGCATAGAGCACCAATTTCACCCTTCTTCTGTAAACTTTCCATATCCTCGCATTGCGTTTCCACCATTCTTCTTTTGCTTTATTTGTAGCCCTTCTCAATTTATTGTTTAAATCTTTGTACTTCAATTTGCCTAACTCTGTGTTTACATTTTTCCATCTTCTTCTCTCATCCATCTTTGCAATCATCTCATCCGTTACCCATGGTTTCCTTATCCTTTTCTCGTTAACGGTTCCTATAGTGTTATTAGCGGCTTCCAATATCCCTTTCTTGATACATTCCCATTTTTCTTCGATAGTACTCAGTTCTTTACCGTCATCCATCATTTTCTCTACAGCCTGCTGATACTCCTTCCTCGTTAATCCACTTACTGCTTCTAAATTCCATTTTCTAACCCGCCGCCCTTGCCTTATCTTCTAGAAACGAGCATTAAATTTCATAACAACTAAATTGTGGTCAGAGTCCGCATCCGCTCCTGGGAAACTGTGCGAATTTATCACACTGTTCCTAAACCTGTGCCTAACCATAATATAATCTAACTGATACCTTTCTGAGTCACCTGGCATTTTCCATGTATACCTTCGCCTTTTGTGATGTCTAAGCCATGTGTTGGTGATGACTAACCCCTGTCTCCTGCAGAATTCAATCGCTTTCTCCCCGCGTTCATTCCTCGTGCCTAACCCATAGTCCCCCACCTCACCACCATCTCTTCCTTCGCCTACCGTCGCATTCCAATCCCCCATCACTATCAAATGTTTCCCTGCAGGAACACTCGCGATGATATCCTCTAACTCATCATACATCCTATCGACTTCTTCCTCCTTGTGGTTGCTCGGTGGCATGTATACCTGAATAATGACCAAGTTCGTCGGCTCTGCTTTAATCTCTACGAGTAAAATTCTATCTGTCGCTTGCTCTATGTTGACTACGCTTCTTCCGACCCCTTTATTTAAAATTACGGCAACCCCTCGTTGGCTCTCGTCCCCACCGCTGTATATTACTCTATAATTGTCACTCCAGTAATCCCCGCTATCCTTCCATCTCACCTCGCAGAGGCCTAAAACATCTATGTTACCTCTTTCCATCTCTCGCTTGATATTTTCTAATTTGCCTCTCCTCAACATTGTCCTGACGTTCCAGGTTCCTATTCTAACTACTTTCGCCTTCTTCTGAGTCTTCTGTCCTGCTGAAGTTATTTCTTCCCTGCAAGGGTTTCGTGGGATGACGACCGCGGAAGCCTTGCCTCTCCCGCTGCCGGGCACGACACACGGCCTCTTGGGCCGGGTCCCGTAGTTGCCAGGACTCATATTATCTATAGTGCCCATCATTATATTCTTGGGAATCATAATTGAGGTGGTTTCCCGTTGCCTTCCTTAATAGTGTTTTTAACGTGACACCATCACTTAATGGCCGCCCCACTGGGGTCAGACGCCATTGCAGCCGCCTCACTGAGGAACAGACGCTGCGTGGACTACCTTTCGTCTGGCTCCTAACCTTCGACCTATCTGGCATGGGTGACCCTTCCAGGAGTAATTATTATTACTCCCGCCAGCACAGCTCTTTTGGGGTCATCGGAACACACAAGCCCTTCCACCACGACAAGGTTGTAGTCCATGGGAGGGAATTATATATACATAGATATATATATATATATATATATATATATATATATATATATATATATATGCCATCTGAGCTATCGAGGAAACGTTAGGTTCGAGCATCCGCCCGGCAAGTGGAGAGATCCGGTGTTAAAGTCCCGGTATAGGAAATATTTTTGCGCGGGCACAAAGAACGAATAAAAAGAAATTTTCTTTTCTAAATAAAACAATTGTTGATTGGAATAATTTACCTGCAAAAATTTTTAAGCCCTTTCCTAACAGAGTCCAAACTTTTAAGAAAAGATGTAAACAACTTCTGTAATCATTTGATTGATGTATTGTATAAAATTAAATGTAATAGCTTAATTTTTTTTCTTGTTGATTGGGAAACAAATGTTAATGAAATGGGGATTTTTTTTATGTACTACAGATTGGTGTTTGGAAATTTCCTTAGTGTATTTTTTTTTTCTTTTTTCAGACTTATTTTATTTATTATCTTTTGTGATGTTGATTGTATTTCAGAAACCATGTTATTTTTCCAAGGCAAGTTTATTGTAACACTTGGGACTTGTGTGCCACCTGACATTTGTCTATTTGCACATGTAAATTTTAATAATAATAATAATAATATATATATATATGCACACACACACATATATATATACACACACACACACACACACACACACACATATATATATATATATATATATATATATATATATATATATATATATATATATATATATTACTCCACACATAGAAATAGATATAAGGAAAGGGGATAGGAAAATACGTGTGAATATTCACTCGCGGTGCTAATATCGAGCTATACGAGCTCGTATATAAGGCTATTTTAAATTTAAAATTGCTGAAGGAGATTTATCTATTATGATATTTGAAAATTGAAGGAATGGAGGGTCAGAGACATAAAATGGGAGTCAATTTTAATTTTATCATAAATTGGAGGAAGGACTGTGATGGACTGAATTGTTTGTTTGTTGCGGTATTATAGGGGAATGATTATGCTTTCTTTGCCCTTAAATTATTTGGAAAAATCATTTTCATTCGGTGGGATCGTGAGTAGGCGGTTTTTACGGGAATGTAATACAGATTTTGTGCTTTAGTGGTGGAAAGAATCTGAGGGGATTTCAAGGCCTGCCTGCGATCGTTTCTCATACATATTTCAAAAGTCAAGGTATTATTGGGATTCTATTTAATTGACCTACGAGTGAAAAACGATAATAACAGAGTGGAAATGTCTTGATGACTGTGATAAATACAACACACTCTTTCTTTAATATTCACCATCCCTGAAAAGACCGTTTTAAAAAATTAATGTCAATCCTTCACGTGCGAATATTTCATCAAGGACTGCTCAACCTCTGCGCGCGTGGGAAAATTTTAATTTTGCAGCTTTCGAGGGAAAATCTCTTCGTGACTTCCCTTAGCTCAATTTGATCAACAAGATGTTATTAAAACCTTCATTCACATGAATTATTAAGTATGTTAGTTGATTCTGAATGATCCCAATGGATAAATGCTTACAGCAGCAGCAAAGGACCAATTAAATAATTAAGACTAAGGACAGTTTATCTAAGCATCCTTTCAATTATTTTATTAAACATCCACGTAGAAAACACGATGAACAGTCTCTTAACGACACTGATTGTTACACGTATTGTACTTTTGACATTGGCGTTACGCTAGAGGCAAGTGGCACTCTATCCGGAACTGCTTCCTGTACTTATCTGTTCGGTATTCCGCGTTAGAAAATCTGGGGCAATTAGAGGAGGATTGATTATCATTTCGGGACTTTTTTGTATGATAACCGAGTGCTGGAAATGAAAATCTGGTTATAATCGCAAGATTCCCTGAGAACATTTGGAATATTCTTCTTATTCGGGAACTCATCAGCCCTGAAGACTCAAAGTGCGCGCTTCGATGTGTATATAAATGAAGACCAACTGAATTATTACTTTATTCTCTGTTCCTCCCGGTTATAAAGTTGCCGTTATATTTAACACATTTGGATGACACCCTTAGGTGTAAGTTTTTTGTATTCGCGAGGAATCAGGAAAAATACTATATAATACTCTTAAGCTGCCTTGTACTCTCTAATGCCAATGGATACCGACCATGTCCTATCTCCCTTTTTGTGTAAAGAAATTGAAGTGGAATATGTTTTGATTTAAATGTATTTGTCATATATGTGATAAATGATATCTTGATTTTTAAATTTTAATTTCATCTCATCATCTTTCTATGCACCCCTTATCCATAATAATACATTCACGTTCCTTGTGACTTACCTCCCTTCCTTTTCCAATAAGTTACTAATCGAAATGGGGAACAACCTAGCATAATTTCACATTTGCTTGATTAATCATGAATATTCTCAATATATTTAATAAAAACCTCGTCCTAAAAGCATTTCTCTGCAAGTAAGGTTACTCATAGAAACAAAGTCAGTTGTGAATTACGTATAAAATAAGTAATAGGAAGTATATGAATTAAAGATGAGGAATAATGCGTAAATGTTTGATCATTTTGGAGCGATATGACTGTTAAAGAGTAGTGTTGGAAGACCATATTGCAAAAGGGAATCGGGAATCATTGTTGGTAAGTCGCAGGATCACAAGGAGTGTTTCCCATCCCATTCGAACATCAAAAACCTATCTGAATATACTAATCGATGAATCATGGCGTGAACAAGTTGTCTTGAATGGATTGCCCACTGAAAATTTCTCAATTTACAACCTAAGTGTTGATGCTTTTACTTAACTTGAGGTATTCTTGTTCAATGCGTCTAATGTTGAATGCAATTAAAGAAAATACGTAAACAAAGGAAATCCATCAAGTGCTAGCTTCTCTCTTTCATGTGACGGAGTCATGCAAAGTGAAACCTGAAAAGATCCAATTAGTAATATTATGAAAGCTCTTTCCGGGAATAGTGACAGCTCAGCACACCTTCATGTGAGACTCTTTCCCTAAGAGAGAAAGAGAGAGTTTATACCGAGTCAAGTCTTTCGTTTTTGAATTTTAAAACTGGAATCCTTGCTTTGGCGTGAACTTTTTTTTTGGCGTTTTCATTTTTTTGAAAGAATCAAAATATGAATTTTCAATCATTCTTTAGGATTCAGAATGAGCATTAATTGTGATTATCATATTTCTGAGATCATTGTGTTTGACATTTTTGTCTCTATTTGAAGAGTCTGAAAAAATGAATATCTTTCTTCGGCTTCGCTTTCTATTTTAATTAAACAAATTTCTATTTAAAAAGGTTTTGATTTCAATTGTGTACCCTAAGCCAAACAATCACGCCTTTTCGCTCACTACTCTTCCAAACTGAACCTTTTTTTAGAAATATAATCACGAGCATTTAAGTAAGATATTTTTCAAAGCCTATCCAAGTGATTATAAACAAAAAAATGCATTAATGCATGTCTTTGTCGAGCTAAATGTTGTCATAAACATTTCAAGCTGCCTCAAATTTTCATGTGAGACAGCTTGAAAAGGAAAGACTGGAATATAATTTTATTGTAGTTCACACAATGAATAATATAGCTGGTTTTACGCTGCAGCTGATCTCTCTATGGTTCACCAGTTACCACTGAAGCTCTTGTCGGATAACTATAGATTACATTGCCAATTCATTGTTTCATTCAAACAGGAAGAGATTTCATTATTTCTGTTGATTATCTGAGTTCAATCTTATTATAAGTAAAACTCCCCTTCGTAATCGATGAAAACATGTATTAATGAAATCGTTTACCTAGTGGTATCGTTATGCTAATTAGCTGATTCTCTCTTCTCTCCCTGTGCAAAATATTCCCACTAACTTTTTTTATTGTACCGATTTTAGAAAAGGATGAATTTTATTTAATACCCTTTTAGACTCCAAGCGGCAATTAAAAACAATGATTTATTACGCAGTTAATTTATGAATTAAAATGAAATGTGAAACTTGGAAAAAGTTAGCACGGAAATTAAACAATGTATAACATCATTATTTTTGGGATAGGGTAAGTTATACGCTGCAAAATACTATGCATTATCTCATGCTTACGTAAATGATTGCAGCAAAGTGTAAGTACCATAGCTTTCGAAGCTACTATATGTATATACTTTGGAATAAATATTCACCTGAACTCTTAACTGATAATTCATAAAAAAATGATAAATCTTTTTCTTCTCCAAAATCTTCTTTTGTTTTTCTCAGCAATTATCTTCCTCTATAATAGAGCTTGCTGATTTAATTTGGACTTATCTTGTTACCGTAACCATCAAGTATTCATACATGATCATTGGAAAAAAAGAATATTTGACGAAAAACTGTACTCCCTTGCTATTTTCAAAAAATCCCTACCTAACGGCAGCAGCAATTCAAATTCGTCTGTGTCGGCTCGAGTTTGGCTGTATTGTAGCGTAAAATGAAATCTCAATTGGTTGTCGAGATTCTGAACCGTAATATTCGTTGTTTCAAGCGGGGAACATATTGTGTAGTACGCCCCCATTTTAGCGCTCGAAGCATGCGACCGACTTTTCTAGGCTCGGTGTAAAAACTAGACTTGCCGACGACTTGAATGGAAGGCGACGTTGTCGCGGAGTCTCATGCTCCGCGTTG
This sequence comes from Hetaerina titia, assembly GCA_037158775.1. Classification (NCBI taxonomy): domain Eukaryota; kingdom Metazoa; phylum Arthropoda; class Insecta; order Odonata; family Calopterygidae; genus Hetaerina; species Hetaerina titia. The sequence continues at coordinate 8,572,517 of CM073773.1, read as the reverse complement.
ATTTGGGAAAATTTCGAAGCGACGCGAAGCGCTTCATTGTGCTCGTGGTACACCGTGCATATTGCTGCCTTGCCCGACGAACTGTGTGCTTGTTGAATTTTGTTCGCCGAACCCAAACAAAGAAGTCATTACTCTCATCAGCCGTCATTATGGTTGGCTCTAATTTTCTTGGTGGAGCACGGAAATTGCGGCGCACGGAGACGTAGCTGCTCCACGCCGGCGTCACAATTTATTTGGATGGAGAGATGTGGGCCAATTCAGTGGCAACAAGTTACGAGCGGTCTTACTTTAGCGGAGGTAAGAAATGGGAAGAGAGTTTCCTATTCTTGCCCCTCCCCCTCATCATATGATTAAGCGCAGAGAGTCATGTGTGCGGATTAATATGGGTAAATACAGTGTACCTCTTTTACATCTTTCTGAAAATGTTGAACGCGCTAAGATAATAAGGTATTTATGCTACTTCGATTTGGTATGCAAATGAAACCAGATAGTAATCATTTATCATGATAATTTGGTACATTTTTTGAAGAGAGTGATTAGCATAATTAAGCTTCGGTATTATACACATTTTACGGGAGTTCTTTAGTTTTTTAAAATATTGCCGTTTTTATTCCAAGGTAATTTTTAAATTTTGATTTGTCACAAGGGAACAATTATATATATATATATATATATATATATATATATATATATATATATATATATATATATATATATATATACAACTCTCCCTAAAGTTTGTATTTAAGGTTTAGCAATTTATAATTTGTAAATCTACATAATATTTAAAAAATGAACGTTTTTGGCCAAGTGAATGAACAGCGATACTAAATTATCAAAAGAGATATGCATACACATAAAGCTATCTGAAGGTTACCATTAAGTTTAGACTACTATTGAGCTGAGACGTGCGTAATCTGGATTCCTTGTCGATAACCCTCTCAGAAACACTAATTTTTCCAAACTGGGATCTCAAACGACTTTTATTGGCTTAAAAAACGAGAAAATTAAATACTTTTCCGAAGTCATTTACTATGGTTAAGTAAGTTGATTCCCAACTGAGATTCCAATAGATTCAGAGAAACCTTAAGTATATCCAGCCAATATTCAATGTTCATCTTTATTAATGTAACGTTGGTTATTCATATGATTTAAATGAAAATTCATTCTGCTGTTGAGATGGACAAAAATGTTTTAAGCATTCCTTTTTAAACAATTTTTATAGTTCTCTCACTATTAATTAATAAATCGGCATCTTTTTACTTTTTTAAATTTTCTTGTTTAAGACCAATGAAATTTAAATTAAGAATTTTCATCTGAGACAATTTTTGAAGGCATTCTCAAACGGAATCGAGCTGCCCCTGACAGTGAACCATGTGTTAAGGGAGTGTGACAATTACCGGAGGGCACGTGAAAGGATGAACATCAGGGGAGGCCTGGGATCCATCCTAGGAGATGACTCGGAGGTTTTATGTCACCTTTTAATGTTTTTAAAAGAAACTGGCCCTTTGCGCAAGATATTAGAACAGTATCTGTCGGGCTGTTTTTATTATCTATTAATTTAATGATTTGTTAAATTTTATTTATCTATTCATAATATATTTATTTAAAAAACGTTTAACCTAAAATTTCATTAATTCCACTAAAAAATATTATTATTTTAAAAATGAATTGACAGTGGTGCAAAATGACCTTAGCTGTCGACGCACCCTTAAAACCAACGGAATCGAGCGCCGTGACATGCGAAATCATTCAGTGTACATTCGAAACTGTTAAAACCAAAACAGAAGTTACACATTCGTTCTCATCTAGTACAAAGTTTAAATATGCGTAACTAATATATTCAAGTAATTATGTATTACAATTGTTCTTGAAATGTACTTTGCCGTCATGTAAGTGGCACGCCAATACGCGCATTTCATCCCAGCTCATCGACACCGACGTGCCGTAACTACCTTGTATACAGGTGGCTTACCTACCTCGTATACCTCCTGTATGAAACGTAGTGAAATGAGTGGAGAATTTAGTACATGGTGTTTTTTTTGTCATCGTCAGCAAATTGGGATAATTCTGTCAACATTTATCGAAACACGAGTTTTAAAAAATGTGAACTTTTTGGTTCAGGCTCTCTTTTTGTATGGAGTACTCGGCTGGGTGTAGGGTAAAAGCGTTTTAGTAGAAATTAATTAAAACAGTTTTGAATTATATATTATTTTCTGGTAACGGATAGTGGAATCATTGTTTTTTTTCACAGTACTCTCCAGAAATAGCTCTCGCGTGTGTCCCTGGACTATCGTCTTATCCTGACGGCGGGAGCTCTTTTTGTTACTTTCTCGAAAAATCGGTCTTAAAGTTGAGCGATACTAAAAATCGAGTTGTGTCCACTCCACTATTAGCGCAGGGAACGAGGCAGCACACTGCGCTGGGCGCCCATCGAGTCTTTGCGTTTCCATACCCTACAGTATATTTCCCTTCCGTTGGCTTATATTTTCATCGCATTCAAAATGGAACTGGTGTTCAATGAGCAAAAAAATATTTCCGTTGGAATTATAGTACAGATGATAATAATAATATACTCTGTCGCAGCCATATTCCATTCTAAATTCGAATTCTCATTGAATCCATGAAAGTGAATTTAATTTTTATTAAACAAATAATTGGAAACGGTGGGGTTGGAAAATGAAACCATATTTATTTGTATACGCATATAAATAACAGAAGCACAGTCGTGGTTTATTTCTTCTTAATGTAGCTGCTTGTATTCGACTCTTTTATCGTTAGCTAATAAATGTTCGTAATTAAAATTTAAAGAAGATATCCTATAATATATGAGAAGCAGGGGATCAGTGAAAAGGTTATAAACATACATTGTACAGTTTCGTACACCCGGATTTAATTTTTACTGCTCTGTGTGTCTCAAACGTCGTAATACGTTTAAAAAACGTTCCTAACTGGCGCTGGTAAATGTGGCGCCTACGTCTCATTTCTATTTGACATATTTCATCATGTTTCATGCATAATGGAATATCAATTTCTGACAGTTGAAACGAAACACGAAGTTCAGTTTGAAAATATTATAAAGTATATCAACCAGTTACACATTCTGGCATCTTGACGTCGCAAGGGACGTGATTGATGCTTCTCGAATATGGTGTGGAAATTGGACGCTGATTGGCCAGGAAAAACACTCCCTCGGCGGACTCGTCATAATCGCTAAGCTGTTGGATTTGAATTTCTGGCACGCACATGGATACACCTCACGCATTCTCTCTCTTTTATGTGGCATATGGCTCAGATGATGCTTATAGTGCGCCTGTGATTTCATTGAATTATCGGCGGATCAGAACCTGATCTCTACTTCACTTTTCTTCACCCGCTCTCGTTGTTGTTCGAGGCGAAGCTCATTCGTCACGTTTTTTTTGTGGAGGGCGGTCAAGGGAAGCCGGATTTGTGCATTTTTGTTTCCCGTGGTTCCCGTAAGCCCTCGCAAAAAATCTCTTTCTTGGGGGAATTGGGTGGGAAGCTTTCATTTAGTATTCCCTTTAGTTCTGCTCCCTGGATGATGACATGCACCATTAATGTTTTGAGCATCAGAATGATCTCATTTGTTATTGTAATACCCTTATGGAAATACCCATTCCGAAATGCCTATATACGCAAAATTCTCCATTTACTCACTTTTATTATTAGTTTAAATTTAAATACTTTTTCCTTCCGTATCCTAATGATATTCTGCATCTATTACTTCTGTAACTGATGCTGTAAAGGCTTTAAATATATACTGAATACCTTAATTGTGTGATACATTCAATATAAGTTCTAGTAATTCTTTCAAGTAAGTTTGGTAATGCAAAAATCTCATTTAATCAGCACCTCACATATTTTCATTTCTACCTCAGACCCCATCCATTCTTTCCTTACCAACACAAAACATTATTCTTTGAACTATTTTTTGTTTTAATATTTCGACCTTTTAACTTCTTTTGTTCTAATTTGGAATCATCCTTTATATTGAGGACGAAAGAACAGATTTTATGGGAGTTGAAAGCTTCAATACCCTTCAACAAAATTTAGTTTTTACTTTCCTTTTAACATGAACCATAAATTTAGAAAATTCGCAAACTTTTCAAAGAACGTAAAAAACAACTTAAGGGAGGTCGAAAATTCAGAGCGATAAAATTGGATCAAAAACCCTTTCAAATATTACCGCACGTGGTACCGCAGGGAGAAACTCTTTCCCTTGGAGTGGCGGTTAAAGTTTTTGGAAAACCCAAACTTTAACCTCCATTAAATACTTATATAAAATGATAAACATCCAATATATCTTTTCTAGAGAATGATGGGAAACCTGTCCGTCTTAAAGTAGCTTTCGCTTTAACTATGATTTTTCAATGGAGGAATCAAATATTCATAGAAAATGCTTATGTGTGTATAAATAATATGAATAAATAAATAAATAAATATATATATATATATACATATACATCATATATATCAAGATAGTGCTAGCAAACGAAAGCAAAAACACAGAAACATATAAAAAAGAAAAGAAGCTCACACGCTTTCGAATTTTCGGGGGTTAAACCACCTTTCTAAGGGGAGAGAAGAAAGTGGTTTGGCCACCGAAAATTCGGAAACGTGAGTTTATTTTCTTTTTTGTGTGTTTGTTTTTGTTCGCTGGTCCTATCTATATATAAATTATATATATATTATGTATATATATATATAACACTTTTGGGAAAATCTCATGGACGTAAACAGTAATGTAAATGGAATTAACACTACTAATATATATATATATATATATATATATATATATATATATATATATATATATATATATATATATATATATATATATATATATAAAACTTAGGCAGCAACACAGCACGAGAACACATAAAAAGAACACTCACAATAATATCTTGATAATTTTGACTCGAACTCCGTCGAAATGATCAAGATATTATTGTGAGTGTTCTTTTTATGTGTTCTCGTGCTGTGTGTTGCTATTCATCACATCCGTGTTACTTCGAATAAATCATCTATATATACATACACACATACATATTTGTGTGTGTATGTATGTATGGTGGGAGGGTTAATAAGTCGTATGTTTGAATTTCCGATAATGCTAAATCCACTTGTAGAAGAGCAAAAGAAATTTGGCACACTGTTAGGTTTTACGAAAAATTCGGCAGAGAAAAATGGATATCCCTCGTGGTGACTCTTATGGGTTGAGGGATGAGGAAAATTGGACTCGCATGGGATGAGGAAAGCCTTGAGGACTTCCATAAAAGGTAATGGGAAATATTACGTGACAACGTCTAAATGCTATTCTACCACCACTGATTGGGTTCCAAAATGACTAAGCATTAATTTGAACACGGAAAGTTTCACATATGACCTTATCTTAAATTGCGTGAGAAACTTTGAGTGTTATAATTGAAAATTGTTTTTTCGTTTTCATAAATTATATGATTGAGAATCCGACCTTTAGTGTAAAATATAATATTATTTCGTGGGGAAAACCTGGCAAAATTATTTTATTGATGTCCACTCAAAATCGGAATTTTAAATTATTTTAGGGAAAATTAATTGACATGGATTTTACTAAGAGGTATTAGTTAACTCATACGATAACTATTCAAAATAAATTACACAATTAATCGACACATAGTTAAATTATCATTTACCCACATTTTTTGTACTTCATCAAGACAACAATGGTTTTTGTATTTGCGATCGTAATTTGGCTCTATTTTGTAGTCGGATTGAGTAGATCGTGTTGATTCCTTCATCACTAAGGCACGTTAAACTTTTTAATGCTCTATTTGCCACACACTACACATTATTTGAACTGGATATTGGGCCCCAGCAACTTTCATTCATTTTGTGCTCGAAGCAAGTGTGGTCTATGTCTAGCGTGATGGCTCCGAAGGTTTCTCAGCTTCGTCTATTAATGAGAGGGGAATAATACAAGCAATTTCTTAGAATAATCCCTGCGTATAACGGTTGTCCATGTGCATAGTGCATGCTTGTACTTATGTATTATGTGTATGCGTGCATGCGGTTGTTCAAACACATGAAATAGATTCTTTCGACCAAATTGAGAGTCATCGGGCGGCCCTTTCATCAGCGCGAGTGCCCCGGCATTTCTTTCCGTCCGAGTCCTCACTGATACCTTCCGCGGGTAAGAATGTAAGATGCTAAATGGATTATGTGCCTCTAAAGGTCGACCTTTAATGTCCCCTGCCGCCTCCGCGGCTTCCCGGCTCGGACCACGCCTCCTCCCCACCCTCCCCCCCCGCCATTACCGCACCTTGCTCCCACAATTTAGTAATGGCCGAAGGTCCCTCTCCCAAGATACCGCGCGCTCGTGTGTGTGTGTGCGTCTCCATCTTGGGACTCCCTTAACTCTCCCCTCCCCCCGCCCGCCCCCTCTCTTACCTAACAACCCGCAACTCCCCCATCTGCCCCCTGCCGCCTCCGCCGCCTGTCGCATGCCTCCTCCTCCTCTCGGTTAGAACTACTTTTTGGAGACGGCGAGTGAGAGGGGGAATCGTGGGGGGGGGAGGGAGGCAGGGAGAGAAGTGGTAGAGAGAGGGGGAGCATGCCGAGAGGGAGAGAGGTCGGGGGGGGGGCGTGAGAGGCCAGGAGGTGGGAGGGAGAAGCTATTTGGCTCAATCGATCTGCGGTCCCAGCAAAGGCTTCTTCCTTCCCGAACAGGTGAGCATTCTCCTTCACTCCACCCATCTGGTGCCGACGCACCCTCACTGAGACACGCACACGCGCCATCCAACGCACGGACCACGCCATCTCACCGGGGCACGAACCGAGACCCCGAGGGCGGGAGTGCGTCTGCCGCAAACTAACCCCTCCACACCACCCCCTCGCTCTCCCCTCCTCACCTCTCGCCGCTCTCACCCTCTCCAGTCACGCCCGCTGGAAATTTCCTTATTCTCTTTCATTTTCCGGACTCGACGAACTCTGCAGTGTGACACCCTCTTGAATTTTAACTAGCTAACGCATTTTCAAAAGAGTGGACAGTGTTTATTTTTCTATCCCCACCCACCATGGCGTTCTGAATGTCCTCGCCCCCACTCCACCCAAAGAGCCATCAAGACAGCCGTCCAGATTACTTCTTTTATTGCTCGCTGGCCATTACGGTTTTATTTTATTAATTTCGTGGCAATACTTTTTCATCATTCGATATTTAAACGCACTTTTTGGTCAAACATCTTGCGTCCCCGTAGTAGGAATATTTAAAATTTTTCCTCGGAAAAGTCCTGGAAATGCGAAAAATATCAAAGGATGGAGATGCACTATGCAGAGGGAGAGGTTTATTAATTGGTGGTTTACGTCGGATGGAATTGTAAGAAAAGCAATGTCGATTACGAACATATATATAAATAGACAAAATGTTAATTCTTCATTCTAAATTCATTCTAAATGCGGATTGAAAATCACTCACGGAGAGAAAGTTAAGTTACGGATTGAATCTCTTGCGTCAATTGGAAGGATGTCTCTTTAGCATTGATTTTGAAAATTCATTATTATCTCCATCGTACTACGGTAGGAGAGAACATGTAAATAAAATGAGAGAGATTAGGTGTTGAACAGATAGATTTAAGGTATCACTTTTTTACATGAACTATGAGGGATCAGAATTTTTATTTATATTTATTTATTTTAGTACTCTGCAAGCCACCACTAGGGTTTGTGGTAAGGGGTGAATAAACACAACACTAATTTTGACCCGAATATGATCCTACCGCTTTCGGACAGTTCTGTTCTGATATCTTATCGTTCGTGGAAAATAAGACATCTTAAATCTATCTGTTCTACACTTAATCTCTCTAATTTAATTAAAATAATCTCTGTCATTGCCCGACCGTGGTAGGGTCATACTCGGGTCAAAGTTAGTCTGATGTGTGTTCACCATCTGCAACCCGAGAAAAAAAACATAAATAGTAATATAATTATAAAAATAACATAATACATATAAAAAACACAGTAATCAACCCGAAGGTCGGTGTAGTAGGTGATGGTAGATCTCACCCATGTACTAGGCCCGACTGTGTGTGAATATTCACATATCAGGGTAGGGGGGCCAGTTCCTTTACCTGTTAATACATATAATATAGAAATATATATATGTATATATATTATTTTCCACGCATATATACAATCGCGTATGAAATTATATAATTAAAGCTAAAAATTAATCAATTGGAATTACGAATCATGACATTTGGAATATTATTTCATTTGTGATTGCTCACTGAGTTCAAAAATATCATTTGACACAGTAAATTACCATGTTTAGAATGGTCATAGGTCATTGTTGGAAATGTAGGGCCGTTGGCTGATCAAAACTGCTTGGAGTAGGGATTAGAAACTGATTCACCGACAGCTTCCTGTCGCAGCTTTTCTTCATGCCCTCAGCCACCAACAACGGATGAAATTTCCAGTAGTAGTCTTGACACCGACGACTTTTGCAGGATTTTATTATTTTTCAGCGAACGCCAAGGATTCGAGACTGTGCCACGCCGGCAGGAGTCTCACCGTAATGGCCCAGTCACCGTGATACCCACCTCGAAAGCACTTCCCATACCCCCATCTCTCCCTCTCTCTCCTTCTCCAGCACGAGTGCCACTACCTGTAGTATAACGGACGGATGACGGCCGTTCGGTGTACGTTGCCGCATAGATTCCCTTATCGAAAGGATCCCCTCCGTCCGTCCTCGGGTATACGCGAATTCGAGCCCCCAGATGCAGCGATGCAATTCCTTACACTTTGTCCACCTGGTCGGCTTCTCCACCCTTCGGGGAGGAGGAGAGGAAGAAGGCGACGGACGGGTTGGCGGGTAGGGGGCGGACGATCGCGTAACGACACCTCACCTCCCCGCCCGGAATCTCCGGCCTCCGCTACTCCCACACGTTAACCTTTTGTGGTCCCACCCTCGCCGGGAGGAAAAGCGTCCCTTCCCCTCGCGGCGAGGAGGAGCCTGGCTGTCGTGGATGTTCCCTGAGGGGAGGCAGGCAACTCTCCTCCCACCCACCCACGCTACTCCTCAGCCGCCTCTCTCTCATCTTCCCACACACGACGAAAGGCCGCTGTCGCGCGTGTGGCTAGGTTCGTCGAACCATTGAGGGAGAGGGGGTCAGAAGGTCGAAGGGAGGGAGAGAGAAAGAGGAAAAAGTGGGCTTTCGCATCCCTTTCCCTTAACGATGGCCGGAAGAACCCCGCCGCCCACCCGCTCTTCACTTTCGCATCCGTGCGTCTCATTTTTACCTTCCGGAAAATCCTCGTCTGTGCGCCCTTTTCACCCTCCGTCCTGCTCTCTCCAACTCCGGGGAAATCAGGGAAAGGGGTGAGGGGGGTCGCCGGAGAGCGTGCCGTGAGTGACTTGGGTTTTGTGGACCTGCAAGGGTCGAAAAGGAAGGGAGGTGCGGGCTGCCCCCCTCCCCCCCGGGGGTCGGACTGCGGATTTAATTAGGCGCCTAGATCGTGGAGGGGCGAATGGCGATGGAAGGGAAGGCGAGCATCGCGCGGTGTCTCCAGGAGCCGCACTGGCCTGGGCGGGGAAAATGACATGCCCCGTTCCCCAAATTCCGCCCCACCCTCCCTCCTCCACTTATCATCGCATCGCACTCATATGTGCCCGGGAATGAAAGTTTGTTTCCATTCTAGTATGGATACTTGTCGTTCCTGTCACCATTGGGCGGAACAGTATTGGGGAGTTACGTGCGTGCGCGCGGAGATATTGATACCGAATCTTTTGAGTACCTGCGCATGCGAGGAGGCGCGGTGGCCATCTGCTGCTACATAAAGTTCACTAACGCACTGAAAGCTTTTTTTTACATGGTATCCTGCAAGACATCTATAGGGCGTGTGGCAGGGGGTGATTAGAAACCTGGCTACTTTTGACCAAAACTATTTCCCTCCCTCCCCAGCACGGTCGGACGGTGTTATTCTCTCCCCTTTTCGTTTGTGGGAAGTATGAGACATTTTAAATCTGTCTGTACTGCTCTTAATCTTCACTTAATCTTTACACAATCTCTCATTCCATATTTCGAGGGCTTTCCAGAAAATAACTTACACTTACGTGTAGCGAGTGAGTTGTAGTGAGCTGAGCAGAATGTTTGCTGTGTTGGCACAAGCATCAGGGCAGTACGCCTCTATCTGCAGTGTTTGAAAGACCGCGCCGCTTTTCGTTTGTTTAGTAATATTGTTAGAAGAATTTTATTCCATTAGGCCATTGCTAGGGTGTGTAGTAGGGGGTGAATACACAAAAGACTAATTATGATCCGAATATGACCCTACCGCGGTCGGACTATTCTGATCCCTTATCGTTCGTGGAAAAAACCACTTCTTCAAGCTATCTGTTCTACTCTTAATCTCTCTAGTTTTACTTACATGATCTCTCCTACCATGTAACGATGGGGCTAATAATACATTTTAAATATCAATGCTAAAGAGACAAGTGATTTTAGCTGTATTTTAAACTTCGCTCCAACTTAGTTCCTCTATTTATATGTATACAGGGTTCGTCTGGAAAATAAGTGTACTGATTTTTTCCCGCCGCTCCAGGCGCGCCCAGCACCGCTCTGACGGGCTGCGATTGGAGGGGGGTATGTTGGCAAGCGACGCTGAAAAAGGCAGTCGGCTCTGAGCTGTGGTGTAGTGAGGAGCTCTGTTAACGCGAACCTCCACGCTCGACCCACGTCACGGAACGCGATGCCGAAGTGTTTGGAGCAGCGTTATTCCATCAATTTTGCGGTAAAGCTTGGGAAATCGTCTACCAAAACTGTCGGTATGATTAACCAGGCATACGGGGAGTCAGCCATGTCCAGAAACATGATCTTTCGGTGTCACAAGATGTTCGTGGATGGCAGAGAAGAGGTCGACGACCTCTTCTCTGCCATCCATCGCCCATCAACGACACTCACCGACGAAAATGTGCGAAAAGTTCGCGATGCACTGAACTCTGATCGTCGTCTTAGTGTTCGGATGATAGCAGAGCAGTGTAATGTGCCAAAAACAATAGTGCACGAGATTATTAGGGACCAATTACAGATGCGAAAAATTTGCGCAAAGTTGGTGCCGAAAGTGCTCAGTGATGATCAAAGACTCAATCGTTTGGAAATCGCAACACAACTTGCGGATCACTGCAAAAATGATCCACATTTTTTAGAGAACGTTGTTTCGGGTGACGAGACGTGGGTCTTTGAGTACAACCCGGAGTCGAAGAGACAAAGTGCGGAGTGGCACACCCCATCATCACCCCGTCAAAAGAAAGCTCGCATGAGCAAATCTCGGATCAAGGCGATGCTCATTGTCTTTTTTGACAAAAGGGGAGTCGTCCACTACGAATTTGTACCTGAACGACAAACTGTAAATGCTGCATTTTACGTCCAAGTGCTCAACAGGCTTCGAAAACGAGTCGCCCGCGTCCGGCCAGCGATCAAAAACATCTGGCGGCTGCATCACGACAATGCGCCGTCTCACACCGCGCTTGTCGTGTCGGACTTCTTGGCCAAGCACGGCGTGGCAACGCTGCCGCACCCGCCCTACAGCCCGGACTTGGCACCACCGGACTTCTTTCTGTTCCCGAAGATAAAGAGGAGTTTGAAAGGAACGCGATACGGGACTTTGGACGCCGTCAAAGAGGCCGTGACGACGTGTCTTCGAGAGGTTCCCGATGATGCCTTCGCGGGAGCGTTCCAGGAATGGGAACGCCGCTGGAACAAGTGTATCGACTCACAAGGGTCCTATTTTGGGGAATATTAGCTTAAGATATGTAAAAGTGTAATGCATTTTGTTTCCTGAGCTCAGTACACTTATTTTCTGGACGAACCCTGTACGCTAATCAGTGTATCATAACACATTTGTTCATAGCTCATCTGTGAAATACGAAATCTGCGATAATTACGAAATGAATTTTTTCATTGATATTTGATGCGGAAATTAGAATCTCGAACCATAATGGGCGAAGGAATATTTTTGAGAGTTGATTCCATTTGTTGCTCTGGGAAAGATATATAAGGTGATTTGCAATGACGAAACGAAGTGGAAGGGTTTTCAGAAATAGATTATTTTTCTGGTTTTCCAGTTTTCAATGAGTCAAAAACGTTTGAATGTCCAGTAAGTAATTTTCAAGCCGAAAGATCTCAATAGTATTAGTGGCCATAGTTTAGATATTTTTTTAGATAGATATTTTATTACGCTGCAAGTCATCGCTGGGATGTGTGGCGATGGGTGAATACACAGCAGACTAATTTTGACTAGAATATGACCCTACCGTGGTCGGACAGTGTTAATCTGAACGTATCTTTCGTGGAAAAAATGACATCTTAAATCCATCTGTTCTACGCTTCCTCTCTCTAATTTTATTGACATCCCTTCCCCTACCATAGTACAATGGAGGTAATAATATAGTTTCAACATCACTACTAAAGAAACGCGCTTTCAATGTATGCAAGAGATTCAACTCGCAATTAGAATTAGACTTAAAAAAGTGCGTAGTCATACATTTTTGGAAAAAGAGCAATTCTCTCCCGAACGCCTACTTCATTGGGAACACCGAAATGGGATGGGTACATAGTCTCAATTAAATATCTAGGCGTTACCTTCACTCACGACCTCTACTGGGTGAAACACATACTAGGGGGAATATGTGGACAAGCCAACAAAAATTTAGGATTTATTAGAAGAGTACTTGGTAATTGTGATGAAAAGTCAAAGAGAAATGTTACCTATCGCTGGTTAGGCCTCATTAGATTAACCTTTTCATCACATAATTGGAGGGCTGTATGGCCATTTCCGAAGAAAATGTAAGGTGCAAATTAGAGAACACTTTACAGGTGACTTCGTTCTTTTTTTCAAACCTCCGAATAGGGAGGATACACTCGGCATGTTGTTTAAGGGAGATTTACGTGAGGATTTTGCTGCTCGTATGGGATCGGTATAAGAAATGAAACTACGGTTTTGCAAAAAACGAGCAATTAGCATAGAGTTGATTTATGTCAATTTGGATTTTTTTTATGAATTTGATTGTGACTATATTGACAATTTCCTATTGCCTCCCTAATCATATCATGCATTTTAATTTTTAAAAATATCAGCAGCTCGCGGCAGTTTAAGCGTTCCGATAGGATGACGAAAAGGATTTTTGGGTCCAGTGGTCCAGTTTCTTCTGGAAAATATGCTTGACAAATGGGCAAGTTTTTCAAATAATCCATTTACATGATTTTCTATGCTCTATTTTTGGAATTCCACTGACTGTTGAACATATCTACCGTGCGGGAAAAAAATAGTAGCCTAAAATATATATTTTTGCCAGTGAGGCGGAATTGAATACAGAGTGTGGAATTCCTTGTTTTTATTTACGTTCTCTCAACATCGAGGATCCAAATTTGTCCGAGCGTGCTTCCCTTTCAGCGTTTGGATTTAATTCGAACAGGATGAAAAAGAAAGCATCTGCAGAGATGCGTATATGGAATATTAATTTAAACACCTTTCTCCTGAACAAAACGTGTCGAAAAATAATTTTTCTCCTGAATCCATCAGTAGGAATCAAGTAGCTGTGTGCCCAAGTATTTTCCCTTCCTGGGGGTTTATATCTCTACAATCATTCCGCTGACGATCTTCCGTATTGCGATAAAATATAACGTCTCGGAAAGCAAAATAATAGGTTCTTACTATTCATTCTTTTGGGTCTGCTGAGGGGAGGCAGGATGAGGATGATTTATTCTTACGTGTTCCCTCTACAGCAGAAATGCTTTCCGTAGTTTGATCAAATCGCACCGCGAAACCGATTAAATAATTCATTACCCTTATTCCCCTTTTAAAATTACATTTATATATCCCTGGTAGAATAAGAAATTATTTATTTTCCGAGGCGGACCAACCCCACGACTTGAGCTCGTGGAAAAACAGTTCATAGTCTCTCGGTGATAATACGGTTTCCCGTGTTTTTCCTGTACACGCCTGAGGTCGCACTTGTCGAGAGAGGGAATGTTCCTCAGGGATTACGCATAAAAATTTCGTCAAGCCATTATTATTGTTATTTTTTAATGTTTTCGACGTGGCGCTTGGGACGCTCTCGCGTCCTGGTTCCTTTGGTGGTGAAAATCTGTTCCTCCAATTTAAACATGTTACACTTCTAGGAGAACAATTTCCGGGGTATGTGTGTGCTTTACACTTCCTTTAATGCAATCACAATTACATTGCAAAAAAAGGAAAAAAACACGACTGCTACGAAAACGAGCAAAGGATGGTGCTCCATCCCCCCGGGAGGACATGCCAGCTGTTAAATTATCGTGCTCGAAGAACATCGAATTATTTTCATGGGAGACCTAGTTTGAGAGGAGAGGATGTGGCCCGATTCGCGGCTGGAATGGGGGACTGAGGGGGAGAGTAGTTGGGGGAGGGTACGTCGCTCGACATCCCTCGTTCGCTGATCGGAAGAGTGGAGTGAAATCATTCGTTTTTTTAGTCCTTATTTTTTACTTTCGTAAAAGTGGATTACATTAAATATGCAAAAAAATATCGGCCAGATCTCGCCTTACGCTGTAAAAAAAATTGAAGACCACAGTGCTGACGTGGTCTTCTCGATTTATTTCTCCATCAAGAGCCGTTTCGCACATTTCTTCTCATCGTTTGAATGATTCCGAAAAATATTCGTTCTGTAACCCTTCGCCGGGTTTTTCTTGGTGAATACTCGTGCTCTGAAATTTCAGAAATGTATTTTGGTCCGTAATGTAAATTTTTCCCCGATATACACTCCCGTCACTTCAAAGGCTGGCTGTTTTGCTTCGCTAAATTTCGTTAAAGCAAAGGAATGATGCCAGAGTCTCCACGCGATAAAACAACGAACTTAAAAATAAGATCCGTGTGATTCGGCCTCACGGAAGCGTGTCGTATTATTTGAAGATTCTTCGGAAAGATTTAATGAAAGTTTTCCATGAGATAACAGCAGCGGTTAAATACGTTAAAGGAAAGGGTTTTCCTCTTGTCTGAAACGGCCTAATGCATTTTAAACGAAGATCAATGTTGAGTTTTACAGATTTATCCAAAACATTAGTCTATTTTCATTCACCCTCGAAGTAAAAAAAACGCCCACGAAAATTAGCAAAATGAGAAAATACGACCGTCGTCGTAAGATCCTTAATCCTTTGTTTTTCTGTCTACTCGTCGAGCGGAATTAGTGCTCTTCCGTCCGAGGTGGGTCAGAAGTCATCGCGATCCGTTTCTCGAGGGCCGTCATGCTATGAGGCCAGAGAAGCAACGCCACGGCATTATAAACCAAGTAAATGTGTTCACCTGCATCTAATAAAAGCAAGTGCGAGTACATTTGTGCATTCCTTTTGTCGTGAAAAGCTGCAGGTGTTACGAAAACCATAAGAATTAAGAGATTACCCCACTGCAGAGAGTTAAGTGCCCAATATTTTAATTTTCGATAATTATGAGTAGTCTTAAAAACTGTGGGACCGAACTAAATGATGTGGGTGAAAGAGGGTGTTAATACATCAACCGACTGAGCCGGAAAATGGAAGTCTATGGTCAGTTAGTCAGGAACAGATTTCATTATCATTACGAATGTTAACTCGCAGCCATGAAATCAGTTCAAGGTGGTCCATACCTCACCATTTTCGGTTTCAAATTTTTTTGTCTACTTTCGTGCATCCATTCCAAATTGCAATCCGGGTCAAGTACACCTGCGCCTTGTCTTTCACGCGGGGGATTGCCATTTCCAAATATCGGGTCCAAATATGATTGAACCTGCGATGCATGCATAAGAGTACATTCGCCACTCTCTTGAGGGGAGTGGCTTCAATTAATACATTTTTAAACGAATAAAAAAGACATTAAATGACCAATTTTCCCTTGCATACACATGCCAGACTGTCATACTAAGTGACCAGAGAATACGCTTCTAGTTTTGTCTCTCTCCACCATGCACGCACCAATACGGCTTAATCCCTTTACCCTGAGGTGAGTCATTTAGCGAATAAGCTCGCGGGCAGCATTTTCCCACCCGTGTCCCATGTCAGCCGCGGTCATTAATCGCGTTGATTAATCCGCGTGCAAACTGCATTGTGGACACGCCGATGATGAGCGTCGGGCGCCTGGCAGCAGGGGCGGTCGCCGGGAGTGTCGCCCCGGGCGAGTCTTCCCGACGGTAGCGAAGCCTTATGACGACGGCGGCCGGGCGGCGCACGTCCGGGGCATATCAGCCTGAACCAAGACTCCGCCAGGGTGACACGTGTCCCCTCCACCCCTCTCCGCAACCCCCGGCGAGTGGAAGTATTCTCTTTCTGTTTTCCCGTCGGTCTATGTTACACCCCCGCGACCTCCCCCCCGCCCCCATCCCTCCGCCGCCGCCACCTCTCCCTCATCACAACCAGGCTTCCCGCCCCCCTCACCCGTCCTCCTCCACTCCCCCATCTGCGTCGGCGTAATTTCGCTGCCATAATACACTTTAATTACGCTTGGATTGCTGTTCCGTGGGATGCCTTTGGAGGCAATTTAAGATAAACAAGAAAAACACGTCCCGCCTCTGTAAGACGGTTAGGTTTTGAATGAAGGAGATCCGAAATCACAAGCAGGCGACAACACGGATTATCTCTCAAATGCTCGGGAGATGTGCATTCCGCCTGTCTTGTTCCCTGTTTCATCGTGTCGCTGTATCCTTCGTCCGGAACGTTGCTTCGATGACCCAGTCGAAACTTCTCTCAAAACATTGACCGAGAGTAGAAATAGGGAGATGGGGCAAGGCATGTGCAACGAATTGATTTTGAGGTATTTGAAGATTGATAATTGTTTTGAGGATCGTTCGCTAGGTGGAAGACGTTTTATGCCACGATTTTGGTTTTGGAAGATTCCTGCCGAATGAACCTTTTACTATCTGTCGAGTAAGGAAACATACTCGACACCAATCTACGAAGCAGCGACGTTCGAGTTGCTGTTGGCTGAAAGATGATCAATAAGTTGTCCAAAAAATGATGCTTTCAATTAGGTAAATGTTTTGAAAGACACACCATGACTAGATGCTGTCAGTCTAGTCTCAAAATACGAGTAAAATTGTTCCATAATTTGGATCAATTGTACATCTGAAGTAATTCGTGGATCCTATATCTAACTTATTTTTTAAAAAAAGCAAATAAACTTGAAAAAGAAAGAGGGAGTCCAAAGGGTATAATGGGTGATCTTTGCTGTTGATGGAGGGTATTAACGGAACTGATTGGCTAAATGTAGTTTGTTCATGCTTAAGTTCTAATTGTAGCTTTATATAAACTCTTTTGTATCTGAGTTTAAAAAATAACACTATATTTACTGACTGAGAAAAAGGAAGAGTAGTGATAAGTTTGAATTTGTGAAAAGGCTGAGTGAGTATGATACTATAGCCCTGTTGTTGTCACCAGGATATAGAAATGTAAGTTTAATCAGATTGTATTAGTATTATTAGCGGTTTTTTAGAAGGCGTTTGAAAGAGTGAACTGGGGACAATCGATGAGCATTTAGTATAACGTGGGAGTAGACTGGAGGGATAGACGATTCGTCCGAAACCTTTATGTGTCTCGAATGCGCCAGTGTAGGTAGCGGATATGAGTCGAAATGGACAGCGCTAAATAGCAAATGCAAAACATGGCTGTCTATAACCATTCGTGCCTTTGAATAGACATGCGGAGGAAATTTCAAGAGAGGTATGGGAATAGCTGGAGGCAGGAGTGAAAGTTAGTGGGGAAGTCATCAAATCAGATTTGGGATGATTAGCTGTTCGTTCTCCATCCAGCCAAAGGACTATACTCAATACTAAGCACATGGAAGAATCAGTGTGAAAGGGGTGGGTGAGAATCAATCATAAGAAAAAGAAGTTAATGAGGTTTTGAGGACTCAGGAAGGGCGTTTGATATGAAAGGTTAAATTAAATTTATATATAAGGGGTAGGAAGAAGCGTAGTCAACATAGAGCAAGCGACAGATAGAATTTTACTCGTAGAGATTAAAGCAGAGCCGACGAACTTGGTCATTATTCAGGTATACATGCCACCGAGCAACCACAAGGAGGAAGAAGTCGATAGGATGTATGATGAGTTAGAGGATATCATCGCGAGTGTTCCTGCAGGGAAACATTTGATAGTGATGGGGGATTGGAATGCGACGGTAGGCGAAGGAAGAGATGGTGGTGAGGTGGGGGACTATGGGTTAGGCACGAGGAATGAACGCGGGGAGAAAGCGATTGAATTCTGCAGGAGACAGGGGTTAGTCATCACCAACACATGGCTTAGACATCACAAAAGGCGAAGGTATACATGGAAAATGCCAGGTGACTCAGAAAGGTATCAGTTACATTATATTATGGTTAAACACAGGTTTAGGAACAGTGTGATAAATTCGCACAGTTTCCCAGGAGCGGATGCGGACTCTGACCACAATTTAGTTGTTATGAAATGTAATGTTCGTTTCAAGAAGATAAGGCAAGGGCGGCGGGTTAGGAAATGGAATTTAGAAGCAGTAAATGTATTAACGAGGAAGGAGTATCAGCAGGCTGTAGAGAAAATGATGGATGACGGTAAAGAACCGAGTACTATCGAAGAAAAATGGGAATGTATCAAGAAAGGGATATTGGAAGCCGCTGAAGACACTAGAGGAACCGTTAACGGGAAAAGGATAAGGAAACCATGGATAACGGATGAGATGATTGCAAAGATGGATGAGAGAAGAAGATGGAAGAATGTAAACACAGAGTTAGGCAAAATGAAGTACAAGGAGTTAAACAATAGATTGAGAAGGGCCACAAATAAAGCAAAAGAAGAATGGTGGAAAACGCAATGCGAGGATATGGAAAGTTTACAGAAGAAGGGTGAAATTGGTGCTCTATACAGCAAGGTTAAGTTATTATCGGGAAGTAAGAAGACAAGATCTGTGCTAACAATTAAAGATAAATGGGGTAAGATAATAGTTGAACCAGGAAAAATCCAAGAGAGATGGAAGGAATATATAGAAACACTGTATGGTAAAGAACTTAGGCCGACAAAGTTAGACATAGAAAAGGAACATGACGTAGAAGAAGATAGCTTAGGTCCAGGCATACTCGACGATGAAATAGAAAGGGCATTAAAGGAGATGAAAGCAAATAAGGCTGTGGGGGTGGACAATATTCCTGTAGAAATGTTGAAATGGTTAGGGAAAGGTGAGAAGAAGGCCATATATGGACTGATTCGTAGTATCTATGAGGAAGGAATCTGGCCGGAAGATTTTGTGAGATCGGTGTTATTTCCTATTCCAAAAAAGGCAAAGGCTTCGTCATGTGAGGATTACAGAACAATAAGTTTGATATCCCACGCAGCTAAAGTTATTCTCAGGATCATCAACAAAAGGATAGAGAGTAAGGCAAATGATTACTTAGGGGATGATCAGTTTGGGTTCAGGAAAGGAAGAGGTACGCGTGATGCCATTGCAGTAATGAGATCACTAGTCGAGAGGAATATAGAATACAATCAGGACGTTTTTGCCTGTTTTGTAGATTTCGAAAAAGCGTTTGATAGAGTGAATTGGGAAAAATTAATGCGTATATTGCAGAAAATAGGAATGGATTGGAGGGACAGGAGACTGATCCACAACCTGTACATGTCTCAGACTGCTCAGGTGCGAGTGGGGAACGGAGAGTCCGGATGGGCAGTGTTAGGAAGAGGTGTAAGGCAGGGTTGCCCATTGTCATCGGTACTGTTCAACGTATATGTAGAGGAAATGATTAAAGAGGCATGGGAAGAACTGGAGGTAGGAATGAAAGTCGGAGGGGAATTGGTAAAATCGGTTAGGTTTGCTGATGACCAAGCATTAGTTGCTCAGTCAGCCAAGGGGTTGCAAGCACTGCTGAGTGAATTGGAGGTTCAGTGCGATAAATATGGGATGAGAATCAATATTAATAAAACAAAGGTTATGCGATTTTCCAGAAAGAAAAAGGCTAAGCTAAATATTAAAATAGGCGGGGAAAGAATAGAGCAGGTAGAGCAGTTTACATATCTCGGAAGTGTTTCGGACCAATACGGTCAAAGTGGTAGGGACGTAAGGAGAAGAATTGCGCTAGGCAAGGAGGCTTTCTCAAGGAGGAGGGAGTTGATGACGGGGACGTTGAGTAGGGACGTTAAGACAAGACTCGTAAAAACTCTGATATGGAGCGTAGCTATGTACGGCGCGGAAACGTGGTCGCTGAAGCAGGAGGATAGACGTAGATTGGAGGCTTTTGAAATGTGGATGTGGAGAAGATTGGAGAAGGTGAATGGACCGAAAGGAAAACAAATGAGGAAGTACTAGAGATGGTGGGAGAGGAGAGGGGTTTGTTGAGAGAAATCCTATGGAGGCAGGAAAAATGGATGAAAGGTGTATTGAGCGGTAGTGGAATGTTGAAGAGGGTAATAGAGGGGAGAATGTTGGGCAAGCGTGGCAAGGGTAGGAACAGGATAGGGATGTTGGACGGGATGAAGGGAGGAAGGAGGTACACCGAGATGAAGAGGGACCTGATGTAGATTAGTTGCTAGGTGGGGAGTCACAAAATGTTTATTTGATAGTTGTGTCCATCCAAAAACCTACCTTAACCGGTAGATTACCTAATAATATTAATATTAAATAAATATTAAAGTTTGCGCATAAATGTATGTAATAGAACAATCGACCTTTTATTGTAAGTGTTTTAGAAGATGGAGGAAAAAAGTAGAAGGAGTATAAATGATGAAATGCGTGATGAAAATAAGCTTTTACAAAGAGGAGAGAGTTGATATCAATAGCCTCCATTACAGATGCAAAGAAAGACTAATGAAAATATTTATATTGGGTGCAGTTTCGTACGGCTCGAAAAATTGGTCGTTGCGAGGCAAAATTAGGCATGACCACTTCTTTAGTAATCAACGCAAAGATTAGTTTGGTAGCTGAGAGGTGTGAACCTTATCTCAAAATAAGGCTTGAAGCGTGTGAAATTAACTAATTTACGATAGGAAACGGACATTTATTGAAAATATGTGCCGATGCTTCCTGGAAGAATACCAGAAATCCGGCGATTTCAGTTCGCCAAGATATAACTCTCTTGTAATGTTCAAATAACGTGGATACATTTGGAGGATTACTGGATGTAGAAAGCTAGTTCCTTCAAGATAGTATTTTCTCCTGTCAATTATGCAGAATATTTACATGAACTAAAATTGCTCAGTCTATATTATCCTCTACGCCACATTATTTGGTTTTTCAAGAAGTTCTAGTAGAAAGAGATTCGCAACAATTGGACTATTTCTGGAGGGATCACTCAAGGGATTCATGCCCAATGCTCTCGGGTAGGTA
The DNA here is from genome assembly GCA_037158775.1 of Hetaerina titia. Lineage (NCBI taxonomy): Eukaryota > Metazoa > Arthropoda > Insecta > Odonata > Calopterygidae > Hetaerina > Hetaerina titia. The sequence goes on along the minus strand of CM073773.1, from coordinate 8,551,173 downwards.
GCCAAACGCCTTAAGCACTCAGCCACCACAACGCCTAAAAAAGAAACCTAAAAGCCTGAAAGAGTTAATAATAAAGAGAAACATTTCAGCTATCAGAATATTTTTAAACATGCACTAATTTGCAAGTAAAATTGCCTGATATTATTAGAAATAGCCGTATGAAAAGCAGAAGGCATTAGTTCACTGACATTTTCTCGTTTCCCTTTCAATTGTTTATCCAAGCTAATTAAAATTATTGTAAATATGTTACTAATAGTCAATTTTGAATAATCAATTATCTAAAGGTTTGATGAAGGACAGTCGATCACTTGCACCCAGAAATTTTATGTATCTCGCATGAAGATTGTAGTATATTTTTTATACAGTTGTTGTTAGAAACTTGTCGAAACATTTGAACCATAGAAGCCTTTTCTTTATTATTCCAATAACTGATTGAAAAAATATTAAGTTGACCTTCTTTAGAAACTGGCTTTCAAAATCTAGTCATTCTCGAAACATATTTTCATATTGTGTGTGTAATCACATGGTATGAAAATTACGAGACGCAGTAATGTCTTCACGAAAGTAAAACTGCAGTGGAAAATAACTCGAGGAAACGAGTTCACATTTATTTTCTTCATTGGATTTCTAGTATTTTTTCAGCAAATACCATCGTTAGAAATAGTCAATAAATGTTCGTCTCTTCAAAAACAAGACAAATGAAATTGGTAATCATTCGCTCGCTGAACATACCGAGGGAAAATTGCAAGCACTTCTTTAACACAACATTTAATCGCTGTAAAACTCGCAGGTTACTTAGGTTAGTTACTTAGGCAATGAGGTCAAATGATGCTCATTATAAAGCTTTTTTTTGTAAAAAACCTTGTGAAACTGATATTTTGGATAAATAAAAGTCCTTTCACTTGAAACTATTTTCTTCGAAAAAACAATATAGGCACTTCAATTCGGTACATTGCCACAATCACTATCCAAGCAGTTATTTCACAAATTCTACATCTACACAAGAAGCCATGTGGGTTTGATCTTTTGGATCCTTGCCTAGGAGACACTGGATTGTATTTGGAAGCAAATAAGTAACAGCGTAATACCGTAATTTCCCCATTTCTACTAATATTTTACGGAAACTGCGAAGACTCAGTCGAAATACTTAGGTATACTAATAGATACTGATTTAAATTTAAGAAAATACCACCATACAGTGAGCATTAGCTCGTTGGAAGCATATTTAAGGAAACAGATAACTAAAATCGTATCTTAAATACTGAAATCAACGAAGGGCAAATGAAACTGCACTTACAAGTGTTAGTTTGGTTCTCTGTATCGGTTTTGTAGGACAGTTACATTTAAATGGTAACAAAATATATTTTGTAAACAAGAAAATGGATAACTCTTTAAATTCTTATTCTTATAATGTCTGTATATCCTCCATTGTCCTGTGCGACTCGTGGGGCGGAACGGACACTGGTTATGATATAGTGTTCGAGACTTTGACATTGGATCGATTTTCCTATGGAAATTCTCCGAAGACGCAAGTCCGTACTCGCTTGCAACTTATCCGGAGGATCTTGCTGAGTTTCACTGCTAATCCGATGAGAAAATCGTTATGGAAAATGCGGCTTCTTCAAAATTAAACAATTCTAAAGTTCATAAACCTTTCCTGGCGTTCAGGCGAGGGGAAGAGGGTCGATTTAGAGGGTTTTCCGCGAGTTTCCTCGTTCCGTTAGACGATCCCGTGAGCGAGAATACTCCTGATCGCTCATCCATCCCTCACACCACTTAATCCTCACCCACCTCCCCCTCAACGCCACCCCCAACTTTCCCTGCCTTTTTCATTACCTACACTAACCGTCTCAATCCCTTCCTCACCCACCCTGAAGACCAAACCCCCACCCATCCCAACTTTTAAAACTTTCCCATTCCAAACCCCCGCATCCTCCGCCTCCCTCTCAATTTTCCCAACCAACCCCCCCTCACTCCCCCTTTCGCCTCCACCTCACCCTTCTCCTCTCTCATTCTCGACTCCCTTATCCCACGTCCGTGGATCCATTCTTCCATCTCATTTCTTTGCTGCGTCTTTCCCCCCCTTTCCCCTTTCACTATCCGTCCAATGGAATTTCCTTCGTTTCCTCTTCCACCCGCCTCCAGTCTCTATCTCGCCATCTCCTTCCCCGATGGAGGATTTGCCGACAAGAAAGTGGAGTTTATTAAACGAATAGCTGGCTGGGGAAAGAATGGGGAGTGGGGATCAAGGGACGAGGCGACTGGTTTTTTGACATCGTCCCGCGCGCGTTGAATGCGCTCACTTTACAAAGTCTGTGGCATCCGTCTGATGGGAGAGGTCTGATTCCTGAGAAAGATAGAATTTGTTTTCGCTTTGATGAAAATTGTTATGGAGGGCTGAAAAGGGTGGCGCCTCCATCACCGGAGGTTCATAGGGAGAAGGGAAAAGGGGGGGCGAAGCACCGGAGACAGTTGGCGGAGCGTAAGATGCTGGCTGGATTTAATCTCCCGGAAAGATTGCAGATCGTAAAGGGCCTCTTTTAGATGACGCAGTCCGAACCAAAAGTAGTCTTGAAGGTTAGGTCACATGGGAGAGTCGAGAGCGGAATTGGACTAGCGAAAGTCGTCAAGTGCCTTCTCTGTCGAACTCTGAGGTAAAAAATCCGCCTATTTTTGTGTACAGGACAGCATCCCCATTTTGGAGGATTGAAGTCGCGTAATGTTGCATTTGTGGATATTGAAAGCTTTATTTAACTTATGAGAAATCCACTGCGCTTCTCTAAACCTGAAATCAAGTTTTTGCCAGCGGAATTATTCTACCTGTAGCAGATAGGGAATTTGCGAAGAGCAAGAATCATGCCCTGGCAAATGTATGCATGTTGTTTACATAAGTGATCATTTTTCATTCATTTATTATTGTATGTAAAGTATAATGCGATGGCTTAAACTTTAAAGGTTCTTGGCACTCCAGCTGACAAGGAATATTAGGTGTATTTTTTTAAAGGCTTCAAGTGGATGGCAATAATTATAATGCCAAAAACACTAGCATTTTAAAGTTTTTTTAAGCTTAATTAGAAGTGGTAACGCTGTTGTTTTAAGTGAAAACAATTCCCAATTATTACTAAATAAAATAATTATCTCCATCACAAACTCTATTCACTGCCGTTCTTTATTTCAGTAGGTTAATTTAAGAGATTCGTAAGCATATGGTTGGCCACATTGCTTCCTAAACAATATAGTTGCGGTGAAGGACTTCATTCTGTAATGTGCACTTTCCCCTCTTTCCAATTTTCGATTATGTGAAAATCATTTTCATACTTCACTTGAATTTTAATGTGCCTTAAAAATGCCGGTGACAGTCATACGAGATCTCAAAAGTACTTTTTCGGAGCTCTGAACTCTACATACTCCAGAAATATTTTGACAACATTCCCTTGTGATAATTCTTTTAAAGACTCTGGTACGAGATCAGATGAAGACTGCCGTGGATTTATATTCTTTTCGTGAACATTTACGCAATAAAAATCTGTTTATATAGTCAACTTAATATTTTATCAACCGGCGTAAATTTCGGCGATCGCTGTAAATTATACAGCTGCAGTAAAAGCTCTACATACTAGTATATTTGTAAATCAAAAATGATTAGCAAATTCCAAAAAGTTATTTTCAAGACCTTTAAGTTTATTTACGTAATAGTTTCACTGACGTGCGAGAAGTTTTGTCGCCTTAATCCGGGTCTCGAGGTTTACGACCTTTGAGTCGGAGGCGGCTGTGTCTGAAGAGTGCAGGTACCTTTGGCATTCCCATGACGGAGGGAGGAGGATATTGATTGCTCTCAGGAAATCCAACTCTTTTCTGGGATTTCAATCCAAAGCCGATGGCGGGAAGGTTCTCTAGCTCTAGTGCCGCTCTCTCCCGATGCCGTCCCCCTTCTCGAAATCTTCCCATCCGCCCCATCCTCTCTTCACCTGAGCCCCCTATTCTCCCCATACCCCCTCCCCCCCACGCTTCTTGCTTTCAGTCTAATCCCTTTCGCCTATCTACCCCTCGCCATACAATCGCCGCCCTCCTCCCATAAATATCCCCCCAGTCTTATTCTGCCCTCATTCCCGTTCCCCCCTCCCACCTGCCGATCTCCCCTCGGTGACTCACCCTCGGCCTCCCACTTATATTTTGGCCCATCGCCTCCTTGGGGATCCCGCCCTCGCGAAATGGCCCCTTCTTCGTCCCGGGACATTTGCGAGCTCGCCATCCACGTGCCGGGTTCCCCGGGCCACGGAGTGGAACTAACAGAGGCGATCCAGGTCCAGACATTCGTCCGACGAGGGGTGCAGGGGCTGTAGCCAAGTCAGGCAACTTCTTTTGTTTTCAAATCTAATCCAGCTCGAAATATTTTGGAATTCTATATTAATAAAAATACGTTTTAGTGTTGAGAATGTTAAATTTCCGGAAGAAAACAAAAGATTTGGCCCTTTATTTCAACCGTCCGTGATTGAGCTTACGTATTTACACTGCCTCTTCAAAGTCCAGGATGCTAGCTCCTGCTCTGACCTGTTGGTTAGATGCTCGAGTTTTGTGCCCAATAATGCAATTTACTGCCAGAGTTTAATTTAATTGCAGGGTATCAGAGGTGAAAGCACCTTCTTTAGATAATTATTAAAACCACAGGTATTGCAATTTTCCACTAGATATTTTATTTCGACACTACCGGTTTCGATGTTTTCACATCATCATCAGGTGAAAACATCGAAACCGGTAGTGTCGAAATAAAATATCTAGTGGAAAATTGCAATACCTGTGGTTTTAATATGTTACGCTTCCACCACATCACGCCTGAGACCTCATCATTCGTTCTTTAGATAAATTAGGTCCTAAGAACTCCAGCTTTGACGGGTGTTATTTTCAGATGCATATCTGTATTACGTCTCCCCTCCGGCATGTGTGGATTGCAATTGAAACTATAAAACTGCTATCGCATCGGAGACATTGGATTTTCCACGTCCATTGGTCTGTTTTTTTTTAGCCAGGAAATCGATTATCAGCCCTCAAACAAGCAATCATGACGATTTCTGAAACAAACAATAAAAGAGCTCTAGTGAAAGAAAAACGACAAGAGCGTCTATTAAGACGCTGGAACGAGTTTACTCGAGTAATTAGTACTGATTTAGTGAATTAGGGGAACGCTGCGGGCATGTTCATTAATTAAGAGCCCTTGTCCTATTAGGGGGCCAAGTGATGAAAGAGGGCAATGGGTTGGAATGCATTGTTGTTGGAACCTAATTCAACTTGAGATGTTCAAAAGGGAAATTACACATATAATGAAATAATCTCTCATAATTTCTCCAGGAATATAACAAAAGAGGAATAATAATAATGATAATGAGCTTGCGATACACAAAGGCAGAGGAAGAACATCTTAGACAAAAAAGATGCAGTCAAAGATTTCATAGCAGCCGATAAATTTTGGAAAGCGCATGAAAATCTGTAGGTACGAGATTTAATTTAATAACTTAAGTTCTAATATTATTTCGTTGCAATACCAGCACATTATCTACATTAACATGGTACACCTCCGCAAATTCGTCCAGCGTACGGTACCTGCTCCTAACTCGTAACTTAGTTATTCCGGACCTAACTAGTACCCCGTACTGACGTACGTAACTCGTAACTTAAAAAGAAAAAATATTTCGCAAGGGTTTAATAGCTCTAAAAACATTTTTCTCATTGATTTCGGTCATGAAACCAGTTCTTTTGTCGTAGCATGTTCATCTATTAGACAATGTTCTGTCGGTTCCAGGTGAGGTTTGTAAAAAAATAATCGGGGATAATCCAATATTAGTTAGCGCTCGGCATTCGATCGAATTATCTCAAACAATAATTATTCAAGTTTGTTACTTTTTACGCACACTGTTATTATTGCTGTAAATATTTATGAATGCTCATGCATTAATTAACTTAATTAATTTTTCATTAGCAATTCTAATAAATAATTTTTTCATTAGCCCTCGAATATGAATACAGTACGCGTCTAAAGGTGGCATTTGGTTTTGTGGATAATGTTTTTGGAAAGTCTGAAATAACAAAAGTAATATTTATGCATTTATTATAACTTTTTTATTTATTTACTGGATTAGTTAATTGTTATTATATATTTTTATTATAATTAAAAACATGTATTTCTGTTATCTTTCCGCAGAGATGTTTGGGATGGGACATATATCATACCACAGAGTACTTAAGTGCAAGCCCGCTCAGTGCTCCTGCGTGTACTCTCTCTCTAAGTCGATCCATGTCAGGAAAAAATATATCCTCACAACGCTATATCTATAATCGATACGGGATTCGTGCTCCGCTTAAGAGGACGATGCTCAGAGGAAGAATTAGGTTGGCGCCTGAAATGCTTTCTTACTGTATTGTCAAAGAAAATGTGAGTCCCGCCGTTCGTTACAGTACCAGGGAAGAGCAAGAGAATGTATGGAACAGATGTATTATGGGATTCCCGCGCACAGTCGGCTACCACAACGCCAAAATGGGGGAAAAAACCAGCTCCTACTCATTGGATCTTCATTTGGAGGCTTCTTCCACCACTTTTTGAGGGAATATCCTCTTAACTGCCCGACGAATTTACGGAGGAGCACTATGCTGATGTAGATTATGTGCTCATATCGCAATGAAATAATATTAGAACTTAAGTTATTAAATTAAATAGGTGCACATATATATTTGTTTGTCTCCGGAATTTAAAATGTTCTTATTCGATTGATCGCATTCTTTTGTTTTATATAATACCGATATTTCCCGACGGCAGAATATACCTTCCTTTTAATTTCCCAACATATTTCAAGTCTCAATATTGGAAAATGTGAGAAGGCAGCGTTTAAATCATTTCGTTTTACTCTTGGATCCTTGATTTCGTATTTTAATTTGGTTTTTATTATTTCGAATTATATTTCTGCACTTATGTTGGCACCCGTATCGTACCCATATCATTCGGATACGGAATGATAACACAGGCCAACAGTGGTTTTGGTGCCGGAGCTTTTAATGCTGATTTAAAGAACAATTGGGGTGCTGAATCCAATTATGACACAATTTTTTTCATATCAGCTATAGTTTTCAAGATATAGATATGTTGTTACTTACGTAAAAAAATCTTCTACATGATGATATGAGAATTAATATTTATCTCATATATTAATAATTATCTCATTGGCCTACAATATAGAAATATACATAAAACTTATTGACAATTTATTGAAAATAAAAGGAACACCGCAGAGTGGTTATAAATTAGTATATTTATAGATTTATTTAACTTTGAAAATTATTTTCCGGAATATATCAAATATTAAAACAACTAATCGTAAGATGTGCCATATCTAAAAAAGTAGAGCTGTTAAATAAAAACGGATTTCATATTTGGATTCAGCTCTACAAATATAGTTAAAATCATCACAAAGATTCCCGGCACCCAAAAAAAATTTTTTGTAGGCCTGTGTAATTAGATTGTTAGACGTTGTATCCTGGATTTTTTCGCACAAGTAGATATTTATTATTGTATTTTCGCCTGAATCTTGTGAGAAAAAATTAACAAGTACAGTCTGCCAAGTTTGAATGGGGCTTTATACGTGGGGCTTGTATTTGTACCCGGGACACCTTACGCCTAGAGGGTGCTAACATAAACTACAGCTCAACTGTTACCTTAATTTTCACCTTTATGTTCATTATGAGAAGGTATCCATTTTTTTCATACCTCACGCCTTTAAGACTTCGGCTTTAGCAACATATCGATCAAAATTAATAGATTAGCCAGCCCTGGTGGCGGCGGGGTAACGCCTGTCAATCCTAGGGTCGCGGGTTCGATTCCCACCTGGGTGGGTTTTTCTCCACCTTGGGCTTGGGTATTTCTAATCATTCTGTGGTGTCACTGTTAGTAGCCCGATGTAAAGGCCAAAAAGTGCTGTTTTCGGACTAAGAATAAAATAAATAAACATCGCGTGTAAGTTTTTAACATTTTATTTTGAGAACTGACCTAATTTCAGAGATAAGTTAGTGTTAGAAGGAAAAAAATCAGTGCAAGGACACCGCTCGTCAAAATCTAAGGGATGGGAGCCCATAAAAGAATCAAACTTAATGCTTGAACAATCTTATTACTAATCAATCGATGAGATTTCACACGTCGTCGAGGAAATAAACCAAGCCACACACAAAAGCTTTTTTCCAAATAATAATGTTCACATTAGTCGAAGCGTTAACGTAAGTATTCCCCTCGCACAAGTAACGATACACAACAAAAATATTTGTTGCACTGACGAAAAAACAATCCCTCTTTTGGAGGTTTTTTACCCGCCATTCTCATGGAACCGCTATTCATATGCCGGCCACCACCACATGACCTTTTGGCACCCCGAGGCATAGTGCGGTCGCGGATGAATGCGGCAACAATGGACGTTTCCACCGTAAACACTCAGCTGCCCCTCGAGCCAAGGAACACACGAGGTGTGCGGAATACGACAACAATGGACGCCTCTTCACTTGAAGCATGCATCATCTCGAAAATTCGGCGTGGGATGACCGAAAATTCTCTCTCTCCCTCCTTTCACTCAGCATCCACACGTCCCAAATATAGGCGAATGACCTCGCCAGTCTTACTCCAATCACAATTGGCATGCATTTCTACTCTGGAATTAATGCAAAGGGCCGCGAAGTATAAGACGGTAAAGGGGTGACTCTGAGTAGTGAGTGGGAGACAATATTTTGATAGATCCATATTCATGCCTACGCACCATACCCATCCACGAGTGCCGCCACACATTTCTTCCTCGGCCGACTCCCCGCCCTCGTCACTCCAGCTGTCCCTCGCCGTTCTACACGCCGGCCCTTTCATTTCGCCACCTCCACTTCGATGGCGGGTGGGTCTCGTCCGCGCGTGGCCTGCCCGGGGACGCCTCCCGCCACTCTCCTACCCCCCCCCCCCTCGTACTCTCCCTCCGTGTAGGTTTCGCCGCCGGATGATGGTGCCGAGGGAGGAATGCGCCCCCGTCCTTGCTCCCCCCCCCCGCATAGCTCCCTCCTTGGCCTCCACCGAACGCCCCACCCCCTTCGACCCCCTAATGGGAAGCGCATTTGCGTGTCTCCGCCTTTGGTTCCGGAGCGCACGCACTCGAAGGGGTCCGAGACGTGGAGGACGCGAGCTTCGCACCCGGGTCATAATGCAGTGCGGAACGTACTCGTATGGGTAATGAGTAAATGCGCACAGGATCTATGTGGGATGGGGGTGGTTGTTTATGTGGGGGTGGGGAGAAAGGAAGCGGACCCGGGTGTGTATGAGCTTCCAACCACAGTCAGCCACAATTTTCTCCTCCCAGTTCCCTTTTATTTCCCACCCCCGTCTCTCCCCACCCATCTCGCTCGCTTCGTGTGCCCCCGTTATTTTTTTAATGACCGGCCATTGCTCGAAGTGCAGTAGCACGCGAGCCTGGAGAGTGGCGAGGGGCAAAGGGCCGCGAGGGAAGCGCAGGAGTTGAGGCCCCAGAGGTGGGAGTCCCACTCCCACCTCCGGAAGGCGGAGCCCCGCCATGTTTGCTGACCGTGCTCCCAGTCCGGTTATCTCGACTCTATATACCTCGTTGGGCCGTGTCTCTGCGACCACGTAAATACACCGCTGCGCGACCCTTAATTTCGGCGGTGATCATTTTGAAATTGTGCGTGCATCGTGGGTGAAGCGAATCCAAAAGTATTTTCCTCGCCGGCTGCTCGACTTCAAGGATTCATCCATCTTCGTTATAATTGAGTATAGCTCTGTACTCTGCACTCATTCCCTCCTGGTACGAATGTACGCCTACGCAGACACTACTCGCAATAAATCTCCTCTTACGTATTTATTTAGAGACCAGCAGAGTTATAAACATATTATTATTTGAGTCAAAACTTAAAACCCAAGTCATTAAATGCTTGTTATGAGGGTAGTCTGTAGAGAGCGGTGGAATCGATAGAGGCTACCAAGCAAGAGGCCCTCAAGAGTTCGTTGTTTTCGTTCGGAGGAGTGCGGAGTGGTGATGTCTCCAATTGGGGGGGGGGGATTCCGCTTAGGATTCGTCCCAGTTGGTGTATTTGGGGACAACTTGTCTCTCTTTGTTATAAAGTGTATAAATCACCTCGAAGAACAGTCGAAGTCTTGCTCAATCAAACTACTAAAACTCATTCTCTTCTGGGTAGAAATAGGCATCCTCACCGAGACTTCTCTCGGGGAGGATACCTATTTCTAGATAACCAAACAAACTTGGTACTATTTTATGCTCTTGAATAAACCTCCACAATTTGGATGCATTTAGACCATTCTAATTATCTTTGCTCTGGGTAAAATGATATAAGGGCTTCGTAACCGACACGGGTATATTAAAAGGCGTAAAAACAAGTTTATTTTATTCTTCATAAAGATCTGCAGTCCGCAAAGTCCCCGCGATCTCCATCATTTTCAAATGTTAAAATATGTGTACCCTCGGATTCGGTGCGTGTCAAAGAGTTGCCATAAAATTAAACGGAAATTTTACTCTCTAATTACAAACTGTATCGAAGGTTAAATCATGTTAATATTTATTAAAAGTGAGGATGATTCGATGTTACTTCGATTCATTATTTCTGAAATTAGTCTTACTGCCTAAACTTAAGGTATTCTGGCCGAATGGGAAGGGCATTGAGTGGGAATTTAACAGCAGGATTCGGGATTTGTGCATCGTGTATTCAAGCCTCGAGACCTCAATTTTCACCCAGAATACTACAGAGACAAATATTATTCCCTAACACGAAAATGAAAACGTGATCAACTTTACTATATCTGGACTCTTATTTTGTCGAATATTCAAGATTAAGTTTTGGGAGCAATCAGCTAAAACCATTCATAAAGCTCTTCGACAACATTTGCGTAAAAAGAAGAAAGCTCAGATTTTGGGCATTTTTCGAGAAATATTTCTATCTGGTCAATTTCCGTGAAAACTATCGTTACTTGTCTCCCTCCAAATATATATTCAGGAAGATGATAATAGCAAATCGTGAATAATCTCATTTGGTACTATATTGCTTGGCTATAAAGTAGCGTGCGTAATATAACTCTTGAGTAGGTTTCAATAAAATGCTTAACACAGTTTATGGAGACGGTTTTACTCACCATAGTCTTCTGGATGAATGTCCTTTTACGTGGATCGAGTTGGTGAGGAGTCTCTTAGGGCCCGGGTTTGTACCCTGGGAGTAACAGATGTTTTTTTTCGGTGATATCCCGATCCCTACTAGAGGTGCTTTGGGGTAAATTAATTTTGGAATTGTCTCACTCTCTCCTCTTTAAACTTGTTTAAAGCAGCTTTAATGCGGTATAGGTTATTGAAGAAAATGGAGAGTGAGTATGGTAACAAATGATAGCAGCTCCTATTATCTTTTGTACAAAAATTATATCTTCATTTAGGCGATAATGCAAAAGTATAAAATCTTTAAGCAGTAATGCCCTCGCCTGCGGCAGAGAAAATAGAATTTAACGTTGACATTTCTGGCAAATTTTCCCAGTAAAGGGTTGGACCCTATCGTTAATCTTCAGTAAGGGCGAATCTGCCATGTGAATGTGGTGAATTGGAGTTTTGCCATATTGGTCTTGTCACAACCCTAACATTTTGCATGTCGCTCATTTTTTATGCTGTAAATTTCACTTACCACTCATTACGTTTGTGACTGCAATCCAAAGTAAAATGCTTACCAAAATGGACTGCCTAGCGCTATGCTTCCCAACTTCTTTGTGTCTTGGATCCCAAAAAATGTTTTCTTAAGTATACGTTGGCCGTAGCTTTTTTATTACAATGACCTTAAAGAAAATGACTTTGTGAATTCACCTCGTATCTATAAATTTTTATTCAATTTTCATTCATGATTGAACCCTGTAACAAGGGTATCGAAGGACAGGGCAGTATTAACGTTATTATACAGTGCTATCTAAAATAGTTAAAAAAGTGAATATTGTCGACGATACCGTACTTGGTATAAATAAGATTTAATGTAATCTTATTTGCAACCGGACGAATCCGGGTAACACCGCTAATACTATACCAAAACACAATCTTTAGTGTGAGCTTAAAGCCATCCAGGTGTTCTCTGATTGCAGGTCAGCTTCTTGTTTTGTGCTACATACGTGCTTTTCTCACGAATAAGAAATCGCATACAGTAAGCGGCGGTTCTCGGAGAGCGCAAGGGTCTCTGTATAGCGAGAGATGAGTTCATAAAACGGAATGTGATAAAGCCTGGACTTGGCGAGTGACTGCCGTCAACCGATGATGACCCGAATGTAGGAACAGTTGTCCTTTACCTAGATGAGGAGGGAACTACAATAAACCTCCAGAAACACGCATTTCAGTTTCTTCGCAGTAAAATGTAGATTACCTTTAGAGCTCTTGTGTGTAAGGCCCCAGAAAATCACGTAAAAGCAGAGGTTAAGGGCTATGGAGGTTAATCGGGGATAGTTAACGACAGTGGTCATAATTTAGTACTAATGAAGAATCGATTTCACTTCAAGGAGTTGAGGAAAATAGCGGAGAACTAATTGCTGAAAGATTCAAATCAAAACCAACGCTCTCGTTCAAGCGGGCACTTTACAAAGAATTTCTATGAAACAAGCGAGAATTATGTGATGATTAATTTTTAGGGACATATAGAATATTCACCGTATCAAAAAGAGCGCGACATGTAATGACACTTTTACACAATTAACAGTACGCTCCATGTTTGTAAAATTATTACTAGAATAATGACAATCAACCAATGAGTGGAAAGGAGAAAGTACATGCACACCATATATATAATTAAGGAAAAAACACATAAACACATTGCATGAAACTGAATTTGAGGAGTTGCATTGAGTCCTTCATGCTTGACATGATATGGATAGGAGAGAAAAAAAGATTAGCCGACCTTTTCTCCTTCATGGATATGAGTCTCCCGGCATTGTGAAATGTAATGTTCCATAATTTCCTGAAATAACAGAGGGAAAATTAAGTTTTTTTTAAAAGACGCCAAGAAAAGACGTTTGCGGAACTTGACAAGCATGTTTTTCTAAGAAGGACAGTATGATGGAGGGGCTTGAATGGATAAGATGAAAAGGTTAATCTCAAAATTAAAACAAATGAAACGACGACAATTTCAGTAGTGAAAGCAGGGAAGGTGTATTTGGAATGCAATTAGGAAAGGGCATAAAAATGAGCGAGGTTTATTTCGTTATTTAAAATTTTAATCAGTAACGATGGAGATTGCCACAGAGAGATAATAAGCCAAATTGTATTAAATGAAACGTTCATATCCGAAAAAATGACTAATAGCTACAAATAGCATCTACTTGGGAATAAAGGAACCGTTCATAAAAACCTAAAAATTAAGTTCAGTCTTCTTTGAGGCATGGACGATAGGAGCAGCAATCTGAGAAAGGAATGTTGACATATATAAAATTTGGGGTATAGAAGAATATTGAGCATAAAATATATGAGGTCCTTCGAAGAGTGGCTGTAAAGAGGTGTATGAAAGACACTGAGCATATCCTGATCCACATTGGTTTCGTAAATATTTCATAACTATACAATGATTTCCCTAAGTGTGCCGACTAAATGAAGTAACACACGCTTCTGGCGTATTGCCAATATATTTTTATGGAGAAGGTTGTGAGGGACCGAATATTAAAGGGATACTTAGAAAAGACAAGGGCCAATCATGAGCGAATTCCGGATGGCACCAGCCCATGGAGCAGTGAGGGAATGAAGAGTTTATCCGGGCAGAGTTGAAGGGCAGGAAAGGTATACCGGTTGGAGGGCTGCCGCAAACCAATCCTCGGGTGGATGACATTTATGATCATTGTATTTGAATTATTTTCCGGTAAAAATCAAGTGTAATATATTTTACGGGGACTAAAACTGAAGAAAATCGGTGGAATAATTAATTTTTTTATCAAGAAACATAAACACATACCATGGGCTAAGTGGAAAAATGGCTCACACCCAGGTAGTTTCGCGAAATTCGGCTAATATAAAAATACTAGGTCGTCTGCAGAACTCATCAACTCAAAGCCTATTTTAGATGAACTGCATGTAACAAGAAGCAATATTATTGAGCAATTTATCTTCATTCATGGCTTTTGATAAAAAAATATTCAGGCCTTTCAGTGGTAGTGTAACAAAAAATTCTTACTTCGCGTGTATTTTGCAATGTTGCAAAAGAGCCAAAGGAGGACTGAAGGGGTACGATAGCGAATGGAGAAAATCAATGAACGAAGGGGGAATGTTAAGCATCCTCTCGCGGAATGATATGATGGAGATTTGGCGCGTTAAATTTAATGTGAGATCAAAACAAAGGATCACTTCCGGAAAAATTGCACACGCGGAGATGAAAGCAGCAAGTTTTTAGGAGGGACGCTTTGACGCTGGCGCAATAGCCGCGTGATCTCCTATAATGCAAAAGAACGCCCACGAACGCCCGATTTCACCGCGCCCCGACCGATATGAAGGCCATATCGCGGAGATCAGCACTCCCCACGTCTCGTCTTTGGCGGTTTGAAATTGATACGTAACAGAGTAGCGTAGGCGGAGCTGCCAGGAATATGTGCGGAGAAGATGACTAGCGCTGCTCTGGCGGGACGAGGTTACCTATTTTATATTTTATTCGGTTCTTGGAATATGAAATGATTGAGCTTACGTTTTCAACTCCAATGGAACTACTGAATCTTCGCTCTTAAGTCACCAGTCTTTCGACCTCGAAGAGGTCTTTTATAAATTACATTACTTGCTCCTGTGTAAACATTTTCGTTCAGTTCTGAGAATCGATTCCATCACTCTCTGAAGGATACGCCTGCAGTTTTACGTGGGGTATGGTTTTTAAGAAAACACATAAATGTGGATAAAAATTACGTTTATAATAAAAAAAACGAATTTGTTGCACCGAGAACATTATCTATTAATTCGCGAGTTAGTAGTTGACGATCCAGTCCGTACGGAATGGCACTTTGCACCAAAGTGCATTCCCTTCTGCTGGTGATATCAAGCCCAGAAGTAATCCATCCGCCCTGCTCCAATTCCTTTGATCTCCCACCCCTCTGCAGCCATAGGAAAATATCGTACCCACGCGAGTGCCTCCCCCCGTGCAGCGCCCTCATCCCTACGCCGCACCGAAGCCACGCTAAGCCCACCTCTGACGTTTGGGATTGAGCTTTCTGTTTGATTGAACCCCCTCCCACCCTCACCCTCCCCGTGACGGAAACAGTACCGTTTAGGGGGCGGGGGGACATGGCGCCGCTGCGACGAAACTGCAAAACGGGCCGTCGTCCTGGAGAGTGCACCTTTGCCCCCGACCCCCCGTTTTCCCGCACACCCTCCTCTCCCCTCCCCCACGCATCGGACACACACACCTTCCCATCTGTCACCCAGGCCGCACCGGGTATAAGGTTTGCTCTCCTAATCATTCCCCCGCCCCACCCTCTCCGACGCCCCCCCTCGCTGCCTCTCCCGTACGGCTTCTCGCCTCCCCCCGTGCCCTCCGTCGACCCCTCGCCGTTCCGCCTCGCTCGCCCCCGCATCCCTTCCCGCCTGCATGCAGACACTCTCGCCTCCGTGTCGTCCCCCGCCGCGTAATCCGCCCCTTCCTCTTCTCCCTCCTCCCTCACCAACCGACCACCCCCAATGCCCTTCTGGAACGCTTGGTGTAACGGCACGGCGCGAAATTATTTACGTTCAGCTCACGGTACAAGTACGGTTTGTTTTCTAAGGTCGGCTCAGGTCGAAAGTATCATGCCATTTCATCGTTTTTCGTTCCTATTTCGTACCATTTCCGTAGCAACCGCATGCTCTTTCCCCACACATTTCTGGAAATACATAAAGTCTCCAATTTTCTTTTTAGCCCCTCCTCCCTTTCTGCTTTGATATGTGAAAAAGGCGGCTGAGGCACTCCCGCCGGAATGTGTTTTCCGTTTCCCAGAGCCTTACCAACCAATGCGTGGGGCGACTCTCTCTCATGGATTTGAAATAGTTTAGAGAGAACCCTTAGGCTCTTCGAAAAACAACACTTCCAGCATTTAAAATGTTGTAATTGGTTTGCATTGCTCACATTGAAATCAACCGAGAACTGGAAAAAAATTAGCAAGGCATCAGCAACTGACGTGACATGGTATGATTTTTATTCCAGAAATGACGATACAGGACCTTCAATTACAAGAATACGGGTATATCGTGGCGTAATTCTGTGGAAGGAAAATCGCGATATTTTCTGGTACGGATGCAGTTGATGAATATAATGCATGATTACGCTATGATACCTTTTAGCGTTGCGAAACACGAGTAAAACTGCGTCGCCACCCTTTCCGTCCCTCCGTTGCTTTCCTCGTGCCGTCGCTCAGTTCCTTAGCCCACCACGTACCCCAGGCCACCGCTCTATTTCCTCCCTCCTCTCGCAGGAAATCGCCGACCTCCGATACTCCTCGCCCCTATAACCCCAAACCCTGCCCCTCCCTCCTCGGTGGCCCACGCCCCCCTCGGCGGCCCTGGCCATAAGTCTCCGCCCCATCCATGTCGCGTCCCACCCATCAGCCCCTCTCAATCTATTTCTCGCCATCTTCATCCCCCTCCCGCAGGGACGTCCACCCGGCCTCCCACCAGCCCACACGCCTCTTCCGTTCCGATGCACTCCCTTTCTCCCCGATCCCACCTCCATCTTACTCAGCCCATTTCGTCCCCCTTTTCAGCCCTATTCCCTCCCCCGACCTCCCACGCACGCCGTCCCACCCGCCCCTAACCCACCCTGGACCCTCTCTCGCAGTGTTGCCACCACAAATTCATCTGTGACTTCCCCCATCCCCCCAAAGATTTCCGTGGATGAAAATTTGTGATCCTGAGGTTTTGCCCCGGCTACAAAAAGGTAAAAGGCCCTTTTTTTATCATGATGAAGTGTTTGAACTCAATAATTCGGCGGCGGAACGCGGTTACGATTTCACTCCTGTGAATAGAGCTGTTATTATGTCATATTGAATTCGGTGGTTTATCCTAAGGTTATCTTTAGCAGGGTTAGACTTGGTGAACCGATAAGAGATTGGCAGGGTTTTAGAAAATTCCAAACCAATATGTCCTTTGCCACGCTGAAAAAAGAACTGATAACGCTACAGCGAAGGAATTGTGAAATAGTGTGTGACAAACTTAATCAGTCAACAGATAAATGGTTGCTCCAATTGATGGATTTTTGCTCTGAATAATTAAGCCATAAAACTTCCCTATTATTTTTATCCACAAATAAAAAATAATATTCAAAATAGTGCTCTTCGATTATTTTCTAAACTCATATCGCCACGTAATCGTGACATTTATTTTCTCTCCTCTAAAGGATCACTTGTTACCCAGTCGTGCATACAATGTAATTCCTACATCTATCAGCGCAATATATTCTGTGGAAAAACACGCTATTAAAAGATGAGCCCAATGACATTTAAAATATATTTGCATTGAGTAATCTTATATATAATAGGGAATAAGTGAATTCAATTTTTAAAAATATTGTAAAAAAATGCTATAGATTCCCTTAGAAATGACACGTTAGATTCAACTGCATAATATTTCAAAACTATTCGAGTGTGTCATATATTAATTACATGTTTCGTTGTTCTTTTTGACAAATTAGCCAGTTTTCAGAATTATAAACCGATTTAAATCGTTCATCCGTAAAAGTAAATCAATCGGTAACGGAAATAGGGTATCTTCAAACACGAGTATTATTATTTAATGTTAATGTACACAATTGAAATTTCGAACATTTGTTATCAGAGCGTGTAAACTGCTGAGCACCCCTTTAAAACACACCATATTTCGTATGATCTTGGGTTCTCGTCGCGTTATTATTATTACGATAAATCAATTTTAAAAAGAAATTTAAAGTTGAAATATAAATTTCTCCTTTTTGTGCGATTATATTCGTTAACCCGTAGCGTTCTCATGCTTATGAAGATTGAGAGATAGATGCAGGTGTTACTTGGAAACCGGACACCGAAAAACTACCGGGGAATGATCAAAATTTAATAGTTGCATATTGCGAAATGATCGGTGCTGTTATAATTATGTATTCTCCGTCATCAGTAAAACGAAGGAACAGAAAACAATAAATATCACTCTTTACATAATTTGGTGTCTAAAAGTTTGTAGAATTCTTGACTGAAATGAATCTCAGATGCAATATAGATTTGAAAAAGGATTTATAATCACCCGAAGACCACACGCTGGACATAAATTGTTGGTGATTTGCTTCCTGAATTAATTCATGTATTTCTCACGATCCTCTGTCGCACCAACACGAGGAGTAACTCACCATTTAACCTTCTGTCGAGCTACTCTGCACTGAAATGGAAGCTACCGAGATCAATCAGCTTACTGCATTGCGAGTTTCTGGCGCTGAGAGATAACGCCAATTAACTTCCAACTAGGGTGTATCAATGGAGAGAAGCTTGGAGAGATGTACGGGAATCTAAACTTGGAGCAAAACTAGTTATCAGGAATTTGTTATTAAGGTGGAAGTTCTTAATTTGCACAAAGAATTTGAAAATGGATGTTAAATAATTTTTATGCCTTCTAATAAATACCCATTTAGGTGTCAAGTTTGAGGTTATACGTAAGTCGTAAACATTTTTAAAACAGGCTAAGTCTACAGATTCAAGCATAGAAGTAATATCGCTCGCAAAACGCTCCCAAAAATCTCTCGGTTAAAAATAAAAAAAAAGTATTTGACCTTAGAATGAATTTTTTACAATCTTGGTTTTCCTAATTTCTAAATATATCGAATGGAGTTTCAGGTAACCGTATGCCCGCTACCTTCTCCCAACCGTAATTTCTGAACTGGTCGGGTTTAACTCGTGGGAAGTGCACTAGCCAACTAATTCGAAGTTCTTGATTTCGAATTACATCTGGAGGAATGAAGACGTTTGTAGCAGACGAATTACTCTACTACCAGATATAATCGTAGATAATTAATTGTACATAAACTACTAAACAGGATTCTAATTAGGGAGATTGGAATAAAAATTCTCCAATTATCAACTAATGTATTGGCGTAATTGATCTCTGTGTTCGTGCATCGGTTACATACAGGGTGTTTATTATCTTTTTAATGCGTATTCACAAGGCTAGACATTTGCATATGTGTTAGCGTAAGATAATGTATTGGTGTTTCTGTTGTTTCTCAACTGATAATGAATTCGTCAAATAACAAGAATGTTTACTGTTTCTGCCAAAACCAAAGTTAATCCAGCATTGACGTGACGGGTGGTGCTGGATTATTGGTATTTGTTAAGCTCCGTCATCTTCGGAAGTATTGCTTTGATAGCTTTCGCGACTTTCTGAGCGCAAATTTAAAAATATTCACTGTCATCATTCATCATACCTTTCGATCACGACGACGACAGGGCAGAAGGCGTCTCATCTCCCTGGAGTCAATGATGATAGTTATCGATGACACGAGTACCAGCGTTCTAAATTCAGTGGTGTACGTTTGCAATCTGTCCATTATCGGTGAAATTAACTGAAATGTTTCCTATAAGGGACGACCTCAGCAAATGACCCGTATGTCCAAGTGCCGCTCATTACCCCTCTCCCCCACAAATAATTGATAACTTCCTCCCGCAGTTTCTTTCTCAGTTTCGAGTGCCACTTAGGAGGCCTGTTTACACGAGAGAGAAGGAAATCTTCACAAGCGCCGCCCCTGCGGATCGGAAACGTGGAGCTCCTTCAGGGAAAGAACCCTTGAGAAGGCTTTAGACTTCCGGTTTTCACCTCCTCCGTTGAATTAGCCACCCTCCGAAGGAAGATTTCTGCCCCGCCGAAAAGAAAAAGTGAAACATTTTTTGCGCGTGTCTCAGGAGGGAGGGCGAAATTTCGCACCCCTCTTAGCCCCCAATACATCTCCGATTTCGGATTCTCGTGGTTTCTCTACGCCTTCCTGCGCTTCCCCCTAATCTCTCCCCCCGTGTGAGTACGGTTAATTGCAAAAGGTGGCAACCCTGCCCCCTTCATTTTTTTGGCCCACCCTTGGTTTCTCCTCCGCCACCCTCCCCTACTCCAATCCCACCCCCGGGACTCGCAACATCCCCCTCGCATCGGTCGTCTACCCAGATCTCGCCCCTCCATCTCACGGCCCGCCGCTCCCCACCCCATTCCCTCCGAACCCAATATGCTCCGGCTACCCTCTCCCCCGCCTTCTCATCTCCACCTCTGGCACGCCCGATATCGCCATAAGTTATCCCGCCCTCCTTCTCTATTGCCCTCTAACCCCCTGCCGGTTTTAAGCCCCAGCCCGACCTCCCCAGCCCCGCCTCGGAGCTCTCGTTGCCCCCATCTCGGGGTTTCTTGCCTCGCCAACTTACCACATTCATTGCCCCACCCCCTCCGCCCCTCCACCACCTTATCTCCCTCTTCCTGCGCCCCGTCGCCTGCCTCTTTCTCTCTCCATCCCACTTCTTGGATTTTTACGGTGAGGGCTGCTTGGTTGGATACTTTCTGAGGGGTTTCCCAAATGTGCCAAGGGCGAAATTTGCGAATACCGTTCTAATTTTTTTTTTAACGTGCCAATGGTCAGATCTTTCAGTCTGTAATCACGTTTCATTAATTCTTCTCGTTTCTCAAAAGTGATTTTGGGGGAAATTTAATTAGCTCCGTAGGGAAACACTAACGTGAACATTGTTTATTTAATGGCAGACATTGACTTCAAGTTAAAAAAACTTTAAACTATCTTTAAATGAAATATGGGGCTCTGCATGGAGGTATGTATTGATTGAAAGTGATGTGAACCTATGTCTTTTACGTAGGGTTTCTTTAAACGTCTAGTAGCAATAATATTTGCTAATTGGTTGTTTGGTACTGTTTAAGGTTGGTTTTGTATGGACTCAAACTTGACACTCCTTCATTTCTAAACCTCGTTCAATAGACAACCTGATCCCATAATCATGTTATAAGACATTCTTCAATCCCGCATACATTCTACCTCCCATCATTCCGTCCAGCCTGCCTATCATTATCCTCCCTCTTCCTCGCTTGCGTAACCCCTCTATCACAGTCTTCATGATTCCGTCACCTATAAAAATGTTCTTCATCCACTTATCCTGCCTCCTATCGCTTTCTCCAAACAATTACTCAACATCATGCTCAGTATCTCATCGTTTCGAAGGTTCTCAGATAGTGTAGAATGTACTTATTTAAGGCTGATGAATGAGTACGCACTCCGTGCACTGTGATCAGTTTCAGCATAGTTTTTTTTGCGTTTTTCAGCATGATGTCGTGATTTGTAAGTAGTAGGAACTATTCTAAAATGGTATTTTTCAATTTCTGCGTTGCGTTGACAGAACTCAATTGACATTTAATTGAATGTGAAATCACCAGGGAACAGAATATCCATCTGATTTTTATGATATTTTTACTCAAGGCCTAAATGTACGTAACATATCCAGTGAATCAGTTACCTGTGGGAAAAAGTATTCGTTCGTGGGATATAACATTTGCTGCGACATAGCATCATGTCTGCGTAATATAAGCGATATCTTTCTGATAATTAATGCCAAGATTACAACCTCGAAGACCAAAATGGGACTGTTATCTTCCATTCCTTCTTAAGCTAATGGGCTTGTTTAAGGAACAGTACCCATCAACCTGTCCCTGCTGGTGTCACGCTTTGGATTTACGAATTTCCGATCTAACGAGCAAGGACTGACGTAATCACTTTACGGCCTCAATAATCGATCTTAAGAGAACTTTAGCTCGTCGTCAGCAATGCCGCGGAACCTTACGTCCCTCTATAACGTTGCTGAGCCCTGGCTCCCCGATACAGATGAAGCGCTTGCTTTTAATGCTGTAGTTAGCAAATTTTCCTACTCCGCCATCAAGGCTTCCACATCCTTGTCGTCTGTGTTGACATTGTGGAGATGATAAATAAGCCTTTCCACCCACGCTCTCCTGATTGCGCTACTTCCCGGCAATTATGCCAGACGGGAAAAAAAACGTGATGCACTTCGGAAATACTTGCATCTTTTTTGATTCCGAATTCCCTACGTTTTTTATCTTTTGATGAACATATTTTGGCCTGGTACGCGTCCTTTAGGTTTCATGTTTCTTGAATGGGGGTTATCTTCTAGTTTACGAACTATATTTTAGGAACTCACGACTCCAGTATTATCAGGTTTATTGTCCCAGTGCTCGTTATTCCGGGCATAACGCCAGGAGGCTGTAATGATGGACCATGAAAGATACGGCGTCACACCGCTTGATGACAAGAGAGGAAGGAAAGGTCCTAGAAAGCCCGATCCTATCTTCAAATGGCTAATTGCCAGTTTCCGAAAGTAAGGGTTACCAGTGACAATCTCAAAATGCCTGTACATTTGGAGGCAAGCAAAACTTTGCAAGTTTCACAGGTTTTTTAAAAATTGAAACGACCAGTTTCGTCGAACAGTGATAATCAGGCACAAAACAGAGGAAATTTGGTGAAAGGGGTTAGTGACTGGTTGATGTGACTCCACGGGAGAAGGGTGGGGGTTTGCAGCTTAACCGTTCGTGGCGGTCTTTCATCCCTTCATCAATTCCCTTTCTCCCGCCTTCCTCCCTGGTCTCTAACTTCCTCTTCCTCTCCTCCTAGATATTCCCCTACCCCTCTCACACCTTAATCAGCACACTTACCTCCAGCCCACCCCCTCCCTCTCCTGTTCCCATTCTTCTCCCTCCACATCCATATTGGGGGATATATTCATCAAATTTTCTGTAATTTGTACCTGATGATTGTGTTCACTGTTTCACCAAATCGAAATAAAAAAATGTAAAGCTTGCTAAGTTTGCATGCTTCTCTTCCTATCGATGCGAGCGTAATTCTATCAAATGCTGGCTAAAAATTGCTTAATCTTTTAAAATGCCTGGATGGTCCTTAAGAAATTTCTTACTCTGCCTCATGCACAATCCTCCGCGACCATCAACAAAGGGATTGGGTATGACCCATCTTCGGTAGTCAATTCTATGCATTTCTTTGCATTCACCTCTTTATTTAATGTTTGCAACCATTTTTTAAATTTCTCTTTTGTTTAATAATGTGAGGTTTCGAGGAAGTTGATTATTTTGTTCCATGACGAGGCATAATCTCTTAAAAAGAGCGGCCGCGTAGATATTATATCGTTGGAGTGATACAATTTTATCCGTTCCTCCGTCA
>CM073773.1:8476925-8527847 GCA_037158775.1 Hetaerina titia | reverse complement strand
GTAATATTTGGCCGCCTACGTCTTATACTCGTACATGCTTTCCCTCTGGCCGCAGAAGCTCATTCGCCGGCTATTTTAGTTTAGTCTTTTAAGTGAAATCTTCTCTCCCGCCTGCCTAAATGTCTTTGTTATAATATTTCTGTTCATGATGTTGTTGGTATCAATGCCAAACGAAATCAGTCGTATGAAAATGAAAGAGATTAAAATATTACCCTCATTGTTTCGTCATCGGTATGCTTAAACAAACGATTCCAAACTATTAAGATGTCAGAGCGAATGAATGAAAATTCAAATGATGACTTTGAGGAAGTCTCTCGCGTATCTGGAGGGGTTCTCTTTATATTCCTTTAATATCCTCGAAGTGAAACGACGAGAACAATAAATGGAAATGAATGCGTCATCAACAGGAAACGAGGTTTAAATTGCATTAAAGAACTTGGGTAAACAAATGTCTTTTATCCATTCGACAGTGATAAGACCGGTCACAATTCCCATGCGATGTCTTTACTAAGCTCCGTGCGGCAATTGTTGCTTCCGAATGTAGGTTATACAGTGGGAGTATTAAATTGATTTTCGTTCCTACGAAGATCATTCAAACCCTCCCTTCTCCGTAATTCATAGCAAATATATAAGAAAACCGTTCACAGTAAGCATAATTCATTATCAGGATGTTTTATTTATTGGAGCGTTCTATGATAATACGAACGGGTTTCTATAGATATTATGATGTTAACTTATATGCACAAGCACCAGCATTTTTAATTGAGCGTTTAATTTGTTAGAGATATTTACATGCAATGCATACGACAATGTATTCTGAACATGGAGACCAAGGGGAATTCATCGGAGGTCTAATTAAAGGAGATAATGAAAGCATTAAGAAGTTTCGTGTCACAATAATGGGGAACACAAAATATGAACATCGACATAAATACCCGCGATCCACCAAACAGATGTATGGCAGGGGGTGCAAGCACGAGGTGAGTGATTAGGGAGAGGGAATGTCATGTTTCATCGCTCAATGACATCGCGTTCTGTACCCTGATATGATTCAATCATTTAATTGCTCTAATACTAAATATAGTAAATCGAAAATGAGGTTAGGTACCAATTGGTCTTTTCGTATTCCCTAATACCTACGTGTGCCTGTCGTAACAAATAAACTTTGCAGTCACTTTGGTCGTGGAAACGTTTACATATGGGTGTTCATTTTTCTAATCGATAAGTATTTACGAGGTAGCTCTTTGTAAGAATTTGACTTTATTAACAGAAGCTATAGTAGCTATACTTACGTACCACAGTTATGAGACAGAAGGCGCATTCTATTGGTAATCTCTTTTAGTTTCCCTTAATGATATACTATAATTGCAAAAAACATTGAGTCTAATGGGATGAATCTAGTGGTCACACGGTGTCGGCACGTCTGGAAAATTGTAGTCAGAACCCATTCCGCAACTGACAGTGTTATCGTATTTTCTTCCAATATCGTGCCTACAAATGGAGATTCTCTTTTTTATTTCCTCCTGTTTGTGTGAGAAAGCGTTCAAGAATACCAAAACATCGTAAAAAGGAAAATTGTAGTGTCTAAAAAGGGAGAGTGGAAAAAAAGGAGAAACAGAGCTGCAAGCACTTGGAATTTGCTCAGCTAAAATGAACCGACCGCAATGCTGCTTCGTTAATTACCGCGTCCCGGCGCCGTCTTTGGATTCGTGAGGCATTCTGTTGAAAATTGAGAATTTTTTAATGAAAATTTAGATGCTGGAAACTCATTCCTCATAATTTACCCGGGCGAGTCATTTGTTACACACTGATCCTCGGATAATTAATTGAGATGAGATGGAAAGAAACACCAACCAAAAATAACTGGATTGAAAATATAGAGAGTAAGGATTGGGCGAAATTAAATGTGAAGAATTGATGTGTCATAAAGGAGGAGGAATAGAACCATCAGCTACACTAAGCCAAAGCATTTGAATTTTCCATGTTTATAAGAATAAGAGGGATAAGAGAGAGTCCGTCTTAATGATGAGGGCAACCCCGTCATTAAGGCGAATTAAGCAAAACCCTGAAAATTCACGGCGATCGGGTTTAATTTTCATCGACCGAATATCTCGTAAGAGATATTCGGTCGATATAACATATGGCGCTGTAATGATTTATGGCTTGAGATATTTAGACGTCGTCCAAAATAAAACGGAAGGGAAAAAAGTGAGGAACGCGTTTAAGGTATTAATTTCCTCTGCTTTTTGTGTTGTGGTCACGAAGAGCCTGTTCGACAGTCCCTCCCCAGTGCCTCATAGTCACCCTGTTGCCTCACCCTCAGTTGTGTGTGATAGGCTTGAATTATTTACTGGACGTCGAAAGTGTAATCGTTGCTGAGGCATCCCTCTACACTGGAGATCAGTTTGTACGCTAAAATAGAAAATAGGTGATTCTAGAAATAATAAACTTTTAAATACTCGTCTCCCCCCCTCTTGCATTTCACGATCACAGCAAAAGCACCAACACTTGCAGTCCCTTTTTTCTATCACTGGTTTTTACAAACATTTCACGGCGTGAATTGCAATCCTTTTGCAAAAATAAATTTTTCAAATTTATCTGCTCCGTTTAGTCTGGGTCAGTAACGCAAATCCTGGGTCATGGGCTCGATTCTAGTTTCCGATATTGGAATTCGAACCTGGAATTCAATGGTGACTTTGCTGGAAGCATGGCGGCAAACGGAGGCTAAAGTGAGCATAGTCTCTCAAGCAGTCGTGTGGATATAAAAATATTTCCACAGTGCATATGTTTAGGATAATAATACCATACCTTTTGGCTTACGCCCCTGCGACCAATCCTAAAATTCGATTCAGTTGTAGAGTTTTAAAACATTCCAAAGTTATCTAATATTTATTAGATGATGCTGGGTGGAGTATGATTTTTAACGCCACAAATTTTGTAAATTATCTTATAAATGCCGTCGCATAAATGCCGACATAACTTATACGCATTTATGGGTGGCCCCGCATTTATTTTGAATAAGTCCATTTGCATCACACCATAGGCTCCTTTAGGTGGTAGTTTTGTTGGGGAGGCGGCCGACAGCTAAGGCCATTTGCGCTATTAGGGATGGATGGGAAAGGAAGGGTGCAGAGAAACACGGTGTCGGCATTAGCCTGCTATTGTCGAAAGGCCCCAAGGGGTCCGCAGTTTAACGTCCCATCCGACGGACGTCGTACTCACTCACAGTGCTATCCACAAAGTACCTTAAGTAGGGATCGGGATACCACTGAAAAATATTTGTTGTGTCAAGGATTTGAACCAGGGCCTTCTCGGTGGAAGCCTGTACGTAAGCCTCCACACCGTCCCCATCCGCCTCCTTTAGGTTTATACGAATAAAGTTATTTAGTATATTTACGATGTTAATGTTTCTGAATAATAAATATACCCACTCTATTTACACTCGGCCATCTCCTATTAATAATTCATTAATCGATAGTGTTCCTACAGCCCTCTTCCTCCGAAGTCCCCCTTGTTCCGATGATTAAGAATCGCAAAAGTAAATCGATTAAACACATCTCGGCCGATATCTACCGAGACGCGATTGATTTTTTGTTTCTACTGTCACGATCCTTCACCTGGGAAAGCGGCTTTTTAAAAATAGAATTAAAGTCCCCATAAAGATGTATCTATTAGCATTATCCAATGTTTACCCATTATCCACTGTAAATCTCGCCCAGATTTTATCTTTTTGGTATCATAATGGTAGTCTTCGAAATAAATCGCCAGACATTCTTTCTTAAAATATTTACAACAGGTATAATTGTACTACCAGTGGCACGCCGACCTGAAAAAAGTCTCAAGTGGCATCGTCACAATGGTTCAGCAATTTGATCGTTTCATCAGTACTTTCTAGCTCCTTTGGTAAAGGAAAACCAATAATCGATTGCATTGGTCATATATTAGTCTGTTTGATGAACATAAATGGAAAATCCTAATTGGTATAGTGAATAAAGAAAGTAACAGTCATCCATTTAATGTGCGCAAATGGAGACAGAATAATCTTCTACTTTTCTACAGAACTATTTCTTTTGCGAGCGTCTACTCATGCGTACCACCTCGGAAGTCAAGGCGGGTAAGCGTAGCAGAGGATTCTGGAGGATTTGCGTCAAGGAGAGTGATGTTAAAATCAAAGGTTGGGTGGAATGAAGAGAATCGGAATGATTCTGATGCAAAAAGGTAGACAGGATTCATATCCGCAAGGTCCAGTGATGTTTAGAACACAATTCAAAATCCATTCGTTCTTTCAGTTAATTGACTCACTCCGTGGCGAAAGAGGTCGTTGGTTCGTATACTTCCGAGGACGAGAAGATATGTTGTCCTGCGATTGATGTTTTTGTGCCATATGACCTAAGACGCCGGAGAGTTTTAAAATCCATTTGATGAACCAGCAACGAGAACGGCTGCAGACAAATCGAGGCATTGGTATTTGTGTTTACTTCTCTCACATCCTCAGGATGCGCTTTAGTTCTTGTTTTTCTCTCCGACTGCGGACACGAGTATACCTGTTACAGAACACGTTCATCAGTCAAAGGTCAGTTTGATAGACATCTACATCAACATAAAGACTCCGCAATCCACCAAAAACGTATGTAAAAGGGAGGGTAGCACCAGATGGGATGGGTAAGGGATGGGAGAGAGGAAGGGCGTTTAAAGAGTAAGAAAAAGGGATATAAATTCACCAAAAATTCTTGAAAATAAGTGAAAATCCATGTACAAACTAGGGGAAAATTTTGCTCCAAAAAAGTGTTAATTTCGACTACTATAAAAGTTCGACTACTATAAGAGTATTCTAAGAAGGAGGCAATAAAAGTGAGCCACAACCACTGAAACGATAGACCTCCATACGAAGACAGGACATGCAGAATGGGAAAGCAAGAAGGGGACAATTATATTAATTCATAGCCGTGCAACTTATGGTCTCCACTTCAAACGTCACAGCTAGAAAATGTGATACTCGGCTGTTGTCAGCGGACGGCGTGAGGCATCAACTCCACGGAGAGGGATGGAAAGAAGAGGGTAAAAATACAACAAAAGACCTCGTAAGTCAGTGCCGGTCACGCGGGAAGGGATTTTTCGGACAGCACGCGAAATTAGTGAAAAATGTTACCATCTAAATAAAACTTTTAAAACTCCCTAGTCGATGCAGGCTGCGAGTGACATTCTTGTTAGCTCCAACCCTATAGTTATTATCCCATATTATCCGCAGGGATGAGTCCTTGATTCTAGTACTGGTTCTGGCTTCTATTTCTAGAATTATATATTGAAGATCCAAATGACCATTATACTCGTATGTTGCATTGCGATTAATTGGCGAGATCTCTTTGCTGAAAACTGACGAGTGATGAGTAGAACTTAGATGAGTGTACGGCTAATCCCATAATGAATACCCACGGCTTAGGAAAATCACGTATTTGGGATAAGGGGTCCAGTTTGTGTCCTCGTACCGTCTATGACCTCTCAGGAAGGGCAACCAGGGAAGGAATAATAACTCGGGCTTATTGAGGCGTATCGAAAGTCATCGGAATTGAACTGGCGCCTACCGATCAGCTGTCTAAAACTCTCTGCCAAATGGATTACCCCACGCCGACTAACTATTACGACGTCGTTAATTTTTGCCTCCCGCTATGGGATATGAAGTCTTCTTTCTTTTAGTTGAGGACCCGAGAGCTTCCGTTCCCCTCTGGTGGAGCGTGTTATCCGGATGTCAGAGTGTACCTGCGCCTCGCACATTTCTTGCGCACCAACCTGTCTTCCTCCTCCGCTTCCATCCCTCATCCACGGAAATTCATCCCATTTACGTCATTCCCCTCACCTTTTCCCCTTCAACCCTTCCCGCGTCTACTGTCACCCCCGCTCATACCCCTTCCGTTACCCCACCCCCGTCTGCCCCTCCAACGCCACCCACGCCCCACCGGACGTCTTCCTTTGGCTTCCAGTGTGTGTGTGTCTCGCTGACAAATTGGAAGAGCGATCTTATTGACAGCGCGGAGTCACGTCCTGAGCAAGTGAGGGGGGGGGGTGGAAGGCTCGTGGCATGGAAGGGTGGCGGGGAAAGGGCTGGGCAGGGGGACGTGGAGGAGAGGGAGGCGAAGGGGGTCGGTTGGTTGGTGTGGCAACCGGCGGCGACAGCGCCTCCTTCCCCCACCCCTCTCTCGCCACCCCACCCCCTCCCTCCGGCCAGGTGCACCGCTCCCGGCTGTGCACGGGGTGAGTCGAAGGAGGTGGGGGTTCTAGCATTTGCCGTAAGACGGCGCTGCTCGTCCAAGTGCTTTTCTTCCCCCCTCTCCTCTCCTCCACCCCCCTCCCCACATTCTCGACGGGGAATTCCGCGAGCAGTTTTGTTCGTTTCTTTTTGCGAGGACACAAAAAGGAGCCTCTTTTTCATTGAAAGCCTGAAGGAGGGCGTGAGGTGGGAAAAATACTATTCCCTTCGCCTCCCGGCTCTCCTCCTTACCCCGAAATTCTCTTACCGTTGGATATTTTTTCGACTTCATTTTAGCGCGGTTGGGAAGGGGGAAGAGGAGGAGTGGACGGAGTGGGAGAGCGTAGTTATCGCGCAATGCGGAGATCACGAGGCTTTTGTTTTCATTTTCCATATCCTCTCTCCCCCCCCCTTTCTCCTCACACACACACACACACGCTGCCTTCGTACACCCACCACTCCTCTCGTCTTATTCTCGACGGTAGTGTTTGTTTGCACACTTGGCAGTTTCGTGACCAGGAGAGGGTATTTGTGGAGAGTTCAAACCGCTCAAAACGGTTCGGAGGCGAAGAGAGCGGTGGAAAAAGGAAGAGACGTTGGCCAAACAGAATGCACGCGTTCAAACAAGTCGGCAGGACTGCGGGGGGGGTAGGTTAGGGGGGAAGGGGATGGTGGTTTCGTTCCCTCCACCTCTTTGTTTGCTGTAATTAATTTCAGCAAGGGTTCCAGATAAAACGACCCCCGGGGCGGGCGATGGGGCGGTGGAGAGGGAGGGTACGGAATTTTGATGCGAGGGATGGTGATCCGATTCGGCCCATTTTCAGTATAATGAGTGCGTTTTACTAAATGCAAACGATGGGTCTGGGCACAGGGAGGTTTTTTTACTGCTTTTTTTTTAAGCGCGCTTAATGTGATCGTTCTATCCTCATGTAATGGGGTCACTATAAACATAAATTCGCTTTAAAATTTTGTATGTTTGAACAAAACTTTCAATGCGACAAAATTATCGAATGGCACTTGATATTTGGTAGATATTATTCCAATATCATTTAATGCAGTTCTTTGGCGCGACGTTACTTCCGGTCGATTAAAATTGTTATGTCGGTGCAAGGCACTGCGGGGAAGCATGCAATTAGCGGGAACAGAGTGTAGAGACGGATTTTTAATTTTCATTTTCAGTTTATGCTTTCATTCATCTCGCGGTTGTAGGGACTGATGATATACTGTGAGGTTAGTGTGACGTTATATTCTTTAAGCATTAAAACGGACGATATTTTTTAGACATTAAATTAAAATCTTAACGTAAGAATTTGAAAATTATCTTAACTCTCCCAAGCCAAAGGAAATTTGTGTATGGAGCAGTTTACCTGAATTCACATTCATTTTGAACTTGTAAATTAGGATTTGCGGGAGATATTTTCATGAACATAGAAAGTTATTTTGATTTTCAATTTTAAAGAATTGAAGTTTCACACCCACATGTTTCATATCCTATATAAGGCTGTCAGTCATTATACTTTAAAGCCATCCATCCTAAAATAATATGCCAATCGAATTCGTTTGTACTAATAGCTTAAACTCCGTCGTCTATTGTCTTTGGGCTCCAAAAAATATCAAGACTTCAGCTGCACTTTATACATACTTTTGACATATTCAAATAATTATAGATACGAAGAGAATTATACCAATAAATGTCACAGAGATTGCGGATCAAAATATTTTGTGACCATGCAGTTAAATCAAAAGCCTTTGAATGGGTTTAATTTCGATTTACAATTAAAATGGAATCACTCAGGGATTATGGAGTGGAAAGGGTTTCAGATACAAACAAGCTCTGAATATGGAATAAATTTCACAAATCAATTCATTATTTATTGCTAATTATCTCAAAATCAGTTTAATTTCTTCATAAGTTAATCAAATTGTGGAATAATGTCGGGACACTGTAGTGCAGTGGGGAAAAGGACGCAAGGTAGAGCAGGATATTTACAAAAATTGACCTTAGCAAGAATACTCAGTCTTTACACTGTTATAACTCTCAGGAGCCCAAACTACTGCGGTTCAGCTGATTTTGAACATGTAGAATAGATATTGTTTCTGCAGAACTGATTGACTCCTTAAAATAATTCTTTCCTTCAATTGGAATAGATGCTCCCACAGATATAAGTACGTAGACTTTACCATACATTTATCGTTATCAAAGTTTGAAAATCAAACCTCACATAACCTCCCTTAAATATATCATAGTAAAACTTAACAATACACCTACAACCAATGTTTCACCATCTAAGTTAAAAGTAACTAAACGCTTTGTTACCAACACTTACTTCTTGGGTTATTATTTCATGTTTTTGAACTTCAGCCATTAATTTTCTTATTTTCCTTTACCTTAATCTTTCTTTGCCTTTCTTCCTAACTGCCATTATTCATCATCCCCTGCTTCAGTGGCAACTTCGGGTTACTTGGCAGATGCAGATGAATTATAGCTGTGACATTCCTTTTTCCCTAAAAACAGTTGAAATGGCAATATTGTTACGAAAAAATGATTTGATTAAGTATGAACAAAATCATTGAAAATATAGTAACAATTAAATAAGGGTACAGTAACTTAAAAAAAGTGTCATGTATTCCAGTTCAGGGTTTATATTTTAACTTATTTGTAGTTTGTGAGCATTATGGACTTGATAATTGCTTGGTCGAGCATTTAACCGTCACCTTCGATACTTATGTATCCATATAATACGTTTTACTCTAATGTATTACTTACTGAAATGCATATTTTAATTATTGTTTATCAGTATAACAAGTTTATTATTTATTTTGAACTATTTTGGTTATATTGTATAATGTTTTGTTCCCTGTGGTCATCCATCGCTCTCAATTAAAAGTATTTACTGGAATATAATATTTTGCTACAATAGTTGAGTATGAATGGGTTAGAAATATAAAATAAATAGTTAGTAATAAACTTTCTTCAATTTATTTCAACTGTTGGGCTACTAAGTACATGCGAATTTTCTTCGAACAATGAAGAACGCATCCACGAAATCCTATTTACCTGGGTTGGAAATTTAATGACCTCCACTATCAATCCAGGTATTAAACTCAACAAGAGAGAACCGATTAAATTAAGGAAATGCGTTCGAAGGTGAAAAATTAAAAGTAAAATTTGATAAATAAATATGGCAAATGTAGGTTTCCTGATTTTCGATAAATGCTAATTTAAATGACAAAATAAGTAGAAATCGAAATCGTGTTCTAACTACTCGAAGTTAACTAACAGAATCAAATCTTGGGAAATTTATTCGCGCTCCATATTACCCCCTTGTGGTGTTCAGTGGAACAAAAACGGAGGTCACAATATTTTCATACCTGAATTACCCTTATTTCAAAAAGCAACTACACTAATAAAACACCTTTTATCATCGCAAGAAGTTATTCGTCATTTTACACGAGTTTATCGGTTTTACAGATATTTCTACATGTATATTAGTTTATTGTTAACGTAAGTGAGTTCAATTGTTCAGTATTACTTAGCTTACCTTGAAAGCTTTTAAAAGAGTGTTTTCGCTTAGCTTTTGGTGGAGTTCCTTTGGATTTTCTTCCAAAAATAAACCCAAGTGTATGCACCATCGGAACACAGTTCCTTATTTTTTGGTTTTCTACCGTTTTGAGGTAGGCTTTTGGATGGACACAGATTGTGCACCGCTACATTATTTGGCTTCGTCTAACAAGACCGAACCTATTATCCCGCTCTATCTTTAAAGAATTTTTTAAATTTTAATTTTGAGTCGGTTCCAATTAAATAATTCACCAGTACATCACACGGTACTAAAGCTCTAAAACTCAGTTTTATTAATGTACTAAATTTCGTGAACTTTTTTGCTGTGACTAGTTGTGTTTATTAGATAAGTGATTTCAAAATTTGCCAACTGATAGGTTAGATAAATATTGCAATAAATTGACTGAAAATTTGTCTGTAGTAAACATGAAAAACCCGCCATGTGGGCTTTTAATCCCATGCAAGGTTGTATCTGAATACGAAATTTAACATTTCGTTTTCACACCAAGACATTAAGAAAGCAAGCTTTTACTTAAGAATTGATAGTATTATCGAAATATCATTCCGAGGTGACGTCTTGAGCAGAGCGACCGAACATCGGAGAGGCGTGCCTCATAATCAAGCTGCGATTCGGGGAGCAGGTAATTGAAAGGTTTTGACATCATTTGACCCTCGAGACTACAAGTTAATTGCATTTAAGTTGACTGCGCAATCAAGATGAAAACTCGTGTGCGCTTATAACTCTTAGAGTAAATATTTGGAGAATAGTTACTTAATCAATGGGCTGCGATTGGCGCAAATAAACCTCGCATCGCGGGAAGAGCGCGTTCCGCCCCACACTCGGTGTACTCAATTGCCTACTTTTGTTCTGCAGGAGCAATAAACAGTTGGCCGTATCGCATACATATTAATGCACACACATTGAAATAACACTCGCGCCTGGGAAAAAGGCGAGTCCTCCCCCCCACGTTGTTTGTGCCTTCTTTTTTTTCCTCGCCCCCTCCCACTGCCTCGGTCGGCGTCAACTTCTCTCACCCCCGCCGCCAACCCTCTCACCCTATCCTTCCCACCCCCGCGACACTCCCCAGTGCCGACGGTGGATCGGAATTGCCAGGTTGAAAAACCCGGAGGTGGAAGCAGTTAAAATTAAAAAACTTTGCCGTGCGGGCAGAATGGGAGGAGGGTGTGGGGGAGGGTGGGGCGAGGGAGGCTTTGAGTGAGTGGTTTTGGAGAGAAAGGGGGTGTTAATGAGTGGAGAGGGGATCCCTGAAAAGGGTTTGGGTAAAGGGACAAGGAGATTAAATCACTCGTGCTTCATTGCGCCGAGGGATATGAGTCCTGGGTGACGCGCGAGTGGAGGGGCCGCTGCCTGTGCAGGGGCAGGAGAGGTTGCCGCGATGGAGGGTCCGGAGGCGAGGCGAGGCGAGGAGGGCATGCAGAGAAGGGAGTTTCGAGTTTTTAGGGGGAAGGAGGGTTTCGGGGAGCAAAAGGGGTTCTTTTGGAGGCGGGCAGGAGATGGCGGGAACGAAATGGGGAAGCGGCTCGGGGGTGAGGGAGTGGGGTGTGGAGTGAGATCTCGAGGGGGTTGGGGTAGGCTTTTTTTTAGGGTTAAGGAAGGCCGTGGGGCAGAGGTTAGGAGCAGGCCCGGCCTGAGGAGGGTGAGGGGATGGGGAGGAGGTGTTGGAAGGGGCGTATGGTGTTTTAGGAGGGAGGTGGAGTGCAGTTTAAAGCCACATTATGACTGGCTCCCCCTCAAGGTTCCCTCGGCAACTTAGAAAACGGAGGAGAATATATATATGGTATATATATGTGTGTGTGTGTGTGTGCATATATATATGTATGTATATATATATATATATATATATATATATAGATATATACATACACATAAATATATATACGGACACACATGCATGAAAACGGAGTGCGTACAAGTGTGGTGGGGAGAAAGGGAAATTGAATTTTTAGTTATTTATGAGTCTCGTCCCTCCCTCGCCGATTCTAATGCCTCCCTTGCCCTCTCACTCCTCAGGAGTCGTGTGCATTCGCTTCCATCCCGCCTTCCCCCGTCTCTCCCTCGTCATCCCCCGCGCCCACCCACCCCCGCGAACACACACGTCGCCACGACCCTTCCCCATTTCGCTGCTTCTCCCCTCTGCACCCTCGCTCCCTCTGCCTCCCACCTTCCGTCCGACCGACCCTCCTTCCCGGCGCCCCCACGCCCTCCCATCTTCTCCATCTACCTCTCCATCCCCTTCTCGCCTTGTCCTCGGCACGCCCTCCTCCCTTCCCCATTCATCCCCGCTCGACTTCTGGCAGCCTCGGGCCAATTCCAACGGTACTTCCTATTCCTGCTAATGCTTTCCTGAGATCGATACCTATGGCATACAGGTTAACTGCACCGCTATATTCCTTGAAATCCTATTATTAATCATGGCCTCACATAAAAGGACCCTCTTGAGGCTTAAACATTTTTCGTTTAAACCCAGGGATACACTCTGGGGTCGGCGACAGGAGGCTTGAGTTAGAGCTTAGGCCATTTGCACCATCGATCATAGACGAATAGTTGGTGGTAGGAATCATTTCGGGATTCGGAGTAAGAGTGGAGAGGGTCTGGGTTATATAGCTATTAATAAATAGGCATAATTTGATCGAGAACTTTGATGTCACATCCAGCAGATGGAGTAGTAGTTCACTTGAAGTAATCTTCCCACGCAGTATTGGAGGAGAGGCAATTAAACAGGTCTTGACGAATCTCAAAAAACCTTAATGAGATCTGTTTTCATTTTTGTAGTTATTACGAGTTTGTAAGTGATTTTATTAACGTGAATCGTTGCTTGTACAAGATGTTCTGGGTTGCTCTGGTGAATTTTGCATTGTTCACCCGTTGACGATGAAGTGACTGGACTCTCACTGTGCTGTTCTGTCACCCGATGAGGCTCTCGTGCACTTTGATTGATTCGACGGATCCCTTTCATTCCCCCTTTGTCCTCGAGGTCACGGCAGGCATCGCAGTCGCCACCGGGAGGAAGGGAGTGAGTGGTGGGTGAATGGAGTGAGCGATGGGAAGGGAAGTGTGGATCGTTGATGCTTGGATCGGTCCCGTCATTTTTTTGCCGTAGTATGTGCATTATCGGCTAAGAGGATAGTCGTGTTTTTAGGGTTGTTAACAAAAAACTGGAGTTTACGTGAGAGTTTTAGGGCTTTCCTGAGTCAGGGAAGGCGAAGGGTGGGGGGAAGACGAAGGGAAGAACGGGAGTGGAGTGAGGGTGAGCCGTGGAGTGAATTTACATTTGATGAACATTTAAAATGCGAGAAGTAATCTTCATTAATTTTACTGTGCGCTTAGATAAATTTCATTCCGGGGATTTTTTAATGGGAGAGCATTTCCGTTTCGCTCTTCTCCTTCCGGCTTCACGATTGAATATTGATTCGGGGTCAAAATTTTAGAGAGTGAATTTAATCAGAACTATATACTTTATTTTAATGATTGTGGTCTGAACCCTCGAATCCGCTTGACAAATCGTATTATAAATGCGAATTCTGGGATCAACTGACCTAGAAAACGACATTTGCTCTGATAACTAAGTTCTATTGTTGTTGAAAATTTAGCACGGCTCATTTCTTTTTATTTACTTTTGGTATTCATCAAGTCATTTGGTAGAGCATGTCTGTTATACGAATTATAGCACCATTGCGGAATTCGTTTATGATCGGCCGTAGTACAGGCCTTTTGTGTGACGAATTGTTTGAACTGAAAGGCCAGTTAGGATGTGGAAACATTGAAATAAGATTATCGACGCATCATCTTTTTTGTCAATTGAGTTTCGCCGACTTCATGAAGTATTTTGACTTCGGATTTCATTATGTGTGAGTCATCACGCTTCTCTCCCCTCTAACTTCGTGTGCAATAGAATTGCTATATTATCCCTGTCCCGTGGAAAATTTTAAATATGTCGAAATAGTCTCCCCTCTAACTTTGTGTGCAATAGAATTGTTATATTATCCCTGTTCCGTGGAAAATTTTAGATATGTCGAAATGGAAATCCCATTTTTGCTTACCCTTTGCAAACTTAGCTCCCACGGTGTGAGATATTTTTTTCCTTTTAGTTTCCGATAGTCATAATCAATTATCCGTGCTACTATCCTCCCACTTGACTCCCAACTTCCCCCTTTTATGGGAGCTTTTCGGGTTTATTTTGGGGAAGGGTGGAAGAAGGGGGTAGGGGGATAAGGAAGGGAATCTTTTCAGATAGTGAGTTATTTTTTTCATTTCTTCTCCTCTCTTTGTGTTTATTCCACTCTTGTTCCTCTTCTGAGAAATTTATCCTTTGATCTGTGTGTTCTTTCCAGATGGTAGTTAGTAATTTACGAAATGTCTTTAAAGACGTCCGTTTAATTTCTCGCTTTTACGTTTTTATTTGCCCTAACTCTCTTTTAAGAGGGGGAGGGGCGACCTCACAAGGCGCCTCACATTTTTCTGGAGGATGATCCCCGACACTTAAGTGCATTCGCGAGAATGGCATTCATTGTTTCTCTTTTGTCCTCCCTAGCTATAATTGACCTAATTATGTCCTGAGTTCTTCGAGTGGCCTTTTATCTTTGTGTAATATTAGCCCATCTCACTTGTTCCACATTCCTTTTATAGCCTCTATATCTTGCTGAATTTTTCTTAAAAGTTACTATTCCACAGCTATTTTCAAGTTATTAAACTGGAGATGATTTCAGTATAGGAGGACAGATAAGTTTACATTTAAAACCTCATATATATCATTAATTTTCTATCAAATGATAAAATTTATGCAATTTAACTTTAATGTGGATTCAAATATATGAATTATAATTCATTGAACATTGTGTTTAAAAGTTATTTTCGACAATTATTAAAACATATTTTGGATTGTGGTAGCAATTTTGGGAACGCGGGACGCATTTTCATCTGTGATCTTCCAACGCGTTTCATATGTCGCAAATGATATTTTATATCTCAACGCCATCTTAAGAAATAGCAGAAACATTATTCATGAATTTACCCATTTGTAAGTTGGTTTAAAGTTGATTTTAACTTGACCATCCACCTATTATTATGTATACCTTAGGTTTAATTGTTTGGAGTAGCGATAACAGTACCTATTTCCTCCAGTAAAACGATTTGTATGTACACATAGCTACTTTGGCGCTCAGCTCATACCATTTTAATATTATTTAATGATGTTCAATCGGAAACGCCAATAATATTTTGTAAGGGTGAGGCAGTTCTCGTTTCATCTACATCTACATCTACATAAGTACCCTGCGAGCCACCAAAAAGGTGTGTGGCAGGGGGTGTAGCACCATGAGGGAAGGGTAAGGGTTGAGGGGGTTGGGAGTTAGGTGAGGAAAGGTGGGGGGAACCTGTAGGAAAAAAAATATATACATATATGTTTAACCACTTTGAAAATATAGCTAATCATGGGAATAAATTACGTTAAAAATTTTGATGATCTTAGAATTCCCATAATTGTATCTTTTATTAAGTCATAATAAACTTACTTTCTTTAAGGCCTTAGTAACGTCCTTGCCAAATATCCTACAGTAAAAGTAACCTTGTAAAAACTGAACAGATATTTCCTCTTAAACTACGTATTTCGGAGAAATTTCAGAATTCATATGCGATTAAAGTGATCTGATAACATTTCTCATTTTTAGTGGTTGTAAACCGTCGTCCATGTATCCATTGTTGAAACCTTTGGAAAATAATGAAGGGAAGACAAGCAATATGTACAGTACTTGTGATGAGGCATGTAGAAGGGTGTTTCTCTTCAGTTCTGACATTCTCAAAATCGAAAGAGCATTCTGTTGAAGTAGTTAACTATATCCTGGTAATTGAGTCATTACTCTGACTGTTGATTTAATCCAGTTTGCTCACGAATCTTTTCCACCAGACGGTGGAAACTCGAGAGAGGCGAGCGAGCACTTGAACCTACACTCGTTTTCGTGGGTTTAAGTTTTGAGCGTGGAGAGAACTTGAAGTGAATAATTCCATCGCTAAGAACTTCATTTTAACAAAGTTTGCATGTAAAGGCACTTGACTTGTTCATAATTATCCAGTTTATCAATTTCCCCTGAAAATGTTCGTTAACTGTTATTGATGTCAATTCCACCACACTTGGTGGCGTATCTCAGCTTTCAGGAAGTGGTTGCGGAATTCTCAAGTTTAACTCAGGCGCAACTCAATGTAAGGTGTACATAATACTCGTGTATTTATAAGACCATGCAGTGTACTTAATATTTACTCCGTGAGACTCTTATTTGAAAGAATTAGAATTACCAAGCATATTCGTAAATAATTCATAAATAATGCGTAAGAATTAATGATGCGTTAATGACTAATATTAATAATAGAAATATTTATATTTTTAAAATTATGAATGTGAGAATTTCGGCACCCTTGCGTCGAGAGATCCATCTTAATTTCATAGATACGAACTTCAGGTCGTATTTTCTAACCAAATGATGTCTGATTTCGTCACATGTTAAAATGGATTGTTTTTTATATAAATTAAAGTGTCATTTTTGTAGAATAACCAAACTAGATTAAAATTATATTTTACTCTGGAGTTATAGTTATAATTTCTTCCCCAAGTATTTGTCAAATGGTATTTTTTTGCTGCTCTGACACCACGGGTGTGCAAAAAAATAAACCTTTGCTTTGCCGATAAAGATGAGTTTTTATGACAAGAGAACATTGTTCAACGTTCATTTTAATGTGTACTGATGTGTATAATCATAATCTCAAATAACTAAATAATTGAATGGATTTATGATCGCTACGTATTGCAGCGGGAATGAACTACAGCAATAAGCATTTTTTTCAAATGAGACTGGGCGAAAGAGAAAGATGATGGAATTGGAATATGAAATAGCTTAGAATAGACTGTTGTTACTCGTTGTTCTATAATTATTATTACAATGAAGCTCTAACTATCACTCAGGCCATGTCCAATTAGTACCTAGGCATAGACACCATAGACAAGTAGGTGCTATTAAATTTCAGCGACTATGAAATCTTTGAAATCCTATAAAGAGTGGTCTTAAATATTTGATTACCCTTAGTGGCCTTTACTGGGGTAATTTCCAATTAAGCCTGCAGCAGTGGAAAGGTAGAGCAAACTTGAATAAACTTGATCAGTAATTAAAACGGTTCAAAATAACAATGCCATAGTTGTGGGTTTGCAGTAATCTCACCATTCTTGCATTTTTTATTATAATTTTTGCAGGCAGAGTTTCCGTATCCTGAAGCGAAGTAGAATATTAACGGCAGCTGTTATGATTCTGCTAGTTTAATAATTTACATAATAAAGTGATTACTAACGAGGTTGAGCCTAAATATTTATGCTTCAATTTGCGTTGGAAGTGGCGTTCAGTTCCATGATTGTGCGCTTCAATATTAGATTACGCTCGTTAAGTAATGCGCCTTTGCTTTGCTTCAAAGAAATGTGGCTACTCGGGATATTTATCTCATTTCCTCCCGGGCAATTTGAGTTCTGATTAGATGCTTGCTTAGAACTGAAGTGCACTAGAGTTTATGACTTTCTTATTTCTGAATTTTAACGCAAAAGATTAAAATAGATAGATAAACGTATTTATTTGGGCAAAATTGAGATCATAAGGTCCCAAGGCAAAAATAGAGGTAGTAATTGTTAGATAAGTGGGATAGAAGTATTGCTCTAATTAATTTGGGCACGCGTGATTTAGCAGGAAAACAATTTATCGACGAATTTTGTTTCTGGATGATCTCGTGGGTTTATCGATACTCGTCGCAAGGAAAAGATGTTTCGAGATATTACATGAACAAGGCCAAGAGAGATTAAGAATGCTAGATAGTCACATGGCACTTCTAGACAGATTCTACTTCTTACACTAAAGATGACATTTTTTATATCCCACATTTTATTGATATTGGTATTGCGTTTTCCACTAGTTTATCTGACTTTAAATCCAATTGATTTCACTTTAATGTCACTCACCACCACAACTTTCCTCATTAATGCCATTAGCCAATTTTATTAGAATTAGACAAGACCAGAAATGTCCCAGCATTTGATTTCATCAACATTTCTCTAACGAATTCGTCACTATTCAAAATTCCTTCATTATTAACTGTCGTGACCTAAGACCTAAGGTTGTTGAGGAAATCACAAGATTAGGTAGAACTCCGCGCTTTCTGACCTCTGTGAATATGTTGAATATACACGGTCCATTATGAAAATGAAGCGCATGATTTTACTGTGGCGCGACTATCAATGGCAGCGCGGTAAAATCTGTCAGGGAATGCGGTGGGGGGTCTGCCTTTCATATGCAGCTGGTCCCCAGTTTGCTCCGAGCAGTCTGAGTGGAAAGACGTGCCCCCGTGTGAAGTGTGTTTTTCGACTTTGTAACACGGCGCGACGGAGCGTTCGCTTGAAAAGAGGTACACCAGCACGTTTTGCGTGAAGCTTGGAAATAATACAACCGAAACATTCCAGATGCTTCAAGAGGCCTTCAAAGACGATTGCAATACAATATCACAGATTGGGAGGTGGCACAAGGCGTTCATGGAGGGCCGGGAGGAGGTCGCCGACGAACCCCGTTCTGGACGCCCAACAACGGCCAGAATCGACGAAAACGTGAATCTTGCGCGTGCGTGAAGTTAAGCGTTCCAACCGTCAATTGAGAATCCAGCAAACTGCTGATACCCTACACATATCCACATTTGCGGTACATGGGATAGCGACCGAGGATCTGGAAATGCGCAAGGTCTGCGCGAAGCTTGTGCCGAAAGAGTTGTGACGGAAGACTAGAAAGAACTTAGAGTTTCGCACTGTCAAGAATTGTTGGATTTCATTCGAAATGAGCCGGACTTTCTTAACTCTGTTGTAACCGGAGAAGAATCCTGGATGTTCGAGTACGACCCAGAGTCGAAAAGGCAGAGCAAAGAGTGGCACACAAAATCATCCTCCCGCCACGAGGAAGCGCGAATGAGCAAGTATCGCATGAAAACGATGCTCATTGCCCTCTTTGACGTCCATTGAATCCACGACGTGAGGAATCGTCCATTTTGAGTTTGTACCGCAGGGAGAAACTCAGCCTTACTTACCTGGAGGTGCTTAAGAGATTGAAACACCGGGTCGCGCACGTGAGGGCTGACATCTAAGACACGGTCAATCACCAACATGACAATACCCCTAGCCACTCTACCTTTATCGTTACCAACTTCCTCACCCGGAGCACCACCCAGCCCCGTTGGTCTCCCAGCCCCCTTACGATTCCGACCTGGCTCCGTGTGACTTTTTTTTGTTTCCCCGACTGAAGAGAAAACTGAAAGAAAAGCATTGGGAGACCATTGAAAACATCCAACAGCGCGTTACAACGTTCATGAGAGAAATTCCTGTAGAGTGGAGTTTCAGTGTGCCTTCCAGGCGTGGCAGGAACGTCTCCGCAAATGTATTCTTTTAGGAGGAGAATATTTTGACGAATTTTAAGCATTTGTACGAGCACGATCAATAACTCTATTTTCCCCATGAGAATGCGCATTACTTTGATAGTGGACCCTGTACAATGAGATTTGAGCGCGCAGCGTAAATCTGAAATATCAGTCAACTCATCGACTCGATTGTTCTCCATTAGATATATGACTTTTGGTGTCCTTACGTTACGTATTTCTTTTCTATTGATAAGATTTACACGTTGAATATTTTTTTTTACCCTATAGAAGCTAGATCTGCCACCCTTAGAATATGTTCACTAGAGATATAAGACATGGTCTGGTGCTCGGTTTCATAACAGTTATAGGTTTGCTACATTGTAGAGTGATTTAGATTTAATATAGATTCTAAAGAAGAGCGATGACCATTTCGTCATTTGCAAGATTCCTTTTTGCGTTCTCAGTGCTCTATATTTCAAATATAGTTAGATTTCCGCATTTAGTTTCATTAAGCAATTTATTTTACTATAATTTTTCATTTTAGGAATATAATTAGGTATTAATTAATTGAAATGTGATAAAAAGGGAGGGTAACCATCAAAATAGTGGCACAGGAAGTTATGAATGAAAATATACTCCGAAAAAAGAGACTTCCGCGATTGAAAAAAGCCATCTATTTCTTCGTGATCAGTATTTATAAAATTATTTGATTTTTTCGGGGTCGAAAGCCTGTGCGTGTGTAATAAACTGGTGGTATGCGTGTACTGTAATAAACTGATCTAATGCAGAAAGCGATATCCCCTGTATTATCGGCCATTCTCATCTTCCTGTTTTTGTGGAATAGTCGTCCATTTTTATCGATCGTCTTTCTATGGCTCTTAAATTTTATATATGCTTATTGTCAAATAAGTGCATCGGCACCGAATAAGTAGACTTCGCGCTAACCTAATATACACAACTACCGGTTTCGACGCAGAGGCGACAGCAGATAAACATACTCGATGATGTCGCTTATGCGTCGAAACCGGAAGCAGTGTATTAAAGTTGATTGTGAAAAAATGAAAAGTTTATTTATTCAAGTGATTGTGAATTTTCACAAAGTGAACCCCAAAATCATTGCTTTGAAATGCATCCACTTTCATTTAATAAACAACAATTTTGCATTTGCTAATTTTTTATTACATATGGTAAAAATAATATTATTTTTGTATTTCTTATTATATTGAATTAGTTAATGACTATCAAATATCATGTCTTAAATTAATCTTCTAAGGTCTTCGAAATTCCACTTTCGTGGTAAAGGCTTATTCCAGTGTCCAGGTAATTAGTCGACGATTTTCGATATTTCAATGTAGAATTCTGAGCGGGCCTTACATAAGTGAGCTGGTCCTTTATTATCTATTTTATAAAAATGTGAAATATTTATGTTGCTAAATTGGTCTTGCTTATGAGAATGAAATGAAATTATTTGAATTCGGTTGTTCACATTTTTACACATGAATATTTTGGGTTTTTTTCGCAGGAGACAAATAAAAATCCCTGGTGTTTTTGACCAGTTATAATTATTATATTAGAATATAAACCGTTCCCAAAATTCTGAAATAATCTAAATTAATGTCATGTAACTTCCGCAAATTTTATATAACAAATACCATGTGTTATTTCCTTCTTCCAATGATATTTCTCTTTTTCGGTTTTTCCATCAGAGTAGGCATTTTTCTTGGTAGAAAAATATTTAAAAGTTCCCTTTCATTCCGCCCTTTGAGGTTTAGCTCAATGCCCAACGAAATCTTTCCGTCTTGGTGCTGGTAGCAAATTCTCTTTCTTTTTCGTCAAGAGTATTATTCACTTTCATTAATGTGAAATGAAGTAGTTACCTGATCACTTATACCGATTTAAGTCCATAGATCGGAATAATTTATCTTGTAGTCACATATAAAATGGGAAATGAATGTTTGGAGTATAAACGATTTTTACCCATATATGCAGGCAAGCATTTTATTCTCCTAGACATACTGAATTAAAATATCTCTCTGAAGTTTACCTAGAATTACAACAA
This sequence comes from Hetaerina titia, assembly GCA_037158775.1. Taxonomy (NCBI): domain Eukaryota; kingdom Metazoa; phylum Arthropoda; class Insecta; order Odonata; family Calopterygidae; genus Hetaerina; species Hetaerina titia. The sequence continues at coordinate 8,506,537 of CM073773.1, read as the reverse complement.
AAAGTGACCATTTTGATAGTTGCCAGAGTCCATCAAATTACCTCATTATTTATTTATCGAGAGTTGGGGTGACTTTAATTGACAAGGGCACATGGCGCTCGTAGTAAAGAGGGGGATGGATGGATGGTTCCAAATTCCAAACGCTTTTTGCCGTCAAAAAAAATCTATCTGCATAATTTCACAAGCTCTTTCCAAAAGGACAGGGATGAAATATTTTCAATTAAATAGAGTCAATTATAAAAAAGTGTAGCAAATGAAGTAGGGTCTTTTTTCTCCAAAGCTCCTCTAAAGTTTTCTGTTTTTAACATTTTTACTAACATACTAGTGGGATTACGTGATGGGTATAACTAAAAAAAACTTAAATTTTACAACCCTTAAAGTCAAAACAGTTTCAATTTTCTCTGCATAGGAATTTATACGTCATGTATAGTTTTTTTGGCGAAATGTGTATTATTGCCTACGTAATAAAATTCCTCTTACTCACACATCATACTTCTACCATCTTTCTTTTCATGAGGTACATACAGGGTGCGGTAAAAACTTCCTTTTTTCAATTAATTTGCCTTATAAAAAGGAAGTTATATTGCCGCAGTCTGTATTTACTCCATGGTTTTCAGTATGTTAGCTTCCCCCTTTTCTTCTCCTATATCTCTTATTAATATACGTATCTCATAATATCTCGTAAGTACCTCTTTTTATTAAATATTTTATTCGGATTGTGGTCGATAATTTGGCATTTTCCCTCTCTGTAGCACCTTCTTCTAAATTAGTTGATTTTCTTATTTAGCTTAATTCAGTGATACTGGTCTCAGAGCACTTACTCAACAAATAAAAATTAATGAGCGCATAAAATTAATATTCGTATTCCTCAATGCTAAAAAATACGAAAGATAGAGAAATAAAATACTTTCTTTTAATTAATTTTAGCGTTGTTAGTCAAAAAAAGTTTGCGTCAACAACTATAAAAGAATTGAATGCCACTGTCCTGAGTCAAACGATATAGAAGCAATAATCCACGCAATATAACGAGCTTGGTGTTTAAAGTATTACATGGAAAACTGAGACAATTGGACTTCAAAGGTAAAAATGGCATCCTGGGAATCCTATTTCAATAGCAAGATTCGCAGTAGCAAGTCACATTGACATTTGGCTGTCTCTGAAAGTCTCTCTCTCCGGAGTGGAAAATAAAGAGCCAGAGAAGACACAAGGTTTGGCAATGGTTGCATGCTGGTTTAGAGAAACTAATGAGTCCGCGGACAATTTTTTCACGAAAAATAGCGCCTAAAATATTTTCAAACTCAAGATAAACCTCCCCGTCTCTTTAAGGCACATAATTTATTTTTAAATTGGCGGCGGAGAGCGCTCAACTATTTTTCAGCTTTCAAAGTCTCATTCAAAAGGAAGCACTCCTCAAAACGGAGAGCGAGTCTAAATAAATTTTAAAGAGCTCCCCCCCCCCTCTCTCTCTCTCCTTCTCACACGTAGGCATCGTCATTCTACGGAGATGATAATGCACTTTTTCCGTTCTCGTGTACCGGTTGGGTAATCCACATTTTTCGGTCTTGGGGGGGGGGGTGGCTGTGTGTGCAGCCCGAGAGATATAACACTGGAGGAGCCCCTTCTTTGTTCCGCTTCAAATTTACATAGGAGGAGCTGGAGTGGCGTATTGTTCCTTCGCTGTCAACGCCGGTGTCGGTTAGCGATAGGCTCCTTCACTTTTATACATAGAGATTTCGTTTTCCTTCTCTTCCTCAATTGGTGGCCTCGCGTATAAACTGGGCTTCCGCTCGATCAAAGGAGATCACCGTGCGGATTTTGGATGGGAATTTACGCCACGGTGCGTTGAAATATAGTATGGAGATTTACTTTTTAGCCTCGATAAATCTCAGCCACGAACCAGCCGGTTAATTTCAAATGTGACTTTCATGACCTTTTAATGAAGCCCGGAAGTGTTAATACATATTTAGATGATAATTTTTCTTGGAAAAGGAGGTAGGAGAAATGCAGAAAGCAACGGTCGTTGTGAAACAGCCAAAACATATCTTTAAAACGTGTATTAGCTTGAATGGGTGCAGTTGCAAATGACCTCAGTCATTTAAGGCTCATAAATATTAAATTACTACTGCTACTTTAACGAATTCTGCCGAAATAGTGAAGTACATGATGGTATTTCATTAAGAATATTTAGATATTCTTCAATTTTGTGGAATATACCGGTATTTAAAATCAAATAATTTTCACATTAAAAAGCGTTGCATGCGACTTACACGTGAAAACGAAGGAAGTGGTAAATGGAGAACCTTAATTCATCTACATGATTCTCCTCTTCTATAAGTTGGACGACGACAAAAATCTATTTAATTATTGTTAGTCGCATCTTGTCCATTGTTTATCTAGTAAAAATGTATAAAGAAACATGCACTTCGACATTTTTGGGCAACAATATTGAGATTATTTCTATCATCATTCACTCAATTGCATTTTATGAGAAAAATGCAAGCATCATTCAAATTCATTCATTTTAAAGTATGGAAGGAATTGATAGAATTCAATACTAATATAACCATTGAATAAGATTCAGTTAAAGGTTGTGTAAACAATTTATTCATGCACACGTATTTTAAAAGTGACACTATTTGTCTTTTACTTAGGTGCCATTCGTAAATTAACAAGGGTTTTAGGGTCGTACAAAGTTAACATAAAGGCGTTTAATCTTTGAATCGAAGTGGAATATTGCCGTCTGAGCTATTCTCTCTGCAATTGTAATTGCTTCACATAGTATGTTCCCCTACCAGTACATTCGCTATCATTTTTACGGCTCCCGCTCCGGAGATTAAACTGATGATGCTGTAAACAAAGTAAAAATGGACCGAAGGAAATAGAGTGAGCATGCACAAAACTGTTCGCAGCGCAAACGTTTCCCTCCGCCGTCGTCCCTATATTTCCAATTCAACCAGCCCTACACTAGGCCCAAGCAAGTTTCCTATAGCTACTTCCCTTCAGTGGCGCTCGTGTGTACAGGAGTCTGATTCTTACAGTATGAACATGGCTATGTTGTGCATATGTCATAAAAACGTTTGTATGAGCGCTTAGCAAGGTGATAAAATAATTCCCTGAGCACAGGGAGGTTAAACCGAATTTTTAAAATAAAATTTCCGGAGGCTTTTCAGGATATCCCTATACAATGCCACTCCTCCAGGGAAAGGTCCTGGAAGGCACCCTAGATTAAGAGTAATTAATTGGTAGTTGATGGACTAATTTTATTTTTAATTTTATTCTTCGATTTTATGAGGGCCTAAAGCACAAAATTCAAGCGTGAATAATAAAACATTACATCATACAACAGAACATCACACTAGAGTCATTTGTCATAATACTCAATTGATACATTATTTACTTTGTATAATAATATCATTCATTTCAATTATGAGTTGAATTACAAATGAACTACATACGTGGGGTGATAACGGTGACGGTTATTCCTTAAATTAAACTAAAATTATTTTGAAAAAAATGACGCAACTTCTACCCAATTCTATTTAACTGTTCAGCACATACATTCACTACATATTTTAGCCATACTGTACAGCATAACTCTTCCCATGGATTAAAACCTCAGTGCATTGGAAGGACTGCTTTTTACTCAGAGAGATGTGCTGGCGGGAATAACGATAATTCCTCCCAGTAGGGTTACTTGAATCTGATAGGCCGAATGATAGGAGCCAGGCGAAAGATAGTCAGCTGAGCGTTTGTTCCTTGTTGAGGCGGCTCCGAAGGCTTCTGACCGCAGTGGGGCGGCCATTAAGTAATATTTAGTGTAAATATTCGCAATAGGGGTTATTATTTATTGTGTATGATGATGGTTTTAATGTTAATTTAGATTTGAATATTGGTCAATTTATTTACATATATAAGGGCTCAAGATTACAGCAGGGTGGAGTGGTACGTCGCCCATGAACTGAATGGCGAGGCTTGCGAAATAAACGTAGCGATCAGTGATCTTTCCAGCTTGCTGCAACCGGGCAAAAATCTATTCCCGGTGAGCCTAGAGGCGCGTGTTGTGTAATGACTGGAAAAATTTCGAAATTACGATCAAGGGAGACCTCATTCATGCCTAATACTCAAATAATGACGCATATTCCCGTAAAGGGAGGAAAGTAGAGGCCATAACCCTACTCTCCATCATTTTATTAAAAATTTCCATCACCACTTTGGCTGCAATCGAAAGAAAACATATTTTTCTCTCTTGTCCACTCACACGAATGCCTTTCCCTTTTTTAGTATAGGACGTAACACCGATTTGACAAATATTTCAGCCAAATTCCTTCCTCATAGGTGCTACAAATCGGTTCATAGAGACGTAATCACACGTTTTCCTCAACGTTTTCCTAAACCCCGTTCAGCTTTTTTCTCATTTCCGATCGATAAATAATTTAATTTTCATTCCCAACCCTCATGTTCTTAAATTTCTGCTAAAGGATCAGCACATTTCCATTCCAATAAGGATTTTCAACACACACACTGCAAAATGCAATGCCAGGAAGTGTATTGCATCGTGTCTATGTCAGAGTGTCCGCAAGTTCACGGATTGTGTTCGACCAGCACTAGCACGTTCCATTAATTCATGACATGCCTTAAGGTGTTGCCGACATTTCACGATGTGGGTATAATGGGGTTAGTTATACAGCTCTCTTTGGTATATTTCTTCCTTAATTCTTTCCTAACTCCGTAATAACGCGGCGGCGTAATACCATAGCTGCCGAGTAACGTCCTAGCCAGCCAACCTAGAGATCACGGGTTCGATTACCTAGGTGTATTCTCCTTCACCAAGGGGTTAGGTGTATGTAATTGTCTTCAAAGTAATGTGTTAGGATTAGGAGAAATAAGGGATTATTAGTCTCGATCTCGATCTAAATAAATGTATAAATAAATAATAATTAATACACTATGAAAAAGCCATCGCTTCCTTTTCTGGTTTTGCATATTTGACACCAAATTTTAATGCGGGCAGTAGTGGTAGGCGATATTTCACAGTTTAGGCGCCACTGTTTTCATCAAATGGGAGGTTTTAAAGATTTGATTATTTTTATGTAATTTTCTGCGATGAGTTTCAGAAATAAAGCTAAATTTGGCGTTGTATACTGTAAAACCTGAATTCCACAAAACGGATTATATGAAAAAGGCCATAAATATATGCTTTAACATTTAAAATAATATTATTTATAATATTGTGGGCATGAAAAAACTAATTAAACAATAAGAAAAACATATCAGAGCATGTTGCATTCATGATAGTGCTTAAAATATATAATTAGAATTAAAATAATTTCTTGCTGTTCTAAAAGTTTCAAAATTTGTTTTTACGATTTGTCATCACCTTTTTCTTGAATCTTAGTCTAATGTACGATTATTATAACAATATATCAACGCCAAAACAAATATGTTTAATAATGCCTAAAATATGTATAACATGCCGTTTAGTTCTGATTGAAGTTTGACCTTAACGAAATGAGCAGTACTTCCGTTGCAGTTCCCTTAAGCATTCAAGGAGGCAAAAACCGCGAATGCAAACCTTTAAAAACCTCGGGATGCTCTGAATCTCTATATATTCCTCCACGGAGTGCAACTTTCTATCTTGTATAAAAGCAATTATCGCGGCATTTCATTCCACAGAGGTCGGGGTAATGAAATTCCTGTGAGATAACGATCTGGGAAACATTTTACCGTCATTCCTCGAGGTCGTTAAATATTTCAAACATCCCACCGTTCCTTTTACCCTATAAAAATTCTATCACGGGGTCCCCCGCAGCTTCGGGCGATTTAGCTTTTGTGTTCATTTTCCTGGTCCACCTCCCCCCCCCCCCTCTGACCCCTCCCCCACCCTCCCAAACTTCGCTCTTAACGCGTCGTGGCCGTGACCGTGATGAGAAGAATGCGCGTGTTCGCAAGACCCCCTGGTCTGCTCTGTCGGGGATCGTGGGAAAGAGCCCGTCGCGAGGCGAGGGGGAGAGGATTTCGACCCGAGCGAGATCTTCAGCGCCGTTCGGAATAACCCGCCGCCGGATTCCGAAAAACGCAAATCCCTCTCCCTCCGCAGTCCAGCAATTTCATCGATTTGTTATTTTCGTGTCGACTCGTTTTCTCCCCTCCCCCTGCCTCTCTCCCGTCGCCTCCTGCTGGCTGAAAAGATTTTTTACCCTTCCCTTAGCCGATTGATTCGCTCCAATCCGACAATTGAATGATTCTCTACCCTCATTGTGCGCGGAACTTTCAGCAATTTCATTAGATTTAGAGGCGGGGATGAGATTTACCACGAGGATCAAAATTCATGCAGTCCGTTTCAATAAATAACTCATTTCTTTTTGTTTCGATTTCTTTTTGGGCGAGTTGGAGGTTTTCGAGCATGAAATCGTTTGTACTGATACTTGAAGTGATGCGTTGAATTCATCCCAGAATTAGAATTAATGATGGTGACTCATTGTGGCAGTGAAGGAGTTAAAATTATGTTGATCCTAGGAGATACTTATAAAATAATTAATTCCGAGCTTAATGGGACGGTCCAATATAAAAATCGGCAGTGGAAAGTGATAAACCTATGGATAAATTTTCACCGAATCCACCATTGACTCAAATGACATATTTGTGATGAAAATTTTATTGCGGCGTGGTTTTCTTTTCTCAACAGATGAAAGCGTCGCATTAGAATGCAAATGAAAATATCCATTGCTAAAATCGTCGGAGGTTGCATGTAAATTTGCACTCGGCTGTAAAATTGGTGGAGTTGATTGTAACCGCCGTTTTTATTCTATTTTGAATACTTCAATCCATCTGAGCAATATTTCGTTGGCTGAACCATTAAAAAAATTATATTATATCTGGACACTATTTTCTAGAGTGAAAATGAGACAAAATAGGAATGAATTTAATCTTTCGTCATATAAAAGGGTGCTCTTTGCAGACCCATTTTGTTTAAAACCGTAAACCTCTTTGCACCTAATTCTTAAAGAACCTTGGAGTCGCTCAACCTATCAACTCTTGTCAGTGAACAATTTCCTTGTGGTGCTTGGTTCCTCGTATATCCCCGGTTCCATGTATATTCGCTGAAGTACACTCATAGGCTTGAAATCTAGTGGAACGGTCACGCATAGTGTAACGTGTATTTAATCGTTTCCCTAATTACAAATATATTTCCAGGAATAATTCTCTACGAATAGCTTTCCATTAAACTGCATTTGCCTAGTATTTGGCTCATGCAAACGTTGCTAATGGTAACGTAACGCTTTTACTTCCCCAGTTTTCAGATTTGACCATAATGGCAGATGAAAAAGGTTCCTTTTGTAAGCGACGAATTTTTCACCGGAGTAAGATTCTGCGCATTATGAGAACCGTCACATATCAGTATCGCTTTCATTTAACCATTAAGAAACATTCATTTTAATAAGGTGCGTACGTTACTCTCTCGGTACTCTTTGGTGACTGATGATGACTGCATATCGATTCCCAAGTAAATATTGGTGTTCTGAGACTGGATTTCGACCATATTTGATGATTCTGTTTATTCTCTGTTGCTGGTGAACAGTGTTGGAAATTCATGCCGGCATACAGAACAGCTGTATATATATATACAGCATATATCCCGGATAGGGAAATATTTTTACTTTCGTGATCTGCTCAAAAACCGCCTTCCCCACATGTCCTGTCTTCGCCTATTATGTTTTTTCCTATCCCCTTTCCTTATACCTATTTCTGTTTGAATGAATATTTGTGCGCCGTATGGCGGGATTTTCAAGTTTGAATATATATATATATATATATATATATATATAAACCATAAACACAGTAATCAACCCGGAGGTCGGTCTAGTCGCTGATGGTAGAGCTCACCCATGTACCAAGCCCGACGGCGTGTGAATATTCACACATCAGGGTAGGGGGGCCAGTTCCTTTCCCTGTGCCGGTTATAGTTTCCCAGGAAGACCTGGTACCCAAAGTGCCTTGCCCGGGAGTCGAACCCGGGACCCTCCGGTCAGTAGTCCAACGCTCCACCCACTAGACCACCGCGACCCGCATATATATATATATATATATATTATTATTATTATTAGGTAATCTACCGGTTAAGGTAGGTTTTTGGATGGACACAACTATCAAATAAATATTTTATGACTCCCCACCTAGCAAACTAATCTATATCAGGTCCCTCTTCATCTCGGTGTACTTCTTTCCTCCCTTCATCCCGTCCAACATCCCTATCCTGTTCCTACCCTTACCTCGCTTGCCCAACGTTCTCCCCTCTATTACCCTCTTCAACATTCCACTACCGCTCAATACGCCTTTCATCCATTTTTCCTGCCTCCATAGGATTTCTCTCAACAAACCCCTCTCCTCCCCCACCATCTCTAGTACTTCCTCGTTTGTTTTCCTTTCGGTCCATTTCACCTTCTCCATTCTTCTCCACACCCACATTTCAAATATATATATATATATATATATATATATATATATATATATATATATATATATATATATATATATATGCGTGATTATTATGAACTTTAATACAGCTGTGGCCTAAATAGCTCATTATTTTTTTTATATTCACCGGTTAATAGATTTACATAAAAGCCACAATAAGATATGCTCATTGAAAAATGTCAGCACGATTTTACCTAATGTCAACGTGTAACACTATTGAGACAAAATCTGCGTTATCACAAAACATCTAAAAATTGGAATAGTAGTTGTGGATAAATGTATCATCTTCATCCGATGTTTAAGATCACTCAGATTCATTTCTAGTTCCATAGCTAACAAAATGGAAGCGCCTCTTAACACTTAGTTGACTACCCTATGTTAAAATAATAGTCATGTTGTATGTTTAGTCCCACGTAAAATGAGCAAATTCGGGATTTAACTGAAAGGAACATTCCTAGGGAACATGCTTGGTATCTGCCGTCTCTCACAGATAAATACATTTCGACACAACTCCACTGAATCGGCGACAGAACTGACATACGCCACCAATGCACTAAAAATCAACATCCGAGGTTCATTTTCCAAGTATTTTTTCAAATATAAGGTTTATTTGGACTGAATCAAAATATTCTTTCCGAGAATTTTGGCTTTGGTTACATTTGATGTGAACAAATTTCCCGTTCCGGGGCCATAGGAGCCAATTCGCTAGCACGGATTTTGCGACATCCACATTTGATAGCCCTTGTTCATGGAAGAAAATTAGCAAGATCCACTGATAGGGTCTCGTGAATGGCTACCGGGGACAACAACGTTATTCTCCCATACCTTTGTTCAATCATTTCATCCTTTACTATTTTATGCAATATATTTATCTTTCAGCGGAGACAAAGATGGAGGACTATTAAACAAATAGCAAGATCGTAGCGGAAGACAGATTTTAATAAACAATAGCGTACATAAAACATTTTGCGCAGGACAGAATAAGTTAGTACAGAACGAAAAAGAGAAACGTAGAGCATAGAAGAGCACATTTAAGGACAACAGCGGAGGAAGTTGCAATCCAACACGAGATAGCTTTTAAAATGTTTATAGAACTGTACATCCTAACACAAAATATCAAAGCACCAACAATGATTTAGCTTTAGAACACATAGCCGGCAGCAACAGAGTAATATTTACTTGGGAATATATAATTCGCTTAATTTTTTTATTGAAACGTTGCTCCGTTATTTAGGACATTCACCAATTCATCGATAGAGAAGGTGAAATATAAAATTGCGTGTCTGTATAAATAACACATAAAGCGTCTGGAAAATTATGGTTGCAGATGCAGATTTTAATAACATTTTGCACTAAATCAGGCATTGAATTATGAATTTGGATTCCTCAGGCATTAATATTTTAGGTCAGCCAAAATACGTCGTTGAAGCTTTTAAATAGATGTTTTACATGTAGAAACTGATGAGGGAGATTTAATTTTATAAATATCTTGTAAGCAACCTGGCAAAAATACGTAAGTAAAATTAGGCCCCAGCGTCGAGTGGCGTAATCAACCTTTCAGCTGTTGAATATAGCATGTGCAATGTATTTATTTGTGAACTGAGAGAATATATGTCATTAAATCTTTCAAATTGAAAATTATTTACGAGCGATAAAGGAATGGCGTCGTTCATTATCAAGGGTCACTTCAATTTTGGCGACGAATCAATATGGATGACACAAATAATTATTCTTGTTCAGTAGCGTTTCTTCTTAAATAGTCTTTTAGTCTTAAAGCAGGAACGAATATACCAAAAAGCCTCAACCACTCCAGGATGATTAATGACTCATCGGAGATTTTCCCGAGCGGTGTCTCCGCCCATGGCGAGATGGTGACCGTTGAGGGAAGCGCTCGCCTTTTGAGGGAGACTCGGCATTGCAAATCCTCCATTCTTGCCGGCGCGGCTTCACGGAGACATGATGAAAGATGCTAATGGCCTTGCAAACATCGACCCTAATCTTTAATAGGGACAGGTGTTTCCATTTTTAGACCCATAACTCTCAAAAAGTGGACTGTGCACGAGGAATGGAAAATTAAGGATCTTTGTGTTTCTTTGAACTCGAAAACGACAGTGAATATATTGTGGACGCCCACACCATATTTATTTTTAACCAGCAATGACCATGGCTGCGTGAAACGCTTAGGGCATAATTTAATTTTTGTGATCGTGGTCATTTGGCGGCAATAAATGGATTACATTTATTCTACCTGGAATTAATATGTGTAAGAAGGTAGCTAAAAGTCCATCCATCCATGCTGGTTCAGAGTAGCTAAAATAGGTTTCAGCATATGGTACTCAGATGACCAATACTATATTGCAGAATTTGACACGTGAATGGTAACCATAGGACACGCACTACATCCACGCCCTTGAGATTGGGTTGGCGGACTGGAGCGTCACTAACTTCATGACCGGCGCTGAGTAACTGGTTCCTTCACCAAGTAAATGCAACTGCTACTTCGATCTCATTGTCTCGTGTGCCCAAGGGAGTCATGTCGATTTCGTTATAAATATTTTTGGCATTAGTATGAACTGGTTCGTTTTCTTATTGAGTTCTCTATTCTTACAAAGTTGACGAGCCTATTTGAGGCTTCAAGAACATGCAATTTTCGTCATCTGGGCAAGAATCAATATGATAGTCTCGGCCCCACTTCTGGCCGACCTTTAGCCTCAAAATGGCTCCGCTTCTCAATCGTGGACTAAGTGAGGATTCAAATCAGAAAATGGTGGACGATTCCGAGATAACTGGTGGTCGACAGATCCTCATATTTATCCGAACAAATTCCATTCAGTGCCCAAAAGCGACCCGTGAGATGGGCGAATTTCTGTTTTGTACGACCCTCCCTTTGTGGTATTTAATTTCTATGGACCTGCTGTTCACCCGTCCACCTCCGAGAGTAATATTCGCGAACTTCACACCATTCCAATAAACCTCTCATTCTTTATGGGGATCGATCGTGGGCGAACCATGGTCCAGCAATTCCGCTCTCGGATATGGCTATCCATTCTCACGGCCGCGCTGCCCAAAACCCTCTTGTTGTGATTTTTCTCTCGCGGAATACGCCTTTTTGTGCCCATTCCCCTTCTCCCCACCCTCCTTCCCCCCTCACTTCCCTACAATTTCGGGGCTCGCTTGTTTTGACGCGGTCATCCACTCGGACCTCCAGTCGGGTTGCGTGAAAGCACGTCAGGCGGTCATTCCAGGCGAGCTTTCATCGGGGCATTTGCCTCGGAGAAATATGAATGTTTTTACCTAGCATACAAATAGTCAGCGTTTCCCGTGTGGCGATTTTTGGGGATTTTCATTTTTTAAGCTTATATACGACCGGATAATCTTCCTATCGTGACACTCTGTGCATGCGTGCGTGTGTGCGTCTGAGTGAGAGGAAGAGCGACGAAGATCCGATTGAAAATATTTAACTTTTGGGAACAAAGCGGTTTTTGTTCATCAATTTATAACTCTGGCTAATCGACTAAAAATTGCATCACAGAATAAACAAAATACAAACATTGACCTCTATTTTAATCCATGAATAAATGTTCACTGAAGACAGGATATTATCGAAACGCGATTAACTAACTTATGAATTTTAGGCCACTATTTAATGCCCGTTTCATCGCACCATATCTTTATTTAAGAAATAACTACGGCATTAAAATTTCTTTCCTTTGTGATAGTATTTATGTAATGAATACTTATGGTAATACCTTTGCTGCTTGATGCAATGGCACTAGTCTATTACTACCTTACGGCCACTTTATTTGCTACATTATAAATACTTAACGTCTTAAAAAAAGTTTGTGTTTATTAATGGGAGATGTCCAAACATCCCCATCGTCCACATGGCGTCTTACAGGATTATATTTTTATTACAAATTTCAAGGAATGATTTTTACGCTCTGAAATTGTTGCAATGATTTTTATTACAAATTATGCTTTCAAGTTTATTTACATAAAAATATATGTAAAACTTTTATTTATTGGTAATCTGTCTACAGGTGTATTCAGAGTGGTGAAATATATGATTTTGATAGCTGTGGTAATTACGTAGTATGTATGGATCCTTTTGATAAAGTTTTAGCGATCTTAATACTAGGTGGCTGTTTTTAGATTTAAGTTATCGAACTAATGTGTGCTGAAATTGAGTAATGTTGGCCGCAATCAGTGAACTTCGGCCACGGGTAATGTAATATGGATTGTGAAATATTTTTATTTTTACTTTATAATTCAGAAGGATATCCGCCCGAGGAAAACTAATTCGTCCAATAAAACTAATCGAGCACAAAATATCTATCTGATCTCTCACTTCATTGGGTCTTGATTCCTTTATTTGTTGGCAGCAGTAATGCTTTCATATGTTTTGAGTTGGCACGATAACCTAATATCTTGTTCCGCTTATGGCATTGCATAATTTCTTTGTAGTCAAGAACATTATGTTCCCCAACATGTCACCCGTACATTCTTTCTTCTGAACCATTTCTCGCAAATTCTTCGTCTCTTCCGATCTTTCCAGTACCACCTTTCCCGATATCACGTTAAAGCAGTCTTTTCCATTCATTTTCCTGCTGAAAAACATAAATAAACCCCCAAAGAATCCCTCCAAACATGCCCCGATCGTCCATGATTCATTCCCTGATATCAGGACCTCCATTTTGCGACATTCTCGCAAATGCCCATCCCATCATCAGCGTTACGCTGGTGTTCTTAGGGTGAATAACCTTCTCTCTTCATTAAAATCCGCTTTCGTCTGGTTTACCACGAAGCGCGTGCTTACTCGTACATCTGTAGTTGTACCTTTCCAAAGATACGATATCGATTACAGGCGAGCCACCGATTGATGCAGATTTCGCGATCCGAAAAAAGTGCCTCTGCAATACGGTGACGTGAACGCATCATTGTATCGCGAGGCTCGAGAAACGTCCCCCTGCCTCTCCTCCCCCACCCCATCGTGAATCACTCCCCCATCTGGCACCACAGGAAAGGATGATATACACATACATACAAACATATATGCATGCATACAAATTCGAAAGGGTCGTGGAACACGAACACATTTCTCACAGATACAAAATTCGAATAAGGAAGAAACCCGAGGCGTGGTTCCCGTTCCCGATTCCGTTATTATCATTATTTTCTTTTGTTTGGAAAAACAGTCCTCGGAGTGTGTTGGCCGTCATCGCGGATGTGGCCCTCGGACGGAACGATTTTCGCCACCGCAGCGCTCGAAACATTTCACCCGAAGGCACGGAGGGACATTTTTTCGAAAGAGCAGCGTTCGCGGGAGAGGACGTGTGGGAATGGGGATGGGGGGGGGAGTAGCGCGGGAAAAATAGGAGGCGCGCGTGAAAGAGAAAGCGGGGGATGAGTGGTTTTCGCGGGGGGCGAGAGAGAGGAGAATGTGAGCCAGAGAGACCACAGCGAGTGGGCAAAAAAACGCGTCTTTTGGGCCATAAAAGGCGTACACACATCCTCATCTCGCATATATCGACCCAGGATATCGTTCCTCATTCAATCGCACGCGCCCCACCCCTCAACCACCCCGTCCCTATCCCTACCGTTTCCACTTTCCCCTCTTTTTTCAATCGCGTTCAACTCGCCTTGGAAAGGGGAGGAGCAAATCAACTCTCACTCTCCCTCCCTCCTCTTCTCTTTAGTCCTCCACTCCTTGCACCCCCAGCGTTCCTCTGTGCTCACCGTTCCCTTTTTCACTCGTTTTCCCTCTCGACTCGAACGAGGGGGAGGGGGAGTGACCGTTTTCTTCCCCCACTCGGCATCCCCCAGGCATGCGTGTCCACCCCCACCCTCGAAATCCTCTGCCTCCGGGCGGTTCCCCCTTCCCACCTTGATCCCCCTAACCCTCTCCCCTTCCTCCTGCCACGGGGCATAACCTCTCTTCCACGCCCCCTTCCTCCCTCTCACACGGGCTTTTGGTTACGAACATTCCCTTTCAGGAATCACACGGATCGATATAGCTGCGAAACAGCGCACCCGCGCGGCCAGAACCCCAACACATAGACCGCCGCTTTGGTGGTTGCCGAGTTCCGAGTGCTCATCACCTACAACCGCCCACAGCCTCGCCGGCGTTCCATTTCGTCCTCCTCCGTTCTTTATCCACGCCCTACCCCCTCCTCATCTCACTACCTCCTTTCCCATATGCTCCTTGCTCACGCGCCCCCCCCCCCCCCAACACCCCGGTGGGGGTTGATGGGGGTAGTGGCGATGGAACAAGTCTCTCCAGAACGTAGAGCGATCGCTCAAAAAGCGGACAATGGAGATGGAGGGAGAGTATTCTCGAGGCTTCGGTCCGTTCGTTTCCCTCTCCGGAGCGAAACTCCGGGGGAGGATTTGGGGTGGACAGGGGGGAGGGGAAGGAGGGAAGGTAGAGCGGTTTTGGAAGTTGGGGAATTGGGAAGCCGCTTGTTTCTCTTCCCCTCCTCCTCTCTCTCTCACCCGGTCTCCTCCGTCGCTTCCTTACCCCTTGCATCATCCCACTTCCAACCCCCTCCCCCCACTAGTCGTCCCGACCAATTTAATCTCCCTTTATCCCCTCTTCCTTGCTTCTTCCCGTCTCGCTCGTATTCGCTCCCGATCCTCCCACCCCCGCCCGCCCTTCCCCATCCACCACCCCTCGCCCTCCCTCGCCACACCTCTTTAAGTCCCCCGCCTCCTCCTCCGTGACCCCCCTGACCCCACCCGCTGGTTTGTTTCCCCGTGGGTGGGCGGGAGCAATGGTCTCTGCGTGAAAAAAAATGTGATTAAGTGAAGGGCCGCCAACGCCTGTGTTGATTTCAGATTCAGTTGAGTTGGGATAAAGGCTTTAATTATTTTGAGAAACACGTTTGCTTTTGAACAGTTCATGGTTTTTCTTCGTTCTTGATTGTCGCCTGAGATTCTTGAACTTTATATGCACAAACCTTTCGCAGGAGTTCTACCTTTGTGGCGCTAAAGAGCATATCGTACACCGTCTGAAATCGCTCTTCCTCTTTCTCTCTTTCTATGAAATCCATAAACTATGACGCGTACCTGGGAGGAATGCCTCCCGCGTTAAGGCCTCCAGGGCAGTCGTATGACTAGCAATTAATTAATATACATCTTAATACCCCGCAAGCCGCCACAAGGGTGGGTGGGGGGGTGTTGGGGCATCACACGTAATTAAGAAAAATTCACATGCAGAAGCCCACCATTTATACAATCCACAAGCGAAACATGGTATTCATTCATGCGAAAAGTCTTACAACCCACGCACATGCAAACACACAAAGTACCAACTAACATACACATGCACCTACAGATACACCTAACATCTTTGCAATGTTTAATTTTGTTCCGACTTGTAAATTAGATGTTTTTCATATTTTTAAAGTGACTTTGGTTTCTTACTTCTATGATTCCTGATTATTCGGGGTTTAAATGAGTATTTCTATCTATCTGTGCTGAAATCTATCTCCCTAATTTTATCTTTGTGGTCTGATCTACCTAAGTAGTGTGGGTCCATTGCAATTCCTTCAGTGTCATCGCTAAACTCGTTGGTTCTGAACCGTTCTAAAAGTCCACGTCTCGCTTGTTCTCTTCGTATCTCAAGTGGCTCTCAGCCTAAATTCCCTAAGAGACCTGTCACACTTGTGTTCTTATTATAACATTTTTTAGCAAATCTGGCGAACTTTCTCTGGACTTCCATCTAATTCTTTTTGCCAAATTTTCTCCCAAGGATCACAAATGCTTGCGGCATATTCCAAATGAGGTCTAATTGCATTTCCCCTCCACCCGTTTAATGAAGCCAAGTTTCTTTAAAGCGGATCCGCATATAGTCCTGATATGTGCTCCCCATGAAAGGCGTGTTAGAACTACTCCCAAATACTTAACTTGATTGACTGTAGTTAGCACTGAACCCTCTTTTTCATGGTTTAGGTCCTATTCGTAACTTCCTTTGTTCCAAAATTTCAAAACTGCGCATTTGTCTATATTGAGCATTAATCCCCATTCCTTGCACCAATCCGAGATTGTGTCTAAGTCCCTAGAAAGTAGCTCGTCATCTAGTTAGCTCCTTATTTCCCTGTGTATACCACCGTGTCGTTAGCAAATAATCTGAAATTGCTACTAATGTATGAGCTTAATTATTAGTGTATCATAAGTATAGAAGCGGCCCTATTTTTCTCCCTTGAGGGACGCCCGAAGTTACGTCTCTATCCGTTGAACACAACCCATCGATGACTACTATTTGTTTGCGATTGGACAAGAAGTCTCTAATCCAATTAATAATTTTCCCATTGGTTCCATATCATCTAAGTTTGTGTACCAAGTTATTGTGTGGGACTTAATCGAAGTCTTTTTTGAAGTCTAGGAATACTGCGTCGACTTGTGTGTTGTTTTCTCTCTATCTAAGTATATCGTGAATGAAAAGACCTAATTGTCTTTCGCAAGATCTGCTCTTCCTAAATCCAGGCAAGCTGGTTGTGGCTTAGTATTTTCCTACTATGTAGAAATATCATAATGTTAATTCCAATAATGTGTTCTAATATTTTACAAGAGATCGATGTTAAGGAAATGGGTGGGTAATTGGTTGGTTTATCCCTATCGCCGCCTTTATAAAGTGGATTTATATGGGCTACCTTCCAGTCGCTAGGAACTGAGCCATCTACTATCGATTTTAGAAAAACAATTTCTAAAAACGGGGCAATGTCTTCGGCCAATTCCTTTAATATTCTAGCAGGTATTTCTTCCGGACCAGGTGCTATGTTTGCTTTGATACTTTGGATCAGTCGTTCTATTTCCTTCTTTGTCAGTGTTTTATGGCTCATGTGTTCCTCGGGGGGGTGGGGGGTTGAGAATCGTTTGTCTTTATTGTAGACGCTCTTGAGAAACTTGTTTAAAATATTTACCTTTTTCACGCTGCCTGTAATAATTTCTCCGTCCTCTGTCTGGAATTATTTCGTCCAACCTCTTTGTTGTCATTCATACGATAGAGATATCTATGAAGTAAGTTTCTATAATCTATTGCTTTCTACATTAATTTGGAAGTAATGTTTTTAAATGTTTCATACTGTCAATCTAAGGGACATGGTAGTTCAGTGGTAGAGCGCTTGAGTACATGAAGGCGCGGGTTTGATTCCCGTGCACGACTCTGGGCATCCTCATGTTCACCCGAGCTGAGTGATATTTCGAGTACCAGGACTTTATGGGAAACCCTAGGGGGAACAGGAAAAGGAACTGGCCCCCTTATGCAGGTGTGTGAATTCCACGCCCCGTTGGGCATAGTATTGAATGAGCTCTACCATCATCTATCAAACCAACCTTTGGGTTGATTACTGTGTTTATTGTTTTTTTAAATGCCATATTGGTTCATACATTCTTTTATAAAAGAACGATATTAGTTCGCGGAAATGAAAATAAAATTATTTGCCGAGCATTTCCTGAAAAACATATTACCAGTAGGGCAATAGAACTTCTATACAGAAAATATAAAGAGATGTGTGCATATCAAATTCGAACTGAATAGACCTAATCTGTTTCAAACACCGTGTGAACTCAGGAGCGTACCCTGAAAGAGAAATATTTGCAGTACGTTATTACCTTTGCGGTTTTCGAGGAGTAATTTTCACGATTTTATATCTTTGTGTGTAAATTATGGTTGTTCGAACACGGTTTTGTTTGTTGTGATAATGTTGATGCAGTACTGTGATATTCGTAAATTCAACGAATGAATAGCAGCAGTGAAATCTAGGCTCTTGAGTCGGCCGCAACTGTTCCATCGTTTTAAAGATAGTAGAGCCGCATGATTACGGTGCAGTCGGCGAGACTTTTCATTCGTGGGGCACTTGGAGCACCGTAGATACACCCCACGCACTCTCCTCCATTGTTTCCCTCATGCGTGGTGATATTTTGCTCGGGAGAAATGAGTTCTCCGCGCAAATTACCCGAGGGCAACCCGCGGGGCGCTCCGACCGTGGACTCCGCGATCGCCGGAGCGGATGGACGGTGGAAGACGGAGGGTGGCGGGAGGACAATGTTTGGAGGTCCCGCTCCCTGATTGGTCGATAATGAATGATGCATTCCTTCGGTCCGGTAGCGTGACCGTCGACGTGACCGATTACCATGTGCTGCTCTCTGCCGACATGGGAGGCCTCCGTCTATTCCGTGTTAATTTCACGGTTTTGCGCTTAAATCCCCAAGTAAGCCATCAGAGCGGGAGGGGGACCACTCCGTTCGTCCTCCCGACTTCCCTCCTTATGCTACACGTACTTACACATGTTTCTCCTGTCTGCGTGGGGAGAGATTCCCTTTCATCTCCTTCGAGGTTTAAGATCCGCGTGAGTGGCGCACTGTTCCTCCCCGATCGGCCGAAGGGGAGCGAGGCACGGCCGAGGGGGCGGAGAAGGAAACCTCGCTGCCTCCTACGCACATTTACGCATGAGTGGACTAATTCCCGCCTTCCCCCTCCCCTCTTCTGATCTAACTCCTCCGACTTTTCATATCCCCTGGTGGGAAGTCCTTCGTGCGTTATTTCACCTCTCCCCCGCCTCACTTCGCGTCCTCTAGCTTCCGTTATACTTCTTGGGTAATTCCGTTTTACAGTCCTGCGTTCCCCTCTGAGGCAGTAGCTCTTTTATTTTTGGAAAATATTGAAATTTCCCTTCTCCCCTTATTTTTTTACCAACGCTTGCTTCATACTATTTAATTCCGGGGGGTTTATCTTAATGGAATCGAATATCGTTCAAGGGAAACGGCAAATTCCTTTTCTTTTTTTAAGAAAGAGTGGTGGTATATAGTTATTTTTCCTAATCTATGGTGTTCGTGGGTATTATCAGTTTGAAAACGATAGATGGTCCATGGACATAGGAAATGGTTATCAAAATTTAGGAGGAGTTTGTTATTCGTGATACTGTACCCGAATTTGTCCATGTCACACCGGTCCGATCTTGCAGTATAACGTATATTGATGTTGAGGGTATCGTTTACGGATATAAGTTTATGTCTCTAACGTAACCCTTGCGGCCGAATTTGGCCGAAAACGCTTTTATGGCAAAGGGACGCAAAACGTTTTGAATTGCTTTCAGAGGTTTTTGTGCGTGTACTGTTTACTTATTTCTTGTTTATTATGGGTTTATAAATTTCATATTATGGTATTTCAAATACTCTCCTACTGGCTACTCCAGACAGCAGATGTTCAGATTAAATTCATTGCTCACAATTAGAATTCAACTTAGAATGATGTATGTAGTTAATGCTTATTTAATGTAAAGTTTATTTAAATCATGAATTTCAATAACTTTGAATTATTCAAAGGGGTCAACAATAAATAATAGCATAAATAAATATAAGCTGGTCATAAATTATGCTCAAATTCCGTCTCTGTATTTTGAAGCGACAAAAAAACAGTGAATATTGTCTCGTTTTAAGATAAAACAGTAAAATTTGAACCGCAGTACCTGTGATAAGAAAAATATGGAAGCTTAACGCGACCTTAACGTTTATAATTCTTGCTAGGAATATTTTTGACTGACCCAAGCTGTGAGTAAATTTAAAAAAGGTTCCACAATAACGCACTGGCGTTCACCCTTAAAGTACTACATTTAATTTTGGTAATTGCATTTTTTGAAGTTATAGAAGATCAAAACTATGGAAAGATGCGTGTACGACACTGGGTTTGATTTTTAGAACGATACCAGCGTCTGATCTAATATAGAGAGCTCATGGACCATCCGATGTCTTATAATGCCATTCCTCGATGCTTCGTTGCACTTATCAATATCATGTTCATCTACATCTACATAAATACCCTGCGAGCCACCAAAAAGGTGTGTGGCAGGGGGTGTAGCACCATGAGGGAAGGGTAAGGGTTGAGGAGGTTGGGGGTTATGTTCAATATCCTAAGGGAGTTTTCTAGCTTACAAGCTAAACAAGGATTGCTTAAAAAGTATGGGGAAACGTTTCGTAAAAAATAGATTATTTCACGTATTACTGCAATGCCTCAAAATTCTTCAAAGTGCATCCCGTGAGTGTCAACAAACTTTTTCCTTCGGCTTTTCTACAACTCGAAGGCCCGAAGGACGGGTAGGCGGATTCCGGAAGGTCCGTAAGGGTAAGTGTGCAAGCTTCTTTGATGGCACTTAGGGTGCCCTTTGAAGAAGGATTTCATTATTTCTCTTTTGGGAAAAGGAACTAGTCTTCTGGTGCCAATTCGGGACTATGGTGGTTGGGAAATCGTCGCGTTGACGTGTTTTGTCAGGTAGTCGGTTACCTTGGAGCAGAAGTTGTTCGGTACATTGGGACGAGTTTGGAGCATATCTTTTCCATCGTCAAATTTTCAGAGATAATGATGTGCACTATCATTTTATCAATGTCACTACGATCTGCGATTATTCGTACAGTTAACCAATCCGCACTTCAAGCACGCGGTGCATGTTGTCGTCGGTTTTTGACTTCGACGGCCGTTTAGCGCGGGGCTCGTCCTCTACACTTCCTCGGTCATATTTGAATAGTTTGTGCCGCTTTAAAACTGAAGTTATTGACATGCTTTCATTCACAACACTTGGAAAATTATACGGAATGCCTTCGTACCCGATTTCCCCAGTTCACACAAAATTAGATGGCGTACAGCTGTTCAATCGTTCGCTACATTTAGCGTTAGCCCCAAGTCACTCGTCAGGAGTCCACTAAAAACACGATCTGGCCTGAACCAACGCTCGCAGGCGATTGACACTTGGAGCGTGTTGAGTGTCAGACCCCCCACCACCGAATTAGGGTCACATCAGAAAAAAATTGTCCCCAGTACTTTTTATCCAAACCATACATTTATTTGCAGATTCTTGTAAAATACTGGACCGAGTCTTAATTTTGCAAATATATAATATGCATACACACATACACTGGATGTCTTATTTACAGATTATTTGATTCCTTCAAGCAATCTATCACACAAACGCAATACTTTGGACCGCGCAACTTCAATATGGGATAGGAATCCGTCAATTGGAGCGCACGTGTATAAAAGACGAAGTACTTTGAAGGACTGAGAAATCATTCTTTCTCAAGCCTCAAGTCATGTGTTGCAGGGCGGCCTTGAAGGCATATCGTAGGCAAGATAGGGTGCGTGAGTGCGTTGCGCTGTCTTCCTGTCTCGGAGCACACGTCGCCGCATTCGCCGCCGTTGCTGGATACGGCCGGCGAGGGCCTCCTGCGCTTCACTGAGTACTCCTCCCCTCCCGTGTGGGTGCGATATTTCGCACCCACACGGTAGTAGGTAGGTCGCAGCGTACGCATTTGAAAATGAGAGGGAGGGAGGGAGGAAGGGGGCGGCTCCCACCTCTCGGGCCTAGACGACACAATCTCCCTCATCCACTCGAGGGGAGTCTCACCTCTCGGCTGCCGCCGCCACACCTCCGCCTCCCCAGCCCACTCCTCCTCCTCGTTCTTCGCCTCACTCACTCGGCTTCTTCATCTCGTCTCTCCGCCCGCTCTTCCTTCCATCCACGAGCATCACCTCTCCTCCACGCACTTTGTCCCAGTGCTCCCGCCCTCCACGTCTCTTTTCTACTTCCCTTCCTCATCATCTTTCCTCCTCCTTTTAGTCCGTCTCCTTCATCATTCATGCTCCCCTCTCTTCGGCTTATTTCATTCAGTCTTCTCCACCCGACAGAAGTACCTTCATCTCTTTCTCTTAACGTCTCCTCTCTCCCACTTCCATTTCCTCTCCATCCCCTATCCACTCCCTCTTCCTCCCCCACCCCGGAAATCCTCCCTCCATTTTTCGCACAGCTTATTCCCTTTCCATCCCTCCTCTCTCTCTCTCTCTCGTTGCTCCCCATCCATTTCTATTTATTTTTTTCCGCCTTCTTTTTCCTATTTATTCTCTCCTCCCTCTCTTCTCTCTATTCTTTAACCCATCCCGTTTGCTACCACTCTCTAAATACTCAAATCCCCTCTGCTCCCCCGCCCTCCACTTTACCATCCACCCTTCCCTTCCTCCATTCGTTTACGTGCACACCGCTTCACCCTTCTCCCCTCACCCTCCCCCCTAAAGGCGACACCTATGATTTGTGTCAGCGTAGTAAGGGGAGTGACATTTATGGGCGGTTATTCATAATATCTGGTTTCAAGCCTTTGCCTAAAGTTCTCTTTACCATTTTAAGTACTCCATAAATATAAAATACTTTTGAGGAACGCTGCGAAATCATCTTCTGGCGATCAAGCAGGCGTCTGCTGTACGAGAACTAGGGCGTTCTCTTGAATTACCTCAAATTTAACCGCATTTTTTTCATATCCCTTCGAATACTTTGCGTAGGATAATTATCCCCTACAAAGTGGTCCTGTTTTTTTATTCCTTGTTGAACTTTGTGTATTATAAGTGTGGAAATTTTTTAACACCTTAGACGACTCATTTAATTCCATTAAAATGCATTTTGTAAAGTTGTTATTTTTAGGGTTGCGACGCCAAGGTCACATTTTAAGGTTTTATTTTATAATTTTGAGTTGACAAGTCGGATTGTAGATAATCATCTGGCCGATGCAGTTTCTTTTATTTCAAAGTGCTATCGTCTTTCCTTTGTATTCGCGGTTCATTTCACATTCCTTCATATCATTTCACTCCCCGTTTCTTCCTCTCCTATCTTCGGGTGATTTGTTCCTCCGCGAACATGACTTTTCTTCCGTTCAATGTCATGTCATAAAGTTTCCTGACGGAGTCTAGTTTTGGACGTTCCTTTAAAGTTTCCTTTCCATTCCCTCCCCAGGCTCGCTTGTCGACTGGGGAGGGAATGGGCTCTTGACTCCCTCAGGTAACACATTATGAGTTGTACTCGAGGATGGTCTACTAGGTGGGCCCCAACCCACCGTGTTCGTGATATTTTTGACCTTTTCCGCTGTAGCTTAAATGAAATTTAGGACTGTTCTCTGTGTTATACATATGCCTGCCCTGCACTCGATCAGCTTATTATTATGAGGATTTTTTCTCAATTCTATCACTTTTAAATAATATATTCCCAGCAAAGCTTAGAAATCACCATGTTTTAGTTCACCTCGGCTGTTTAGAAAAATATCTTCTACGTGAACTCCAAAACGTTGTGTATTTCTTCAGTCAGCATATGTTCGCGAATATCATACATTCATAAACACAAGCGTTTCATTTCATGTATTATGAAATCT
This sequence comes from Hetaerina titia, assembly GCA_037158775.1. Classification (NCBI taxonomy): domain Eukaryota; kingdom Metazoa; phylum Arthropoda; class Insecta; order Odonata; family Calopterygidae; genus Hetaerina; species Hetaerina titia. The sequence continues at coordinate 8,482,879 of CM073773.1, read as the reverse complement.
GCTTTTACAATTACGATTTTAAGCAATCATGTTTATTTTGATATGGTTTATGATTTTTAAAAATTTCAATAGTTGAATTTATTTATTTAGAGCGTGATAAATATTTCATGATTTGCTGATAGTAGGATGGTGTATGCCTACTGCTTTTCGTGCTGTTTAAAACTACTTTATTTTAAAACCATGAGGAAGGAATTAAAATATTTATGTGCGGAACGGGAATTATCAATAAAATATGTTATTACCCTGTTAATGTTTACTACCGAATCTGTAACCAGACATTCTAACGAAATATTCATCCAGAGGAAATTAATTATGAAAATAATGGCTCCTTCTTTATTGTTTCTCTACTAGTCGCGCTGTTTATGTACTCCATCATTAACGCCTGATTGTTTTTACCGCCCGAATATTCCTTCCGATGCTTGTGTTTTTTTCTATGATTCATTTTTCTTATTTAGTATTTGCTCCAATTTATTTTCATGTCACATAACCACAAATGTTAATCATTTTTCGTATCAGAGAATCATGGTTTTCAGAACATCATCTCGAAATTACCATTACCTATAGCCAGTATGAAAAAAATAGTAAAATATCCGTTATATCCACGCAGTTCCGTCTGTTTTAAGGAACGAAAGAATAATCGACCTTATGGACCCATTGCATTAAAATTGGTGGAAGTCACATTTTATTTTTTCCTTACCTGAGGTCATTATTGCAAATTATATCCACGGTGTTAACTTTGAGGAAAGGATTTTGCGCTAAGGAGGTAAACAGAACCGAGACAAACTATTTGGAGTCTATAAAAAAATGTAAGAACTCCAATAAACTTTTGCTTTACGATTCGAACGAAATGTGGCCAGAGTGCTATCACAATTTTACCTCCACCCTTACATTGCAGCGGGGTAATTTTGCAAGGGGAGTTAGTCTTGAGTCACCAAAGATTTCAGGATTCGACCATTCGACGGCTCTCGTCACGTGGGATGCGCCCACCACGAACCCTGCCCCTCCCACCCCCACCCGTAGCTCTCTACCGGGCGGGTTCGCGTGTGTGCGGTGACCCCCGCTGCCAGCTATTTAACGCCCCCCATATGCCGTCGGTTTATGCCTCCTCACACATCCACCACTCACTTATTCACCCTCATCTTCCCCTTCTCACCTTCGCTTGCTCCTCGGGACTCCGACAGTCTGCCTGCCTCGAAACAATGCATGGTGACGCTAATTAATCCTCCTGTCCTTTCTCGCCACCGCCATATCTCTCGCTCGCAGTCCTCGCTCTGCACGCTTACGCACGTGCCGCCAATCCTCCCTCGAACCCCCTCCTCGCTCCTCTCTCCCTCCGCCGTCAACTTTTCCTTACTTTTCCTCCCTCAGTCCTAATCTCCTCCGTCCATCCCTCCCTGCCCGTACGGCCATTCCATAATTCATTCCCTCACCCTCCCCACACCTCGCCCCCACCCATTCCCTTCTTTTTTTACCCCAGCTCCCGTGGTAGAAGTCTCTCTTTATTCCGCCTCCAACCCTCCGCCCCACCCCTTCCACCCCCGCACCTCACCTCCTTCCTTTGTATTCCCCTAAACTCCCTCTCCCTTCCCGCGGCATCATTCATCCTGCCTCCCGTTTCGCTCCCTCCCCTCCCGCCCTCCCGTTCCCGTGCCCCTTGCCTGCCCCACTCATTTCCGCCCCCTCCACCCTGCCCCCCCCCGCAAACCCAAAACCTTCCCTTCCTCTTCCCCTCTCTTAGTACAAAGCGGGTACACTTCATTGTTGACGTTTTAATTTGCTTCTCCCGCCGTATGCCTTTTAAGTTTCCACGAATCCCTCCCCCGTTCGCTTTTTTCTTTTATTTATCGTGCAGACCCTTTCTTTGAGCTTCGCTTGCGGTACCGTGGCGGCCCACTTGCCACTCTGCCGGCGGGCCGCGTCCATCTGAGGCGCACCACAGGGGGACTCACGCGGTGCTGCACGGACGCCCTCGTGACGGCGCCCTTCCTCCTCTGGGGTCTCCCAATTATTCCCACCCTCCCCGATACCGCGGCCCCAACGAGAGCCGCCTGCAGCTCCCAACTTTCGTGACTTTAGTCGCCCTGTGATCATGTAGTTCTCTTGCGTGCTGCCGTGATATTTTTTATCATTCTTTACCTTATCGTGTTCTCAATCTTTTTTTATTAAATGAGAAGCGTGCCTATGGAACTGTCACGAAAAAATTTGATGCCAACGGTTTTTAATACAATAGTGATGAATAAATCCTCTTTGCCTTTCGTTAATTGCTACATGATGTACATAGGTAAACTTATTAACACAGTACTCAACCGGAAAGTCGGTTCAAACGGAAGGTCTGCTGTGTGAAATTCACAGGAGCAGACTACCATGTCGCGTGAAATTCACAGGTGCAGATCCTTTCCCTGTGCCGCCTTTGGTTACCTAGGCAGTTATGTTACCAAAAAATCACACATCTCGGGTTGAGTAGCAGAGATTGCCCGGGAATCGAACCCGGGCCCCCCGATTAGTAGTCCATCGCTTTACCTCTGGACTACCACGTCCCCTCAAATGTGTTTGTATGCCTATAGTCTCTGTCCTCGAGGGCTCCTTCATTGCAGACTAAGACACACTCATCTTCAGGTCTGACCTGAAGAAGACCTCAGAGAATGCCGAAAACTTGTACTTTCTGAAATGTGAGTGTACTTTTATATGTTTTATTTTTATATTTTTGTGTTATATTTTGCCATTAAATGTTGTGTATATATAATATAAAATATAAGGCATACTCATAAAGTAAGGGCCGTTTGCTTATATTTATTGGCGCTTCAGAACAGTTTTACTGATTACTAGTTATCTACTAATAAAGCAGCATTTGTTTTGTTTCAGAAGTCGTTTGCTTGCCAGTGAAGTGCGTTCTGTCATACGATTCATGTATGCAAAAGGATTGTCAGCTGCTGAAATTCATCGGGAGTGATGCCTAGTTTATGGACCTACAGTTAGAGTGAAGGAGAGATTAGACAATGGTGCCCTGATTTTAAAAATGGAAGAACAAAGGTCTATGAAGAAGAGCGAAGTGGCAGGCCCAGTATTCTGACCGATGAAATTGTTTCGCAAGTGGAACAAAAATTGCGATGTGATCGTCGATTAACGATTAATGGCCTGGCTGAACAATTTCCTCAACTTGGACAGACTACTGTCTACAATACTGTCAGGAAAACCTCAGATACCACAAATTGTGTGCAAGGCGGGTACCGAAAAACTGCTGCCAAAACCAATAAGAAAATTCAAGATTTGCGTTGGGAACTCTTTGACCACCCACCGTACAGTCCTGGCCTTGCACCTAGCGACTACTTCCTCTTCTTGCACTTGAAAGTGGACAAAGTTTCGAAACCGAAGAGGTACTCAAGAACGGTGTTGTCAATTGGTTCAACTCTTCTTAGGCGGCGGGTTTCTATGCAGAGGGGTTAAAGAAGTTGGTGCAGGGGTACGAAAAATACTTAGAAGTGATCGGCGATTAAGTAGAGAAGTGAAGTAGGTTTGTAGCTAACTAAAAGTGCCAATGAAATGTGTTTCATATGAGTATATTTTTCCTGTGACCAAATGGCCCTTACTTTATGAATAAGTATATATATATATTAATACTATTATATATAAATAATATATATAAATATATAAATAATATATATATATAAATATAAATAATATATATATATATATATAAATAATATACATACATACATATATATATATATTCACATAGAAATAGAGATAAGGAAATGGGAAAGGAACACACATAAAGGACGAACACAAGAGGAGGTGGGGAAGACGGATGTGAGCAGAACACAAATGTAAAAATATTTTCCTCGACCGGGACTTGAACACCGGATCTCTCCACTTGCCGGACGGATGCTCTAACTCTTACATTTGTGATACATTTGACTTACTTTGAGTATAATAGTATATATATATATATATATATATATATATATATATATATATATAATATATATATAATATATACATTCAAATACGAAGTCCCGCCATACGGCGCGCAAATATTCATTCAAACATAGAACATTTCCTTATACCTATTTCTATGTTTGAATGAATATATATATATATATAATATATATAATATATATATATATATATATATATATATATATATATATATATATATATATATATATATATATATACTTTGAGAATCCAATCGATTTTAAAACGTCCTCTTCTCAACTTGGACTACATTAGAACATGAATGGTACTAATTCTTTTGTAAAAAATATCAGAAATTTCGTCGTCAGACTGGAACGTTTTTCCAATCCTGAGGTGATCTTGGGTATAATATTTGTCTCTCTCATCAAAACCCTCCCTAGCTGTTTCTTTCCTCTTGTCGATACTTTCTCGCTTGAGTGAAGGACAAAAATATCCGACCTTTGCGTCTCTGCCCTCTTACCCTTTCCCAACGTTTCCCGTCTCTTCCCCTCTTACCCCCCTTGTATCACTCCTCTCTATTGTACTCCCAACCAATGGGTTCCAAGATTTTATAGTTCAACGCCTCCTTTTGTCGAGACCGTGAAGTTTTTCACCATTCCATGAAAATTGAAGAAATATCTTATACGAGATTCGTATCTCACGACGAGATGGGTAATCATGCTGAGAGTGAATTTCTCAACAACAAGAATTTCAAAAAGATTTCTGATGGATAGGTTCCCTAACATTAAGAACTAGGATAGCATTTTCCCTGACAGCGATTATTTAGTATTGTAGTGATCATTAGGACAATATTTCCAGCCTGGAAAAATGTCTTGCGTTAATTACAAAACAATTTCTACAAAAGGTTGACATAACATTTAAATACATCTATTATCTAAAATACATCTGATACACCCATTCATACAGATCAGGCGTCCATTTAGAATACATCTTTATGGTATTTGAAAAATGATTTGTAACCACCTGTAAAGGCACTTTAATTCCAGTCAATCTCTTATTCTAGACTCTACAATTCAGATAGAGGAAATTTCCTTTGCCAATAAAATTTTATGGAGTTCAATCAATAGAAAAGGATATTGTTTTAAGTCACACGACTTGGAAACTTGTAGACAGTCATTGAATTTGTTAACAAGACAAGGAGCCATCGAATGTTATGAATTATAATCTTAAAATGTGTTCGAGATCAAGTTCTCCCAACACGGCATTATGGACCAAGCGTGTAAAATGTAAAGGGAGTAGAAATGGTATTTTGAGAAATTATAATAATATACCAATGTCAGAGTGAAGAAAGGACAAAAGAGGGTGGGGGAGATGAGACCATTAAGAGGTCAGGTAATTAGGAGTTGATTCAGGCGAACAGAGAGGCTAAAAGAAAGAGAATGCTTTTCCCTTTAATTCTTATTTCCAGCAGTTCAGTTGCAATGATAAGAATTCAAATCAACTCAATAAAAACTATACCAACACTTAATAGAACCTTTTACAAAATCTCCACTGCACATCTTATCTTCGTCGACAATACACGCTTCTATGGAAATTAAATTTTATTTTGTCCTTAAAACTCACTTATGTCCGGGCCTTCTGAACATAAAATACCTCTTTTCGTCGTATCTTACCAACCTTTGAATTTACGCCTTAACAAAGGGATCTATACACCAATGGAGTCGGTGTCAATGCCCTTGACTGGCTTCCACTCGAATAAAGCATCAAAAATCTAGTCCTGTAAACCCTTTTTCCCTTTCTCTCTCTCTCTCTCTCTCTCCACCCTGTTTCACCACCGGCCTCGTATTTTTCCCTCCTCCACACCCCTTTCCCGTTCGCAAAACCACCCTAAACCCTCTCTTCCCTCGCCCTGCACCCCCACGCTCACGTCCGCCGCCTCGCACCCGAAACTCCCACTTTATCCTGCCCTCTGCAATCCATCCATTCCGCCCCCTCCACTCCGCTTCCCTCCCCGCCCCGCCCATCTCCCGCCGCCCCAT
>CM073773.1:8440659-8476825 GCA_037158775.1 Hetaerina titia | reverse complement strand
CGTCACGTTCTTTAATCTCTTAATTTGGCCCCATTTCTTTGTTTTTCTGCGTATTTCGGGGACTGAAAATTCCATTATGTTTCCCACGAAGCAAAAAAATCCCGCGGTATTGTTGTGCTTTCTTCGAACGTAGCTCGTTTCTTTTAAATCCCATCCCTGGCGCTTCTTTTAAAAATATGCGCACTGGCGTCATAATGCAGGCGGTGATTAAGAGAGGGGAAAAAATAATTTATATCGCTCAATTATTTCGATAAAAAAAACCTCACGTCTTTTCTCTCCCTCCCTCCCCATCTCTTCCCTTTGTTCTCTGCTACGCGTCTCGCTCCATTAGTTGCCCGCAGCTGTCCAAGTTCTGCGCTTAGAATTTCGTGTTAACGATGATATTTTTTGTCTGTGACCCGTGATACAGCTCACGTGTTCGGAGGTTCCTGCTTTCCTCTCCCACCTCTCTCCTCATTTCATTATCAACTTGCACGGAGTGAGGAGAAAAAAGACATTAGAACACCGATTTTTTCTCTCTCCCGCGAACTTCCGCGCACACGACGCAGACGGAGCGGCGCGCGCGAGATATTAATTTGCACATTCGATTCTCGCAGCTCCACGACTACACATACCTAACATCGCTCGCATTCCTAACGTTCCCGTCGGCCTCTCTCCTTCGGCCGACTCTGTCTCTCTTTCTCTCCCCCCCTTTCCTCTCGGTGTTATAGGTTTTAAGTACGTAAAGCTGCGTTTTTGAAATAAAGAAAAAAGCACCCGCAGTCGCGCCATCACCTCGCATGTAACCCTCGCCGTCTATTTCTCCCCGCCGCTCACTCTCTCTCCCTCCCTTTCTCTCCCCTCTCCATTACTTCACTTCCCTCTTTCTTATTTTTCCCTCGCTCTACCTCTCGCCACCCTCATCGCTTCCTCCTCTTTCCGTGCTTCATCCGGCCCCCACTCCCTCGGCACCGCCGAGTCTGTGTGTCCGTGTGTTTGCGAGAGCTCTGAGATGAGGAGAGGACGGAGGGGATGGGGAAGGAGAGGCAACGCTTTCTTATCGATCCCACCCCAAAAGCACCATCTCTGAAAATCCTTGCTCTCACAATTGCGCAAGTACTTTCGAAATCCTCCCTCCCCCGCCCCGCCCTCTCCTATTCCACCGCCACGGCCTCCCCTTCTTGGCCCCCGCCCCCACCACACGCCTCCCTCGGCGTCGCTCCCGCCACTCCTCCCTTTCTCTCCTTTTCCTTCCTTCCTTCGCACCGCTGTCGTCTCCCCACATTTTATCCCGTCTTTGCGTACTCTGGTTTGTTGAGTTATCCCACGATCTTTTCATTATTTCCCTTGCGGATATCATGGATTACTTCCGTGGATGTTCCTTCATCATGCCCGCTGTTCTCGCTCCCTCATTCTTAGAGCTGTCTTATTAAGTTCATTGCTGATTTTGATCTTTATTCTCTTCGTGCGCGATTGCGTTGTGGAATGTGTGCGAAGGACAGAACTCAACTCGTTCTAAGGCTTGTGAAACGTTAGGTTCAAGTCTCCTTTGTCTGTGTCTCACCCAAAGAACTGATTCGTGAAAGTTAACTGACATCTCACGGGTGGACCTGTGGTTGTGAAATGTCACCGGGATTCAAACGCTGGTCCTGAGATCAGTAGGAGAAAACTTCCTACCCAACAGGCCACCAGTTAGTTGTACGTGTAAGTTTTATTTGCATTTGAATTCTTTAACATACCCGAAATTTTTCAAAGCATTCTATTTTTATCAATGTATTTTTCAAAAAGGATGGTTTCGCTTAAGGTGGCTCCACGTGAACCACAAAGTGGGTGTGACGTCTAAGATGGATACACAATAATCACTGGGAGTGGACAACTAAAAAAAATCATCACACCAAGAGAAGTTCAATCAAGCAATAAGGCTTTAGCAAATTCCCTTTCCCATAATCATTATCTTTGGATACTGATAAGAATTTATTATTTTCACTTCCCTCAAAGAGTTATTACCAACGGTTTCTAATAATTTGATCATATTAATACGTGGAAATCATTATGTAAAACGTATAACGACCAAAAAAAGGAGTCCAAATTAGGGACTCCAGTTTATTCAATCATTATATAATTGAAAATGATTACTAAATCCCCAATGACTGTTGAGGGCTTTCGAATTGCAAGTTTGGCCACACCTTTTATTACGTATCAACCGTGACTTCAGTCAAATGGAAGTAATATTACTTTTATGCTTCAACGGACCCACCTCAGCCCCGTTTCAGGGTAATAAAATGTATTCCTTCCCGCTGCCCTCCTCCACTCATCTCTTCCTCCCTCTCTCCTCATTCTCCCTTCCCTCCCTCGCCCATTCGGTTTGCCCCTCTGGGAGGAGGAAGCTCCTTCCCCTTTCATTACCGCAGGACGACTCCTCCCTCTTCCTCTTCCCCTGCCATCTCCTCTTCCCTTCCCCGTGCATTTCTCCACTTCGCTTTCTTTCTTTCTTCCTTCCTTCCTTTCTCTCCCTCTCCCCTCCGTCGCTCCCCCATCCCCCATCCGTCCCTCTCTCTTCTCACCCTCTTCCGCGCATCCAGCAAATCCTTCTCTTCCTCCATCTCCCCTCGTTTTTACCCGACTCTCTCTCTCTTTCCTGCTCTCATTACGACCCCTTCATTTGCTTTGCATTTGTTTGGTTTAATATTTCCCTCACTTTTCATTTCCTCTACCCAGTCTGAATTTTCTTTGTGGAAAAGTCTTATGGAGAATTCTGTGCGGCAATCGTAATAAATTTCCTCATTTAAATATTTAATTGCATTAGAATGCGGTTCACTTGTAAATTGTTTATGTCAGATATTATGCACAGGGCTTTTGTGGCTTGGAAAGCACGCGTCAAACTATTTTTCAAGAGAGATGACAATAGAGTCTCGTCTCGATTTTGCCGTTTCCCGAAAAGGAGACGATGAAATGAGAATGAAATTCTACATATTTTCCCTGGAACCAAAATAATTTAACATAAAATATTTTGATCATAGTTGGAGTAGTTTTCATGGTTACCTAAATTTGTGTGTGCATTGATCAAGGAACGTAAATGAATCAAGTTGGAAATAGCGTGATTCGTGGGATTTGAAATAGAGAAGTACATTGGAAAACTTCGGTAAATAATCTAACCTTGACGTAAAAATGAAATAGTGAACGGAGATAATTATAAAGTTTCATTATTAATCCTAAGATTACTCTTAGACTCTTCTTTTTATAATACTAACTCCCTGATATACCCCTTTATGTTTTCCTCTAACATCCTACTTTATTCTTGGTCCAGGCATTTGTCCCTTTCTCTTCCTCCTAACGTATTCCCTTCTGTTATGTTCCTCTAACAAATTCATTAACTCAGAGTATCCTAATCCGTCTGATTATTCTTTTCCTTAACGTATTTTCCATTTTTCTTTTTCTTATCATGGGTTAGTAATCCGTGGATTGGTTTTTAGCAGCTCTTCAAACCACCCTGTCCTTTGCCAATCTCTTCCTTCCCTCATAGCTCCTTAAACCAACATTTTGCACTATCTGTTTCTTGCAGTCCATCCTATTCCATCCTATACCTTCTTCTCCAACCCTTCTTGTCAGTGTTTTCTGCAGATATGACCTTTAAATATCTCTCGCGTCTCAGGATATTCCTTCCTCCATATGCTGATTCTCGTTGCTCTCTTCATCAAATTTTCGGGGTATTTCTTCATTCGCTATTCTGTTTAGCGATTTTGTTTTCAGCATTCTTCTCTATTACCACATTTCCATCGCCTCCAATATTCTTTCCTTTTTTCCCCTCCTATCCTCCAAGTCTACATCCTTAGAAAAGTCCATAAATAGTATACATGATAGAGTCCAGTTATAGCTTTTAACGAATCGCTTCCCTATGAAAATGCTAGCAATACTCGTATTTACCGTAAGTAGTTAATTCTTCCGATAGAAAACCTTCATCGCTATCACTATTCTGTTTCCAATAGGGCTACACAATTATTACACGACAACCAATGATCCTGCTGGCGAAAAAGCCAAACTCTTCCACTGTCTTAACGTAGTATTACTTAGAGATTATCTTCCCTACTTCGATTGCAGACGTTAGCTATAATCTTCTTCAAATTAAGGTTATAATTTTTTGTAATCTCCTTCCACATATTCCTTAGTACCACTTAAGGTCTTCCATTTTCTTCTCCTTTCTTCGGTATATTACTCAAGGCAAAGGATTCAGTCGTCGTCAAACTGATTGGTCTGAAGTTTTCACATTTTAATGTCTTTATTTGGGATAGGAACGATTACATAGCTGATCGATTTCTTCTCCCTCATATGTGCACGTCGCATATTAGGATGTATAGCTCAGTCAGGATCTTATTTCTTGGATTTTTTCATAGCCCCAAGCTCCATAGCTTTCACGTAATGCTTCCGTGTTTGTCAGAGAGTCTTCTCAAAGCTTCTTAAGACTCTCCGTGGTAAACACTTCTTTCTCATGAACTATTCTCTCCTTGATATCCGTTTGGCTCCTTACACCCCATGGTATCCTACTTCCGGGGTAGGTGAAGGATTCCTCTTGTTCTGATTTCTCGTCTCTTAACGCAGTGTCTGACTGCATCTCAACCCTTTCTTATTAGGGTTTTGGTTTCTTTATATTTACTTTCATAGCCGATCATTGAAGTCCTTAGTCCATTGTGTTTTATGGTACCTGTAGGCATTATGTATTCTCTGCTTTCCTCCAGATTATTTTATTTTTATTGTAATTCGAGTTTTTTCCTCTCCTTTTACATCATAGATCCGTTCCCGCTATATTACGGATACTATTGTAATCCTTACTAGAATAGCTCTTATTTTGATTACTTGATTCTTTCTGCGCTAATGTTGCCGAATAGTGATCGCCAGAGTATTATTCGTTTTATTTTAAAAATCTACTGACCACATTACTACTAATATTGCATTTTGTTCAGTTTCTTGAGGAGAGATTAACGCGCCCATGCTACTACCTCCATCGTATTATCTTCAACGATTGCATTCTGGTCATCATTAAAGATAGGGTTATCTTTCCTGATAACTACGATGAGGCTGTCTTTCAGGTATTTATATATACCTATTCCCTCTTCTGTATAGCTGAATTTTGGTATAAAGACGTTTACTATTACTGCAGCTGTGCTCACCATCTTGATTCTCTCCAAATAATGGCAACACCCCTTTACTCTGTTATTCCATTAATTTTTCACAAATGATATTTGTGTCTTGCTATTATTTATTTGTTTTATTTCTGATTATTGTACATGGTTATAATTACGAAAAATTAAGTGGCGCATCTTGGTATTTCTAGATTAAAGTTTTAAGCGCCAAATTGCTTTGTAAAAAGAAGGATACATAAGAAAGTTAATATATTTAGGTGGTAGTATTTTTAAGAGTATTAAAATTTTTTGCCATCAAGAAAAACAAAAGGTATTCAATACCTTTAGGATGCGTTTTCCGACGAATTTCTGAGCGGATCGTGAAACAGTTACAACCAGAACCACGCTAAACTTAAATAACGGGAGTGTAGTCGCGCTGTACTTTGACTTTTAAATGCATGAATTCCCTACAAATCACTCGCTTTCCGGGCAGAGGCGGTGATTTTCTGGGCCAGTAACTCTTCCGATTTCCGCAGCCAGTATGACCGAAAACCACCAAAAATATCTTCTCTAGAACGATGTGATGGAGCCGTATAAAAATAATATGGCTGCGATGAACTTATTAGGTTTATTTTAAGACGATAAATTTAAATTTTGCACAGCAGCAAACTGAACTAAATCTTCCTTCATTGGCGAAAACTTTGGCACGTCATAAATACATTTTGAAATATGGAGAGTGCATGCCGAATTTCCGGCCTGCCACCGTGTACTCCCCACTCACAAATCATCATCACAAATCGCGTGCCGGTTCATCGGAAGTGCCGTATTGCAGGGTTCCGGTATTCATTCGTTTTTCTGATTCTGAATGGTCTCGATTTCGTCTGTAGCATTGATTGTTTTCTCCCGGTCCGCCCTTTTGTCTGCCTTAACAAAGGTCTTCACTTCTATCTTGCGAATACTTTTTTACTGCTCTCTCCCACTATTGACGCCATCACTCTTCTTTTATGCCGAAAATGTGCTGAATGTTCCTGCTTGCCCAGATGCGTTTCTCTCCTTAGTATTCATGTTACTAGTTGGATCACGGTAACATTTTTTGAGATTATTTAGGTGCTCGTAATCATATTTACAGATACACTTATTTCCTTACCAGTGTATCTAAATGCTTATTTTTTATTATTCTAAACTTTTATATTGAAATCTCTTCATCTGAAAACTATTCTGGCATTGCTATAAGTATACTCAACGGGTAGATTGGCAGCTTATTCAACTAGCATACACACCAGGTTTTCATTCCGAACCCCGCCGACGATTGGCGAACTCTTACATTATATTTCATAGTTACAGAATAGAATCATTGCCCATATTTTGGTCATTGTTTCATGCTTCTCAACTGTTAAATCACTGAAATTTGCTGTAAACTTTCCAGTGCTACGCCACTGATCACGCTTTCATTTTATTCGTTTGTATTTTTGTTCCTATCTCCATGTCTGCCATTTCTCTAGTTGAGTATCCTCCTGCTGTCACTCCTCTCGGTGTACGAAACACCGAAACAAGTCGTTAGAAGGAGACGTATTTTGACGATTAGATGTCGCGACCTTCCGATTCCTGAGAGAGAAATCGACGACGACGGAGGATTTAAAAAAAATAACGGCGATTCCGCTCGAGCGTATTTTTTCCTCGAAAAGATGCGTGCTCAAATCGCAGTTCTGGGACAGATAAGATTCATAACTCGCCAGCTCTCTCTCACTTCCCGCCCCCACGCTCAGAAATAAACGATTACGCCGGCGCCCCTGTCTATGTGTCACCCCGAAATCCGGAACAAGAGTCCTAGCTGAGGGTGGGGTAGGGCGTCACCGGGGGAGGTGGGTGAGGCGATGACGGAAAGGAAAGGGTTAGAGCGTGGTTGGGGGCAGCGGGGGATGGGGACAGCGGGGGAGGTATCGGGTTGAAGCCCTAGCTGGGGACAGAAATCGCTGCAGCCGACTAAAATTTATGAAGGGAAAAATGAAAGGGCTGGACTGGATGTTGGAGAGGAGGTGTCGGGGAAGGGGAGGGGGGGAGTGGACGTGGGGGTTGGAAAAAAATAATATATCCATCAAGCCTCGCCCTCACCTCCCCTCCTCCTCCTCCGCGTCCTCCTTATAGTATACCGTCTGTCACCATCTCATTCCATCTCCCGCAGCTATTGGTTTTTTGTCTTCTCTCCCTCAGTCGCGCCTCCACTCAATCACTCTTTTGTCATCTCGTCTCGCTTCACCCCTCCCCCCCCCCTCACTCTTAGCCTCTCACCCTCCCAAACTAAACTCCCTTTCTCCCATAGTTTGCGCGTCCTTCACTCCCCCGCCCCTCCCTCCTTCCTCTTCACCATTTTTTTCACGTCACTCTGGTGCAGTTCTCTCCTGCCATCTCTAGCACCCTTCTTCCTCTCGACCCCTACTTCTCTCCACACACTCCTCTCCTTCCCCCCAGCTCTACGCCAATCCCGCGTCACCCTCTCCTCATCTTCCTAGCATTCCTCTCTCCCTCTCTTCCTCTCATCCCTCTTCCTCGCATCCCTCTCTCTCTCTCTTTTCCTCTTCCTTCCCTTCTTTTGTCTTCTCCTCCTTTCCCCCCTCCATATCTCTTCCTCGTCCATGCCAGAGCATTCATTTTTTCCTCCCTCCGACCACCCTTCTCTCTCCCAGAAAAAGAAGCAAAGCAAACTTTCCACATTTCTCTCCCTTTACCATCCCCCGAGCGTCTCGCTTGCTGTCCACGATGTTAGCGCGCTTGTTCCTGGACGAGCTTTCGTGCGCCTCCTCCGTCTTGTTTATTCCGAGACTCCTCTTCCTTTCGTGTACCCCTTCGCGTTTATGTGCAGCGGCAGAACGCGGCTGTGACAGTTTCGACAAGGGACTTGGACGACATCGCCGTCTCCATCCTCTCCATGTTTCCATGCTGTAATGACCGAGGTTGTGTTGGGGACGATATGGAATTCATGCGTATGAGACAGGGAACTTGAAAGCATGTCCCGTCATCCAACTTTATAACATGATATTTGTGATAGTAATCTAGCGATCAGAGATAGGTGGACTGGGAATTACTAGTACATTAACCAACTTCGTCGTTCTCTGAAGAGCCTAAGAACTTGACTCTTCTTGTATTTAATAGTATCATGGGAAAACAAGCTTGAGATCGCTTCTCCTCAATACGCAGCATTTTTAGCAAGAATAATTGTCATTTTTTTGAAACAGAGTGCCTTTCCAGCAGCTCCAATCGGGAGCATACGCCGCATGAACCCCCTTTGGTCTTACTGCAGCTCTTCGACTAATTGGTGGCTCACGAGGAGCAATTGCCATTGCTCCCTTAAATCCTGATTGAGCCATCGAAATGTGGGATTCCTTTGGCATTTCCAGTTTTAGCCGCTCACGTCCCAGTAATATTGTCAACAAACACCATTTTGGAGGCATTATTCATTTTAGATTAATCCATGAATAAAAGAGGCGACTAACTCTGTTATTCTTGGGGTGAAAACGTTAATTGGATTTGCGTCTTCCTGTAGAGAGCAATTACTTGGATAGTATTTTATAAACATAAACCCAAGCTCTCCATGACAGTAATCAGCTCTGAACTGGTGAAAGCATAGCCGTAATCGTTTCCAGTAATGACAAACGTTCTGGGTTTCTCAGATGAATGAGCTATCATTAGGGATTCTCAGAAAAAATATGAAAATTTGTTTACAAAAAAAATTGTTCGTTTTAACTCACTTATTGCCCCATCACTTCCTACCCCATTGTGGAGAACGTGTTGATTTATCCTGATAATAAGGATGGAACATTGAAATTTAGCTGTAGACATGCATTTCCATCAATTTACTCAATATGACTTTCATTTTAAGCGTAAAATTTCAATTTAACGTATTCCGTTTTCGTTTTTGACTAATTTTCATAAAAACAAAAGACCATGATAACCTCTTGAGTATTTAATTTTTTAAAATTTTGTGATCGATAAATTGATTTCATGTTTATTTTTCATTTATTTTAATTGTCCTACAACATTAATAGGAAAGGTGAAAGAGTTCATGATTCAAACGGAATTAATTTTCAAATGAATCTTAAATGTAATATATTTTGATATAATATACATTTACTACACAAAGCCTTAATTAAATACTAATCAAAATTACGATATTTAAAAAAAGGATCAATATCCTTTTTGTGTATAACTTATGATCCGAGCTCATTTTTATATGTTAAATAATTTAAATACAATTCAAGTATCCCCTTTCCGATGAAGCATAAAAACATTCTGGGAAAACCAATCCCTTTACATTAAAAAAATATTTCCTATGTGAACACCCTCACGTTGCTTGAGTCGGTGTGCCTAGTTAAAGTACCATACATCGTTATCACAAACACTATGTAACATTGCTCCTTTCACATATAAGGTAACGATGCTGACTGAGTTGTGTCCTCTGATTATGGAAATGGCGTAGTAAAAATCAATCCATTAGGATTATAACGCTGAACATTGTTTGAAATTGTGTTCTGCAATGTTGAATATGATTCTAACGATTTTTCGTTATGCCTTCTGAATCATTGAAGATTTTTCCTCTGATTGAAGTAAGCCGGAAAATAATTCAGCCATGCAACGCATTTTGTCGGGCATGCTACCGCCCCCAACTAATATCTCTTACTTCCCTCCCCACCTCATGGAAGTCCATTTTTTCCGTTCCCTTCATCCCCTTTCGTGGGTTTCCCCGTCCCTTCCATCGCCATCTGCGCCATTCCCTCGCCTCTCATTCTCTCCCCAGCCTCCCTGCTCCCCTCTGTGCCGTATTTTTATTTCACCTGCCAGCCTTCACTCGACCCCCCTCTCCCAAAACTCCAGCCCTCCTTCATTTTTCTTCCTCCCTATCCAACTCGCATCTTACAATCTTCTCAAAATCTATATTTTGAAGGTCTAGTGTATCATAGTGTTGTGTACACGGCAACTTTATTGTTTTTGTGCAAACTGACCCCAAACACATAAATCCCAGGGCATTACTTAGATTTTATGATTCCGACCCGTAATGGCTCACACAACTATGGATGTGGTTTACGTATTGATGCTTTCCGTTCATTTGCGTTCTGCTGGATGACGGATGCACATGATAAAGCAACTGTAATAAAATCGAACCTTTGTATGAATGTCCAGACTCGATGGCAATCCCCGTTCCTATAACGAGAACAGCCCTAATTTATTCAATAATGGGCTGAGATATAAAGACTTGCTTGACCCTGGTGATCGACGCAAGGCCTTCGAACGTGGTACTCAGATTTGAGCGTCTCCCAGAAGGACTGACGTCAGCTTAGTTTGTCTTTTGTCTGTCTGTTTGCCTATTTTCCAGCCCCATTCTTCCGCTCTCTCCCATTCCCTCCCCTCGTCCCATCCCTTCCCCCTCATTCTTTTGTCGCCTCCATTCTTCCACCCTCGCCGCACACACTCAAGCCACGGCACCCTTCTTCCCTCCATCCCTTCACCCCCCTCCCCGTGTACCCATCCTGCGTTTTCTCTCGCCTTCTTTCTCCCATCGTCCGACTCGCCCTCTTCTCATCCCTCTCCTCTCCCTCCTTTCTCACCTGTTCTTCAAACCACTCCCACTCCATCACAAGCACCCTCCGCTCCCTACCCCCGGCAACGACCTCTCCACGATACCCTTCCCGCTTCCCCCTTTTCCAAGGATTCGTCCCTCTCCCAAAGACCCTCGAGCGAATTCCCCCTGCAGCCCCTCCAGTCACGAGATGCACCCGAAGGGTTCCGAAGCGTGTTCACGTACCTACGGAGGAACACCGCCGCGCCGAACTCTGCTCATTCCTTCCTCTCCGTACCCTCCTGCCCGCAGGCCAGGATGCGGGGACAGGGGTGCGGCGGGAGGCCGACGGGGGCGGGACGGGGGCCGGGCCTCGGGCCAGTCGCCCGCTCCCCTCCCGATGCCTTCTCCTTGCGCAGACACAGCCATCACGCCAGTCTATACATAGTCACGCCCATCGCTCCTTCCCCCCGCACCCACCCCACTCTCCCCCACCCCACTTCCTCCCCCCCCCCCACTTGCCCGCACCCCCCCATCCCGCTTCCGAGCCGACTACCTGCCGACCCCGTCGACTCCTCACCTTCACCCTCGTGCGCTCGAATTTCTCGTCCCGTATCGCCCCTGGGCATTCCCCATTCCGCACCTCCCCGCTCCCGTCGCCCTCTCCCCTCTAATCCGCCTTCTTCCCCGCTTTGCCGACGCTCATCCCTTTTTAGAAAAATAAATAAATAAACTCCTCTTCTCATCACCATGCACATACATCCCCGCGCTTAGCGTCTTTGCTGTTTTTTTTCTTTTTCGCTCATTGTGTATCATTATCGTAATTTTTCTCTTTTTTCTCTTTCCAAGAAAAAAAAGTGTGTGCACGTTCTACGGAATGCCTCGGTGTCCGCTCGTATCTTACAGAGCGAGGGAGGGCGACAGAGAGAGGAGGGTGGTCCCTTTTCCTCCTCCTCCCTCCCCCCCTCCCCCCGGGGTCGGCACGTTGCGCCATTACGTTCCACATCCGGCGGCGGGAGAGAGAGAGAGAGGGAAGGAGGCGAGTGCCTTCGTGTCGTGTGTGTGTGTGTGTGTGTGTATGTTTAGGGGGGGGGGACGGGATGTGACGGGATGTGAGGGGTGGTGGAACGGGGGGCGGGGGAAATATCCCTTAGCGTCTTCCCGAGGAGAGAATGCATATGCACACATACAAAGCTCGCCGTGCCACCATATATCTGCCCATGTGCGCATAAAAAGACGATATCCGCTGCCGGCCGACGTGCCTGTGCTCTCTCTGGCCCTGCGGCGACCGCATCCTCGGGATTTATTCCGCGTTGCCCGGAATCCGATTAAAACGGTTTTGTCTCCCCTGACCACCCACCGCCCGCCTACTTTTCCCCATTCCCTCGCGCTTACTTTGCCAATACAACCGACCTATTATATCGGTGGGGAGCTTTCCTCTACCTGGCTCGTGAAGGAGAAACTCCCTTTCTCTCGGGAGAGGGGTGAGTGTACTCGACGCGGGTGAATGGAAGGGGGGAATATATTCCCACGAGGGAGGAGGGAGACATGGCAGCGCAACAATGATGTACTGACAAAAATAAACCGTGACACCCTTTCACCCTCCCATAAGAAAAGAGAGTGGCGTGGGGTGTGGAAACTTAAGTTCGAAGCTGAGGGTCGCAACGCGGGGATATCAGGTGGTCGCTGCCTTTCAGCGAGTTAATCCGGTACGTTTTTTCCCCAGCGACACTTTTTCCCGACAATGTTAGTCGATAGTCGTGTTTTCGACTTTTTTATTTCCCCATTCTACGCATTCCCGTATTTACTATGTCCGACTTATCTTCTCGCTATTCCCGGC
Source organism: Hetaerina titia (assembly GCA_037158775.1). Lineage (NCBI taxonomy): Eukaryota > Metazoa > Arthropoda > Insecta > Odonata > Calopterygidae > Hetaerina > Hetaerina titia. Next base: position 8,464,338 of record CM073773.1, on the reverse strand, counting down.
GCCCATCCTCCCACCCTTCACTACTTCCCCTACAATCGCTCCCTCCCTCTGCTCCTCCTCACCTCTCCACCTTGCGTTTTTTCCCTGGCTCCATGCCGCTACGTTTATGCCATCTCCTTTGCGGCCGCGGAAACCCAATACCAACGGAGTGGATTTTGATGTCGAGCTCTCAGGGCCATTGATGGCTTGCCTGTTTCGCGTGTGCAATTAAATTGACCCATCAGGAGAAAACGAAGCGTCCTGCGTTTGGTATGAGAGGTAATCAAATATCGCACTTTTTATTTTTTTCCATCTGTTGCAATACGGAAGTGCTAAACGGAAAGAAAACAGAACGAGCCATCCTCAATAACTACTGCGTTGCGTCCGTCAGCATTCGCTTGCATTTGTATTTCAAAAGTTTACCTCTTCCATGTCGGCCAATGAGAATCATTACGCCTCGTGTTTTTCCCGATCGATCTCGTTGCTGCAGTTGAGGGCATATTGCTGATGATGGCAGGAGCATTACGAATGAGAAAAAAAAATGATGGCACGCAACTCCACGACCCGGAACGAAGTCATCAATTGAGGGCAAACCGTTTGATGTGCCACTCAGCGATGAATGTCATGGAACTCCATTTGATGGCATTCTCCGTTTCCACCGGGGAATGCGAACACACACGTGAAAAACAGAAAGCGTGTGATTTTGTCCAATCTCTCATTTTTAGGCTCTGCCAAAGATGGAACATGTTAGTGCCCTCCCATGAAAACTGTTCTCGATGCTGTTGGGTGTACGGACGGGAAAACGTACAGATTTTAAGTCCCATCATCTCTTATCCGCTTTTCTATACCCCGTTCAGATAATTGTCCTAATAACAGCATTTTTTGTTAAACAAAAGTGAAAATCGAGTTTATTAAAATATCTCTGACAAACTCGGTGGAACAGTTGTGCCTCACTCGTGTTACTGAGCTTAATGCGAGGGTGTTAGTGAAAATAATGGATGCCCGGTCCCCAGTTTTTCATTTCGCAGTAATTTAAAATTGTTATTTACTAAAATTCCATGCATATCTTTTGGGATGCATACCTCAGTTGAAGCCTTTACAGATAAACATTTACTTTTATTTATTTATAATCGCATGATTCAGTGTCATAATCCCGTGATTTCAATGTTTTCACATTGACTTGGCTTAAATCGTTGTTTTTAATGCTCCTTTAAATTTTTAGGGACTCTTCTATGCACAGTCCCCGACTAAATAACTCATTTATTTTTATTTGTATGCGACGAAGTAGATAGTACCTGGGTGCATCGTCTTTATGAGTAGTCTTTCAGTGGAGCGTGTCTATCTATAATGTCGTCTAATGAAGGGCTTGCTGGAGACCCAAAAGTTATGCGAGATTAAGTCTCTGGAAGCAAATGGAACGAGGACCGCATGTGCCAGTTTGAGGGTGGCATGCGGCGGCCCGGGGGCCCTCACTTTCATGCCCTTGCTTTGGACCATCCAGCTCTCCCGTGAGCCCTCGTTGCGAACTCAAATTTATTGCTTGTGGGATGAGGTAATAAGGGAAGTTATACTATTCCCTCATCCCTCCCTCGGATGTCTATTGCTTTCATCTAGCTGCATCCAGTTTTCCCTCAAGTCACACAAAGCTCACAGTGCCTTCATAAAAAAACCGGTTCCCTCTGCTATTTGTTTTCTTCTGCAAACATGGCTGGCCGTTGCAAAGTTGGAGGCGGCTCTTTCTCATTTTGGCCTGCGTTAAAATACCCCGACATGTGTATTTGCACTTCATCTAATATAAATATGATTAACGTACTATGCGCGTGGCTCAACAGGGTGGCCTTCTCAGACGCGTGAGTGGTGCACGGCGTGCCTTCCCTCGCGCAGAGTGGTGCAAAACGCGCCCTACTTTTCCGTAACCCGAAAATTACCCAAAGCGGAGGAGTCTGATTTAAATTCAGGAAATGCTATTTCTCTCGGTTGGAGCAATATTTCTTTTTCATTGGAGTGCACGGCCTCAACAGTCGAACGTAATGGATCCAGCCACTCGCCGATCAATGTTTGTACTTTTTTCAATCTTCGTTTTGGGAATCCTTCATTTGCAGCTGCTCTTGGATTCCTGTGAACCCCATGGAAACAGCTAAACGGATGGTCGTAGTGGTCTTTTCGGTCGGAGTAATGATATTAGTTGGGTCCATTTTCGCAATTGCTTCCCAAATGAAAGACATAAATCAGGAGTGAGTGCTATGAAATGTTGTCTAAAAATATTATTGGTAACTTACCGAAACAAGAGCGCAAGCGCTTGCTTTTTTGTTTTGGTCACTCTAGGGAAAGTTTTGCTAGAAAACTTTTAGGATCTTGGGCGGGCAATAGTTACTAATTAAGCGAAACATATACGTGTATTTGTAATATGTCGTTGTTCGTTATTATATTGATGAAAATTGGTAAAAGTTAGCTACTTATTTCAAATTAAATGTGATACATGATAGTACTGCTTAAGCATTGCGTGATTGTAACAATATTGTATTATAAAAATTTTGACTTTCGTTTATAAACAAATTGCATTTTTAAAGGCTGCATCTATTGTACTCATCATTCTTGGCCCTTTCGCTTACGTCCCTCTGCTGCCTTTAATTTGGCTAGTCTCCTCATTTCGCCGTCACCATTCCCCTTCTCAAGCCATCCTGAATCTTGATTCATCTTCCCTCCTCTTCCGTATGCCTTTCAACCATGTGTAGTCTCTATAACGTTCAATAGATGATCTATCCGATTTGATTTTCTCTTCCATGTTGTCCCTAAACATGTTTTCTTTTTATTAACATTTCCCAAAATATTTCCTTATGACTATTTTATATGTTGACACACGTCTCTTCCTTTGTCGGAATTCTACGACTCGAACTTGGCTAAAGAGAATGCTAATTTTACTCGTTTAATGCTAATATTAGGAAAGCAAAACGATTCGAACGTAATTTATCGGTCAGATTCTTGTTTTATTCAATTGCACGCCCTGTTTTAAACCGCACGTTTCCAGTACGTTTGCAAGAAGCACTAAAATTTCTATACGGATTACAAGCAAAATCATCACTCTCTTTCAATTATAGCCGGTTTTTATCCATGTATTTTATCATTGAACTATATGTCAGTGATATCACTTCCGACTGTTCTAGCAATAATAATTAAACTACCTTCTTTAAAAGTGTAATTAGGATTAGGCACGATGCTCAATCACGTTAGTCCTGCAAAGAGCGCTCGCTACCTTGATCTCTTGCAAGTTTATTATTGTGTTCATATCATCGTTAAATAAGGTAGTGGCATGTTTTCAGCTTTAAATCGATTTTGTGTCATGTTTGAAAATGGGATGAAGGGAATTGAATATTCATCGACTTTCAATAGCTTCCGCGCAGGGCCATCAGCGGTCCTATTACGATAATCCAAGTTAGAACGCGCTTTTGGACCGGAGTGAGTCTGCTTGTCAAGGTTTTAAGCCTCTGAAACCTCGCGCGGTTTCGCAAGAAATCTGATATGGCAGGTCATTTAGAGTACTGAGAAAATATCATTTATTGCGTACGTAATGAAAACAGTGATTGAACTCGAGGCTATTAAGGCATTAAGCCCGTAGGTTTTAAACTTACCGCAAGAAATATTTGAATCCAGCAATTATAAATGATAGATTTTGAAGTTTGAGTTGTTTTACTGGATTGAATTTGGGTCGTAACCTTATCTTCTAAATTCACGGGCTCCTGATTTCAGTGGCGGATCAAAGGGGAAGACACGTGGGCCTTTCTCAGCCTCATTTCCTCTTGAATGTTGTTAGTTTTAACTAAATGCAAAATAAATAGTAATTTTATACATGGTAATACCTTTTGTTCCCAGAGAATTAAACTTTTCTCCTGCAGGGCTTGTTTTCGTTCTCTAGATTACGTAGTAGTGCGATAATGTCAATGTTAGCATGATTTTCAGCTTACTTTGTAAAAAATATTATGAAATTAATTTCAACAATTTTTGAAAATGCCCCGTCCATTAGAGGTTTTTTAATGTTACAAAGATGTTCTAAAATATGTCTAATTTATTTATTAATTTGATTATTTTTTGTTAGTTACCCTCGCCTAGTGATGATTATGTGTTTTCCGTTGTCTTCATTAATGTTTTAATAACTCGTCTGTGCTAAGTGTCAGCTGGTGGGTATAATAGGTGTAATTCATTACGTTATGAAATACCTCTAAAATGTATCATTTCATTGCTCCGGGGTTTTTTAAAGGATACAGAGAGATAGCTTCCTACAAAGTTCTAACTTGTAACGAGCTTATTATAATATCTCTTTATGCTTGACATTAATTTCTTGGTCTCTTGCTTGCTCTTTCTATTGTGATAACTGGATTGTAAATTTAAAATGCACATTGTCGTTTCTTTAATTTGCAGGTCGTTGTGGTCCTGGCAGCCCTTGCGAACACCTCTGCTTCGAACTGCATGACGGGACATTTGAATGTGATTGCAGGACGGGTTTCGTTCTGCGTCATGACGGTTACGGCTGCTTCGGTATGTCACGTCTCTGTTTCCTTTGTTCAGGTGTACCCCGTAGGTGAAGTGAGCGGGGGAATATTTACTTGTGTGACCTCAATTCAAATGCATAAACTCGGGAAACGTCATCGTCAAGTTTTTCGTTGGTGGATTAATATAATATTTATTTTCATTATTGCTCGGTGCTCATGTTTATAAACACAGTATGTTTTACAGGTTTAATTAAAGTTATAAGGGTCCTTTTAATTTACACCGCTAGTGTTTTTGTAGGCTGTGAAGGTGTTAGTCGTGCGACTTGAATTAATTTCGCCGGGTTAATTTAGCTGGAATGTTTGCCAGGAGGCGTAATCAACTGCGATCGATTAATTGGTTTTTCTAATGCCTCGAGATTGGAAGATACGAACTGAGTGCTCCTATGCTATCACCAAAACCTTTATGGCTTAATACCTTTAAAGATGTTAATTATCTATTTTCCGATAGTTAATTAGGTTACTGATTTTGATCACCTGGTTTTACATTCGTGATTGTTTATTGATAACTATAGCCGTAAATATTCCTGGAGTTGATCCATAAAAAGATTTCATTTGTTCTGAATGATGGCTGCTTGTCGCCTTCAATCGTACTCATTAATTACTTTTTAATCCGATTCGTTGTTGAGTTTACATTTCCGATACCGAGGACGAATAAAATAGGAACTTGCTCTCAATCACCAATTTGCATTCTTAAAGTAATATTTTCATTCTGAACGTAAAACGGAAGGATGCTTATATTGCGGAACACAAATCTTTGACTTGAAAAAAAAAACTCGGATTTATTTTGCGGAGGATTCCTTGGGCGGGGAAGAGAGCCCGAGTGGGAGGCGAGGGAGGAAGGAGAGAGGTATTGGAATCACGTCGACGACATCCGCGGCTCTCGAAGCGATCAGAAATATTTCCCTTGGGTCGTACGATGCATACTTTTCTTCTGTTTTCTGCTTATCCCGCGAGCCGATCGAAATGAATTAAATAATTCGAGTTGGGGTGATAGCGAAACAGTTGGTGGTTCTGCAAATGGTGCATTCGGTCAGTAAGCATCACATTTATGGCAGTCACGCATTGCTAAATCATGTGAGGCTGAGTTGGGACTTTAAAGGACTCCTAATGACACAGTTGTGCGCACCCCGAAAGGGATGAAATGGACCACTCCACTCACTCTATGCCGCTGATCACCTACCCATTACCCGCAAACGTTCCCTCTCTGCACCAACCCACGCCCATACCCCCTCCAACCCCAACCCCCCTACCCCCTCCTCCTCCTCCGGCGCCCTCCCAGCATCCATTCGCTCCCTTTCCCGCCACACCCATTCTCTCTCCCCTCCTCCCGTCCCCCCCCCATACATCTGCCTTACCATTTCGCTACCGTCCCTCGCACCGTGAGCCCCTACATCTTCTTTCCTCTCTCTTCCCAACACTCACTCGCTTGCAACGGACCTAATCCCGCCTATTCGTCCCGGCTCTTATCGCTTCATTCTATCTCTCCTCCCTCGTCCTTTCCTCCCTCCCTTTCCCTCTCTCGCCGCTTCCCTTTCCTCCCTCCTCCCAACATCGCCCTTCTCCCTTTGATGACTCTTCCTCCCCGTTCCACTTTAGTGAAGTTTTTCGGCCTCATTGTTTCCGTCGCCTTTTATCTCGCCTCAATATTTCTCCTCCCGCATCATCATGTATGTTCCGTAGCTGTCTTTTCTCGAGCCTTTTTCATTCTACTTCTCTCTAACTCGTCTTCCTCCATCAATTTTAGGAATTTTTGGGCTTGCTAGAAAATGATTTTTTTATTTTTAGGAATTCACTCTCGCCTATTCTTGAGGGTATGTGGGGGTGGGAATCTAGGTGAGTGTATAGGGAGGAGGGTGAGACTTGAGATGGAATTCTTACGCTAGTTTAAACATTCTAAGTTAATCCTCTGCAAATATTGCCGTTTGATATCTAGCTAGTTCAGTAATATTTATAGTAACAGGGACACTTGCTGACGGACACTTGCGTTTCATACTCTGTATCGATTTAAGTTTCGGTCCGAGAGAGTTGGTATTAATTCGATAATGATATCGATAAGGATTACTAAGGGCTGCGACACGATTTAGTATTTTGATCACACGAAAATGACATAAAAATCTCAAAAAGATATTTTTAAGCCTTAGCCAAAATTTGACCTATGCGCCATATTTTCACTCGTGAATCTTCCGGAAATTACATTGCCCTTATCCTGTGAGTGCGTTGCGTAGTGAGCAAGAAAATGATGAGGAGAGTCTTTGTCCGCTGGTGCCAAATCCATGCAGACATCATAACGGTCATATCTGCCAACGTTATATTTCTCGAGAGGTAACTTCGTTTCCCCCGACGCCCTCGGCCTATCTTCCTAGACTCTTCACTTTTTTTCTTCGTCCTCGGCTCCTACCCCAATCCCATAACATTCCCATCCGTGGCTTTATCTTGTTTCCCCATAATTTTCTGGTTTCCCTCATCTCTTCGCCTCTTTCTCCCCTCTATGTTCCGATGACCCCTCTCAGTTTTCCCAAAAGAATGCCTTGGCGTGTCCTATTTCCTCTTGTTTACCAGCTATGGCCAACCCGGCATTATTTTCCGGTCTTTTCCACTAGTTCACTTTCGTGAAATACAATCATCTCCCCATCTGGCATCTTCCCATCCTTGCGTTATTCCTTGGTACACGCGTGTCCTTCCTTTGGTTATTTCTTTATCATGACGAAAGTTTTGGCTTAGGAAGGGGACCTGATAGCCTCCATCTCGTTACAAATTAAGCGGCAGTGTCCTTTTCCGTCCTCTGCCACCGACACTTTGCTCTTTTTGTCTCTCTTTCCCTTCTCACATCATATCGCTCCTTCCCTCTTCAGATTCCCTTCCTTCCCCCACCCCTTCCATCCTGCCATTTTCTTCCACGTACCTGCCTAAGGAAAGAAATTCTATCGAGTACGGTTCACATTTACGGATCCAATAGTACATTCATTGCACATTTTTCCTCCAATATTTGTATATTTTTCAGTTTTCCTTTTTTTCCTGGCAATCCGTAGAGTTAGGAAAAGAAGGACTCCGTGATTTCGTTTGCACAAGCAGTTTCTGCTATCATTAAAATTTTAGTCAAACGAAAATTTCCCTCATCACCCCATCTCCAAAACCAACCCCTCCGCTCAGTCCGCGGTAAGCTCCTAACTCGTAAAAAAATTCTCTCTCCTGAAAAGGAGTGCTAGGCTCTTTTTGTACGCGTACTTGTTTCCTGCTTGCGGTGCCTCCCTTTCTCCCCTCCTTCCCTTTCCGACATCCTCCACCTCGATCTCTCTCCCTCTTTCATCCCCCCAAATCCCCTGTTCCCTCCACCCTTCAATATTCCTCTCTCGCTTTCCTCTCCTTCCCTCCTCGAAACCAACCCCCTCCCCTCCCGCAAACCTCCTTCCGGTTCTCTCTTCCGCAATCTCATCTCGACCGCCCCCTCCCGACTCTTTCTCCACGGCCCACCCCAACGCCCACTCCCCCACCCCCTCCCAATCTCAGGGACCAAAACACGTCCTATGCCCTCCCCCGAACATCCCTCTGCCTCTCTCCGGCCAACACCCCCCCCGTCGTTCTCCCCCACCTGCCCCTCCACCTCCCGCTTGCCTCTCCCCCTTCGCTCCCCCCGACTTCCTCTCCCCGCCCAGCGCGGCCGACACCTTCCCTTCAGCCCCATCGATTCCGGGAATGTGGTTCGAACTACGGCCCGGGGGGGGGGGGTCCGAGGGAAAAGTGAGGTCTGGGGGGGGGTGGCGTAGTAGTGGAGATTCTCTTTCCCGAAAACACGTTTCCGTTCCGTAAACTCCTTGCTCTCTCTCTCCATCCCCCCGGACTGGACTCGCAAAAGCAGTATAGAGGTACACCTACAATAGCGGCGGAACTTTTGCCCGCCCTCCCCTCCATTCGCCCCAGCCGCCTTGTTTGTGGTGGGGAGAATGGGTTATTCGATGGTCTAGATGAGATTTTAAGCTCCACAATAGTTTAACAAAAAACAGTTTCCCTCCGCTGCGCATCGTGGTGTAACGGTTTTCCTTATCGGGGGAAAATAACCGATAGACCGCGGCGGTAAATGATTTGCGGGCCCCGAGGCCGGAGTGCTCGTTTTATCATCGTTGCGGCCCGCGGTGCCCGTGAAGGAACCTCTGGGGAGTTTGGGGGAGGGACGGTGGGCGGGTTTTACCCCGCCCCTCCTCTGTGGGTTACTACAGTGGACGAATGCGCCGCCGATGCCGCTGATCGTTTGAAATTTTAGCTGGAGCGACCGTGCGAAGCATGATTATCATCATCTTTCTACGCCTTAACGACGTCATTTCCTGCGTTATTGGCACAACGGGAGATAGTTTTTTGCTTGGGGAGGTACTTATGCGTGGGTGAATTATAAGATTTCGTTCATGGCGAGAATAACATTTAGGTGTTTCCTTTCCTTCGGATATGCTCTTCGCTATGCCGCCTACCACAGTGGAATGTTATGACACTCTTGCTTTGTTTGTTGTAAAGTGATCGAGGATAAAAGTTATCATTCCTTTGACTTCACATAAGTTTTATCTTATTAAACTTTCGAAAAGTAGTGCATGAATTAGTGAGATCAAGCAATGAACTTTCTCCATTCAATCATTCGTTACACATTATGATATGCATTTATTTTTCCGCAGTTTGTTAGCAGTGTCTGTTAGCAGTTTTCAGCAGTGTCTGTTAGCAGTTTTCAGCAGTGTCTGTTAGAAATGTTGTCTTTCTGAACGCAAAATGCAGCTAATTAGCTGATTTCCTAATGTTTTATCAATCGATAAAATTTAATCGCACATTAGTATGATTGGTTGAGATGTTTGGTGTGCTATGCGCCGGAGACATTTATTTTTTTAAGCAATGAGGCACGTGCTGTAACATGTTAATTAGCTGATCGTTTCCAATTTAATTCATATAAGCTTATGGTAATTTGTTATTCTGTTGATGTAACTCATTTACGGAGTCCCCTCCCATATCTTTATCTTTTCGTTCCTTTTATCTCGGAAATCCAATAATTATGCAGATGAAGTACCCATTAGGGCTATCTCCGTAATCTGCTCAACCGATTTTTCTTTATTGCTGTGGTCCAATTTCATCCTCCAGCAAAAAAAATTAGTATTAATGGGGGGCTTCTAGAAGATAATGAACGTTTTACATTCTTAAAACCACTACGGAAGCCCAAGAAAAATTAATTTTCCGCGAATGCTCGTTTTAATCCACTTAATCCACCACTAATTTGGACATTAAATGCACTTTAATGGAGCATCAAGTAGGTTTCATGAAAGGGCGAGCCAGGCAATGACTCCTCTTTGTTTCAGCCGCGGAGCATGGCCGGGGCTTGCTCGAGGAAGCGGTTTAAGGGCCAGGGGAGGCACGTGTGTGAGCCAGGGACGCGTGTGTGTGTGCGCGCACTGCGTGGGGCCACGGCCACCCCTTCCCTAATTCCTTATTTCCTTCCTTTACTTCGCACCCTAGCGGAACAATTTCGAAAAGCACCAACGTATTTACGGCCCCGCCCGTAAATCTAAGAGTAAATTAGAGTGTGCAAAGGGGTGGGAGCCTTTAAGGGGTCCTTCACGTGTACGGGGGCGGCAGCAGGTCAGATGCTCCACCGACGCTGCCCTCACGCATAAATTTAAATTCCTACTATCGCGAGAGCCCTCTGTTCCGTTTGTATTAACTCCTCCGGATTACGACTGCACCCACGCATTTTATCTCTTTAAGTACTCTGGCGGAATAGGGGGCAGCTTTTACACCGGCCATTGAATTCGGCGCTCTGCTTGGCCATCATCAGTGGTGCAATATTGGGCACCTGATGCCAGAATTAACGTTGGCATCTTGTTTTCTTTGACAATGATTCAACCTGCATATCATGCGTTCGCTCATCATATGTTGCCGGGTTTTCTAAAAACTTTTAAAAGGGAATTTTATTTCTGGGATCTATCCAGTTTTATTCATAGCACAGGTTATAGTATTTCATAATCTTTCGGTCATGGATAATTTTTATTACTCACTTAGTGTAACTCATTGAAGGACCCTGATCTCTACATACTCCTTCCAATAATCAGCATTGTTTTTTCCTCTGATATCCTCGGAAATGCCTGATTGGTTATTGAATAATTACAATGTCATTAGATGAAGATTTATTGTCTGCGCGACAACTTTAAATATCTTATTTCTTGTAAGAAGAAACGGGTTGAGATCTTTTCATCCTCTTTTCTATGAATATTTAATTCGGGTTCCTTCCACTGAAACGAATTTGGGACACATTCATTAAATATAACATTTTGCCTGCGACAGAACCTTGAATGACGTAACTTTCTTCGAGTTAGTTCGATTGGTGGTCATTACCTACTTATTTTAATGATTCGTTATCGACACATGCGGTGCCATACCCGCAAGAGTGTTTTCTTGTTGACGGCGTGGAGTCCTTCGAAGGCACTTTCACCATACTTTAATTCTAGCCAATCCCATTGCCAAACGTGACGAATCCTGTGAGTGATTTAGCGTGGGTCTGTTAGCGGTGTCTCTTCATCCGTTTATGTAACATTCATCCGGCCTCCACGCCATCAATCATTTCCACTGATGAAGTCGTTGGGGAAGTATGATTTAAAGGCTGGATAATCGCCGTGCTCTAAAAAGTAAATATTTGCCATCAATTAAGTTGCATAATGTCTAAACAATGTTAGCGCTCTTGTTTGATCAACTCTCAGTGGAAATATCAAACATTTTTTGTGGGTACAAAATTGATGCCTCTCAATTTTCCCTCGGAAGTATTACAAAAAGTTATATGTTTGTTTCGTAATGTGCTGATATCCACAAAATTTTACAGCGCTTTCCAAAAATTATTATTCTATGTTGCAGGCCGTTTAATTTATCTCACGCTGAAAATATTGGATTCAGATTTTTTTACCATGAGGCGATCTCCGCCAGCTTCGATAATTCTAGTAAACACATTATGCAAATTTCGTTTGAAAAATCACTAGCGAAGTTGAAATTTGGACCCATAATGGAAATACAGAATTTATTTCCACACTAATGGCGTCTGATGACCAGGTGATGAGAATGATGAAGATGAATCAATCGTTCCAACAAACTAGCGAAGGAGTCCTTCTAAGGACACACACACACACACACACACACACGGTGGAAGAAGCCCTGGGGGTACCCCGAAAAGAATCAGGGAAAGGAAAACCCAATATATTTGAGGGCAGAAGAGTTTAACAGAGGCATTTGTGGAGTAAAAACTGCACAGGAAAGCCAAGGATGGTTTATGGGAACAGGTAATGGAAGACTTTAAAGCGAAGAAGCAGTAATACAAACAAGGTACCTAATTTTATCCTGACCTCTGGGAAGGACGAGGAAGTACTCATATCCTTATGTTATCAGATTAGAATGGGAAAATAGAAAACAAAATTTTGATTATGAAACATGATAGCAATCTCTGCGACAATTCGTTGGACTGATTGAAGTTGTGTGACTTCTTTTCTTTTGCTAATTATTTTAATTCGGCCATCTCTATCCTTGTAACTTTCGTTGCAACACCTGCTATGGGCATTAATATTTGTCATGTCTTTCTCCATTAGGTATATTTTTAAATTCTTTCATAATTTCCTCATTCCCTATTGCCTTTGACTTCTTTTATTCCTAAAAGTGTTTTACGAAAGCTTATAAGCGGTTTTCTCAAGGTTAACGGATGGTCCGATCAAAAGCAATCGAACTAAGACCTCGAGCCATACGACACGAGAGCGGCCCGAAGATCAGCAAGAGCGCGGTCCGCATTTCCTCCGAACATCGGATGTCTCAACCGGGAATCCGACAGCGACGAATATTTAGGAGTATTTTCATTCCAGTGTCACGTGTAGATCACCTAGATGTTAAAATATTTTGAATCTTCGGTGCTTTTCGTTAGGAGTACGCAAAAGACGATGCTTAGTTTCTCTTAAATCTTCTTTCTCCCGTTCTCTCAGATTGCTACCGACCACCAAAACGTTCAAATGGGTATAATTTAGATAGATATACTTAGAATATGTTAGTACCCTGCAAGCAACCGCTATGGTGTGTGGCAGGGGATGAATTCACACCAAATTAATTTTGACCCAAATATGACCCTATCCGAATGTTTTTCTGATTCCTTATCGTTTGTGGAAAATATGGCATCTTAAATCTGTTCTACACTCAATCTCTTTAATTAAATTGACATCTCGCCTACCGTAGTGCGATGGGGGTAATAATACATTTTCAACATCACTGCTAAAGAGGCGTCCTTCCAATTTATGCAAGAGATTTAATCTGATTAACTAATCTAACTAACCTTCGCTCCGTGAGTGATTCCTAGCCTAGTTGCTGTAATTAAAAAATGTTAAAAATTAAATGCTAAATTAAATTTTGATTACGCTACTAAGATATACTCGACAACGTTTTACAAATCTATCCCCTCTACGCTGCACGCGATCTAATTAGGCAATCATTTCTACTTCGTCAGGATCCCATGTACTTGCAACATATTCTAAATGAGGCCTAACCAGTGAAAGATAACATTTCTCTTTGACCTTTTCATCACATTTACCCAATACTCTTCAAATAAATCCTAATTTTCTGTTAGATTTTTTACATATTCCCTGCATGTGTTTCACCCAGGAGAGATTGTGTGTGAGGGTAACGTCTAGGTATTTAATCGAGTCTACACATTCCATTTCGGTGTTCCAAATGCAGTCGGCGTTATGGTAGGAATCGCCCTTTTTCCAAAAATTCATCCCTGCGCACTTTTTTAAGTTTGATTCCAATGATCGAGTGCTACACCAGCATGGTATAGCAGTAAGGTCATCTCTTAAAGCGGCTGTATCGTCAGGATAACGGATATCACTGTAAACCATTGCACCGTCGTCAAACAATGATGGGCTTGCCTGTTAGTTAGAGCGTTTTGCTGTTCACGAGAGATTTTCGGGCTCAAACCTGTGTTCCCTCTGCTTACACCCCCAGCTAAACCAAAGCTGTGTAATATTCTGGGCGCCAGTTCTTCCTGGGTGCTACCAATCTTTTGAATGGTTGCTTTGGTGGAGGCTAAAGACTTTCCCATTCATCCCTATAGATGAGACACGTTGAATTCACATTCAACGTGTCTCATTTATGCGAACTCAGCAGAACAGTATTATCTTTCACACTAGTGAAATGAAATCAAGCCTCTAACGATTATTTAAAAGGATCAAAGCAGTTAACATTGAGGTAATTTAGTGGCTCTACTTGAACACTGGTAAATGGCATAATATTTTTAATTTTCATCGGGAAATGATTAAAGAATTTAGAACGTGCATTACGTACTTGGGCATTTGGAAAACATTTTCAAATTCCGAGGGATTGCTCTATAGTCAGTTATTTCCGTGTATTATCATAATGTATGTGCATATCGAAATTAATGCAAACATTATTTTGTTTTACATACAAAGCAATGTAAAAATATAATTGAAACGTTTGATTTGCCAGTATTTGGTGTACTTACACCGGCTGTATTTCTAATTTACCATTTTTACAATTTAAATTGACGAAAAGAATGGTACTAGACTTGGTTTTAGAGAAAATATACGCAAAGTATGTGTTTATGGCAATTTTTAAAACTTGTGATGGACAGAGCCGTGGGGATAGAATCAACCTTCAAACAAAAACGTCGATATTAACCCCCCAAAACTTTGTAACAGTTGATGCTTCTAATTATTTGCCATGGGTTTTTGGCAAAGAACTTGACAAAATAACCAGTGAAATTGGTTGTCGTGGGTAAATTGACTTTTTTGGTGCTAGATCATTATTTTGTTGGTGAAACACCTACAAACCATTGAGCCAATCTCATCCGGAGGAGCAGAAAAAGTATTTGCATAACTATTTCCATATGAAATTAGATTATTTACATCATCTACATGTATTACTAGGCCACCAAAGTCAATAAATGATGAAAGTTTTAATATCCGAAAAACAGGGATGACCTAATATATGCGCTGTTTGGAACACCCTTGGGGATACTAAGCTTCTTAAAAATTCCGTTCATACTCGTATAGCAGAACAAAGACAACTCAAAACTGGGGAATACTAGTTGAAAATCTTTTATACAGTTGTAATTTGTACCGGATAACCTACATATAGGTAATTTAGCGAAGAGGAGTTCATGGTCTACATTATCGAAAACCTAACCCAAAACGTAGAAGATTCCAAATGTTTCTTCAGTTTGGTCAAGCCCATTTAGTATTGCTAGAAAAATCTGTTGATAGAATCTTCAGTGCCTTTACTCTCAGTGAACCCGAATTGTGAGAATGATAATAAAGTATACCCAAAGATGAAAGATGGAAGTCGGGGAGACATGACTGTTGCAAGTAACTTAGAAAACACAGAAAGAACAGAGATGGTCTATAATTGCCTAAATTAAGCTCATTACCAATTCTTTTATAGATTGTAACAGCTTTAGCAACCTTTAGTATGCTAGGGTAACAACTTAAGCCAAGGGATTTGTTAATGTTATTAACCACAGACTATATGATTTGACATTCCTTTTCATAATTGAACGAATAATGCCATAAATTTTTTTCAGAATTTTTCGTGTTAATTTTTCTCAATATTTTGCGAATTTTATTGGGTCCTCTTGGACTAGCGATAAATTGAATCTTCGCAATGACAGGGTTTACATGGCGTTTTCGTTTAAAGAGGGAACATTAACCGAGGCATTCCTGGAAGCAGAAATGAAATAATGATTTAAAACAGCCAATTTTATCAGTGGGTTCTATCATCAAGCAATTATGGTAGTTCATTAAATTAATGCAATATTTTTGGTGGTTCAAGGAAGAAATATCAGGAATAAATTCTATGCTGCCTTGGATTTGATGAAGTTAACTATTGCACTTATATTAAAATTTTCTTATTCTTTCACTTATATTTTTGGTGTAGATTATCATATAATCAGAATAACTAATTTTGGCTGTAGTAAGGACAGTGTTTAAAAATATAGCATTGAAATTACGTAATTCAAAAATCTTGGTATGTTTACAAAACTCCAGAAAGAGAAAAGCCTTTTCTTTTATTAAGGTGACCAGTGAGAAACCCTCATCTACTTCCAATCTGTTTTATCACTCTAATTTCATTAATTCTTGGTTATTTCTAAGATACTAAGTTCATTAGTTAGCAGAGTTCCTTGCTGTCCCTCGTGATTGGCTGTTTTTACGGCTTAAAATCACCGTGAGCCGTCTTTTGTTTTGCATTCTCTCGCCATGTTAATTCATATGCTAAACTATGTGCTGGTTTAATTTTTATTTTTCTGCATCCAAAATGGTTCGCGAAAACGATTTCAGCTCCAAACTACGATCATGAGATTGGTGACTACTGAAGATGAAACAAATTAAAGGCCCTTAGCATCGCGTGTGAATTATTTTGATCACAATGTTCGTCTTCCTGGGTTAGTTGAGGATTCCTCATCCTAAATGGGGAGGGCTAGAGCCCGTTCGCTCATGCGCAAGTAATGTTGCTCTCGAGAACCTTATTCCACACCCCGTTGAACATCAATAGCCGCCTCCCGTTGTGACTACGCAAACTCCAGATTATGTCTTGTGTCGGAAAGGGAATGTGACGGAGTTCGTATTCTTCTGGCCTGTTTTTTCCCGCTCCCGTTCTATTCTCGACCTGCCCAATAGTGCAGCACCATCTGTCGCCTCCAAGTTTATTCTCGTCATGAGAGTTATGAGTCGTGATGCCATTTTTTTATCCTCACTGCCAAAAATGTTCTCAATGGGGAAGTTCATACCTTTACGG
The DNA here is from genome assembly GCA_037158775.1 of Hetaerina titia. NCBI lineage: Eukaryota > Metazoa > Arthropoda > Insecta > Odonata > Calopterygidae > Hetaerina > Hetaerina titia. Next base: position 8,448,016 of record CM073773.1, on the reverse strand, counting down.
CCGCATCAATATCTTATATCGCCGGATGGCTGGGAATTTTCCCTCGGAAATATTGGAGCCGCCGGAAAACATGAGTTTTTTCATTGCTGCTTGCAAACCGCTCCCGGTTGAAAAAAACGTATAAAAGTAACAGGCGGTCGATGAATGTTTCCGCGGGAGTCATGCCGTGCTAAAAGTGGGCGAAGCGGCGCTAAAGTCTTCGAGGCGACGCATATTCGGCGGTCGGTCTCTGACTCGCTTCCTTGACTCACTCGTCGCCGTTTTGACGCCCGTAGGCGCCGAATAGGACTTTTTCCCCGTGGTGCAACTCAAGCATAGGCTTTTCATGGGAGTCGGGACCAGTGACGTCAATTTGGTGGGAGCGAGTGTGGTGCAGACGCCGCCAGGTGATTCGGTGCAGGACGGACAAGTGGTTCTCGTTCTCAGCAACGCGGGGACGTCGCAGCGAAAGACGAGCCGTTGCGAGTCACGTGCTGACCCTTTACCTGCACTCTCGTGACCCTCATATCGACATTATCCATCGAGTGGGCAGAGGGCAAAAGGGCTTTGTTTGGCTGCACAGTTTCTTGTTTTAATGCAGTTCGCTTGGTAGCAACGAGTCCTTTTAATCTCGCTAATAAAATACCCGTGGCAGTTTAGCAAATATTTGCGTTCTCTCACTGCTCCAGGCAAATTCTGAAATTTAATGAAGCTGGAGAGCTTTGAGTGGCAAACCATTGTGGTGCAATGCATTGGCGGATCACTGATGCGCCAGAATTTGCAAAAACGTGGAAACATTAAATGGTCGCTCATAGGAAATTAGATAACCAATTTCATAAAATGAACGCACATATGAGTATTTGAGAACTAACATACCTTTAATAAGTGTGTTATTACTCAAATAATGAAGGGATGTATATTTTTTATTCACGGTTATGTACTTCTTTTATCCATGCATCATTGTTTTGATGAATGGTCCTGATCCGTATATAAAGTTGCCTATGACGCACTTCAACATATATTTTCGACTTATGTCTCGAATATACTAGTGATATTCGTAGTTAATTTAAACTATTAATAATTTTCACATTTGTAAATGGAATATAAATCAATGTGGTATCCATTTCTTCATAATTAAAATTTACTCGGGTGTACATTGCCCAGCCCATAGATTAATTCTCGATTTGAAAAGTTCGTTTCCGTCTACTTTCAAATTTGAATAAGATGCTTTCGTTGGCCATGCATAAAAAGTAAAATCCCTATGTATAGAAAATAAATGTGATACGAATTTATGATTAACATAATTCTTTCATGGATGTTTGTATTAATACATAAAAGAAAAAAAATGAGGTACGCAGCAAATCCGGCATAGAAACGTCATAGATCAGTATATCGACTCTCCATCTTCCCTAATCCTTAAAAATTTGCTATTTCATGTAAGCAAATTGAAGGTAAGAAACATTATAAGACACAGTGACACATTTGTACTAAATTAATTCTTTCATTTCATATAAGTACGTATGTACTTATTGTCTCCAAAACTAGAACTATGTACCTATCTTTGGTTAATACTCTTTATGATTTGTCTTTTACGATGGTGATTTATCTTTATGCCTTGATTTATCTTTTACACGAAACTGGATATTAAGTACTCCTATTTATATAGTAAGTACAAATAATTCTTATACTACAACGGTTCTGAAAATGAATTCCTTGAGATATTGCAGAAATAATAAGGCCGTGGGGGTAGACAACATTCCTGTGGAACTGTTGAAATGTTTAGGAAAATGTAGGAAGGAGACTATATGGACTGATTCGTAGTATCTATGAGGAAGGAATCTAGCCGGAAGATTTTGTGAGATCAGTGTTAGTTCCTATTCCGAAAACGGTAAAGGCTAAATCATGTGAGGATTACAGAACAGTAAGTTTGATATCCCAAGAAGCTAAAGTTATTCTCAGGATCATCAACAAAAGGATAGAGAGTAAGGCAAATGATTACATAGGGGATGATCAGTTTGGGTTCAGGAAAGGAAGAGGTACGCGTGATGCCATTGCAGTAATGAGATCACTAATCGAGAGGAATATGGAATACAATCAGGACGAATTTACCTGTTTCGTAGATTTCGAAAAAGGGTTTGATGGAGTGAATTGGGAAAAATTAATGCGTGGATTGCAGAAAATAGGAATGGATTGGAGGGACAGGAGACTGATGCGCAACCTGTACATGTCTCAGACTGCTCAGGTGCGAGTGGGGAACGGAAAGTCCGGATGGGCAGTGTTAGGAAGAGGGGTAAGCCAGGGTTGCCCATTATCACCGGTACTGTTCAATGCATATGTGGAGGAAATGACTAAGAAGGCTTGGGAAGAACTGGAGATTTGAGTGAAAGTCGGAGGGGACTTCATAAAATCAGCTAGGTTTGCTGATGACCAGGCTTTGGTTTGTCAGTCGGCCAAGGGGTTGCAAGCATTGCTGAGTGAATTGGAAATTCAGTGCGATAGGTATGAGATGAGAATCAATATTAATAAAACAAAGGATATGCGATTTTCCATAAAGAAAAAGGCTAAGCTAAACATTAAAATAGGAGGGGAAAAAATGGAGCAGGTTGAACAGTTTACATATCTCGGAAGTATTTTGGACCAATACGGTCAAAGTAAGGAGAAGAATTGCGCCAGGCAAAGAGGCTTTCGCAAGGAGGACAGAGTTGATGATGGGGACGTTGAGTAGGAAGGTTAAAAAAAGACTTTAAAACTTTGATATGGAGCGTAGCTACTATGTACGGCGCGGAAACGTGATCACTGAATCACGAGGATAAACGCCGATTGGAGGCATTTGAAATGTGGAGAAGAATAAAGAAGGTGAAATGGACAGAAAGGAAAACAAATGAGGAAGTACTGGAGTTGGTGGGTGAGGAGAGGGGTTTGTTGAGAGAAATCCTATGGAGGCAGGAAAGATGGATGAAAGGCGTATTGAGCGGCAGTGGAATGTTGAAGAAGGTAATAGAGGGGAGAATGTTGGGCGAGCGAGGAAAGGGCAGGAACTGGATAGGGATGTTGGACGGGATGAAGGGAGGAAAGAAGTACACAGAGATGAAGAGGGACCTGATATAGATTAGTTTGCTGGATTGGGTTTTGTTTGGAATTACAAAATGTTTATTTGATAGTTGTGTCCATCCGAAAACCTACCTTAACCGGTAGATTACCTAATAATAATTGCAGAAATTGATGCATTCGTAATAAAAGAATCTGTGAAAATTAACGTCCTTAGCTTTGAAAAAGTTGTTAGAACTGTTATAACAGTTGTTAACTAAGAATTTACTATCAAAAGATCCTCGTTATGTTTCTGTTTGCCATATTTTATTCGATTTTTTCGCACCATTACTATAATTATTATCCAAAGCCAAGTTTGACCCAGAATCCCCTAATTATATAGCGCTATTTACAAAGGCATTCCCATAGAATAGAAATGTGAAAGAAATCCGCTGAAAGATCGACATACTTTCTACATTCATGTTGAAAAAATAAGCATTTTACATATTAACTCGCGTATTAAGTACATGGTTAGTTGTTATTCATAAAATGAATTTTTACTGATGTCATTGTAAAAGATTAGAAATAGCTCAAGTATTCTCTTTTTAACATAGTACGAATTTTGAGCAATTTGCGTATTGAATGGCGAGATGATATTCTTTTTTTCAAGAAACCGCGGGAGATGCCGCAACAGTAACTTTTAACGGAGTCATCCGCTATTGTGATATTCTTTTTATGTTTTGTCATCCATTTTAGGCCTCCTTCCATTCAAAATATTTTTCAAGCCACAAATGCCAAAAAAAGAAAGAATTACCAATAGAAATAAGCGAAACTTCAAACAATAAACAGCCATTTAGATAGACTATTCTTATTTTGTAGTTAAATCGTTACACTGTTGATTTATCTTCTTATTTCATGAGTGCATGAGATTCCGTCCGTTTATTTTAAAGCAACGATGGCCATCATCCGTTGCAACTTGAGGACTGCCGACTTCCCTTACACGAATCCACAAGCATACAATATGTATGAATGCGTTGGTTGGAGACCACTTCTTTAAACTCTTCTTATTTTCTTTTTATCATGTTCGAACAGTTGAGATCGTATCGTATTCTCTGCTTACGTAAACAGGTAACCGTGTAGCTCCATACTGGAACTCCTTTCATAGTGTAACTCTTCGTGAACATCAATTCATGTTTTATTTAGATGGATTAACTTAATATGTGCAGTAGTTTTTGCACAATTTTGACTTCAATTCATAGTAAAAAAATGTTAAGTTAAAATAGGGGGGACTAGACTTTATCCATGTAATTTATTTAGGAAATATAAAGTATTTTAGCTTCTTCTCTTCAAATTCTTAAAAGGCAATAAATAAATCGCCAAAAAGTGTACGCATATTTCTTTATAATCTTAGGGTCTTCAAAAAGGAAAATTGGGATAGGTTTTCAAGGGACATACAAGTTGTAAACACTCAACTGGACTTGTATACGCCCATTACTATCATATATGGCATTTATTCTCTACTCTCATTACGAAATATTATTTTAAAGAATACTAAAACTGAATTTAACATTGATATGTATTAATATTAATTGAATAATATCCATATAGATAACATTGCGTTAAACTAAGAATTAATATAAGCCTTTCGCTTGAATGTTGGATTGATATTTGGGTATTAAGTTCATTACTTCGGTCCAACCTAAACCCTACCCTACATTCCTTCCCCTTTGCCGCATGAGATTTTTCAGAAAATCTTGGAAGAGGAGAAATTGAATATCATGGTTTTAACCACATTCAGAATTTACCCGGATTTGAATGAGAGACCCTTCGGTCAGTAACCAAACGCTCTCGAATTGCGCCGCAATACTATCTTACAAAATCCTGTTGAATGAACCCAACCAAGGAATTCTTGTTATGAAAGAATTCTATTTCATTTTTTAATAATTCATAATGCGTCATATTTGAATATCGTTGGTTATAATAATACATTACTTTATTAAACGACATTTTTTTCGAATTAGGTCATCATATATTCCATAATTTTCCATCTCGTCCATGATGCCAAACGTTGCATTGAAGAACGAACGTGGGAAAAGTATTTATTTCACTTAAGCCATTTTAGCACGCTTATCAACTTTTTTTTAATTGACCCCTCTCTTACTTTTAGATCGTACAAATTTGCATGCCTCTGACCAAAATAATAATATGGAATGACATTGGTATGTTAAGTCATGAAAAAGTGAGTCACTTATACAAATTTTCTTGAGAAATTCATTTGAATCATGCCGATTCTGCAATAATAGAAGTGAAAATTGCTAAAACCCAGACAACCGATGAAGTATTGCCCTTCTCCATGCAATTATGACAACTGCCTCAAGGGTTGAAGTCGATTGATAAAAATTAGGGTTTGCGTCGTTTTAAATTCTACGGTAATTTTTTTCGCCCGTCCCCTAATGTAATTCCACGTATTTCGATGGTGTCACAATGTTCCAAAGTGAGAGATCTCCTGGATATATTCCACGCATTCATCATGAGGGTTGAAAATTAAAGGGTAATTTTTTGAGCGTTTGGAGTTGCATGGGGCGTGGCGAGAATGACAGCCCCTTTTACTTTCCCGAACCCTTACCCCTCGTGCGTCTGCAGCCCTCGGGAATTTCTCTCTCGAGGTGGTTTGCGACGGAGCGACCCCTGGGAGAGGGATGTTGGACGGGGCCGGGTGGGGGGGGGTCGCCTGGTGCTGACAGCGATGGGAACTGTGGGCCCAGGCGCCATTCTTTAAGTCCGGTCGAAGGCTGACGACGGCTCCTCCTGCCCCTCTCTCTCTCTCTCTGATGCTTATGCGAATGGATTCGCATAATCCTCCGCGACAGACGGACTCGCGATTTGGCGTGCGCGGCGAGGCAGGGTTGTGTCCCCGGGAGGGAAGTTACCGGAGCGCGAAGGAAATTTGAGATGGATGGATGAAAAGATGGGTAGGTAGGTGTGGCACGAAATAGACGAAGGTGACTCCATTTGACCTTTGTTGTGGTGGGGAAGTGATTCTAATGATGGACTCATTCACTCGCGAGTACATATGCGAGTGGCCGGAGCTTTTTTAGTAAGTTCACTTCGGTCGCCGATATAAAATGTGACAGAACATTTCCATAGTTGCATGGAATTGTGAAGGTGAAAGGGGTAATAATCCTCCCTCATAATATGTATTAATAGCTAATGAAATCATTTTAAAAATATCATTCGCCGTGTTATGCTGAATTTATGATGTAAGACAGATAATAGGGCTCACATTTCTATAATTTAATTCGTTCAATATTAGTATTATTCCTTTAAACAATATATATATATATATACGAGAAGTATAACGTTTTCTGAAATTATAACGGTGATGTAATTATGGTGTGAGGATGATGTAATTCAGGGGTCGAGCGTTGGACTACTGACCGGAGGGCCAGGGTCTAATTTAAGGGTAACCAGAGGTTCATTCTAGCTGTGTGTTATTTTGGGTACCAGGACTTCCTGGGAAACCAAATATGGAAAGGAGCTGGGCTCCCTACCCTGATGTGTTACTTTCCCACGCGGTTGGGCTGAGTATTTGGCTAGTACCATCCTCACCTATCAAATCGACTTTCGGGTTGATAGCTGTAGCCAGTTGTGCTATATTAGCGGTGCATCAAACCCGATGCTGAATGAAGATCAATTCTCTTTTTCCGTCGTTGACACTCATTACTATACAATTCCATTTGTAATATTAGGTGCAAATATTTTACCTTCCAGTCATAAAACATTTGAAATTATCTTAGACCTGTCAGTGGTCATAGCATGCAAGTAACAAGTGATTCTGTGTCTGAATGGTTCCGTGAAAGGTTCAGATCATACTATAGTTTTAATTCCTGTATATGAGCCTTAAATTGTTTCTTTTCCGTTAACTTTCAGAAAAAATTCTGTTTAAAAACACTTCATCCATATCAATGCTTAGATGTTAGTTGCCATCTCCCGTCAAACAGGCAAAACTTATCTCTTTATTAATCGTCGTGATGTATCGTAACGGAATTTAAATAATTCTCCTTCCTTCTGTCGCTTGAAAGAACGCTTAATATCCTTAGTATCCTCCCTAAAAGTGGAATTTCTGATTTCTAGCACCCATTTATCACACATGCGTCATTTATTCGTTCGTAATTTCTTCTCGACACAGAATTTTATTCCGAAGTTAGTCTCTTCCTTTTCTTTTCACTCGGAAGATAAAACTAAAGATTTCACGTGGGGTGAACATTTAAGTGCTTACCGTGGGTTAATGGGAGAAGGACAAGATGTGGTAAATGCCCGCTTGGGTACTACTTTATGCAGGAGTTACCGT
>CM073773.1:8411777-8440559 GCA_037158775.1 Hetaerina titia | reverse complement strand
CTCAATTCCATTAGGTGCATTAATATTAATGGTTTATTTCATAATATCTACGGCTCGATTTACATAAAAAAATGTAATGTGACAAATTTCATCAAGTATTCAGGTCATATTCAGTATTTGGATTTTCGACCACCGACTTTGGCTGTAACCCAATGGGCAGGAATTAATGGTAGAGTTTATTGATTACTTGATAAAAATAAATTTGTCACCATTTTTATTGTTTGAAAGATTTATATATCTGTTCATTCAAAACAGATTTTCGGAAATTTAATTGTACTCGTAACTTTGAACTTTTCACTCTGCTACTTCCTCCCCAAATAACACCACGTGGATCAGTAAACTCATCAATCAAAGGTGACTTGTTCTTCTTAGTTTGTTCTATTCTACAATTTTAGCGTATATATAATACTAAACTGTACTCTAAAAGTAATGTAGTGAGGCAGTGCTAAAATAATATATTCTGAGCGGCTATTTGACAGGAGGATGAGGAATAATTGAATAAAAATAGAGTAACAGAGGTACACTGTTAGATGTTCATTTAATGCTCTCCAAAACTGTTGTCTGTTACCGGATGCGAATCATATTTTTTTGCTCTGAGATTTTTTTGCACAAGACACAATAGGTGGACGCAAAGTTCTCCTTCTTGGCGATCTTTCACCTTGTTAGCATTCCTGTTTCCATTCCATTTCGTAGAAATCATCCTTTCTCATCCACAGTTTTTTCTCGTCCTCTGGTCCTTCCCATCTATTTAACATGCCCTTCAAAACTCGTCCCTCTCAACGTTTTATGTCTTTTCCAGCTCCAATATCCCATTTCTAGAGCCATGTTATTTTCCCCCAATTCCCTCTACATCCTTCCAACCCCCGTCCAACTTCCTGTCCCTCCTATCTCCACTTTTCGTTTATTCAACTCCCACTTGCCTCAACGTCCTCTCTCCTTTCGCCCTTCGTACTTTACCCTTTCATTTCATCCCTTCCGCCTTCACCCCTCCCGCAATTTCCCACTCGTCCAATACACTCTACTTCTTCGCTCTCCTTCAGTGCCAACTTTCTTCCCGAAATTCACAACTTTTTTATTCTTAAAACTCGAGTTTTTAGGGGTGCGGAGGAGAGAGTGAAAGGATGCCGTTTCCGAGTGGTCTCCACGGTTTCTTCTCGCCCGAGACCTTGGTGAATATTTCTTTCGCATTTTTTTTCTGTTTGGATTATATTACTATCATTTATTTCCCGCACTCCCAAAGTTTTACCTCGACGAGGTAACCTTTTTTTTATGTTTGCCATGAAGACTGTGGAAACGTTTGTTAGTCGTGTTGAATGCAGGAGGACGCTTAAATGCGGCTCGCTCGGGTCGGACTGCGATCGAGCAGCAGCGGACACTCGGCCGTCGGGCCACCAAAGTGCTAAGTCGTCGCCATGTGTTGCTTCATCAGCGAGATTCTTTCCACCCCACTTACTCTCCCCGTTCTCTGCGGAAAGGAGTCGCCAGCTATTATGCGAGCGGTGGGCGCGTCACAAGCCAATCGCCCAACACGATATTGTCTCAATCCCTAAACGCGACCGGCGGAGATTTACACCTCGCGGATTTTTTTTGTGAATATTTGCTGGAGCGGAATTGATGTACGGAGGATGGAGAATGATAATAATAATGTGATCTGTGAGTGGATATGTGTGTGTGTGTGTGCGTGTAAGGAAGAGGGTCTCGCATTCCTGGCCGATGGAAGGCGGTCGGGGAGGCCCTGGAATTCGACTACACTCGCTTTGGAGTGAACCTAACTCTTAAATCCCCCCCTCCTCCTTCTCGCCCCCCGCCTGTCCATTCCGCCTCCTCCCCTGCCCCCTCCCGTCCATATCCGATCTCGCCACACGCACATCCCTTCGCTCATCTCCGCAACGATGACTTTTCTCGCCCTTCCCCTTTCTCCACCCTCACCGTGCAACTTTCGTTCTCATTAATTTCGCCACATCTGCACCGTTTTTCCCCTTTCTCTCTCTCTCTCTCTCTCTCTCTCTCCTTCTCTTCCTTCGCCCTCACCCCCCTGCTTTCTCTCCCACCTTTCCTAAACCCTGCTCCCCTGCAGCTACGCTACCACTTCCTCATCCTCCCCAACTAGCCAACGCACCCGTCATGCCCCCACCCTCTCCTCCCCTTCCTCTTCGCCCCTCTCCCACTTCGCCCCCTCCTCGCCCGCTCGCCCGCCCCGTCATATTCCCACGCCACTTCCTCCTCCTCTTCACGCTCCTCCTCGCTGCCTCTCTGAGGCATCCATTCTAATCGATACAAGCCGCCATAACCCTCCTCCTTCCTGAGGGCGAGCCGAGTGCGGGAGAGTGAGAGAGGAAGTGGGCGGGGGGGGGAGGCGGGAGGATGAAGGGGTTTGAGGAGGATATAGGTTTGTGCGTGCGTGTGTGGTGGGGTGGGGACGCGCCGGGTGAAGGGGAGGGGGTGGGAGAGAAAGAATTATCCTCGCCCACGTCTTGTCTAGATCACCTTCCCTATCTCTCCTTTTTTCCTCTCTCTCATGTCCTCCTCTCCGTATCCTTCGAGTACACAGTCTTCCTCCTCCCTTCGCTCCCCGGTGCGGCCCTTCCCGCGGAGGGAAAGAGGGGGGGGCATGGGCAGGCTTTGTTTCCGGGATCAGCAAGTATGTTCGTCGGCGACCTCCTCCAAGAGTGGCCGTTACCGGGGAGATCTCGCCACTCGATCGCCTTCGCGTCTATCCCCGCCCCGTCGTGGATCGAGGGGGCCCCCCTCCACCTCTCCCCCTTCACCCGCTCTCCCCTCTCGCCGATATGTCCTCTCCCGCTGCACGCTGCCTGCTTGCGTCTCGGCATCCTTTCTTGATCTCTTTCTCGTGCCCTTGAGATAAATCCTTTTCGAGTCAGGTGCATGCCCTTGCATCGGATCTCAGGCGAACTACACGATTAAGTTTTCCCCTTGCTGTGAATTCACTTTGTATATTTCTTTTGCGTCTTTTTGTGTCAAAATGGGCTTCTGTAGAGGGTATTCAACAGTTCCCGATTGGCATCCTCTAGTAAGAGTAAGATCTCTTTGCGTCTGTGATTAATTTTGCAATAATGACGGTGGACCCTCAGACCATGACTATTTTCTTTGTTGCTGAGAAATAGGATTTATTCTGATGCTGAGATTAATTCTCTGGCATTTCATGTTTTACGTAAATTATTTTCCACGTCAGGGACATTCCTTTGCAGCGTTTTTTTTCGGTTTTGAATATTCAACTTAGCAAAGAACCAATTTATTAAATGCCTATATACTTGTAATCTTTTAAACTTGTAATACTTGTAATAAATGAGATAGAGAAATATTGCGAAATGTTTGGGCGTCTTTTGACAGGGGTCGAAGTATTCTGCTTTCTGTTATCAAGTAAATGTTTCACGAAATCAGTAGTTGTGCCAGTTAAAGCATTTCATACGCGTTCCCATTGATGAAAGGTATTTTCTTGCAAATGTACTCTTTATTTTTTAAAATTCCGTGATAGATTCCTATACTCAAATGATGTGTCATGTATTCGTTTAGAAATATCAGAGCTATGCAAATGCCAGCAGTTTGCTTAATTTTTCCGACGACATTTGCGATTTTAACGACTCATGCATATCACTGTTGAGACTCATACACAGACCTATTTAATAAATAGTAATTTTTTGTAACAGAACAATTTCTCTTTGACCATTGAATTTTAGAAATAGAACCTGTTAAACCTTAGAATAAAAACACAGCAATCACCCCCAAGGTCGGTTTGGTAGGTGATGGTTGAGTTCACCCAGCGCCAAGCCCGACGGCGTGTGAAATTCACACATCAGGGTGGGGGAGGGGCAGTTCCTTTCCCTGTGCCGGTTATGGTTTCCCAGAAAGATCTGGTACCCGAAAAATCACATAGCTCGGGTGGAGCTGCAGATTCCCAGAGTGCCTTGCCCGGGAATCGAGCCCGGGACCCTCCCGTCAGTAGTCCAACTCTCTACCCCCTCGACTACCGCGACCCAAATGAACCTTAAAATACTGCCGTAAAAGGTATATTTTAAAATACGAATTTCACTTATTCATCAAGCAAAGAGCTATCAACATATATATGATGCTGACTTAAGTAATTATTACCATGATTATTCACTCGCAATTTTCGTGGAAATAAAACTTTTAAGAGCTTCGGCTCTACTTGCTTTCGTATTATATTTCTTTAATATTTCCGTGTGCCTTCGCTCCCGAGTTCGAAAATTTTCATCATTAAATTTTACTGCCATTTTCACTCTTCTTTACTTGGGGAATACTTTCCCCGAGAGCAATAAATATCCTCCCTCCTTCGCTTTTCTTTCTCTCCTCTCACATCCTTTAGTTCGCCCGAACGCCTTTTGTCCCTCATAATTTTCCTTCGCCCTCGATGCCCGTCCCTCCCCCGCTTTCCTTTAATGCAACACTCTATTAAATGTTGGAAAGGGTTTTCGAGGGACTGTTTTGTCTTATTTTCCCCTGGAATAGAGTTCTTTTTGTGCTTGCATTCCCTTTCTCTCTCTCTCTCTCTCAGTGTGAATTAACTTCTCCCTTTGAGTCCTTTCCCTCACTCATTTTTAGTCTCTCCTCTGTAGCTACCTCCGTTTTATTTTCATGTATTCAGATCATGTTTTTCCTGGGACTTCCGTACGTCCTCAATTTTCAGATTTCCTCCGTTCATTTTTTTTCTGTGCCGTACTTCTCATTTATCATTACGCGTGCTCTCGCGATTTTAGTCCTGTATAGACGGAGATTACACTTGCTCCCTCGTATAAAATAGCAATCAATTGAGGATTTTTTTCCTTTCAACTTCATTCCAGTGCCATTGATTTTCTCCCTTATATCTAAAGTTGGAATTGAAATTACGTGTTTACAACCGCCATGATCCATCCCCCATTCCCAACCAACCACCCACCCAGCCATTTCCATCTAGTATGAATTGCAATAACGCCATGTTTTGTAGGTCGAACCATGTTATTGAGAGTAATTACGCAGGTCGTGATAAAAAAGTTTTGATTAGTCTCTTAGAGCTTTGGAATTTATTGGTATTGGGGGATTCCCTTTATGAACGCCGCCAGGCTACGCCTCTTTTCTTGCTGTTTTATTATTCACCTCCCCGCTCTGCCACTGTTTTTAGTTAATTAGTTTTTGCTGAGGTATAACCTGGATTTTTCTCACCCAAAGGGAATAGTCTGATGGCATATATGGCGAGCATGAAAAATGAACTGCTTACTCCAAAATTTGGCCTCGAACAAAGACTGTTTCGTTTTTGGCTGCTGTCCCTACCGTCCTCGTTTTCCCCCGAGGTTTTCATTCATTCTCCTTGCTTGCTTGTGAGTGTATTCATGCTTTGATCGTTATCTGGCTGACCAAGCCCAACTCTTCCTTGGCCTTGAATGTAAGCTTTAATCCGCGCACATTGAAGCTACTCCGTCTGGCATTTCGTCCTAGTTATTTTCGGTCGTATTCTCCAATGCCATACTGTGTTGAGTATCATTTCTAGCGATACCATTATTTTTATCTAGACATCAATGCGGCAGAGCACTCTTCTCAATTTCACGCTACTTGAATTCTTTGGTTTTCATCTTTTCAGAATGTAATTCCAATCTTCATCTCTTTGGATTGAAGTCTTTTTTTCGACACTTTTTTATGTGAAAGCTATGTATTTTCCCCCTTCACACTTCGAAACATGTGTTTTTATCTCGGTATTATCCCTCCATTTACTCGTTATTCTGCAATTAAAGTTACCGTGAAAATATTTCATTCATCCGACATCTTGTGTTGAGCTAACTAAATTTATTACTGTAAAGTATTATGGTAATGCTTGTTCTGCATACGCCAGAGAAAAAAGAACTTCAATTGTTTTTTTAAGAATTGCCCCAGAGTTGGATGAGGCGAAATTTAAATACCTTTTCTTCATTAGTTTGTGGCGCGTGTGAGTTGGCTGACGTCTTTATACTCTTTTTTAAATGGATTAATTTACGTACGTCACGACGAATTTTACTATTTGTCTAATTCAACTTATTGACTTATCATTCAAACTCATTTTTAAAATCTGACACCATTGCTCTTGGAGATGTGTTTTACATCAGGAGTGCTAATTCTCCATTTTATATTTTGGTAATCAATAATGCTGTTTTGATTTCCCCCGGGATGAGAATCAATTATTAGACCAGAGAAATTGTTTTCAATCTAGATAAATTTTAAGTTAGTTATACCAGAAAATGTATTCTGCGTAAATAAAATGTAGGGTTATAAGTTGCACAGCTACAAAATTACAAGTAAAAGATGTTTTTCCAATAGACTTAGGTTTTAGAAACTCCAGTAAATAATTGTGAGACAGGATATTAATGTTTTTTAAAGTTTATTAATTACATATTTATATTAAAAGTTTTAGTTCCGGGTCCATCCAATGCCACCTTAAACGATAGTTTGCCGAATAAGAATTTTTTAAAATATGTTGATTAGCAACTTCAATCCAACTAAAGTAAAAGCAGAATTAAGTTGGGAAGTAAATAATATCAATTAATGAACAAGGACAAATCAAATACCTTTGCGTTTCCATAGAATAGAATTTTTATTGTCAACTTGTTTCGCTACACTGTAGCATCATCTGCACTTCGATGGCAGTCAAGACATTCCAAATGATACTGCAGTGTAGCAAAACAAATCGGCAGTAAAAATGTTATTGTGTGGAAACGCAAAGTTAATTCTTCCTTGTTCATTATAATGGAATTCCACAAAGTATTGACCTCAGCAATCTCTCAATATTATTAAATTGACTGAAATCATTGATACATTATTTGTCTAACTTTTTCGCATCATTATGCCCATAGCTTTTCTCTTTAAACGGATCCCATTAGCCTTGCTATTCGGCTTGTGTATGGCAATAGGAAAAATCGGGCCAAAGACATTTTTATAGTCCACTGGGTATGCTAGCATGAATTAATATCAGCCAAACATGTTTAAATATGACGTGGCCATACTTCACGACTTCTATCATAATTCTTGGCTTGCGTAACTGAGCTCTTGGGCCTGATTCGAAGAGCGAAATCGTTACGGCGAAAACATATCCGTGGGTCGCTGAAAGTTTTATCATCCTTCCGCTGAGAAAACCAACTTCTGTGCCTTGTGCAGCTCCACACGTTCCCAAAAAGATGCTACAGAATATTTGGGTTTTCCTATGGCCCCTGACTCCGCGTGCTTCTCATACGCACTGTCGCCTTCCGGCCATCTCTCTTCTTTCTCGGCATTTCCCCTTAAAAAAATTCCCCCTCCGTCACCTCCTCCCCCACCCTCCACTCCCACACGTCCCCCATGAGCCAATCCCGCCCATCAGGGGTCCTCCGCGAACTCCTTCCCTCCCGAACTCCTTTCGGCTCTCCCCCTCCCCACGTCCCCTTTATTCTCACCCCGGGCTAAGATGAAAGGGGTAGATAGTCTAGGCTCAATCCCAAGCTAAATAAAGCCGTTTATCTAGGGATCTCCCACTTACCCTCCCAACCCCTGTCCCCCTCACTCCTTTCCCCCGCCACCCTCACGCAGCTTCAGTGGATTTTCACCATATCCCTCTCCCGCCCTTCCCTTATAACCCCACCCTCTACGTGCCTCCGTTCAGGTCCCATACCCTACCTCCCTCTCCCCCACTCTTAGTTCTTCTCTCGCGTTTTCCAACTTCATTGTCCGCCCTCTTCCCCTCCTTTTCTTCTTCTTACGTATTCCTTCTTTGTTCTCCTAGCCATAATTTTCCCTCGATCCCTCTTTTCTTCCTGGAACTCAATTCCCAGGCATATACAATATGTAAGGGTCCCATTACTTCTTTACTGCATGCAGTAGTCTAATGGTATTTTCTTGATTTTCTTTTCCTTTCTCTCAACATGTTACGTGTATTTCCGGTCGGAGGTGCGTTTTCACAATTCGCGTTCTATCCCGATCCGGAATGGGATCGTCTTCTGCGGTTGCATTTAGGTGGTGCATCTCTATCTCATATCAGTTCACCTGGACGTATCTTGAACAATTAATGATATAGCGGCATTTTCTCAAATATTTATCTGCTTTCAGGACTCTTTCACTGAAAATAACCCTTCTGAGGGAATACCGAAACATATTTTAAGTCATTAAAAGGTAACCAATACAATGTTTAAATCCATTTCCCATCTTCAAGTACAGAATGTTTGGTGAGAGAGATTTCAGCTAATGCTAACCTCAGGTATTTGTTATCAGTACCAATTCCAAGGTATGATCTGTCCGTTGTATTCCCATACATATTTATTCCATTATAACCCGTACATGAAAAAAAGAGCTAAAGTAACCTCAGCATAAATTATGCGGAGTTCATTTGACTATTAATGCAATAAAATCCTTCTATATTTAAAAGAGCATTCAAATAATCTTTGGATAATTGGCCTTTAAAATTGTGAAATACAAACTATGAACTCTGATTAAGCGTAAAAAAATATCGGAATTGCTGGATCTGAAATTGTAGTGATAAAAGTATATTTCTTGTTAAGAACTTCGTTAGTTAAGTCGAAACACAGAAGTATAATTTTGAAAAATGCTTGCAAATTGATGAGAGCTTTTTATTTTATAGCAGAATTAAAATATTAATTTGTTGCTTTAACATTTAAACACTTCATTTTATAATGATTCAAAATATATATAACTCGGTATTTATATTAAAGAACTTATCTTATAATTAAGTTTTAAATACTCTCGCCCGGGTATTTGATATTCTTGACCAACACATTTATACAAGGTACATTAATGTAGATGGTGATGCCATGCTCGTTAAAATACCGTGATTGTATTGATCACTAAAATTTACCCCAGGTCCAAAGATAGATTTTTTCCTTGGTCTAATTCATTGATTTCATACATTTTTGGCTATTAATGGCTTCGAAAGGTTACGTTGACCATGTTAAAATAAAATATACTTCTATCGACTGCAGAATTAGATTTTTTAATATTGTATTTATCCAGCATAGACGTTTTATGACCGCGAAGTATTACTCATTTCATCGGATTTCTGGTCTTTAAGAACTGTATCAAATCATTCTAGTGCACTTGAGTGCATTTTTGCGCGAACTTTCAAAGTTATGTTCAAATATAATTTCTGGAGAACATCTAAAAGCGTAGTTATGTCTCTAAAAAGTCAAATCCAAGTATTTTTCCTAAAATTCCCTTGAATGAGGAAACTCATTCTCAGGCAATCGTAGGCACATTAAATAAGTAAAGTTAATGATAGAAGCTGATGGTTTTTCATGTGGCATGATCCAGTCTAAAATAAATCTGGATAAGATAAATGAATCTTAGAACTTGAAAAAATACGTCCATGAGAAACTGGAAATACTCCATTTACAGTTTTTCATGGACCGTTTCATAATTTTCCACTAAAATAATATCATTGTCAGGCATGCATTTAAGTTCTACCTTTCGTGAATGTGATATACAAAGTAATTGATCGAAATAGCTCATTGTAAGCACTTAAACTCAGAATATCCAACGTCATTGGCTACGACTAAATGAATCCACCAATTATGAGCAACTCGAAAATAATCGAGAGAAAATGGTGGAACCAATAATGTGCTCTATGGTGCGTGTGCTTGCAGGTATTCAAATTATCATTCAGAAAAAAACATTACATTTAGGGAGGCACAATAGTAGAATCCTTGTACGTCTTCTTTGGTTTCAAATGACTTACCGCTTGAACAATTTTCTTTGGGTTTCGGCGAAATAAATGAAAATGAACCGTCTGTCACTATAAATATGGTTTAACCGCCATAACGCATTAAGCACATTGACGCCACCATGAAAGCATTTGTTTAAAACTTACTCTTCCGACCTTCAATCACGGTAAATCCTTTTCGATCAAATTTTAATCTAATTTTGATATAGCATCTCTGCAGCATATTAAACGATATTTTTTCGTGTAACGTCGTTGCTCATTGTAAATTAATCGCAAAATTTCACTGTATGAATTTTAATGGCTGTTTTTTGAGAGGATGAAAAAAAAGTATTCATTGCATATCGACTTTCAATTTTATAACATTGCATTTAGAAAGAAAAAGGCTAGGCTAAACATTAAAATAGGAGGGGAAAAAATAGAGCAGGTAGAACAGTTTACGTATCTCGGAAGTGTTTTGGACCAATACGGTCAAAGTGGTTGGGACGTAAGGAGAAGAATTGCGCTAGGCAAGGAGGCTTTCTCAAGGAGGAGGGAGTTGATGACGGGGACGGTGAGTAGGGATGTTAAGACATGGCTCGTAAAAACTCTGATATGGAGCGTAGCTATGTACGGCGCGGAAACGTGGTCACTGAAGCAGGAGGATAGACGTAGATTAGAGGCTTTTGAAATGTGGGTGTGGAGAAGAATGGAGAAGGTGAAATGGACCGAAAGGAAAACAAATGAGGAAGTACTGGATATGGTGGGTGAGGAGAGGGGTTTGTTGAGAGAAATTGTATGGAGGCAGGAAAAATGGATGAGAGGTGTATTAAGCGGTAGTAGAATGTTGAAGAGGGTAATAGAGGGGAGGATGTTGGGCAAGCGAGGAAAGGGCAGGAATAGGATAGGGATGCTGGACGGGATGAAGGGAGAAAAGAGGTACACGGAGATGACGAGGGACCTGATGTAGATTGGGTTTTGTTTGGAGTTACAAAATGTTTATTTGATAGTTGTGTCCATGCAAAAACCTACCTTAACCGGTAGATTACCTAAATAATAAAAAAATAATAATGCATTTTTTCAATATGCCAAAATTTAAATCGCCTCGAAGACTCGTATTTTACTATTTCACATCGCGCAAATTCGATATTTTCCTATTGGCGACATTTATTCGTATTTTGTCGCGTAAATAACTGTATATAGCGAAAGTTCCATGAAATAAAGTCAGTATAGTATTGCTCGACTCACAGAGCATTATATGCTTCCTTGAAGTACGTATAACAGGAGTTACGTTGCAGTAAACTAAAAAAGTGATCTATTTTAAAATAACGCCCCTAAATCCATGTTTGGTTCGTAGTAAAACTCTATTCGTTCCGAAGAAACGCTTCCACCAGCATGACTTCGGACCACAAAGTTCTGACGAAAGGCTCCGTCGTTATTCTATGGGACTCAACCTATGACCGTTCCTCGTGGTTCATGGCTCACCAGTCCCAGATTCATTCCGGCGCGGAGTCGAAAGCGCGGGATGAAATAGACCATTTTAAGAATGTATCGAAATTGTGTCGCAGCGCCGAAGAGGAATGTTAAAAATGCGTGGAGTCTACTTTTCAGTTTCAGAGGAATCCAAGCAACTCAGGCCCTCCCACTTATTGCCCCCGTGCTTCTTCTACCCTCCCGCCTCGGTCACTTTCACTCCAGTCTCCTCTCCGACTCCCTCTGTGACCTTCCCTTTCCTCACCCTCCATGTCAACCCCCCCGTTCCATCTCCCTCTCACTCCGACTTCTTCTTTTATTTCGTGCCAACCCGCCTCTGCCCTCCCGCAGTGTCGCTCCTCGGTGCGAATATTCTCCCGTCTTCGCCTCCCTATCCCTCCCACCATTCTCATTCGAGCCTCTCTCATTGCCAACCCAAACCCCCGATCCCCCTCCTCCCCCACTCCGCACCCTCCCCCCCGGCGCCACCGTCCCTTCATCTCACTTCGCTACTCCCTCTCATCTCTCCAAACCGCTTCACTCTGCCTCGAATCCCTTTTAAATTCTCATTTCCCTCTCCGGCCCTTTAAAAATTGGCTCCCTTTTGCCTTGCTCTGCGTTGCATGCTGTTGTCTGCCACCCCTACACTCGAGTTTCCCGAGGAACATGCTTTTCTATTAGTTTGAGTCTGTTGCCGCCGCCTCCTCTCAACCCACTCGCTTCCCTCGTGTGTGCTGTCCTAGGGTTCCGTTTCACTCCGGCGGACGGATAGCAGTGGAAAAGGGAAAAATTAAGGGTGAGTGGGGGTGGGAAAGAAACATTCTGTCCAGGTTTTTTTTCCCGTACGTTCGCCCCCTCCTCACACTCTTTGGCCTGTTCGTCCCGTCTGGGTCCCCTTTAATAACTTCTTTTCTTCGTAATTTCCGTAGATTTAACAAAATTTGAAGGAGGCGCCAAGCGGAACGTTTTTTCCATTTTTGTTTCTTTAATTTTTGGGAGGGCGCCCGAAGGTCACCGAAGAATTTATCATGCATGTTCTTGTGTGTGTGTATGTATGTATGTGTATATATATGTATATATATATATATATATATATAATTATATGGTAAATTGCAGGGTTACTGTATTAGACATTTGGGAACATACAAATTAATGCCTGCAGGAAAGATCTAGACAGGGGATAAAAGATCGAGAAGTAATGATTTAATTCTTTGTGTACATTTCTCACCATTAATCCTAAATATATTTTACATAAAAGGGGCACTACCGTATTCTTCAGAAAAGAATTCAATATCCTTTAATTCGAAAATATTGTAAAAAATTGCCCTTTTTAATAAGTACCTCTACTTTTTAGTATGTGTTACACTTATGACCTTAAATTAAAATATATATATATATATATATACATATATATATATATATATATATATGACGACGGCCGTGCCGTCGAAACGTAAATATCCAATGTAAGTGTCCTTCTTTTATGTTTCTATGTGTGTAGTGTTTTTTGTGTTAGTGTTTGTGTGTTTATATATATATATATATATATATGTTTATATGTACGAGTATATATATGTTATTTATATATATATATATATATATATATAGATATATGTTTATATGTACGAGTATATATATATATATATATATATGTATGCACGAATACATATATTTATTTACCTTTGATAGTGCGGCAGTTAATGGAAGGCAAATTCATGTTCATTCTACCATGATCGCGTAATTGACTCTGGAAGAATGTACTGGGTAATGAAGGTCAAATCTGTTTTCTCTAATCAGCGCACGTCGCCTCATGTTCGCCTTGGATTTCTGGTCTTTCAAATCGCGTTCTTAAGCAGGACACGTTAACTTTTTGGCCGCGTTCCGGCCTCCTTTTTCCTCCTCTACCTTCTGCACCTCGCAACTCTGCGCCAATGGAAGCAATCAGTGCTCGGGGAGGGCGAAGTTTGTTCGGGGGAGGGGGGTTGGGAGGGCGAACCATTGCGAGACTCCCACACACACACACACACACGCACGGCCCTTCGCTTCAACATTTCATCGAATTCCTGGGGAAAAAATATTTGAACCCCACGGCGCGGTTTCGTTTTTCTCGCGATTCTTTCATCGTCTGTATTCACCTGGCAATTCGGCCAGAAATTTCCTTTGGGAAATAAAATACAAAAAGAATTATCTCTACGGCAGTTTGTTAGATCCAATATAGTTTCACGAGGCCCATCCAGAATGTATGATGATTAATAATACGAGCGCACCAACGTAAATCTCTTTCCCCTCCCCTTCTTCCCTCTCAGTGGTGGCTGGAGTTATTGATAGCCATAGATCGATGGATTCCGTCTCGTTCGATAACGCCGTCGTGTGAAGCCCTTCAGCTCGAGAAACGGACGCCCCGCGCTTATTTTCCGTATTGCACTTGTGTTCTCGGCGCCGGTGGTAGAACACGACCCTCCTCCCCAAAATCCCGTATCATCTCAGTCTCCTGAAATACTGGCCCTCGTTCCGCCGCCTCAAAGGCTCCTCCGCCCCCTTTTCCACTAGATTTCAGGACTTAATTGCTTTATGTATTTTGATTTTCTCCCGTAACTCCATTTCCGCGTTTCTGTTTCCCTTTGCCTTTCCTCGCCCCCCCCTCCTTCCTGCTTCTCGAAACGTATTTTGATGCTCGTTCTTCATTTCAGAATTGCTCGGTAGATGTTGCCGGGAGCGACCGATTCGGGGGAAGGGGGGTACAAGGGAGTTATCGCGAAAGGGGATTGGGAGATTAAAGAGTGGGAGTGGGGGCCCGCCACCACCCACAACCCTTCCCGCAACCTCCAAAATGTTCCTTCCCAAAGGCGTTGCCACCTCCGGCGGTATAGATTACCCTCGCCCAGGCCCCTGCGGGTAAAGATGCCGGGTCAAATGAAGAAATTTATTCCTTTCATAATCTCGTGGAGTAACGCAAATCGTGCATACATGACATGAGTAAAAATAAACTTTGTATGCTAAAAATCAGAGGTCTCTTTAGCCGGCGTAGTTATTTCTTTCGTTTGCGAAATACGGTGGGTCGCGATGTTCATTTCCTCAGTCATCGTGAATAAAGTGTTCAAACAGCAAACTATAAAAATTAATTTGAAAATCAGGAAGTGTGCTCATTGTTTTTTTCAGATTTTTGTAGCGTCCTTCTTGCTTATAGAACGCCATTCTTTTCTTTCACCTCTCCACAGATTTTGTTCAGTATTAGTTCTCCATCCATGATTTATCAAATATGTCCTGAGAAATTATTGCCAATTCTCATTTTATTTAAAGATAGCAAGATAAGTAAGATAAGCGAGAAAAGTAATAAATACTCTTTTTTTATATGACTTTTCCGAAAATGTGTGTACTGGACCTTTGAAAATTATATAAGAATAGACAGTGCATTCCTGTAATTTCTTTGTCGAAAAGATTTCGATAGCTTGAAATCCGAGCTTCTTCGGGAGAAAGTTATTGCAAAATTGTAGATTCAATTTTTAAAGAGGCCGGCAGTTATCCTAAATGTACAGAGTAATAAGTAAATAATTGATCTTTCTCTTCCGTGATGTGCAGGAACACGGGAAAAGCCAACTATATGTCTTCATGAATAATTAACTTAGATTTGTAAATTTATCCTAATATTTAACGTAAATGTTGCACTAGAACTACCAACGGATTTTGAAGAAACTATATCCTAACAAAAGAGTCCTTTAAATCGAACGCCAATTGATTGAGAAAATTAACGCATATACCAAAGTGCAAGAATTTTAGAATCATGCGGAGCGTTTCTTAGTCTATTTCCAAACACTCTTTAAAACAAAAACCAAAATACCAACTCGAGCTAACAGTATACTCAACATATTAGCTACTAACACCCTATAAACTATTGCAGAGTTCGTATCATTTAAAGGTTTAAATGATCATAAAAGGATCTTTGAAGCAATGCACAAGAGACTCGTAGGAGTGAATAAGGCAAAACGCAAAGTATGCTTCTTTAACAAGGGAAATTTGATGATATTCTGAAGATGCTGCAGAAGGAATTCGCGGAATCCACCATAAAAGTCTTCTAAATATATTATGGGGTGGAATAGAAAAATATGTCCCTTTCAATCTAAAAAGCCATATAAAAAAGTGGAGATGGCACAACAGAGAAATTAGATCGACGTGAGGGGAGAAAAGAATATGGCACTCTTAATTTAGAAATAGAATGAGAAGAAGAGACACTAAATGACAGGAATTACTAACGGTAAACTCGAAAATCGTAGAGTACAAACAAAGAAGATATTGCATAAAGCCAAGAAAAATTTAAAAAATGAAATTGTTAGACGAAAAAGTGGAGAAAAAATCAAAATCATTTGGTCCTACGTTAGGGGCATTCAGGGAAAACTTCAGGTGAACATTCTCTGAAGTGAAAGACTGACGAAATCGTTACAGGCAGCGTAAAGAAAACCATTATATTATACATTATTTTCAGAGCGCCTGAACGAACAATGCTAATGAAACAATAGCATCATCTGTAACATCTGATGACTGTAAATTGAAGATAATAATTTAACAGAAGGGCCTAGCTAAAAAGCCTCTAAGCGATGAGATTATTAGAACCCCAGGTTCCGAGAAATACCCACTAAGATTCTAAAGGACTTTGTCAATGATGTGGCCACTTACTATCACAGCATATAGTATTCTCAAACTCTGTGAATGAAGGATTAATACCCCGAGCCTGGAAGAGGACTCTCATCACCCAGATCCACAAAGACGGCGATCGCGAGGATGTGAGTAGCACTTAACTACAGGGCAATATCTCTAACATCGATATGTTTCAAAACCTTAGGGTATATATTAACTGGTAACGTGCTCCTCGAACCTTGACCTTCCTCAACGGTAGGGCCATACTCTGCTGAAGCCAGAACGGGTTTAGAAAGAGTAGATCATATTAGAGTATATTCAGGGAAAGTGAGGTACTTGGGCATCACCCACACAGAAAACTTATCATTGAGCGTGCGCGTTAGGCAGATATGTGGTTGCACCTTCAAGATACTTGTAAGTATTTCTTCTTCTTGTAAGTAGTTCTTATACTTGAATTTTTTCGAAAGGTTGTAAAAAAAGGTTATGAGAAAGCAATGTAGAGTGTTAATCAACTCCTAGAGTGGATTGGAGTGTTACTTTGCACTGGTGGGCAACACTTAGAGTGCGCAGCAAGTACTTGGGACCAACCGCGGAAGGAGATGAATAAGGAGATCGGAAAGCTGCAGAGAACGGCCGCTAGTCTTGTGAAGTTATGTTACAATTAAGATAAAAAAGCGAGTGTAACTTGGCCAGCGGAGGAATAAGGATGGGAGATCCTCCAAGAACAAAGAAAAAGGCGAAACTAAGGCTATTATAAAGGTCAACGACACTCGATTTAACTGATGCCGCCGAAGAAATCGTTAAAAAACCTCAATATATCTGCATATTGGACCACGCGGTTAAGAAAAGGGAAATAAGCTGTAGAACCAGTAGATTCGGGGACTCTTACTTCCCTCGCACGATTGCGATCACAACAAAAACAAATCCCGAGAGCGAAAAAAACTACGGTCTATGAAACTAACTGTGAAAGTAATATTCCAGTTGATGCGATATTCCTAGATTTTAAGAAAGCTTTCGATAAAGTCCCTCATTGCAAATTACTGGCGAAATTGGAAACCTATGGAATACACGAAAGTATTATTAACTGGATTAAACAATTTTTAAGTGATCGTGTCCAAACAGTCGTCCTGGACGGTGTATCATCCGATACTGTCAAGGTCACGTCGGGGGTACCACAAGGAAGTGTCATAGGCCCCCCCCTTTTCCTTATTTACATAAATGACCTCAGTACCGTAGTTAATAGCAAGCTCCGTCTTTTCGCCGATGATGCAGTAATTTATGGGGACATCCGAAGTCACGAAGACAGAGTCGTGTTAGCCAACGACCTAGATACAATTCAAAATTGGTGCGATACATGGCAATTGGAATTGAATTTTAAAAAATGCGTAGTAATACATTTTTGGGAAAAGAGTAATTCCCTCCCTTATAGTTACAAAGTGAAACAAACCAAAATCGCGAGGGTAGATTCCTTTAAATACTTGGGTGTAACAATTACTCACGATCTGTCCTGGGGAAAACACATACGAGAAATATGCGGTCGTGCTAATAAAAAATTGGGATTTGTGAAAAGAGTGCTAGGTAAATGCGACGAAAAGGTGAAAGAACGATGTTTCCTTGCCTTGGTCAGGCCCCACCTAGAGTATGCTGCCAGTATATGGGATCCTCACAACATAAATTTGGTTTCGGAATTAGATCGAGTTCAGCGGAGGGGGGCTAGATTTGTCAAACATTGTTATGACCAACTCAGCAGCGTATCCACTTTGTTAGACAGTTTAGGTTGGGATTCTCTTACACAGCGGCGTTTCCAATATAGATTAAACTTATTAAAAACATTTAAAGATGGGCCCTTTTCCGATGGCATCAAGGATATAATACGAACCCCAACGTATTACGGTCGAAGGGATCACGAATATAAGACTAGAGAGATAGACTGCAAGACTGACAGGTTTAAAATGTCATTTTTTCCAAGAACGATAAGGGAACAGAATGCTCGTAGTCGAAATTCCCCAGGACTTAGTTCATTACAATAAGTATTAACGTACAGGTTAGGGACTTCGCGAGGATGCGTATACATGTGTGTATGTATGTATGTATATGTATGTGTGTATATATACATATATATATATATGTATATATATATTTTTTTCTCCTACAGGTTCCCCCCACCTTTCCTCACCTAACTCCCAACCCCCTCAACCCTTACCCTTCCCTCATGGTGCTACACCCCCTGCCACACACCTTTTTGGTGGCTCGCAGGGTACTTATGTAGATGTAGATGTAGATGTGAATCACTAGCCTCGAACACTTTTCCATAGGCAAGTGACCTAGCAACCCCTGACACACTTCTCCTTGGTGGCTTTGTCTGGGTACGTTGTACATGTAGAATGCTACAATAATTTGCTGCACTCAAAATAAATAATTACTCTGGATGCTGCTAATTCTACTGTAACGTTCTCTACCCAGCTGCTACTTTATTAACATCAAAATAGTATTTTAGAGAAAAACTAATTTCTAGCCTAAGTAAGTTCTGCAATTCTACTCGATTCGTCAAATTGGTTCTGCGTAGTCAACTTAGAGCTATGTTCTTCCTCGTGAAAATCTGTCAAGGAATTCTCTAACAATTGCAACCCCGATGAAAATGATTATGAATGTACACAACATGAAAAAAAACAGTATTCGGATACGTAAACAAACAGTTGATGAGGCGGAATGTGTTCAAAGTGAAAATATTCCATTAATTTTTTTTAATATTTCGAACTCTTTACTCGTAGTGAAACCATTTGTTTTTCATAAAATTCGATTGATGGATGGGTTTTGAGTGCCACAATTTTTCGACGGGGAAAGGGCTGCTGTCACACTTGCATTAGTGTTCAAAGGTGTTTACATACTAGCGACGTTCAAGTACGTCGATTAAAACCGGTCGGAGCTTGTGGATGGGTGGGAAAAATTATAATATTCGGTGCGAGAGCAGAACACTCAGCAACCGGCGGAATAGAGTGGAAAGACCGCAACGTCCGGGCGGGAGCTATCAGCCAAACGCAATCAATTTGTTTGCCACAAAAAAATTCCACCAGCACATTTTCGCTCCCATTATATAAATATATATACATAAATATATATATATATATAGATATATATGTATATGTATATATATATATATATATATATATATATATATAGATTAGTTTGCTAGGTGGGGAGTCACAAAATGTTTATTTGATAGTTGTGTCCATCCAAAAACCTACCTTAACCGGTAGATTACCTAAATAAATAAATAAATAAATATATATATATATATATATATATATATGTATATATATATAAACCATAAACACAGTAATCAACCCGAAGGTCGGTTTAGTAGGTGATGGTAGAGCTCACCCGTGTACCAAGCCCGACGGCGTGTGAATATTCACATATCAGGGTAGGGGGGCCAGTTCCTTTCCCTGTGCCGGTTATGGTTTCCCCAGGAAGATCTGATACCCGAAAAATCAACTAGCTTAGGTGGAGCTGCAGGTGCCCAGAGCGCCTTGCCCGGGAATCGAACCCGGGACCCTCCGGTCAGTAGTCCAACGCTCTACCCACGAGACCACCGCGACCCGCATATATAGTATATAGCCTTTGGCTATATATATGCGGGTCTCGAGGCCTTCTTCAGGTCAGAGTCTGACCTGAATATATATATATATATATATATATATATAAATAATCAATGATGCGGAAGTACTCAGGAGAGCAATATAACTTTTGGACGGCACAATAGAACACAGAATAAAACAGATAACACGTAAAAGGACACTCACACTGTAGATGATTTGAGCTTTCGGCCTACTCGGAGGCCTTCTTCAGGTCAGACTCAGGTGTATATATATATATATATATATATATATATATATATATATATATATATATATATATATATATATATATATATATAGAATACAATCAGGACATTTTTGCCTCTTTTGTAGATTTCGGAAAAGCGTTTGATAGAGTGAATTGGGAAAAATTAATGCGTGTATTGCAGAAAATAGGAATGGATTGGAGGGACAGGAGACTGATCCGCAACCTGTACATGTCTCAGACTGCTCAGGTGCGAGTGTGGAACGGAGAGTCCGGATGGGCAGTGTTAGGAAGAGGTGTAAGGCAGGGTTGCCCATTGTCACCGGCGCTGTTCAACGTATATGTGGAGGAAATGATTAAAGAGGCATGGGGAGAACTGGAGGTAGGATTGAAAGTCGGATGGGAATTGATAAAATCGGTTAGGTTAAATCGGTTAGGTTTGTTGATGACCAAGCATTAGTTGCTCAGTCAGCCAAGGGATTGCAAGCATTGCTGAATGAATTGGAGGTTCAGTGCGATAAATATGGTATGAGAATCAATATTAATAAAACAAAGGATATGCGATTTTCCAGAAAGAAAAAGGCTAAGCTAAATATTAAAATAGGCGGGGAAAAAATAGAGCAGGTAGAGCAGTTTACATATCTCGGAAGTGTTTTGGACCAAAACGGTCAAAGTAGTAGGGACGTAAGGAGAAGAATTGCGCTAGGTAAGGAGGCTTTCTCAAGGAGGAGGGAGTTGATGACGGGGACGTCGAGTAAGGAGGTTAAGAAAAGACTCGTAGAAACTCTGATATGGAGCGTAGCTATGTACGGCGCGGGAACGTGGTCAATGGAGCAGGAGGATAGTCGTAGATTGGAGGCTTTTGAAATGTGGGTGTGGAGAAGAATGGAGAAGTTGAAATGGACTGAAAGGAAAACAAATGAGGAAGTACTAGAGATGGTGGGTGAGGAGATGGGTTTGTTCGGAGAAAGCCTATGGAGGCAGGAAAAATGAATGATAGGCGTATTGAGCGGTAGTGGAATGTTGAAGAAGGTAACAGAGGGGAGAATGTTGGGCAAGCGAGGTAAGGGTAGGAACAGGATAGGGATGTTGGACGGGATGAAGGGAGGAAGGAAGTACACGGAGATGAAGAGGGACCTGATATAGATTAGTTTGCTAGGTGGGGAGTCACAAAATGTTTATTTGATAGTTGTGTCCATCCAAAAACCTACCTTAGCCGGTACATTACCTAATAATATACATATATATATATATATATATATATATATATATATATTTCTATATATCCTTGAATTTGACGCTCTCCGGCGACGCACAAACACACAAACACTCGGATAATAAATTATCCACACACAGAAACATAAATGAAGGACGACGGCGGTGCCGTCGAAACGTCAATATCTACTGTAAGAGTCCTTCATTTATATTTCTGTGTGTGGAATATTTATTATCCGTGTGTTTGTGTGTATATATGTTTGTGTGTATATATATATATATATATATGTATGTATATATTTTTATAGAAATATATTCTTTATTGTGAAATATAGGGCACTCAAAATTTTACTTTTTAATCTCACTAAACGGTTTTCCTAATTTTTACCGCTTTCGACATTTTTAAAGCCTGTAGTCAGTTGGGTTTTTCAACAGTATACAATGCACACGTAGTTTACAAGGTTGACAATATTAATGTACAAAAAAGCCAGCATGTCATGTGCCGCACGTTAGTCAGAACGGGGCCGGGGGCGATGGGGCCCACCTGTTGTCGATGAAGGTGCTCAGTCAATCATCCATCCTCCTCCCTCTTCACCGTCCGCCTCCATTTATGGTCGATCCCCTTCGCGCTCCGGTCCTCTTCCACCCATCCCGACCCACCCGCTACAAACCCCCTCGGCCCCCCTCTCCATCCATTTGCCCCAACACCGATTCCCACCTCAGGAAAGCACGGTCTTCACGCGGCGGGGGCCCACTGAGCACCATTGCGAGAGGATGCTCGCTCGGCGGCGAGAACGAGATCCATTTGCGCGTTATTTCGGAGCCGAAGTGAAACAGCCGTTGGGAAAATATTTCATCTGACAACATCTGGTTCTGAAGTAACAGCCTTCACTTCCATGATGTCCAATGCCGTTTTGGAAATGTGAGACTAGATGATAAATCCTCTCTTTGCGCTCCTTTTAAGGATTATCCACAGAGGGAAGCGGGTGCATTCAACGATATTGTCGTCTCTGCTTCTTGGCGTGTAATAATCAAAATTTTCCACCATTTTTACATCGTCTTTAAATAATCGTTTGCAGAATGTTATATTTTTCAACTTGCGTCCTGGACACTTGAATATCGGTTTCGAATACTTTTCTCTATGCCATCCGCTAGAAATATTCTCGTTCAAACCCAGATATGCTCCACAAAAATTCAATTGATACTAATTACAGCGTTGGTTAGCGTTGGTCTGCACTAATCTCTAATGAAATTAATGGTATTGCGTATAATTTCACGGTGAATGCATCAGAACAAAGGCAATATAGTGCTGGGTTGAACTTATCACATACATTTAGAGCCGCTTATTTTAGCGCCGAGATCACGTCAATTATTCACAATCCAACATACATTAGTTGCCTGGATCATAAATATAAAATTCGAGAAATAGATGTGAAGGTCTATCGTAGAAATGGCTGTGGTTTATTTTTATGCCTTTTTTTCGTACTCTTAAAACAAAGAATTATTTTACTGGGTGAAATTCCCACATATTCTGAACTAAGTTTTCCGCCAGGGTATATTTAAATATGCAAGTTTTTTTTAAGTTTCTTGAGTGAATGTTTTTTCCCTTTCCTCTCCCTAATCCGTTGCCCATCCCATCTGGTGCCTGTACCCCCTGCCACACACCTTTTTGGTGGATCTCGGGGTATTTGTGTGGGTGTAGATTCACCAGATGATGTTTCGTTGCGACTTAACCCTAGTCGTACAACATTGTGGAAGGTATTGTACAGTATTTTGTAAAGCCATGCGAGTTGTATACTTAATAATCTCTTATCACCTAATGCTTCACAAACATTTTTTTCGCATTTATGTCTGTCTCCCGCAGTCCTTCGTTTCATTTGTCTCTTTCGTGGCATTTTCCGTTTGCCTTTCATTCCTCAGTTCTCACTGTCCCTCGAAATGTGGGCGAGGAGATAATCCATTCTTTCCTGAACTCATGAGATCTCTTTTTCCTCCACGAGAGGAACTTGTTATTAAAATCCCTTATCTCCGTTTGACTCATTAATATCTTTGCAGAGGCGATTTTTATTTCTTCCAATATTATATCCCGTCTGCGGGGAAATTCCCTAGCCATCATCCATGGAGTAATACACTTCCCATCTTAATGGGGTCTATAATGCTCAAGTTTCTGCTAAATTAAGCTGTGTGGATTAATTTTCCGACCCGAGGACAGCCAACCTGATTTTTGGTTTTCTGTTTCTTTCTTATTTTTCTTTGTTTGCGCTCATATTTACAAAATGGCGGAATTCTTCAATACCTTTAACCTTCCGATTTCCCGATTTTATATTTGTTTTCATTCCCTTCCATTGCCCTCGGCCATTGTTTTAATATCCTGCTCTTCCAACCCCCACTCTTTTCCAGCAATTCCAACCCAGCAAAGTTCCAGCAATCTCTTCTATATCTTGTCGCCACAACTCCTCCACCGACGGTGAATGCAATATTATGTTTCTCTCCATGCTTACACACTTTCGTGGCTTCCCGTTCATTACCTCCTCTACGCATACGACGACGCTATCGGCCGGAAGCACCTCCAAATGTATTTCATTTAAAAGCTCGGCGCTGCCCGCTCATCGATAGCTTCTGATTATGCCTACCGTTTCGATGTAGCAGGCGCTGAACGATTCGACCCCTCGACGCCCATCCCCGTCATTCGTCAAATGATGACGATACACTTGCATGACGCAACTCTTTTCGCGATACGCAAATATTCCGCTCTCCCGTGGGACGCCGGAGTGGCAGCAAAAACATGACACTTGGGAAAAAACTCGTAAATCAAAATGGCGGTTGGTGTAATGTGAAAAACACGGAAAAAGGAATATTCTCGTGCGAGAAAATTGCGCGACCGGGAGTTAAAACGACGCAAAAAAATCCCTTTTATGGGATTGACAGTCAAGAGTTGCGAACACAGCCCAACCTAATTCAAGTTCATGACTTTCGAAGACCTGCGATGCGATGGTGTGTTGCAGTGGGTGACAGCGACCCTGAGGCAAATCCTAAGTAATTTGCCACGGGCGAGTTCTTTGATTACTCTCCATAGCTCTTTTAATCATAGCACAAATTTCTTTTAAGAGACCGAATTAAAAAGAGATATATGGAGGCAAAACCGTTGAATTTAATTCACACTAATTTCAGCATACACTTTTTTATGATTACTGATGACATTTTTCTGAAAAGTGTAGCCAGTTCCACTGTTCACACCTCTACGTTCTAAGTGCGTTCAAAGAACATGTATTTGTTTAATGTACGTAGTTTAAGGTTACTCGGTGAGATTTTCCATCGATTCCACAATTCGGAAAGACGCCAAAATATAAGATCCGATAGTGTTCGGTGAGATTAATCCCTGGGGGAAAGTGATCCCATTGCAGCCCTTTTCGGATGAATCAGACCGAGTGCTGTCGCCGACTTTCACCTCCCCCACTCCCTCCCCTCTCAACCCCTTCGCCCTCCTTCGAGGTCGCTTATGGTCTTTCCTTTTTTAAGCGAAGCCTTCTCGCGATCCTCCAATCGCCATTGCGATCTGAGCCTCGGGAAGCCCTCTGCAAAATGCGTTTCTCGTAAATGCACGAGTAAGGCGATTTTAATTTTGGTTTCGGCTCCAGTATCGATAATGACTCCAACGAAGCGTATGCACCGACTTGAATGAGTTCGTCTCTTCGACCCCTCGTCCTCTCATCCACTTCTTCACTTTCACTCTCCCTCCTGTCCTTCCACTTTCACGTCCACAATTCCTTCCTCCAACCCCACCGGGCCTCCTCCTCTTTTCCTGCGGCTGCTTTTCCGCTCTCTCTTTCATCGATTGGACCGCTCTGTTTGCGTAAGTGATCTCATACTTGCGTGCAATATATCACGAGTGTTTACTCGTGCTCGTATTCATCAATTTGGGTCCCACTCTTGCTTTTCTTTTTATCATCACGTTTACTGAATTGTGTGCGTATAATATCTTAGCCGTGTTCACGGTAACACGATGTTTACCCTTTGTCAACACGCTTAGGCATTCTCTCCGCTATCCCATCCTCGCAAAATCTTTTATTTGTGACCGCAGTCCGATTATTTGCTTCCTGATCGTTAGGACATATTCCGTGGATTGTTTAGGATTGTCGTTTGGTTGGTTCCCATTCCGCTTCGTCAAGGCTTTTTTCACCGCCGGTTATACTTAATTAATTCCACTGCACGAAATTTAATGGCGAATGGGTAAAAAATACGATAGAATGCTCCAATGGTTGTTCTCAGAAGTAATTTTATGCAATATGCCATATTTTGTGTACCATATTTTGGTGTCTTATGTTTCCACGGAAGAGAGTCTTGTATTTTTTAATGGAAGAGAGACGTTATCAAACTGAGCGTATACTTTTTTCTTCCGACTACCTTTTTTTTAAACTTACGTTGGAAGTTAATCTTCCTGACCCCATATCAAACTTCATCCCGACTCTGTCATTTCGTTGAGTCGTAACTCGAGATTTAATCTCTAATGCGATAATCCAACCGAAATTAAAGTGTGATACTTACACTCAGCTGTGGGTTATTAACCTCCATTCGCACAGCATTTATCTCCGAGTTGTATTTCGTGGACGGAGCACAAATCGTCTGAGGCCGGTATTTTTCAATTCGGCCGTTGTTATTTATTTGACGGCGGCCACTCTTGTGATGCGAAGGGAGGGGGGCTAAGGGAGCACGATGATTAATTCTGTTTCCGCGTGATGAAGTCATAAGTCCGTTTGTCATCCTGGCCCGATCCCACCCCGAGGCAGTCCCCCCTCACCTCACCCCCTCGCTCCGCCTAAATCCTTCCCTAAACGGCTCTAACTCGTCCCTCATGTCGCCGCCGTTTTTCCGCCCACCGCACTAATACGTCCCACTGCACCCCGAAACCTCCGCGCCCGCTCCCCTCTTTGCCCTTCTTCCTCCACCCCCCTCCACCCCCTCCCCCCGGGGCTCCCGCGCCCTCTCTTTCGCTCCACGTAACCACCTCCTCTTTCCGACCCACCGCACTTTGTCGACTCCGCATTGATTGTTAAAGCCTTCCGGTGCCGCTGCATTCGCCCTCGGAATTATTTTTGCCCCTCCTTCTTCCCACCCACCCCCAACATACACAAAAAATCTCCCCGCCACCCCCTCCGACAGCTCCCTCCCACCCAACCGGCACCCTCCTCACTATCCATCCGCCTCTCGCCACCTACACTCGGTATGCGTGATTGCGTGAGTGCGTGTGTGTGCGTGTAATCGGCTCGTCTTGCAAATATTCCTCTCCACGTTCAATTTTTTGCTATATTTAACTCCGCATTCGTGCGTGTGTGTTGGTGTGTGTGTGTCTGTGTGTATGCGCCCCTAACTCGGGAAATAACTCTTGGAATGCCGAGAATGTCGGGATGCGCGGTGCCCATATCCACGGGAAACGAGCTATCAGAATGGCTTTTAAGCCAACGTATTTTTTATGCTGTTTTATTTATTTATTTTTTGTCACTTGTCTCCTGGGGTCCGTAGGTTGGAAGAATTGAAATTTATTTTTGTGATGGTCCCTTCGTCATAGCTATAATAAAAAAAAAAACAAAATAAATGAATTTTCGCTTAAATTCCCGTAATGTTAAAAAATGGAAAGGCGGCCCTTGAGTGAGTGGTGCTCATGCACATTTTTCAGCGTTGTGATTTTTCCTGCGCCTCGGAAGTAATATGATGACAGTATTATTTCAGCAACTCTAGTGGTATCTCCGATTCTTTTTCCCTCTGCCATCGGTACCGGACTTTGTTCATTTATTTTGTTTTGCGTAACTAGTTGCCAATTCAACTAATTTACGAGGATCCTAATTCAATACTGCTGTATTTTAATTACACTAAGTAGACCTGAATGCGTAGTCTTTGTCATTTTGTTAGCCTCCTCCGCGTGTCTGCGTTTTTGGATTTTTTTCGAAAGGCGCGGTGAATAGGAGAACGTTAAAGTGGTGTCAGCGAATCACCACAATGCAATAGAAAAAATAAGAACGGACTTCCCAAAGTCTTGTCCCCGTTATGAAAAAAACAAAGAGTCGCACACTCGTGTAGTATTGCGAAATGTTGGCCGTGTGTTTTGAATCGCATATATTCGGACGAATGAAAATCCCTGCTGGAGACAACAATGGTCTCCTAATTAGTGATGCTTCTTTGTAAAATCCTGCACTTCTGCGTGAAACTTCCAGCTTTCGCACACGGAAAGAAAGCTTACGTGGCTGGAAACACGAATTGGACTGTAGTGCCTGGCTGCATAGGGGAGCTAGAGTATTCAGGGTTTTCTTTCGATGATAGTCACGCCAAGTGTAATCCACGAAGAGCATTGTGACCTTTTCAAAGTGGCATAAGCTCTCCCTGTTCTTCGTCAGCTGTCTCGCCATCTGACTGCACTTAGAATATGCGTCCGTGGGTAGCTCGTTTGGTTTTGGCCCTAGGGATCGTGACAATGGAACGTTGCGACAAGATTATAATCTCTGAGATACTTTTTACCTCATTTTGGAAAGCAATTTTTTATCAATGTAAACAACTCATGTGTGCTCAAGTCATTAGTATGTGCAGAAGGAGATTATAGTTTTCTTTCTTGCGAGCAGATGAATATTGACGGACTTGCAAGAAGTCAAAGAGCTACACGTAAATATGATCGATAAGTGATGATACAAATAAATTGTTGATTTTTAAACTTATTTTTATGATAAATAGCGAAGTCTTAAAATTTATTAATTTTCACATATTTTCTAATGAAACATTTTGAAAAACAGATTAGAATGGGTTTAATGCTGTCGTGTTTAAAAATCTATTTTCTCAGGAGACTAATTAAAATCATCATTGTCCTAGTGACGGAGATGAGAGGAATAGTTTAAGGGAAATAGTTACTTGAAATTATTTCTGGCCATAAATGAAAGAAATTAAAAAACGGTGGCCTTTGCATGGCATCGTAGCAGGAATGACTCGGTCGGTGTAATGCGTTCATTTACGGAGCACCACATCAATTATTTGGGAATGAACCCTCGTTAGTTAGCAGGTGGAGCACGAGTCATGTCTGCCCTTGTTAGAGGCTTACATGAATTTCCACCGAGTCTAAGGTCGCCACCCGTTTGATCATTTGAGAGGATTTCATCACCAGATGCACTGCTAAAAGAAATTTTGAAGCCGTTTCATCAAATTTGGGATCAAAATCATGACACGCATGCAATTCTGTTTGTTAATATTTCACTTTATTTAATGAGGAACAGGTTAACTTTAATCTTTTTACCTGCTTTAATTTCACGGCTGTAAAGGTCATTAATTAATTTTAATTTTTCATTTACCTGCAAAGAAATACTATAATCAAATTCTAATATTAAATATTATTTAGTGTCCAATAATTTTATTGTAAAAATCATATGTGTAATTAAATCGGGACAGAAATGTTTACGTGCATCCAGTTAAATAAATACGATATAAACAATTAATCTGACTTCATTATAATTTGCAAACCTATTGGAACCAAGTTAAGTGAATGGCACTTGACAAGGTATCTACAGCTTGCGAAATTGAAAAAAATATTAAATTCATCGGATAACGAAAATATATAATCAAGTTTGAGGCCATGTATAATTAAATTTAAATTAATCATTTTCTCATTGAAATTTGAAATAAAACTTGAATAATATTTACCGTTGAATTGTCTTCATATTATCGATTAATCAAATCGCTTTAAAGGCTTGTCTTTTGGTGTAATTTACAACGCATACTTCAATTAATGGTTTTGCTTCAAAGCTAAAAAAAATACAGAAATCAGTTTAGTAATTACGAACTCTGTCAACTTAAAGGAAGATTACTAAAGCTACCTCCTTAGCATATTATTTCAGTGAAAAAGGAAAAATTACTAAGATGGAGACCGAACCAGCAACCTTTTATGCTAGATATGAGATGTGATACACTTTTTGTGCATCTGT
>CM073773.1:8396397-8411677 GCA_037158775.1 Hetaerina titia | reverse complement strand
ATTCATTTACATCTCAGATAATATTTCTTTCAATGCTTTGATTCATTTAATTTATGCTTCATTTTATTTTAAAAAGCAAATATAAATATTGTGGATTAACTGACTGCAACGGGATATGTGCCTTGCATATAAATCTGATGGCCGTGATCTAAATATGACTGCTCGTAAAATGAAATTCTTTGCAAATAAATGCCTCCCAGCGATATGAAATGAAATATCAACTTCCGGACGGCCGCTGTGAGCTATGGTCTCCCACTCTGCCAGCAGAGCGGCAGTTTACAATAATACAAGATCATTACTTCATAATTCTCATCCCACGAGCTTAAAGCGGGTCAACCATTAAATTCTGCCTTTCTCATTTTCGCTCATCCACAAGCTACGCCAAGAAAATTAATATTGCGGTCATATTAACCCTTTGAATGAAAATATTTCCGTAATTACAAAAAAATAATTATGCGGTTTAGAAAAAAAGCTCAGTTCGTCGGCGGGCAGGATGATTGTAGTCCCGCGGGTCGTGTGTCGAGAGGGACGGGGCGTGCAGACGACAATGGCCTTAAGCTGTTGGAGCGTCTCCGCACAGTGAAACAAAATCCAAAAAATGTATATATGTGTATTTCTCCTCCCTTTCCCTTTCCTCTCAAATGTCCTCCCCTCCTCTCTCTTATTCATCATCTTTCTTTCTATTCACCCCACGACCCCTTTCCTCCTCCCAGCGGATTTGTGAATCCTAAGAACGGATCGCTTTGTCCCGCATTCGTCGTCTGTGAAGCCGTTGTTCTCCATGACTCCATTGTTTACTCCTCCTTCCCACCTGTGATTCCACACTCTTCCGTTCCTTTCCAATTTCACCCCTTTTCCCTCATCCTTCTCCCGCTCTGCCTACTCCAGGCTCTCCCCCCCCCCCCCCAACTTGTCCTGTCCCTACTGTCGGAGTTCCATTATTTTCAAAGTTCCCCCACTAACTGCGCCTACCTCTCCCCCGGATGAAAGTTCCCCGAGAGTAGGCACCGGTGGCCGACTGTGCCTCAGCCAGTAACGGATGGTTTATGCTTGAGGGAAAGTCATCATGCGCTCCCGAAAGTTCTTAGGACGACCAAAACGAATGACTAAATGCAAATTTTAGAGGAATTATCCAGTCGGCAGAGGTAATGTCTATCAAAATCTGTTACTTTGGGACAGTTTAAGTTTGGTCTAATGGATTTTGATATTGCGTTTATAAAGTTTCGATTACACCCGGAATATAGTGTTCGTTTCTGTTCATCGCGCGTATGATTTTATATGGTTGATCCATAGTTTTTCTTAACAATGACATTTATGCACAGAAACAGAGAAAGGACACTAATATATATATATAGTTGACGTTTCGATGGCACGGCCGTCATTTTCCGAATCTAATGGATCGCCAACTAGATATGCGAGTGTCCTTTCCCTGTGCTTGTGTGTACAAATATATATATATATATATATATATATATTTATTTATTATTTTTGG
Organism: Hetaerina titia; assembly: GCA_037158775.1. NCBI lineage: Eukaryota > Metazoa > Arthropoda > Insecta > Odonata > Calopterygidae > Hetaerina > Hetaerina titia. The sequence continues at coordinate 8,410,185 of CM073773.1, read as the reverse complement.
AGTAAAATGGATAAACAAGCCAAAACTGTTAAATATTATTATACACGATATATCGAGTTTATATATGTGTATATATATATATATATATATATATATATATTCATTCACATTGAAATAGAGATAAGGAAAATGGTAAAGGAACACATATAAAGGACGAACACAAGAGAGGTGGGGATGGCGGATGTGAGCAGATCACGAATGTAAAAATATCTTCCTTGACCGGGACTTGAACACCGGATCTCTCCACTTGCCGGGCGGATGCTCTAACCACCTGAGCTGTCGAGGGAGCGTACTTTCACACTGAAATCTGCGATCTTATAAAGCGCCAAAGTGCTCCGAATCATTAAACATATTCACATCAACATCATTAACATATAACATGGCACGCATAACCATGGCTCACATCCGCCATCCCCACCTCTCTTGTGTTTGTCCTTTATATGTGTTCCTTTACCATTTTCCTTATCTCTATTTCAATGTGAATGAATATTTATTCGCCATATGGCGGTATTTCGTGTTTTAATGTGTATATATATATATATATATATATATATATATATATATATATATATATATATATATATATATAAACACAGTAATCAACCCTAAGTTGTAAGTGATGGTAGAGTTCACCAAGTACCAAGTCCGACGGCGTGTGAAATTCCAGTTTGGCCAGTTCCTTTTCCTGTGCTGGGTATGGTTTTCCAGGAAGATCTGCTACCCGAAGAATCATATAGCTTGGGTGGATCTGCAGGTGCCTCGAGAGGTTTGCCCGGGATTCGAACCCTGGCCCTCCGGTTAGTAGTCCAACGCCCCAGCCCCCTGGACTACCACGACCCATGTATATATATATTTATATGTATATTTATTATATATAAAAGTATAATAATGATAATCCTCTTTTCTATTGTTTCACCTGCACGAGAAAGAGAAGTGCGCTCTCCATATTTTAGTCCCTTCGTCCGTATCTATTAATATCTCTGTTTTTGCAATCATTAGTATAGAATAATATCCATAAACCTTGACGTGCATAAATTGCCTCAACTATAAAACCTGCTCATGTTAATTTCAAAGTTAATTGTTTGGAAAGTTAATCGCTTCCGGAAAATAAATGGAAAACAGGATGAAATATCAGTGGAGGGTCCAACGAATTTATTGGTTTTATTTTGAATTAAGGCATCTGTAATAGCTGGCGAACAGTTGAAGATTTTCTTTAATTAATTAGACATAAAAAAAGGTGAAATATTTTTCACAGTGTTCTCCCTGGGACCGTATCTAGGCGACCTAAAAAAAAAGCTTTCACTCTCCAGCTCAAACGAACTATCCGGAATATAAATTAGGCCAGCGATCATGAGCGTGAGTGCGGCTTAGAAATTATTTCATCCGAAGCCATTTATTCCCGTCGCATATAAAAATATTTGTGATAATATGAGGTGTTTTCCCCTCAGTCAAAAAAATTCATTTCAATGAAAGCCGCTGAAAATAACTTTTTCTAAGGGAGTGAATCATTCGCTGGAGGCCAACAATGGCGATATTTAATTACTCAACTCTCCTGCAAAGTGTTGAACATGAATATATTCGTCATTATCATTGTCCTCAGGATTGTATAACTGATTACAGTACCGTACTGCGTTAACACCATTATACCCCGTTGACATTTTCATGCAAGGCGACCCGTGCCCAGAGACGACGACCCCTAATGAAAAATATTCGGCGTCTCTCGAGGAATTCCCTCCTTTCTTCTGTCTCTTCATTTCTTCGGAGACATCCCCCATCTCCGTGTCTGAGGAAGGTGTCACCCTCCGCCCAGATCCTCCCCCTGTCCCAACTCTCCTCCCTTCTCGATCTCTGTCTCTCTTTCCCCCAGTCTCACACCCTTTGCCGTTTGCATTCCAAAGCCCGAGAGGTCTTAATTTCGCTTCAAATAAAGCCCTCGTTCCGTCTTGCTCCTCGAGAGTGCGTACGCGTCTACTTACGTATCTATGCGTATGTAGTATATATGTACCGTCCCCAATCTCCTGCCGCAAAAACCCATTCCTTTCCTACTTCTTGCCATTCCCATTTTTCCTCCTCTGTGGAGTCCCGCTTCCTTTCCCTGTTTCTTTTATTCTTCATCTGCGTCGCCAGGCTCATAAAACACGTCCTACCACCCTTACCTTCCTCACCCGCACGCCCACCCACTTCCCGCCTCCTCTTCTCCGCACCCCCTCGAGGCTTCTCATACACCCGCAGGCCCCACGCCACTCGAAATCTTTCGTGTGGACCCCTCTCCCCTTCCTTCCCCTCTTTTATATTATTCTTTTTGTCCCCGGTCGTGTGTGCGCCTGCCTCTTTTACCCGTCGTCCCCCCTTTCCTCCACTTCACACAATCCTCTCCCCTTCCCAACAAGGTCTCTGGGATATTGCGCGAATATCGTACAATGTGTGATACTCGCGCAAATACGCATTGCAATGTGGAGCCGTGCGGAAGGTAATATTATTCGGTATATGATGTAATCGTGATTTTGCATTCATGTGTGATAACATGTGATGAATAATCGACGATGCGATAAGCAATATTGTAAGGTATCAAAAGAAATATGATATAAATGCAATGGTGCGTTATTAAATACGATTACGATTCGTTGCAACATTTGCGATACAGAACTTGCAAGGTTTGCGATGCTCAGATTCGTGTATCGTACGGCCTCCTATCCTCCAAATTCTCTCTCTTTCCCTCTTCTCTCTCTGTCTCTCTCTCACGCATTCCCCACTTGCCTCCACACCACCACTCCTTTCATGTCCCACGGTTACAGTTCCACCACGCAACTCGCGTCGTCCCCGCCCACCTCCTCACCCACGTCTGCCCCCGGCCTCCTCACCCCCGTCTGCCCCCCGCCGCCGCCCCATTCCCTCCTTCTTCGCCCCCACCTCCGCCCAAGTGTCACCTCGTTTCACGCCTCTCCCCATTCCGCCTCGCCTCCCCGCCAAGCCGCCCACACACCTCCACACCCCCGCCCGACTTTTCTGTTTCGCTACGACACCCACCATTTATATGCACTCGCATTCACACACACGCACACACACACACACACACACACATATATATATATTCATTCAAACATAGAAATAGGTATAAGGAAAGGGGATAGGAAAGCACATAAAAGGCGAACACAGGACATGTGGGGAAGGCGGTTTTTGAGCAGATCACGAAAGTAAAAATATTTCATTGTCCGGGATTTGAACCACGGGCCTTCCACTTGCCGGGCGGATGCTCTCTGTGTTTTCCTATCCCCTTTCCTTATACCTATTTCTATGTTTGAATGAATATTTGTGCGCCGTATGGCGGGATAAGGAAATATTTTTACTTTCGTGATCTGCTGAAAAACCGCCTTCCCCACATGTCCTGTGTTCGCCTTTTATGTGTTTTCCTATCCCCTTTCCTTATACCTATTTCTGTTTGAATGAATATATATATATATATATATTCACGTATATATGTACATATATATCCGTGTGTATATATATGTATATATATGAAATATTGAACAATTTCCCCAACTTTTGTTGGGGATGCTGCCATGGTGTTTATGTTGAAGTCGGAAAGTGTTCAGATAACCCATATATGTATATTTATTCGTGTATATATTCGAATATATATATTCGTGTACGTATGTATATCACATCCGACATCACCCCTCATCTCCCAAAAGATGCTGCACAAACCTCCAACGACGAGCACACATCATTCCCTGCCTCCTCTTTCTCCCTTTCGCCCGTTCCTGGAGCTAGACTGCCGTCGTAGCTCTCCTTCATTTCCCCACTCGCAGACTCCATCCACACACCATAGGGCGATTTTGGAAGTGAAGACCCCGCTGAGGAATTGGGCCGGGGGACGATGAAGGAGCAAATGAAGAGGGGTGCAAGCCTGACGACGCCTAGGGAAAAATAACGCGGAATAGGGGAGGTAGATTGGTTGGGGTGCGGTGGAGGCCGAATCGTTGGTTTGAAATGCGTGTATTAAACCCCTTTGCCCAAGGAACCACCCCCTCCTCCCGCGTTCCCTCCTCTGCCCAGACCCGCCTCCCCATTTTCCACACCACAGCGACCACTGCGCTAACCGCCTTTCTCACACCACACCTTTCCTGCTGCGTTTTCATAATTGCGCAAAACCTCCCCTCCGCTCCCATTCAAACCTTGGGTTCTCTTGGTTTCTTCTCCTTGAACAATTCTAATTGGTAGCATCACTTTTTCAGGCATCCGGAAGTGACACACTCTGAATACTTTAATGGATTATAAACATCATAGGGGGTCTACATACCCATAGGGATGTCTCCAATAACTATTTTATGTCGCCATCGACTACCATGTTACTAAATATTCTATAACTAGCATTACTACAGTTTTACGTTGCTCGTAGTTTCTACCTACCTTCTTGTCCTTCACGATGTCTATTCTCTTGCACACCCATGTCGCCCACCAGCACCCTCCCTCCCGCCACGGATTCCATCCTGCTACACCTCAATGTATACGCCAACGTTTCCGCCTCCTTTCAATGGTACCAAAGACCTTCCTTATCTCTTCTTATTCTCCCTCTCTTGCAAATTATTTCCCCATTCTTAAAATATCCTCGTTTTTAAGCATTTAATACTTTCATCCCCTGCCCTTTAGACCATCAGAATCTTAAAATCTAATTGTAATGTTAAACTCTAATCAAATTGCAATTGCTAGATATTGTACAATTATTTATTTGAAATGTACGCCCTTAAAATTAAAAACCTTATGAAATAATGATGTGTATCTTAAACAGCAATGCAAATAATTTCTCAAACCAACCACTCAGGCAACAATATGCACTTTTCATGTAACCTTGGATATGGATTTTTGTATTTTACCCTTTAGTCTTCTCACCATGCGTCACGAGTACGCATTTCCAGCTTCCTATAAAAATGGTACCTTGGTCAAAGACTTTCTGGAAAGACCCTCCGATCCACCTTATCCAGCCACACCAGCGCTCGTTCCATTTGGCTCAGGGGCACCTCCCCTCTACTCTGTTCCACCAACCACCCCTTCCCTCGCCATCCGCCCCTTTAGTCTGCTTTTTATTCGGCGAGAAATCTCCCCTGCAGACTCCTCCCACGCCTCCGATACGCACGTTTCAGCTGCTCTCCCCCCCTGTGCTCGGGTGCAGACCTTCGCCCTTTTTTTCCGCTCACCTTTTGTGTGTATCTTTTTGTACACGCCCAGATAATCGTGTGTGTACGTATACATACAATACACTCACACACGCACGTGTGTGTATATACATTCTAACACGAAAACCCGCCAAATGGTAAACACACATTCATTCACATCCATGTGAATGAATATATACATGGGTGTGTGTGTATATATATATATATATATATATATATATTATATATGTGTGTGTATGTACATATACACGTAAGATATTAGACCTTTTAGGCGTTCACTAATGTTCAATGCACAAGCATATACAAGTATATAGCTTAAAATAACTTGTTAAACAGATTAATTAAAAAACTTATATTTCGGTATTTCCTGCCACCTTAATTACAGTAGGAGTAACTGACGGCTTCGTCGTACTCTGATAAAGTGGCTGTGACCACCGAAATATTAGCGAGTTTATATTTATCTTTTTCAAAATATTTTTAAAGCTGGTATGTACATATACATGCTAGTTCATTAAATATATATATGTATATTCATATATATATTTACACATATACGTGAACATTCACACGTAATGTGAACGTGTACGAGCTACTGAGCAAAATCCGCATATTCCCACCCCCTCCCTCTCCCCTTCACCCTTCCGTCATGTTTTTTCTGTCCTCACCCTCCCCCCTTGTTCCTCCACTCCTCTGCACCCCTTTTTCCCTTCCTCCCGTTCGCAATATTTCTTTTTTCCTGCCCGCCCCGCCTCCGCAACACCACTCCCTCACCCTGGCCTCTTTCGCCGCCATCCGGCCACACTCCACCCCCATCTCCTCTGACCCCGTGAACAGTGCCCACGCGCTCCCGTCCACTGCCCTGAATTTCTTCTCCTGCCTCTCTCTCGCCTTTGTGTGTTCGTCCTTCTTGTGGTCGGTGCCTCCCTCTCTCTCATCCCCTCCCCCCTTTACTGTCTTTCCCTCTTCTTCCTCGCTGCATTCGTTTCGGCCTGCTTCCTTGGGTGGGGCTTACGTCATGGCATTGGCGATTGCCATCCTGGTGGAGGAAACCTAGTGCACGAATCCTCATAGCTCCTTAAACTGCCCTCCAGATTGAAATATCCCTCTTGCCCTGCAACCTTTCAATTCTCTCTTTGCGTCGAAATATACGATTGTAAATTATATGCATGTTATGCATACATACACATACACATGTAGTCAATGATTATGCTCTACCCTTTATGGTTTTTTTGCCTTTCTCAATGGTTAACTGCACGAGTGTTATAGATTTTTCTTCAATAGAGGGAAGTATTTTTCACTGAAAAAGGCGTTATTAGCCACCGGCTATTTTATTCAATTTTATTCGTCTCAATTTAATTTGTGACTTGGTGCTTTTTCAATTGGGGCCAATTCTCAGTTTCTATGCTCGTATATGACATTATACCTACGTGCCGGTTTTTCTTACTGAAAAAGAGGGCTTAAAAAGTGAAATTAACCTAATAGAAGTCATCATTGCTTTTCTGGTATTACATGTACGTGTATTCATTTTTAGGGCTAATTTAAAGTTGGAGATTATGAACGATTAAGTATTTAATGACATGTAAAATGAAAAATACTTGTCGGAAACGGAAGAGGGGCAGTATGGGTTTGTAAATTGGACAAATGTGAGACAGAATGTCTCGTAAAAGAGATCTCAAGGCCCTTTCCACAAAAACTAAAGAGTTATCTTATTGTATTCAGAATAATATTATGGTTTAGCATTTCATATCACTGTAGTATTGGCTACGCGAAAATACCCTCACGGAAATCACCCTAATCAATGTTTTATAATGCAATGATTTATTGGAAGTATGCGTTGTTTGGTTGAAGGCACTTGATAAATACGTGTTCAAAAACGTGGAGGTATTTTATGCTGCAGAAATACAATGGAGAAGTAATTTCAAACATCGCTATTAATTTTATTTTAACCAAGTACGCAACAAATTATTAAGCATGAGACTAAGGTTAAGGAAAAGAAGAAATAAGGAAGTGTCAAGTGAAGAGACAGCATAATAACATACGTATTATGTACAACTATTCAGAAGTCATTCAAGTTTCACTTCCCTCGATCGAATGTTTGATCTGCTTTAATTTTCTCCATGTAGCAATATTCCCAATACTTACGCTTCCATTTTTTCGGCAAATAAAATACAAGATTCTGCCTAACATTTTAATAATATCTAATTGTAATGTCATATTTAACCTGTATTTCCCTTCGTCTTGATCTATCTGTATTATTTTCCAAGAGTAGCGCATGTGCATAGAAATTATATTGTTAATGGAGAAACCCATCCATTATCTATTTCAGGGGAATTATTACCATCAAGTCTGTCATCGATTTCTCAATAATATTGGCTAAAAAAGAAATGGCAGTGTAAGTAATTATTTAAAGGCGCAGTTGGTCAGTTTTGGTAGTAAATTTCAGATTACGGCGATGGATTTTTCTTCGGGGTCAAATGGGACGATTGAGAAAGCAAACAAGTGCGCTCATAATGCGCTCAAGTGCGCTCGTATTCCCATTCAAGTGATGGCAGCATCCTCCACCTCGATGGACCCGTACATGGATGACCATACAGTTGAGTAACGGGTCTCATATTCCGCATCTTATTGCTGACCACCGTCAAACTTGTTCATTGCCTCTGGCTCAAAGCTGCTTGTCTCAATGCAGCCTTAAATCGACCGAAAGGACTTGCACAGAATCAGGATCTGGTTTCCTCAGGGCCTCAGGTTTCTCAATATTGTAAATACCGGAATATTGTTTCGTATTCTGCCGCTTTAAATATAATTTATGAGGAACAAGCGATGTAGTGGACGAATATGCGAAGAAAAAGGACGACTCGATGAACCCAGTGGTAGAAATGGCTTTGTATTCATGCGTAAATGCCCATTGCAATGATGACTCAAATGATGTAACGTCACATACTGGCACCAGGTTGCAGCAATGAAACGGGTGTGTAAGTTTTTAAAAAGTGAATGAAAAAATCTCTGTAATAGGCCAGGTGTAATTGACTTTTCAGGGATGGCTGCTTGATATTATGTGTATCCCCTGAATTGAAAAAGTAGGCCATTCTATGTCGAATTCCTCAAATGTCATATTCCTCGATGTCCACCGAGGAGCATGACCTTAACGTCATAACATCTTGACCGAGAGTTCCTCCACTACTAAGAGAAAGGAGATCACTGCGAGTGATAATAACTAAGCTCAGGCCACGATTCGAAACTATAGACCTGGGTGAAGATTCGTACGTTGCAAACGGAATGACGCTGCCCTTCTGGCCACGATGAAGTGCCGTCCGAGCGCCGGAAGCGACCACACTGGACCGTCGCTGGCTTGTGCTCCCGAGTTCCGGGATCTCCCTCCGACATTCCTCTCGCCCTCGGCGTTCGAAACTCCGGGCTGAATTGCTTCCAGGGAAGCTTATCATCGAGGCTCCTGGCCAAAGCTTGCTATTTTTTAAGAAAGCCACTGGGTCATAAAAAATCCTCGGTCACCGTCGAATCGTGCGCAAAGAAGCATACAGAATACGAAAGATATGGTTGGTAAAACCCTCAAAAACAAGAAAGCCGAGCAATTTATTCCCTGGGATCGGGCGAAGCGGGTCGTGCCTTTCGACTGCGCCCTTTCCTTTTTTGCACTTGTCTCCAGTCGGTCTAAGCCACCGGGCCGTTATGAACTTGCTTTTATTTCCCCCTCCTCCCAGGCATTCACATCGCTTTTTGTTTCGCCCGCCGAAGCGATCCCAGGGCCCCGCGCTCTTTCCTCCCGTCGGGTTAGCCACTATGCGACCGCGTTTCCGTCCCAACCGCTTCCCCCCGCCCGCCCCTCCGGCGACCCGGGCGCTCATATTTCCACTTCGCCCCACGAGGCGTGCTCGGAGGCGAGGGGGTGGATGGGGGGAGAGAGCGGTTTCTTCCGCCGTGCACTTTTCCCCCGCGTCCTCGCCACCACGCGACCCTAACCTTTCAACTGCCTCGCTCACCCGAGAGCCCCCTTCCTCTCGCACGCGCGCGAGAGGAAGGGGGCTCCCCCTCCGGCGGGATCCCGGGGTAGAATCACTCGCACTCCCCCCGGGAAACCCTCCTGTCCCCTCTCGATTCCCTCGGGGTTATTCTCTTTCCACCGTGTTAGGGCGCGCATCCCGCGCGAGCCTCCGAATAAACCCACCTCCAGCACCGCCATTCGGCCCACTCCCCCCACTGACCCGCTCTTCATGTGCACCGAGAGGTAGCCCCTCCCCACTCTCCCCGTCACCTTCCCAAGAGACCGCACGCGCGCGACGAGCTGCCCTCATGCACGGCTCCCACCGCTCGCACGCCAGTTTAATTGCTTTTGTTGGGCCGCGCCTGGCTTCGGCGCCCCCTGCACCGGCCGCCCACGCCCTCCGCGGACACCGCGAGGGTGCCCTCCCCGTCCTCCCCTCCCCTCCCCTGCCCTCACACACACACACACCACGCCGTAATTTTGCACATGCCACGATTCGCAGGCGACGCCGTGCCGCCGCTGCCAATCCACCCACCACCCCTTCCACCCACCCCCCTCCTTCGCACGTGCACGTTGGGTTTTATGGGATCGGGAGCGAGCCCTATTGAGCCGTGGCACACATCCAGTCGACCGCGACTCCCTCCTCGAGCTAGTGAACACCATGTGCGGGAACTCTACCCCACGTCTTTTACATTTACTACTAGTGTTCTTTTACAGGCTGATACGCATTACTCTCTATAATACGATTTATTATTGTCGTATTATGATTGTTTTACAATGTGCCTAAACATTTTCCCATTAATATATTTCAAGTCCATATCGTCCATATTATTTATTTTTCTTTCACTTTTTCAAATAAATGCTTACTTCCATAGGCTAACTGACTTTCTTTTTTGTCTTTAACATTTTTGATCGCATATTTACTATTTTTGCGTACTTTGACGCGGTTTGTGCTCTTTTGATCTTATCGGGTCCAAGTTTTAATTTCTTATAATGATCCGCTTTCTGATTGTGTGAAATACATTACGCAATTAAGTATTTGCGTGTGTCATCTGATTTTTTATCATTGTCTCCAAATTCGTTCGAAAAAGATTTTCACAAAATGCATCCTTTCGCAAAATTACTGAAGTACCTATATCTGTATATTTTGCTTCACCACCAAATATTATTCTTCCAAGATAAAATTTCAAAGACACCGCGTTACGTTCTGGATAGCTTACTATGGGTCGAAAATATGTGGAATATAACCTTCATAAAATAGTAATAGTCTTTTGTTTTGTAATGTAAAACCTACCCTGTGATTTTTCCTGTATTTACATGGTAAACATATGTATTATTTCAAAAATTAATCTTACTCTGTTATGCAGGTATGAAGGTTACTATGCCTTTCTCAGTTAGTATCGATGAAATGTCGTCCTTACTTCAATTTCGAAAACAGTACACTTAAGCTTTGGTTTAATTTTACACTTGAGGAAATTTCATTCATTTTCCACGCCTTCGAATAACCATCAACCGTTTTATTATCACATTTTAATCCGTGAAATATTTTACAACAGTCAATTTGATCATCATTCCCATTGAAGCCGCATTAGCTGAACATGAAGAGCATAAGATAAGATATTCCATCGATAACCATGTTCTAAACGGCCAATTATGTCAATAATTGGTTCTGTCATTATTTTGAGAATTATCTTCTTGCAAAATCACCAACCACAGGATGGCTACTTTGGTGCTCTCATTCGACTGATCTGAAAAGTAATCGAGTGGAGCGAAATCAACATGAGGTTAGGGTCTATTTCACGCCACCTAATTTTTGTTTAAGAAAAGAACAAGTGTTCGCTGGGTCCCTTTCCCCTCCGCCCACCTCCCCCTCCCTGCCTCCCGCCCCGTGCTCCTCCCGCCCCCTGCTCCTCCCACCCCAGTCCCGCCCCCCCGCCGCATCCGCCGCCACAACCTCTCCACTTCCGCTAATCCCGGCGCCGCCGGCCCCCGCCGCCCACCGACCCCCCTTCACCCACCCCCTTACTCGTCGCACCCTCGTTCCGTCCTCCTCCCTCTCCTGCCCCGACCACCGATACACTCCCCCCGCCGAGTCCTCCCTCAACCCCTCCCCCCCCTTCGCCTTTCTCCCATTTCCTGCCTCAACTCCATTCTACGTGTTTGACCGCCGCTTTCGGATCAATCCTGGAAGGGAGGGGGAGCGGGGCCATTGGGGAGAGGGGCGGAGGGCGGGAGGAGGGGGAGGTGCGCGGGAGGATGAGTTGGTGTGAGTCTGAAAGGTGGTGGTGCAGTCAAACAGGTCTCGGCCCTTTTGGGGGCCATGGGGTTGGGTTTGCGTGGGGGCGGGAAGGGAGGCGGGGGTGATCGTGGTGGGCGGATGGGGTGGGGAACCTTCGGGAGAAATGAGCCCATGAAAATATGTTTTTTTTTCAGTTTAAAAAAGGGATTATTGGGGCGGGAGGAGTGGTGTTGGGATGTTCGTTCGAGAGGTGTTGGTGTCAGTGGTCGTCGAGAGCTTCTTTTCCCAGGGATTGAAGAGCCGTCGGATGGGAAACTGGGCCGGGAGAAGGGGCTGGGAGCGGGGTGGGTCGCGCGTTAACCTGAGAAGAAGAGGTAGAAACGTGGGCGGGGTGGGGTTTGCGAGTCGAGGACGCGGATTTAATGGTTGCAGAATGGACTGGAGTAGTTAAGCCACGGCGGTGGGGCGCGTTGGGGCTTAGGGGTGGAACTATTAGCCCTTACTTGTTTGGTCCTTAACATCCTCTCAGGAGATCTAAATAAAAAAACTCCGGCCTCCGCCGCGACCCCTCACACAGTTCGCATGCCGTTGGAAAAAGTACATTAAAATGAAATCTCGACGGTCCCGAAAAAAATTATGACCAATGGTCGCTCTGAGTCCGGCGTAATTCGGTATGGAATTTTTTATGGCGTTAGGGGACCCAGGGGTCGATCCGTGAAATAGCGGGGCTACACATTATTTCAGAGACTGGGAAGGACATTGATGAATGTACGAGTATGTATAAATTAAGGCACCGGTTGCGCAAGTCGTAAACTGGACGAAGATAGTTAGCTTTCATCTTTTTCCTTTGGGCGGTAAAGATGATATACCTTACGAAAAGACTTTTCTCCAGGGATATAAATGCGAATCGGAGATATATATATATGCAAATGCGCTTAATTTTTATTCATAGGAGATAATCTTCTGCATAATTAACTTTTATTTCACTCGATATTGGGGATTTCATCGAAGGCTCCGGAAACATACTATATATACGTTCTCCTATTTTTACTTTAATTTCTTAGAAACGCTAATATCATAACGTCAGTGTCACAATTTTCGAAAAAAAAATAATATATGAAGCAGCCTTTTCGCCAGTTGAATAAAATAATTCAGCTTAAGTTTTCATTTAAAAACCCGCCAATCAGTCACACTCGGCCATATGATTTGCTGAGGTCGCAAAAATATCAATAAGCACGTGGAATAGTTTCCCTGAATCGGAGGATAATATGTTAAATCTAAATGAATTTTTAATAACATGAAATTTTAACCATGGCCTTTTCCGCTCGCTAATCCGCTGTGAAATGTGGTCCATTATGCAGTGATTCCGTTATTTACTGTGCATCTCAAATGCTAATTTTCAGAATGCTTTTAGGGGAGCGAAAAATTTCGTAGAAAATGTTTCCAAAATGTATGAGATCAAAAGAATATAAAATTTTGAATTTTGCACCTTAATTTAGAAATCCAAAAAAAAAGGTTCCGTTAATGACCTTAACGGCTTTCCTGTTAATGGCTCATTTAATTAATTCCATAAAGGAGAAGCTCTACCAATTAAATCTATGACATAAGACCAATCGCACAATTGGAGTCATTCGAATTCTTTTTCACATTACATCTACTCAATACCCCGCAAGGGCGTGTGGTGGGGTACATTACTTCCATAGCAACCATTTAAAATTTTGAAATTCCCTATTACAAATTATTTAAATGGCTCCTTATTTTATGCCATTCTACCGAGTTGAAAAACTTAGGAGCTGCTATTGGGCATTTCATCAGATAAGAGGTATTTTAGGAGATCTATCAGATATTCCCGACTTCGATTTCGGGGTATTTTCAAATGGAGTGACGCACACTGGCGATAAGATCGAATTGCGTCCCAAATCTATAAAGTGAAGAAATATTATCAGAAGTTGCGATATAAAATCCAGCTCTAGCACAAGAATGAAAGAGACGAGCTCCGTTAATACAAGCATTAGACATTAATCTCCATGCCATGAGTTGATATTGAAGACCTTACTCGGAAAAGCTATGCATGAAATTTCTGCTTTCATGTTTCCAAAAAGTGAGCAATATTCAAAAGAATGCGATTGATTTTTATAATTCAGTTGGCGATAAAATGTACGACTGTAATTAAAATCCATATCGAATGATCAGGAAGCCGTAAAATAATTGGGGAATACTGAACTCCGTCGTCGGGGGAGAAAGTAATGCAATTTTGAGTATTTTTTTGGTGAGATGGGGAGGGAGTTGTTGAAAGTTTAACTAGATTTCGCTGAAGAAATTTCAAATGGGGTGTGATATTCCCGTCACCGGCCTGCTCCGCGAAAAGAATCGAG
>CM073773.1:8335571-8396297 GCA_037158775.1 Hetaerina titia | reverse complement strand
AAAAAGGAAGAAATATCCCCCTCCCTCCGTCTCTCTCTCTCTCCGCGGCGAAATCGGTGCCACGACAATTTCTTCTTGACTCGTTGCCAGTCACGCTTGCCCATTCTTTGCGTCAATAATCCCGCTTTTCACTCGCATTCGTCCCGCAGCACGACCATCCATTCAACCTTCCCCAGGTGACCTTTTGACCTTTGACGGCCCCGTTTCGATTTTCGGCTCGAGGACACGCAAAACCTGGATCTCACAACCCCCGCTCCCTCCCATACACCCCACGCCTCCAACCCACCCCCTCCATATTCCTCTTTTCCCTCATACACCCTCACCCCCCGCCCCCCTCACCCCCGCCCCCCTCACATCTCCGCCCCCGTTCTCCATATCGCCGGCCATACTACGGCTAGTATTCCACCCCTCCCCACGACCAACCCGCCGCCCCTTCCCCGCCATTCCGTTTTATGCTTTTGCCGCCCCTCTTCCCGCCGACCGTTTTTTCGCTGCCCCTCCGTCGTCGCTTCCTCCCTCCCTCCGCACTCCGGCCATTACCTCCCGGCTCAATCCCTCTCTCCTGCCGCCCCCCCTTCGTCGCACACCCAGCTTTCCCTATTCTGCCCAACCTCTCACGAGTGTCCCTCCTCCACTCGAGGGAGGTGCAGTTATGCCAGACCCGGCCCCCGCCCGCTATCCCCCTCTCCCCCGCTTCCCCCACATCCCCTCTCTTCCTCGCCACTTCCAAAACCTTCACGCGTAACTGTCCCATCGCACGGGTTTAATTGGACACGGCATTGTTGCTCGGAGTTAGATTAAAAGGCTCGCCGTATCATACGCTCCATCATACGTTTTTCCGTTCGAGAGCCCGGCGCCGGGGGGTTCAATGCTTTAGGCGGGCTCATTGCGGTCGGGATGAAACGTTTTGATTTTGTGAGAGAATGGATGCGCCGACTTTTTTTTTTTTAACGATGGTGACACCGACAAAGAAAGAGTGCACCGTCACCCTCTCCGATTTCTTGACAGATTGCTGGGATGAAGGGATGTCGCTCACAAATAAATAACATGGGCAGTCATTCCCGTGTCAATGTTTAAGCGCCCTTAATGTCTCTATCAATTCAGGAAATTTCAATACGTTACGATGGGATTTGTCCGTAGCCCTTGTAATTTACAATTAATAACTTTTATTTGATGTATTAATGTAATAAATCTTACTTGATCGTAGATTAAGAGATTGAATTTAGAGTGCATGCATTGCTACCCGATCTTGATTAAGCGAACATCTGGTGATCGGACTCTGACTTCATAGATATTAAGAAACTCATAAACTCAGAAATCAACTCGAAGGTCGGTTTGATAAGTAATGGTACGAAATTCTTGCATCTGGAAGGGGGATAGACCATCCCCCTGTACCACCTATGGTTTCCCAGGAAGTTCTGGCATCTGGATCCGAAAAATCGTGCTCGGGTGAAGCTGAGGGTACCCAAATGCGTGCTCGAGATTCGTACCCGGCCCCTCCGGTGAGTCATCCAACGCTACACCCCTGAGCTACCTCGTACCCCTATGAGCATTACGGGAAGAATTTCAAGTATTTTTGTAAACACACCTTAAATTAAATGACTGGTGAATTTTGAGAATTAACACTTGAGCGAAAATTTAGGATTGTATAAGTTCGGAGGAAAAGTTGTAAGAACTAGTGCTGTAAAGAATTTTACAAAATCACAATAGTTACCTCGATAAATATATTTTCAACAAGAGTTCATACTGCGATGAGATGACTTCACATCGTCAGAACCTCGTGGTAGACATTTTAATTAGTTGCTGAAATTTCTTATTTTTTCTCGTTTTCTCCAAATGCGACACTATGGTTGTGCTTCGTACAAGAGGGATATAACGAAGAAATTCTTTACGAAAGTTGACTGTCAAAAGGTTGAAAGAGCGTAAAGAAGTACCTAATGTGATTCGAGAAACAAAGCACCTGGACAATTGTATTAAATATTCCCCTTAAGTAAAAAAACAATGTACCTTTCCACCAAATTTTTTATTAGATACTAGTTTCAACGTATCGGTGTCATTTCACCTGAGGATGATGCCGATGCGTTGGACCTAAACGTACCAGATAAAATATTTTGTGGAAAGATGTATAGGTTTTTTACTTCAGTAATAATGGATTTCCACAAAGTTAAGCCTGAAAATAACGAATACATAAATTTTCCCTCTTTTTCCTCCCTGTGCATCATCCTCATGTACGTTAGTATTCAGATGGAATTTCACTTGACGAGGGTTGTAACACGACGTATTCTCGGGTCGTGCTATAAGATATCCTAGATGTCATTGCAAAGTGAGGGAGAGTTTCTTGAATCGTGTAGCTAAGTGCCAAACGAAACCGTTACCCATAACGGGGAGTAATATCTGGGAGGTCTGATTCCAGCGCAGATAGACCTTCGTCACTTAAAGTACTAAAGTAATTACCAATACAGGGAACAGTTGCCGGAGATCTCTCTCTGCCTAATTGCTTGGGGGGCGGGCATTATTAATTTTCCCACTCCCCATTCCGATCTGAAATTGCCATTGGAGAATGCGACCATCTTTCCGCCTTCCATCGCTTCCAGTCTCGTTTCCTCTCCTTCATCACCCCCTTCTCCAAGTTTCTCGTCCTCTAACCGCGTGCCTCGCTCATCCCATCTCTCCCAACATTTCATTCCTCTTACCCACCCCCCTTTCTCATATTCCAAAAGTTTTTCTATAACTCTCGCAAGTCTTTCCTTTCACCCCGAGCCAATCTATTCCCTTCTCCACCGCCTGCATCATCCCCCTTTCATCCAACACCCCCTCTCCTTCAGTTTGCCCTTACTAATCTCCTATTTCCTCTCTGCCGGCTTCCCTTTCAATTCCCGTTTTCATCCCCTTATTCCACATCCCCTCTCTCCCTCACCTTCTTTCTCCCCGTTCCTTTTCCCCTCTCCGTTCCTTCTCCCCCCGCGGTTTCCAATCACAATGCTGATTTTATGTGGGGCCGGGATCATTTCTTTCGTTAACGACGATTTATTTCCTCCCCGCGAGCCATTTAATTCCATATTTTATGCATCTTATCTCGTTTCTGAGAGGTATTTTCCCGGAGCCGTCGAATTTATTGCACTCCTTCCACTGCTATTCGCGGTCTTCACGGTGCGGGAAGCTTGTTTTACAGGCCGAGTCTGGATCCTATTTGGGGTCTTCTTTAAAAATGAATTTTTGTGCTATTTCGTAGTGCCTGCATGTTTTTTTCCACTTCATGTTTTGCTGTGCATCTGGTGTTCGTTTTTTTTATCCTCTCATCAAAACTACTTACTTTAAAATGTATGAAATAAATATGAAAAATAACGTTCTGCCTTAATTATTTGACATGTTATCTATGAAGTGCCGAAATCCAATGGAACTCCTCTCAATTATTCATTATTTTTGGCGTTGGGGCGTGTAGTGAAGAATTCGTTTATTATGTATAGCGACAGGACCTTCATCTCGCAAATGCTATTTGTCCAGTTATTTCTGTTTATTTGCAGTTTAGACGCGAAAGTTTATTTTGCGCAAATTTCTGGATATCGTATCTATGTTTGTATCGTATCTTGTATATGTTCAGGGTTATCATAAGGGGGCCCTTTATTGGTTAAGCTCTACTTTTTCTTAGACCAATTTGTTCTTTAAGTTAATACTCCATAGTTACTAAAGCATGGAGCTTGACTTTTATTCTGGTGATGATACAGGGGGCGTATCAAGTATTTATGGGGATTAATGCCTGAGGAATATATCCGCTGGGATAATTATTTTGAAGATTTGTCTTCACTAAATTTTAACCGTAACCTTTAAAAAAGAAAAAGCATTGAAAACTTAAAGGTAAGGACCTCATAAGGTATTCGTTTTAGTTGTATTAGCTGCTGTGGGAAATAGAAAGTTTCAAAGTCTTGTTTACTAAAAAGTGATGATGTTAAAATCCACCCTTCGGTAATGAACCCTAAGATGTACGCTAAGAGGAATACACCACCTTAATAATTGACACTTGAAACGAAAAACCAATCTTGAACGAGATTTCGCTGAAAAAAGAGAAATTCGCGTATGCAAGAGATTTATTCGTCTTCGGAACTTTCTGTTGCATTTGATACTACAAAATATGCAAACGTGCTAACTGGGGAACACCTGAACTTTTAGAACGGCCTCTTCTCCTGATGGGTCCTCCCCATAGGGTCGGTGGAGGCGTTTCTGCCTTCGGCTGCCTCCCGCAAGGGACGGCGATCTTCCCCGGGCACTCTGTCCTTTGTCTCCTCCGTCCCATTTCGGCTCATGCAATTCCCTTCTCGACGCTCCATCCTCCATTACCGCTCTTGACGCCATCTTTGTGAACAGACAAGGTCGGGGTCGCTGTAATCGAAAGAGAGGAAGACCGCCTGAAACTTTGCGCCGTGGAGTGGGGGGTCCATTTCTCGGAACGGATCTCCACTCCTCTTTCGGATCCCCCGAACCAACTCGCCTCCCCCGGCCTCCACATCCTGGAGGGATCCATCAAAAGAATCTGCTCTTTTTCGTTTCTTTTTCTACTTTCTTTTTCTATCCGTTTTGTAAGCCTACTAATGATCTTGTTCGAATCTTTTCCAGGTAATTACGATCCTTTTATTTCATGCTATTTCATATATCATACCGTTTAAGGTAGTTTTTAGATGACCACACAGCAACATACAATATACGTATATGTGTAAACAACGTCAAAACAATAAGTTTCATTACCACTTCCAACGAATCACAACCTGTCATTCATAATTAAAATAAACCCTTCTTCAATTCCGCACATTTCCTTCCTCCCTTAATTCCGTCCAACATCCCTATCCTATTCCTACCCATTCTTCCCTTGCCTCTCCCATATACGTATTAATCATCAGCATCTCTTCGCCCGTTAAAATGATCTGTATCCATTTCCTAGCTTTGGATTTTGTCCCAAAAAGTCTCAATTCTCCCCACCCTGCCTAGGACTTCCTTTTTTGTTATTTCACTTTATCTATCCTCCTCCAAACCAAAATTTCAAAATCCTTCAGTGTACGCCTTCTTACTTAATTGACCAAGATTCCGCGCTGTAGTCGTACATCATAATGGACAACCCTGCCTTACTCCTCTTCCTAACGCTGCCCATCCGGAATCTCCGTCCCCCACTTACCCCTGATCAAGTTTCTATTTTCCTCAATGCAATGCGAAATTCCTCTCTCATAAATGCAATGAATTGGTCCAAAACAATTTTGCTCTTCATTATTTCACTCCAGTTCACTTAATTCACTCTCCATCTCCCAATGAATCATGCCTAGATCAAAACTATCCCCACCTAGGTCATATAATCCTTATATGCCTAAGTCTGCTGGTCTAACTTCTTTACCATATAGTTCCTCTATATATTCCTTCATTCTCTCTTGAATCTTCGCTGGTTCACTCAATACTTTTCCTGATCTGTCTTTGATTATTTGCACGGATTTTCCTTCTTATTTCTGGGAGGTTATTTAACCTTCCTGTTTCTTTCACCCTTTGCCAATTTCGTCCTTCTATAGTAAAATTTTCATATCTTCGCACCGCATCTCTTTCCACGCTTCTCGCATTCTATTTGTTTCCCGCCTCAGTTTATTATTCAACATTTTATACTTCCTTCTACTTATCTTGGTGTTTTCATTCCGTCATTTCGTTCATTCGTTCAGCTTTCTCATCCGTTGTTTTTTTCCTTTTTCTATTTATTTTTCCTGTAATTTCGTATGTTTTCTTAGGTATCCCTTTTTTCATATACTCTCAGTTTTTTCTCTTGCATCAATCTTCCTTTCCTCATTCATCATTTTCTCTATCATCAGCTGATACTTCTTTTTTATCATACCGGTTAATATTTCTAAATTCCTTCTCCAACCTAATTCCCTATTTTATCCTCATTAATCGACGTTACTCTTCGTTTGCGCTAAATTTTGAACGTATCCGCTGCCGGAAAACTGCGCACATTATTCATGTTGTTTCTAAATATATGTCTAACCTGATATTTTTTTTGAATCCCCGAGCATTTTCCATGCCCTCTGGCGTTTCTGTCAAGTATTTGTTATCGTTGAGCCTCGTCTTCTGCAGAACTCAAATGCTCTATCCCCGCTGTCATCCCTTGTTCATAAAACATAGTCCCCACCTCATCTTTGCTTACCATCTCTTCCTTTGCTTACCATCGCATTCCAATCCCCCATCATATCAAATATTTTCTACCAGGAACAGCCGCAATTACTTTTTCTAATTCATAGCATAGTCTGTAGACTTCACCTCCCTATGGGCCCTGGTGGCATATAGACCTGAAAAGTTCGTAGGTTCAGCTTTTACATGGGCTAATAATATTCCATTAGTCGCTTGATATATGTTTACCACCATTCTTTTTACCTTTTGGTTCAATATTATTGCCACTTTTTACTGGATCTCTTCTTACCCGCTGTGTGTTAGTATATAACTTCCCATACATATCACTGCAGTAATCCGTTTTCCTTACCTAGCAACTCGCATAGCCCTAAAATATCTATATTCCCATCTTCATCTCTCGTTTATTGTTTTCTAATTTCCCTCTCCTCAACATCGTCAAGTCCATATTCAAAGTCTCTTCTGTGTTGCTGCAGTGGATTCTGCTTTGCAAGAATTTTTTTTTGTGATGATGACTATAGAACCCTTGAACCTCCCGCTGCGGGGCACGACACACGGTCCTGCCGGCCGAGTCCCGCAGTTGTTAGGGCTCAAAAAGATCTATGCTCACTATTGTTTCGTGGAATAAATAATTGTTGTGTTTTCCCGTTTTCTTCCTCAATAATATTTTTAAGGTAACATTCAATGGCCACCCTACTGGGGTCGGATGCCTCGAGGGGACTACCTTCCCTCTAGCTCCTACCCTTCGACTTATGGGTGACTCTACCGAGAGAAATTATCATCACACCCACCAGCATAACTCGGGAAGTTATCAGAGCACACAAGCTCTTCCTCCTCGTCAATATTTTAGTCCATGGGTAGGGTCAAACGTTTTTATTACTCTAATTTTAAATCATTGCAAACACCGACTTGAAACTTTTCACTTACTTTCCACCGTTTATCCTTAACTTTCGGCAGTGAAATGTAATACATTACCTCCCGGGAATCAAACCTGTTTTCCATCCTCCTGCAATATTATCTAAATATTGACCTGCGTAGCAGTGTAAAAGGTATTCAGCTTCAAAAGTCTTTGATGATTTTGCGGTCATTTCATCCTTATCCCTGTGCGCCCACGGTCACAGTAATTACTCCTAAGATTGGTTTTGATTGGTAAGGATAAACAGCTCACCTCATGCCAAGCCTTGCTGCGTCTGAAATTGACACGTTCGGAGTTAGAGGCTCCTCTCTCACCTGCATCACCTGCGGTTTCCCACGATGTTGTGGTAAACAGAAAATCATACCGCTTGAGTGGCAGTGAGGGGATGACCAGAGGGGTCATCTCGGATTTGGAACCCAGTACCCTTCCGTCAGTGGTGTCAACGCTCTTCTAGGCCGTACCACATATTTCTGAAATATATCCCGAGGATAAAAATTTGCTTGTGGTCTTTCGTATGTATTCATTTGTGAATTGAGAACTAACATTTGAACGACACTTAAAAATCAATAGGGACCCTTTTAAGCTTGAGTGTATTTTCGTAAGTTACTGTTCGTCGTCTTCGTTCTCTTCAAGTCTTCTCGCCCTGTTATCTGCTTTTGCTTCACTCAATACCTCCAACCGCTAAGACCCTCCTCATCTCCCCGCCCGCACCCTCCCCCATACCTTCCCTCGCCTCCACAACACCATGTTGTCTTCTCTCCCCGTGCACTTACTCCTCCCCCAACAACCGCCTCCCATCCCCACTACTCCCCCTCTCCTCACCCTCCCATCACTTTATTCCTTTTGTCATCGTATTCCTCTCTCAATCAATCTTTCCATAACTCACACGCATTTATATTCATGCCACTTCTTTCCATCATCCCTCTCTTTCTCCCACGCTTCCCTCTTTCTAAATTCCGCCCCCGTTCCACGTATCACTGCTCATATCATGCCGCCCCTCCTCCTCCTCACTTTGCATCTCCTTCCTCTCACTTTCTCTTTTTTTTATCTCTCCCCGCCATAACTTCCACCACCCTCCTCCCACTTCCTCTCCCCTCACACGTACTCACACACGCACGCACCCACACCCCCCGTAAGGCCACCCCTATCTCTCAATGTCTCCAGACATTCCATAAATCTCACCTCTTCTCATTTTCCTCAGCCTTCAACCCCCCCCTCCACACCCACCCCCGCTCCGCCTCCACTCACCCTCATCTTCGCCTCGCTTCCCTTCCCATATCGCCCCCTCGCCGGCGTGGGTGGGTGCTTTGGGGCTGGGCGTAAATCGGAGATATTTTGCCACATTTCGGCCAAATAAAGAGGGATTCTCTTTCTCTCACCTTCGCCACTACATTTCCTCATCCTTGCTCTCCTCCTGTCTCTCCCTTAAATTAAAAACTTAAACCTCCAAACTCACCGAAATACAGTCGGAAATTGCAATTTCTCTCCGGGCGATTGGATTATAGCTCAAGGCTCACGTTCATGTATCACAGCCATGGATAAATATGTATTTTCCTCTCCCGTTAAATGTGCCTTTAGAGTTCATTTCGGAGAATGTAATTACCATTGATGTAATTGTAATTATGTGTGCCCGGCGCTGGCTTGAGTGGGAATCGTTTTTTTCTTCAATTTATTTTGATACCTACGCCGCACTGGGTGATTCCGCGTGTCATACCCAATTTTAGTGAACAGAAGGAAGGCCTTCTCCCGGGCTGGAGAAGATTCTTATGAATGCCGAGGATGTATACGTGCACATCCCATCTCTCAAACATTTCTCTGTCCTATTTTTCGCTGCCCCGACGCTGAGCGCACCCTCAGCGGTATTGATATTTATTGTAATTATGTGTGCCTTGATAAAAGGATGTCTTTGGAACACAAGGAAGTGAAAGCAGCACGACGAATTCGATAGGATAAAGATCATGGGGTCCAATTAAAGAGAAGCGTGTTAGACGGGAAGGTGTATCGAAGAGTAGGAATAAGAAAGAGAAGAGTGGATGTGCACAGACAACCAATCCTCACTAACAAATGATGATGAATTATCAGAAACTTTTTTTTTAACTTTGGGCTTTTAAAGGAACAAGATGTTGTGGCGAAATACCGTACATATCGTACAATGTCACAGGCATTCGTAGTCGTGCGCGACGCGTCACAGTCAGAATTTAAGAGGACGCCGCGATAGCTTAACTGGCTAAAGCACTCGGCCGGATATCGAGGGATCCGGGTTCGAATCCCAGTCAAGGCGAATGATTTTTACGCTCTGAAGTTGTTGCAATGAAATGCGTGTTAGCGGATGACTCCGTTAAAAGTTACTGTTGCGGCATCTCCCGCAGTTTTTTGAAATTTATCAGAAACGTGATAAGGTTGTGCCAACACTTTCCCGAACATTTTCATCATGACAAGTCTACTTAAAAGAATTGATATTGAATTCAACTTAAATATTTTCTATATTATTTTATCATATTTGCAATTTCTCGTTCTTTAAGTATCCTGCCTTTGAATAATGTTTTAAATTATAAAACGTTCGTCGGCTGTTCAAGAAGTAACTTATATTTTGAGATAAAATATGAACCTGGTGACAAGAAAAAGGTGTATTATGTCCATTCGAAAGGCTCATTCTTTAAATATTTTTCTATATATTCGCTATCAAATTGAAGCATGAATCATAACAATGCACAAGATTTTCAATTCCATCTCTGAAGAAATCCGCCGCATTAAATTTTACAGCACACAATTCTACATCACAGTCAAAGTGCTGTGTCGCAAGTCACGTCTAATGAGAGATCCATAATTGTGCATCGGGGATTTTTACGAATTTTTTCGTTGATTTTCACCGGCCATTTTAAAACTCTATGCACTCGCCTCACTCGGCCTTCACTCATTATTCTTTCTCCGTATTTTCTATTGCAGCGCATATTTCAACAGTTTACAGTGAGCAAAGTAGAAAAACCAAAGCCTGAAAACTACCACGGCAGGTTGTATACTGAGTTTAGGAACATTTAAATACCAATATGATTGTGCTAGCCATGCCCACCGCCACGCTCAGCCGAAATGTAATTTACTATCTGGAAGCCAACGTACTTTTGTGGGTGACAAGAACTGAAAACCATTAATTTCCAAGGGACAAGTGTCTTAATTTGCGGGAAGGCTGTCATGAAAATTTGATCTAGGTGTCCTGCTAATAGTCTGCGGAGCAAAGGCTCAATTTTCAAGGTTTTTCTGAAATATAAGTATTAGTAACGCTTATTAAATATTCCATTACCTGACTTAGATCACATTTTATTTAAAACTAGAGGAGAAATTAAGTCCGAAAACCAGAGAGATATTTATGCTTGCATCGGTTTTAACAACTTTGACTCCATCTTCACCAATTTCACTGAGTAATGGCTGTGGCTTTAAGGATTTCTTAAGTTGCGTTAATTAATGAACTGTATATGTAACTACATCGGTGAAAAACATCTTGAAGACATTCATCGGACATTCCCATTCCACGATGTAAACCGTGATTATACTCACCATTACCGCGTATCACTTTTTATTTTCATTACAATTGAGTCTCGGCAATTTCCTAGTATTTTTTAATAAAAGAATATACATTTAATTTTATATGTAATAATTTATACTGTATTTTTTTCGTAAAAGACTTTATAACAATGAATTTTACGACCCATTAGGCTGTGATTTGTATACTCTTCATGCGGATTTTTTCTCCATGATGGATTTTACAAACTCTTATTCATTACAATATTTATTTTTTGGTTTGTTTTAAAAGTTTTGTCATTTTTCATTGAATTTTCTAACGATAATTGCATTTATATCGTCGTCAGGACGAGCGACAAATGGCAAACGATGGCGTATCTTTGGGTAGCACACTGATGGGTTAAATGAATTGGATGACTGGACTCGTTTGCTAAGCGTCTGGTGGTCGATACTGGCTGTCGATAATGCCTTGTTAATTGTTTCGTGGCAATTCTAGGAGAGAGGCCTTGTCTTTCCATGGGGCCTTCCCCCATGGTGTTTGCCTCCCGGTGCGGCCGCCCCCTCGCCCCGTCCCCTGGGCATCGTAGATGCATGCCGTGACACGGGCACCATGTGCGCTTCGGCGAATCCTCACGAGAGGCGTACACACCGCTGATTTGCGTCGTCCGAACACGCAAACACGTGTCACACAAGGCCGTATTCATTATGGATCGGGCGTGCGATATCCCGCTCGGATTGCCTTGGGGGAGGGGGCGGAAATGCGAGATCAATTCGGTTCCCGCGAAGCCTCTGCATTCTGCCTTGATCGTTAAATCGTAATTCTATATTGAATGCTCAAAACACACACTTTTAAGACGTAATTTAATACTACTGACGATATAAAACTACTTACTAAATACTTTTGACTGTTTACGTACGTTTTTAAACCGTCATATTAGAATTTTACAAACATATTGCTACGCACGCTTTTATTTGGGCTCGTTTATTTCAAGGTGCAATAATGTCCTTAATATTTATGCGTTCATATTCCTCCCCACTTCGAACTCCCCCTACAAGGGGTCCATAATGCATTCAATACTTCATTGAATGTATTGGTATCCATGAATTCCTGCAAATTCGTAAATTACAATCCAAAATAGAATTGTCATCAAGAAATAACACGGTGTGAATGAGTGCCACGTGGCCTTTTCTCTCCTGCATTCCTAACTCTGGAGGGCTTTTGTTCTTTGTGTCCCCGCATCAAGAAAGTTAAAACCTTCCGGTTACTATTACAAATCATGCAAGCCAGGGTCTTGTTAAATTCTTCTCTAGTATTTAAACCATTTTGCAGTGAAATCGAATGGAAAAAAGAAATGTCCAGTATGCACCCTTGTGTGCCCACCCGCTGCTGCGAGCGGGTTTTCCACACCTCGCACGCCTTCTGGAAGGCGGTACCCGGAATGTTCCTAAGCTCTCTAAACCGTGGTGACGTCCTTTCAGCACAGATTTAAGACGGGGTAAGAGGAAGAAGTCTGGTGAGGCAACGTAAGAAAAATTGAATCTTCAC
This sequence comes from Hetaerina titia, assembly GCA_037158775.1. NCBI lineage: Eukaryota > Metazoa > Arthropoda > Insecta > Odonata > Calopterygidae > Hetaerina > Hetaerina titia. Next base: position 8,384,169 of record CM073773.1, on the reverse strand, counting down.
TCACATGGTCGAGAAGCTCTTGGCTGATCCGCGTGCGAGTTTCCTTTTGTCCGTCCGAGAGCACTCGAGGCACCAATTTTCCACACGCCTTGCTCATGCCTAGGTTTTCGGTCACAAGTGGACATATATCACTTTGAGGGATGCTCAGTTCTCAGAAACAATGCGAACACTTAATCTGCGATCTCTGTCCAACAAATCCTTCACTATTGTAATATCTTGTCACTTTTTGTGGTCGAAAAGCATCCTGAACGTTCGGCGTCTTCAGAATTTCCTCTACCCTACCGAAACAACATGTCCCATTCCAAAACTCCCGATCTACTAATAGAGTAATCACCATAATCTACCTTGAGCATGTCATGAGTCTCTTTCCCGGTTTTAGTTTTGCCCAATCTCACGCAAAATTTGATGGCATAGCGCTGTTTCAATAACCGGTTCATGAAGGAACTTAACGAGGTTTATTTATAGAGGTTATTGTGGTTTTGCAAACGAACTATCCGCACTCCGCTAAGGCTGGGAGCCAACTATCACCAACGTCCAACCTTCCTTAAGACTCCCCTCCATCGAATCCAGCCAGGGAAACTGACGCCCGTCCGTCTATCCCTCTATCCGGGAAGAAATAAGAACTACTACCTTTGGGACCTTGTGTGTGTGTACATATATTACATATATGTATGTTTATATGTATATATATATACGTATAAATTGTTCTCAGGATCATCAAAAAAAGGATAGAGAGCAAGGCAAATGATTACTTAGGGGATAATCCGTTTGGGTTTAGGAAGGGATCGCAAAATAGATTAGAATAGCATAGTTAAAATAAGCAGATTAATATTGGAGACTCTGCCGTAAAAAACATCCGCTGGGGAGTTAATCCGTTTAAGACTTTTTCGGCGACTTTGCCCTTTTTGACCGTTGTACAAGGAAAGAGGACATGCAAGAAACTGAATCATGAACCACCAAATAATCTAATTCTATCCGCCATTATTGTCGGTTAGGAACAAAAATTTGATGGAAGTATCAAAGTATAGAAATCATTTCTCATACTTTGTAGCGAATTGAGATTCTAATACATATATATAACCACCCACCCACACACACACACATCACATAAAATATCTCTCTCTCTCTCTATATATATATATTGATAAAATATATATATTTTTTTTTCACGCTACGGGATATATATATATATTTTTTTTGGAATAGGAACTAACACCGATCTCACAAAATCTTCCGGTCAGATTCCTTCCTCATAGATACTACGAATCAGTCCATATATGGCCTTCTTCCCACCTTTCCCTAACCATTTCAACATTTCTACAGGAATATTGTCCACCCCCACAGCCTTATTTGCTTTCATCTCCTTTAATGCCCTTTCAATTTCATCGTCGAGTATGCCTGGACCTATCTTCTTCTACGTCAGGAACATGACGTAGAAGAAGATAGCTTAGGTCCAGGCATACTCGACGATTAAATTGAAAGGGCATTAAAGGAGATGAAAGCAAATAAGGCTGTGGGGGTGGACAATATTCCTGTAGAAATGTTGAAATGGTTAGGAAAAGGTGGGAAAAAGGCCATATATGGACTGATTCGTAGTATCTATGAGGAAGGAATCTGGCCGGAAGATTTTGTGAGATCGGTGTTAGTTACTATTCCAAAAAAGGCAAAGGCTTCCTCATGTGAGGATTACAGAACAATAAGTTTGATATCCCAAGAAGCTAAAGTTATTCTCAGGATCATCAACAAAAGGATAGAGAGTAAGGCAAATGATTACTTAGGAGATGATCAGTTTGGGTTCAGGAAAGGAAGAGGTACGCGTGATGCCATTGCAGTAATGAGATCACTAATCGAGAGGAATATAGAATACAATCAGGACGTTTTTGCCTGTTTTGTAGATTTCGAAAAAGCGTTTGATAGAGTGAATTGGGAAAAATTAATGCGTGTGTTGCAGAAAATAGGAATGGATTGGAGGGACAGGAGACTGATTCGCAACCTGTACATGTCTCAGAATGCTCAGGTGCGAGTGGGGAACGGAGAGTCCGGATGGGCAGTGTTAGGAAGAGGTGTAAGGCAGGGTTGCCCATTGTCACCGGTGCTGTTCAACGTATAGTATATGTGGAGGAAATGATTAAAGAGGCATGGGGAGAACTGGAGGTAGGAATGAAAGTCGGAGGGGAATTCGTAAAATCGGTTAGGTTTGCTGATGACCAAGCATTAGTTGCTCAGCCAGCCAAGGGGTTGCAAGCATTGTTGAGTGAATTGGAGGTTCAGTGCGATAAATATGGGATGAGAATCAATATTAATAAAACAAAGGTTATGCGATTTTCCAGAAAGAAAAAAGCTAAGCTAAATATTAAAATAAGCGGGGAAAAAATAGAGCAGGTAGAACAGTTTAAATATCTCGGAAGTGTTTTGGACCAATACGGTCAAAGTGGTAGGGACGTAAGGAGAAGAATTGCGCTAGGCAAGGAGGCTTTCTCAAGGAGGAGGGAGTTGATGACGGGGACGTTGAGTAGGGATGTTAAGACAAGACTCGTAAAAACTCTGATATGCAGTGTAGCTATGTACGGCGCGGAAACGTGGTCGCTGAAGCAGGAGGATAGACGTAGATTGGAGGCTTTTGAAATGTGGGTGTGGAGAAGAATGGAGAAGGTGAAATGGACCGAAAGGAAAACAAATGAGGAAGTACTATAAATGGTGGGGGAGGAGAGGGGTTTGTTGAGAGAAATCCTATGGGGGCAGGAAAAATGGATGAAAGGCGTATTGAGCGGTAGTGGAATGTTGAAGAAGGTAATAGAGGGGAGAATGTTGGGCAAGCGAGAAAAGGGCAGGAACAGGATAGGGATGTTGAACGGGATGAAGGGAGGAAGGAAGTATACAGAGATGAAGAGGGACCTGATGTAGAGTAGGTTGCTACGTGGGGAGTCACAAAATGTGTTTTTGATGGTTGTGTCCATCCAAAAACCTACCCTAAGCGGTAGATTACCTAATAATAATGTATATATACATATACCACGGCATCCGTTTAATATCTTGGAACATGCGGTCAGGAGGCCGGATACACCCAACGACGAGGTCATATTAAAGGAATATTACATATATACCTTGATCAAAAAGTTCCCGGAATTTATTCAACAATCAGTACAAGTTTATTCATTTAAATCTATATTGTCCCCTTCAAAGTAATCCCCATCGACTGCAACACACTTATGCCAGCGCTTGATCCAATCCTCGAAACATTTTTTATATTCGGTTTTCGGTATGTCCATCAGTGCTTCCTGCGATTTTTCCATTACTTCCTCTCGGCTGCTAAAACGCGTTCCCCGTAATGGTTTTTTAACTCGAATGAACAGAAAGAAGCCACAGGGAGCCAAATCAGGTGAATTCGGTGGCTGTTGGATGGTATTTGTTGCATTTTTCGTCAAAAAATTACGAATAATGATAGCACTGTGCGACGGTCTCGACGCACTGTGCGACGATTTCTGGTCTCTTTCGGCGAATTGCTTCACGCAAACGTCTCATAACACCCAAATAATACTCTTTGTTTACTGTCTGGCCTTCTGGCAAAAATTCATAATGCACTACACCGTTGTAATCCATGAAAACCGTCAGCATTGCCTTCTTTTTTGACTGAAAACGACGTGGTTTTTTTGGTCTCGGCTCATTTGGTGAACGCCATTCACTTGCCTGATGTCTGGATTGCGTGTCGTACTCATAAACCCACGTCTCGTCTCCAGTAAAGATCCTTTTGATGAATGTGGGATCGGATTCAGCCTCGCAAATCATGTCTTTTGCGACGTCAACACGGTCTCTTTTTTGCATGAAATTGAGGTCTTTTGGCACCAACTTTGCTGCTACACGACGGAAACCCAAATCATTAACCACAATGTCTTGGGCGGATCCATAGGCAATGTTCAAGTCCTCCGCTATTTCTCTGATGGTTAATTTGCGGTTATTGAACAACATTTCTTTTACTTTATCAATTTTTTCACCGACTTTCGATGTCGATGGTCTGCCACTGCGTTCATCATCTTCGATTGACTCACGACCACTTCTGAACCGCTCGTGCCACTGGTAAACGACCGTTTTTTTTAGAGAATCGTTGCCGAAACACTTTTCCAACATTTCCAACGTCCGTGCGCCACTAAATCCGTTTTTTACGCAAAATTTAATACAAGTTCGTTTTTGCAAATTTAAATCCATTTCTGCAATTGTAAAAAATCGCCATCACACACAGAGATAGATGTACTCTTGGCTACGTAACTTTTGCAAATGTCAAGTTATGACACTAAGATTTAAAGGGAATATCAACAACAGATGTACCAATTTAACAAAAAAAAAACAGAACTCAAATCGGAACGATGGGAGCGCCACACGGTGGTTATTCCGGGAACTTTTATATATGAAGGAACAATTTTGCATTAATTATTATGGCGGTTTCTCTCCTGCGGCCAGAATTAATTTTGAATGAATTTTCGTAAAAAATTTCACAAAATAATTTCGGTGAAACTCTGTTTTTTTTTTAATGTTTAGAGAAAAGATTGAACGAAAATATTTTTGCCCTCCCGTTCACAGAAGCCAACGCAACGGCCGAGCCGCCACCGGCGTCCACCTCCGCCGCCGCGGTGTCAGCGGCGTCGCCCAGAGCGGAGGCGTCGCCGTCGCTGCCCGCCGAGGGCGAGGAGGAGGAGGACATCCTCTACCAGAAGGACGCCTCCTTCTCCGCCGAGAGGGAGTTCGGGCCCTCCGAGACACCGCCCACCGCCTCCTCGGAGGCCCCCTTGCCCATCGGGGTGCGCTTCGTCAGCGCGGGGCCGGGACTGGAGGCCCATGCCGTGCCCACGCCGCCGCCGCAGGAGATGTGCCTGCTTGACTGCGGTCCCGGCTCCTGCCTCATGGAGGACCTGGAGGAGGGCAAGGGCGGAGGAGGGGGGCTCGACGCCCCGTCCAGGCGACACCGCCAACGCTGCCAGTGTCCCCTCGGGAGGGGAGGCGAGCGGTGCGAGCGAGGTGAGAGCAGCGGGGATGACTGGCCTTCCCCTTGGTGGCGACCGGGGTGGGACAGGGAGGAGTAGACGAACACTTGACGGCTCCGTGAATGGAAAAACCCCGCGCTCTCTCTCTCTTTGATTATGCGGGTCGCGGATTTTAGCTCGGTATTTCTCTGGGATTTCATTGCATGCGTTTACAAGAGGTACATGAATAATCCGACCGGTATGCATACGATGAATATTTAAGATTCACGCGTCGCTTGATCAGTCGTTTTTAGCGATCTTACACACACACACACACATATATATGTGTGTGTGATATTTGTATACATATTTTTATATTATCAGTTTTTCCTGCTCCCACGTGAATATTCCACTACTTAATCATGCGAATCAATGTTTGCGGTATTATTTTCTTAAATGTTTAATGTCCAGTAAACTTGCGTTATTAATGTAAGCAAAATATTTATTCGTCGCATAAAGATATAAATTTGTATCCAATAAGTCTACAGTAAATGTACGTGTGCATGAAATTTATTCTCATGTTTGAGATAATGCGGGAATAAGTAAATTGGCTCAATTTTTTAACTTGATCATGTGTTTTCCACAATTTATTATCCTAACTTAATCTGCTTAATTATTGAATACTTAAAGAATTATGCAAAAGATGAAAATCATTTGCGTTATTTTTATATTTTAAGGGACTAAGAGTCTCGCAAAATATTCCATCTTGCTTATATCAGTATTTCATCCTCATTGGTATTCCATGGCAATGATTGGTAGGTTTTGATGGTTCTTAACAGCTACGAGTATTGCACATCCCCGTAGACTTCCTCCAAGCCTAAACTCTTGTTTACCCCATATCATTTCCTTCTGCGCTTCTTCGCACTCCCTATCACCGCACCTGCCATCACAAGAGCATGTTCTCTTCCTTATTTACAAAATATTCTCCCATCTTTCTCTCTTGGCTTTTAGCATCTCTCTATCACTCTCCATATTTCCTCCATCCACCTATTCTGGTTTCCCACAATTTCACCAAGAATCTTAAACACTTTTCTTAGCACGTGCAAAGTTTCATCTTGTATCTTTATTTGTATGGCTTTTTCCTTCCTTTACTTTACCTCCATTTCAATTACCTCTAATCTACGCCCATCCTCTTTCGTTAACAACCAATTTTTAGGTCTCTACATTGTAAGTCTCCATATTAAATACTTTACTTTTCTTACATCCTTACTCAAAGTACCTACCACCAATTTTTTTCTCTTTACAAATACTTTAAACCAGCGTAATATTTCAACTGTCTTTCTACTAATCCCATTTATTTTGATAATATTTTCGAATTACCGAAGCCAACATTTCACCAGCCCTATTTACTATATGCCCACTTACTTTAAGTGTTGACACGTGATTTACTCTTTACTAGCACCCTATAGTTGTTTGTGCAATGGACTGTACACATTAATTCTTTTACCTCATTAATTTGTGAATGTATGCATAATAATAATAACGCTATCATTAATCATGTATAAAATTTTATTTTCGTTTCATAAAGCAGTTTTTCCTTTGCGAGGGATAGGTAAGCGTTGTGCGTGAAAGACGCATCGCCGTCAAGTCGTTAATGAGATTCTAACGAGAATCGCCATTTATTTCCTTTCTTTTCCTGCCAAATATTAATCTTCCAACCTTGGATAAATGATAATCCTATTTTAAATGTACCTTTATTTTTCTAAGGTCCTAACTGGAACTGTTAAAAATGGTATTTTCAGTATTCTCTCCAACTATGTAGTAAATGCCCTGTTTTCATTCAAGTGTCTGGTATTTTTTTTGGTGATAAGATATAATCTTCAACTAGTTCTCATACATAATTTCACTTTGAAACTGGAAAGGTTGTTACGATGAACAAACTCCACGATAGTGCAGTAAGTGCACTTGATGAGCAAATCGCTAAAATTCAGATCTCTCTGTATTTGTCATTTTTAGTCACGATGACTCTTACTTGGTCCACTTCCGTTGGTCGGGGGCATAGATTAATTGAGCTAGAGGAATGCTGTAAATGCCTGACTTTGCGAAATGAAAGAAAAGCTCAAACGCCAACTTCGTTTGATGGCATTCGACTACTCCGGTATTCATTTTCGTATGTTACGAGCTCGTATTTGAACCGACCGATATTGGAACCGATTCTTTTGATCTTTGGATCTTCGAGTTTAGCAATGGTTCCTCTCCCCCAGTCTTCTTTGTTATGAAGTCTTTTTTTGAATTTCACCTTTCCATTCCGTCAAAATTTCTTCGGAGTGTTGGAAGAGAACTAATTAGCCATAAACGTAATTCTTTTGGTAATCTTACTGTCTATTTCATATTTTAAAAGCCTGAGTAATATATAACGTCTCATTTCCAAATTGAAAAATTATGTTGTATGACAATTTCTGATGCAGGTAACTCTCTCAAGTTGCCGGTAATTTCAAGGGTGTATCCGCTAAAACCTATTTTTGAGAAAATTGATCCAATTATTCAAATAATACATTTGTCCTAAAAGCCTACGAAACTTCATGAACAACTACAAATGTTAAGTTTCAAGGCGCAAGCAAGTCATATTACAATGTATAGTTTCATTAAATATTTTCCTATAGTCCACGATTTTTTGCGAGTGCCTCAAGGTAAAATGGTGGACAGTCTTCAATTCCCAATCGATTTTTTCCAAGTACTAAAACATTTGCAAATGGAGGCATGATATCGGAAATTCCGTGATATATTCTCGAAGAAACTGCACCTTGGGCTTCCCCTGGCATTAGTTTAAAGGGGATTTCTCAGCGGAATTGATAGTGAGGACGTGATTCTCCGCGAAAGGAAGCCCACCAACGAATGAACCTTCTTCGGGGGACACCGTCACTGGAACCGTGCAATAGATCTAATTGGCGCCCGGGAGGTTTGTGACACGCCGTACACAAATGAGTATGCGAGTTGCATAACAACGCAAAACACCCTGATTAAGGCAAGCCCCGGCGGTGGTAGAACAGCCACTGCATGCATATGCATGGCTTCGATGTGTGCCTCTTTAAGCTTATCATTAGATCGAATAATCCTCTGAGCATACAAAGGTATCATTTTGAGAGCCATGAGGGGATGCATTTTCGATAACTCTTTCTTCTCTTTTTGAAATATCCGCGTCCTCACTTCCACTTCATCACACTGAGTCATTAACACCTCCGCCTTCGTGGCTTGGTTTAAGAGACTGTAATTTGCCCATCCAAAAAAGTAACTGTGTGAACAAATCTTTGTTCATCACGATAACTCACACGTAAAATAGATGCCATGATGACTATATCTTATTCTTAGGAAGTTAATTAATATGCACATGTCTCTCGAAACAGAAATAAGTGAAGTGATATTATTTTTTCGAGTCTCAATGATGAAACATCGGTTCTTTAAAAAGAGGAGAACATTTTATCTTTAATTAAGATACCATTTGAAATTTATCATTAATCGAATCTTTTTTTCTAGACTCTCTACTAACTTCGGCTGTCAGTAAAGGATATTTCTCGTTAACTTATTGTTTTGATGAGAATCGTATCATAATAAGCGGGGGTCATTATTGTCATAAGCACCTCTCAATTCTGAATCTAAAAATTATAATTTCAAATGGCATATACCGAATGAAGTGCTTGAATATATATATATATATATATATATATATATATATATATATATATATATACGTGTATATGTAGTGCAATCACACGTTCTTACGCTTCATATCTCTCATTTACGGGTCGTAGATTATGTCTTGCTAAACACCTTCTTTTGCTGCTATCTTTCACGAAACATACTCCAACATCTATGCTTCTTTCGCTTCAGCCAAATTGAAATATATTTTAAAATATGCTATTTTGTTATGTAAGACTTCTACTATTCCACCGTTACTATTGCTTGCCTTTCGAGTCTCTTCGTTGAGTTTTAGCCATGATTTTCACAGTCTATTCCCCCTCTTAAACCATTTGCTCTGCTTTAAGATTGGTATTGCACAAACTCCCTTAACACCATTTACAAAGAAAAACCAGTCCCCTCGTAATTTTTTGTAACCGATGCCCTTCAACCGCGTTCTATTATGGCTAATTAATTCCACATTTTATGTTCATATTTTTACTAAAATACTTCTAGTACATACATAATTTAGTCTGCACTTATACTTAAATTTTTTTTCCTAAGTTTTACCAGCAATATATGTTTACGATAATTTCCGAGAGAGTTAATTGCCAGTGATGTCCAAGCGTCGCGACAACTCGACTGCAGTGGTCTTCATAGAGACGGCGTGAAGAGTGAGATCACTCGTCGGACTCATTCCAGCCGTGTGCGGTTGGTGGTGACTCTTAATTGGGGCACTCGCCGGTGCGTGGGCGAAGGAGAAATGTTTTTTTTCCACTCCATCCCGAATGTTATTTCACGCTTCATTTCTTTCGAGTCGTCAGCCCTTTATTTTTTTAAAGAATGTTCTTGTCGAGGAATTTCCCCGTCATTTCCTCGGAATCCGTACCTTTCTCATTCCGTTTTTCGAAGCCGCTTTTGGGAAATTTCTCTCATGTGACCCTCTTTCTCTCTCTCTCTCTCTCTCCCTCCTCTTTCTCCCCTCTCCCACTTCATTCTATACTCCGCCGACTTCCCATCTCATCAGAGGCCTCCGTGGTGACGCCCCATTTCACCGGCCAATCCTACGTCGCCTTCCCGGCGCTCAAGGACGCTTACAAGGCGGTGAGGCTCACGCTGGAATTCCGGCCGGACGAGGGAGCCTCCGACGGGATCATCCTATTGGCCGGCGAGAGGGACGACATGGCCGGCGACTTTATGGCCATCGTAATCCGCGAGAATGGAGACGTGGAATTTTGGTAAGTTTCGGTGATGCACCTCGTTAGATTACGGCCGGCGATCTGGTCACCCAGTCGTATAAGGTTGGCGGAATGGACTTCATTCAGTTTGACGTGGAATCCAGGAAATGTGGTCTATAGATGGAAAATGAGAGGGAAATCCCAAGGGGAGTGTATGCAGCGTGGGATGCATTTGTGAGCACAGCATACTCTGCTCTATCTGGGCCAACTTGCAGGAATATATTGGAATGTTCTCTGAGGTGTTTTGCATTTATTAAATAAATATGTATGTATATTCATGTGTAGGTGTGAATAAATGTGTATGCATGTATATGCATATACGATCGTATATTTTATAACTTATGTTAAAGTCTCACAAATATGAATAATAATGCAAATATATATATATATATATATATATATATATATATATATATATGAATGGTATACTACGTGTATTCATGCATGTTCACAGTTATTGTAGAAGTTACTTTAAAAGAGAAGAACAAAGATAAAGATGAAAGTCACGTGACTGTCACTGTTAACTGTGTGAAGAATTAATGACTAGTTTCGAACAATGTATTTAATAGCAGTTAAACGTTGCAAAATTACTTTTTTAGTTGTAGCAGGTCACAGTATAAGTAGCGATTGGTTATGTTTAGTCAAAATACATAGGTTAGTGATGTTTATAAGTATACGCTTGACGTCGCTAATATATTAAAATAGAATTTAATGCGCGGCGATTTTTTTAGTCTATAAACATCTAACTTTGAACAAATAAATTTGGCTAATATTAACTGATATGTATAAAAGTTCATGTTTTACGTGTTCGTAACTAACTCATCTATCCATGGTATCAAGAAATAATTTTCAATCAATCAAAATCATGTAGGTATGTTGAATTATCGAAAGGGTATTGACATGAATTACACGTAACGAGGAAACTATAAAAACATTGGAAGCCATATCAGTGGACAACTTACGCCATGGATGACACAATATTGCCTTTTAATTAGGTGGTTCTTTGAGTTTTATCGCATAGGAAACATGGTGGCTCAACGTTCTCCTCGCGTTTCCGCGAGCGTCTCTTTAGATGAGATGTGGAAAATGCTCTTATGGGCAGAAGCTCGAGGTGGCGCAAGGGGAACGCTGAACTACATAATGCTCTGTATGCAGCGACCCTCGAAGGTCACCTTAGCATCATCAAATTGCTGAGAAAGCTGACGATTAAGTTTCATATCCAGATGAAACAATGAATTCGAGAATACGTATGGCCATTCTTAGTTTGGAATTACGGCGTAGTATTTTCTCAGCAATCGATTTTGAGGTGCATCGTCTTAATGATACAATGGAAGATAAAGTTAATATCTGTAGAGTTTGAAATCAGCCATTGATTCGTGATTCCAATCTTGTGTTGATCTCACCAAGTTGATTGCAATTGTCGTGGAGGAAGACTCAGTCGAAGTACATACAATGAATACGATATGTAAATAGTCTTGACGTGGTTGTTTGAGAAAAGCACTAAACTCCCTGTTTGACCTTGTTATTGACATAAAGCCCCTTTGAAAGTCAAGCTTCGAGTCCAAAGATTCGACTGCGACCCTTACGTTCATCGTTTTGTGAGTTGACAGTGACATATTAAAGGTTACGGGATCCCATAGAATGTTATGTGGAAAGTTCAACAAAAACTACTGCATAAACTTCACGAAGTGGAACATTTACAACGTTCGTAAGTATTATTTGTCGGATGGTCACCTGTGGATGAAAAGATTTTGCTACTTGCATTATTTCTTGTCAATTAAGAATAAAATTCCTGCTTCTCTATGCAATGGAAAAGATAGGAGATACGATCCATGTGAAAACATTCTCGTGAATGGAGAATTAATACTTTTAACAAAGTGACTGGCATAGAATATATGTTTACAATAAGTCCGTATTTGTTTTTGTATGAATGTTTTGTTTCCCGTTCCTAATATATAGTGTTATGATTGATACTTGTAAACTAGTCGGAAGTAAATCTTTATTGAGTGGAAAATCATAAAAGTTTTCGTGTCTGTTGTTGTTAATGATGGTTAAAAATAAATTGAATATTGAATCATCTGATTCAATAAGTTAAAAATTCTCTTAAAATGCGAGTTAATAAACACTTTTTACTTTTTCCACATTGCAGAAGACTAAAATAAAAGTGTGCGTTTTCCTAAGGGTTAACGCATTGTTACGATAGTTTACGAGGCAATACATCTTCAAGCTGATGGCTCACCTAAAAATCCTAAAGCATAATTAAACCGGGAATAACAAATATCTTTATTCCTTACTTCTACAAATGTAATTTAATCTCTAGGTATAATACAATACTGCACAGTGTCTCAAACCTCCGTTATCGTTCTTCTTCGATTGGCATTCCAAGCGTGAATTTATTTTCCCGAAACCCTTCTAGAGAGTGTGAAGGTTCTCTGCACAGTGGCAATGCAAATGTAAACAAGAGATCTGAATGTGTCTCAACTAATTGTATGATAGTCATAATAACGTTACAACATTTTTTCGGCATAAATGCTATTCTTCTTTAGTAAATCAAATTATTTCTTAATCATCCTCAACATTTTTGAAGGCAATCAAATTGTTGTTCTATTCAAAGTCGTTGCCATTCCATTTATTTCGAAAAAAATTATTCGATTTACTTTTTTAAGCAGATTGTGTAGCTATGGCAATGAAATCCTTTATTTTGGAATCAATGTGGTGAGGGTTTGGAGTGTGTTTGAAATATCTTCGTTACCGGAAAAACACCTCCATAAATATTAAACCTCAGGTTACACTTCAGGAACAAAATATTATTTTATTTAATATTATTTCATTCCAATATGCCAGTCTTTATGGATGAAAATCGTGTAATGAAACACGATTTCAACAATTCCCCATTATATTACCTTTAAATTTGCGGTTTCCAAAGCACAATGACAGCCGTTTGAATACTAAAAGCTCGCTCATATTTCCGGGTCGGTCATGTGTGCATCATTAAAGGCAAGGAGAAGGGTTCACGGGGATTTGAAAGCGTTGGTGAAATATTCCGTTTGTGAAGAATCTGCTTTATGAGTCAAACCCCATTTTATATTGAACGTTTTAATTATTTGATAAAAACTTAAGCAGCAATATTCAGTTAATATCTTTATATTGAAGTTATATGCGCAAGGGTCTTCATATTTTGTTCCATTGTTCTTGGTTTAGTTATTGGTTTCACTTTCTCGGAAAGAACTTTTTCGCCATTCCTATTTTTATTTCGAGAAATAGAAGGGATTTGTAAATACGAGCCTCGTACTTATTGTATAGCGAGGATTGGATCAAGAATTATTCCCTCAGTCATTTATTCGTCGTCCCTTTCCTGAAACTTTTGCATTCCAAGAAGATCCCCGTGGAAGAGATTTCGTTTCCATTCATCGATATTCATCGGAATCTCCCCCGGTTCTATGAATTTTGGTGAAGAGAATCGGATTCCTGAACGCTCAGTGTCTCGCGGGATACGGCACCCATTGTCTGAGGCGTCTTCTTCCCTGCTTCCGAAATCCGTCCTCCGAGGCGTGTAATTTATTCGGCTCGATCCCTCGTTTCGTCCCCGCGCACACGCGTGCTTGCGTGACCGTGCGTGAGTCCGCGATTGCCGCCGAGGGGATATCGACCGTCCGTCGGAAGCGCTCACGAAAAACGCGATGAATGTGTGAATGAAGGCGCCTCTTCCCCTCGAGTGCACTCCCTGCCGCAAGGGGCCCGGCCCAGCTCCCCGAGGACTCGGCTGTGAGCGGTTGAGCCGTGGGCGAAGGTAGAGCACGGAATTCCTCCTCTGCACCGCATTCCCTTCCCTCTCGGAATTTTTTTCCTCAAATGAGTATTCCGCATTTGGTCACGAAGCAAAATTGAATTTGATTTGACGCATTCTCCAAGTCCATGTGGATTCGCTTCGGTGCGATGGACATGGTTGGACCCCGCATCCCATGTTATTTCTGATTCCCGAGCGTCCTGTGGGAGGACTCCTCGGGGAAAAGGTCGCCATACAATGCATTTGCAGGGCCAATTTCCATCCCTCGGCAATTATTCGTGGCCCTCCCCGTAAACGTCTGAGTAAGCAATATGACAGCTGCAATTCAGAGCCCCGTAGAAAAGCGTGTTCGTTATTGTATTTATGCAAAGAATTTAAGAGAAAAAAATTTTTCTCAATCTGTCATCCTTCCGCTCTTTGCCATGTCCTCCGAATCCCTTTCTGTATGAAGTAGGGCTGCAACACCGATTTTATGTTTCCCACATCTGTTCCGCCTTTATTTAATTGCATTACATACAGGGTTCGTCCATAAAATAAGTGTACTGAGCTCAGGAAAAAAAATTATCACACTTTTACATATCTTAAGCTAATATTCCTCAAAATAGGACCCTTGTGAGTCGATACACTTGTTCCAGCGGCGTTCCCATTCCTGGAACTCTTCCGCGAAGGCATCATCGGGAACCTTTTGAAGACACGTTGTCACGGCCTCTTTGACGGCGTCCAAAGTCCCGTATCGCGTTCCTTTCAAACTCCTCTTTATCTTCGGGAACAGAAAGAAGTCCGGTGGTGTGTGGATCATTTTTGCAGTGATCCGCAAGTTGTGTCGCGATTTCCAAACGATTGAGTCTTTGATCATCACTGAGCACTTTCGGCACCAACTTTGCACAAATTTTTCGCATCTGTAATTGGTTCCTAATAATCTCGTGCACTATTGTTTTTGGTACATTACACTGCTCTGCTATCATCCGAACACTACGACGACGATCAGAGTTCAGTACATCGCGAACTTTTCGCACATTTTCGTCGGTGAGTTTCGTTGATGGGTGTCCAGGCCGTGGTTCGTCGTCGACCTCTTCTCTGCCCTTCACGAACATCTTGTGCCACCGAAAGATCATGTTTCTGGACATGGCTGACTCCCCGTAAGCCTGGTTAATCATACCGACAGTTTAGGTAGACGATTTTCCAAGCTTTACCGCAAATTTGATGGAATAACGCCGCTCCAAAAACTTCGGCATCGCGTTCCGTGACGTGGGTCGAGCGTGGAGGTTCGCGTTAACAGAGCTCCTCACTACACCACAGCTCAGAGCCGACTACCTTTTTCAGCGTCGCTTGCCAACATACACTCCTCCAATCGCAGTCCGTCAGAGCGGTGCTGGGCGCGCCTGGAGCGGCGGGAAAAACTCAGTACACTTATTTTCCGGACGAACCCTGTATATAATTGCATGTAAGTACACACAAATGCCCACACCGAGGAATATTTTAGATGTACTTGAAAATGACGCCTGGACGTTAAACTCGTGTTCACTCAAATTGAATTTGAACAAGACAGCCCGTGTTAATGATTACCCCCACAAATCGCCTATTAGTCTATGGCATAACACATCGCCTATTCAGTGTACAGACTCACAAAAAGTGTTTCAAATGCTAAGTGGATGGAATTAAATGAATTGTCTTCCTCGTTGATTTATGTTTCTTGGTCCATCCTAATCTTTATGTTCCAGGGGCAGCCTGGAAAACCTGGATGTTGACGGATTACTTAGCAAGACATAATCAATTGTAATTACGTACGTCAATTATAATAATACCATAAAATCAATTATGTATGTTTTTCTTTACTAGGGTTATTTGAAATTCATAGGTCTGACTCAATAATATTTTATATCTGTATTGGATTCAGAATTCACAATGATTGAATGTGATTTATTCCTCTTCATTTGTTGCTCATTACTGTGTAACTCACTAAGAAGAGGAGAGTTTTAACTATTGATGAATAGTGCAAATTTTTTTGAGAGATTCTCTCAGTTGATGGCATTTCCTTTACACGAGACGGAAATATAAGTACTCATGCCAATTCTCAGCCGCTGTAAATATTTTAATTTGTACAATCAAAGAGGGGTTCGAGCAGTTTAGCCTTTCTTTTGAGGGTGAATGCTGTTCGATCGATTAAGATTCTCTTTGGGAAAACGTACGCACATTTCTTTGAATTCGCCGGTGTCGTTGCATCGAAGCACAAATGGTTGCGATTATCGGCCTTTTTTTCGTTCGATAATTGACCTGCTAGCATTGATATAACTCCGTTAAACGTTAACTCGATCAAAAAGGTAATAGAGCGTTTTCAAGCATGAATATTCGAGGAATTTTTTCCACTAAGAGTATATTCTTTATTCCTAAGCCCACAGGTGAAATTGAATTAAATGGCTCTCGGATTTTTCGAGTTGCTTCCGCGTTGATTCATCTCACTGGAAGACGCTAACGCCAGCATCAGCAGAAACATCTTCAGGAGCCGAGTTCAGAATACACGAACGCTCTGAGCACCACCGCGTAAGCCTTTGCTAAAGCAATTTACAGTTGTGCGTTAATGCGGTGGCTCCAAAACTTTGGTAATTTAGAAATCTGAAGATCATCCATGCGTTTTCATCATGCATACTGAGGCAGATCTGCTGTAGTGCACCTCGAGCTCATTCTTCACACACACACACATCCACCTCGTATGCCACTCTATTCCATCAATGTTCATTTAGAGTACGTACTGTGAAACTCAATGGGACTCATTGATGTGTACTCCTGGGTGCTGCTGCCTTCAATGGGCTAATGTTAGATTAAAAAAAGTCCAAGGTGGTATCATTTTTCTCGGAGATTCTATTTGACTCATATTCTTCGAGATCCTAATTGAGAACAGAAGATGATGTCATATTGATATTCCTATAGTTGCGCAATCGCAATACGTGCTTTTGTTCAGCAGTCTCTTCCAATTATTCACTTTTCTGAAACGATTCTTCTTCCCTATGACAAAGTATCCATATTACTGTTAGAGTTACGACAGTCCCTGGTTGTTTGAATTTTTCCCGCAAAACCTTACAAGTCGAATGGTAAGCTTCCTTCGTCCTGGATGGGGAGATCTGGTGAAACTACTCATTCTTCACATCGCGATTAGCTTAGAATAGAAATGTTTTCTCTATTAACATAGGAAAAGCGACTAGGATTTCCATATTTTTACTATGATCAATCATTCTCTTTATTTGTCAGTTCTATCATTCTTCTTGGAAATTCTTTCCAAATATTCTCGATCTAAGTAAAGGCATTGCGTAACGGGTTAAAACGGTATTTCGGAAAATGCGCGTCGCCGACGAAAGTATTGATTGACCAAAACAGCAGGTACTTCCCTCCTCTTCATGGCCTACTACCGAAGGAGTTCATTTCCCGCCTCTCGCATTACTTATTCTCTCTCTTCCGGAAGGGAGAAGGTTTTGATAAAGCGTAGTTATTTCTCACTGCGGTGGTTTTCTTTGTAGACAGTTCCTCATTTTAACGATGGATGAACTCTTGTTCCCCGCAATCACTTTGAGTGACTTCCGTGGGCGGTCGTGAGCTTCTTTACCGATACTTGAAGAAAGCAAGATTTATGCTTCCGCTCTTCCCTTATGCGGAGGGAGAGAAATTAAGTTCGCCATCCATCCCAGCTCAGGTTCATTAGGACCACGAAGTATTGGGGAAAAAGATCTCGCGGTTTTCACCTGTTCCTAAATTTGAGGAATTTCGGATTGATCAAAGTTTGGGAAATGGAGCTTAGTACTACCGAAAAAAATTGGAGAATTATTTTTTGATTGGCCTCCCTGTTTTAGCAAAATATAAACAAAATAGGGTCGATTACTGCGTATGCCTCCATGATAGCTGTTCGTATGTAATTTTTTCTCCTCGAATGTGCCACCGTTACAAACTTTCATTGTCATTGTGAACAGCTCGTCCCTCCTGATTTACTGCCATACGTAGAACGACTACAAACATCAGTGTCCGTTGTTTACTAATTCCATGTAAACCTCAAGTAATATAAAAGAAATATATTCCACCCTGCAAGATGGGAGAGAGAGTGAAACTTTTGGGGTAAAACCTATTGGAAAATTTATGGGTCAATGGGAAATCCGGTACGATTTTCGGCCTGGCTCCGAGACTTTGTTTTCGCTTGGGCTTAGTTCCCAAAGTTTCCACGTATTTCTCCCAAAAATGAGCGCGAGAGATGACATTTAAACAATGGCGCTAGAGTCCCGTCGTGATGGCGTTTTAAAGCGGACGGCCTTTTGGTGCCAGTCCAAAAGTGATGTGTGATTAGGCACTCCGAGTGTCGCGCGCTCACAAACGACCGACCGCGTCACTAATGACCTGGTTGGAGGCGAGGGTCGCTGAACTAATCCTTTGGCCAAAGTTAAGGTTTCCGGGTTGTTCCTCCACTCGGAGTTTTTGCTGTTGTCGTGAAAAGGGTATTTAGTCCTTGTCGCAAAAGGAATTCTGAAGCAATTTTAATGGAAGGATCTCACTGGGTCTCGAATTTTCGGTGGTAGAACCACCTTTCTCAAGAAAAGGTAGGAACAGAACAGTTAGTTCAGAACAGTCAGTCAGGAAAAGAACATTCGAGACCCAGTGAGTTCCTCTTTTATGAGTTTTTGTTTCTGTGTTTGTCTACTATTGTTTGTTCCATCAAGCTAAGAGCTCATTCATGAAGAAGAGGCAATAACGATGTTCAAAGAACCTAAGGCTGGAAATAAGAAAACAATTCGTCAAGACTTTCGTGTGGAGCATGACGCTCTATGGTTCCGAGACTTGGAACATTGGAAAAGTGGACCAGCGAAGATAGAAGCCTTTGAAACATGGCGCTGGAGAAGAATGCTGGAGATTAAATGGACAGACAAAGTGAGGAACGAGGAAGTAGATAGAAGGGCAGAAGAGGATAGATCCATATGGAGGACTCTACGGCAAAGAATAAATAGATGGATTGGACACATGTTGAGGCACAATGAATTGATTAGGAATGTAGTAGAAGGAAAAATAGAAGAGAAGATTCCACGAGGAAGACCAAGAGACATGTTCAAAGGACAAATCAAGAAAGACGTAAAACAGAAAAGGTATCAGGGATTGAGGGAATTGACATTTAATAGAGGCGAATGGAGGGCTGCAATAAACTAATCCTAGGATTGAAAATACTGACGATGATGATGATATTGTATGCATGCAAAAGATATAGAAAATAGTTTGCATTATTACGCGTCGAAAATATCACTGTGAAAGTCAGTAGTAAGTAATAGTGTTATCATAAATATAATTTGATCTTCTCTATCTGACAAGCATTTTTCATAAATTCTTATAATAAAAGTCAGGGTACATCCTAGGGACCTGGAAATATGGTGTGATACAAACACAAATATATATACTTATACGTATATACACATATTTACATGGCTTGTATAAAAAGTATCGGGAAACGTTTCGGAAAAATGATTTATCACAGATACGTATTGCTAGAATGCGTCAAAATTCTTCAAAGTACATCCCGTGAGCGTCGACAGGCCTTTGCCAGAGGCTTATTTACGATCGAAGGCTCCCTGGTTGACGGATTCTGGAAGGTCCTTAAGGATACGCTACAAGCTTCTTTGACAGCACTTAGGATCTTCTAGGAGGACACCATGGTGGTACGAGTATCATTTTATGGAGGATCTCACTCTTGGAAAAGGAAATAGTCTGCTGGTGTCAAGTCGGGACTGTAAGAGGCATGTGGGGCGGGTGTTTGGGTGCCACCCGTAATTAAGAAAAAAAACCGAATGCAAAAGCCACAAATGTATACAGTCCACAAACAAAACGTGGTATACGTTCATGCAAAAACCCTTAAAACCCACACGCATGCCAACACATAAACTACCAACTAAAGTACTCATGCACCTACAGATACACCTAACATCTTTGCAAAGTTTAATTTTGTTCTGACTTTAAATTAAATTTTTTGTAACATTACGAATGTGACTTCGGTTTCTTGCTCTTATGATTACTGATTGTTCGGAGGAAAGAATGAGTATTTGAATCTATATGTATTGGAAGATATCTCCCTTAATTTTATCTTTGTGGTCTGATCTACCTAAGTAGTGGGGAGGCATTACGATTTCTTTAGTGTCATCATTAAACTCGCTGGTTCTGAACCTTTCTAAAAGTCTAAATCTCGCTTGTTCTCTTCATATTTCAAGTGGCACCCAGCCTAAATTCCCTAAGAGACCTGTCACACTTGTGTTTTTGTTATAACAATTTTCAACGAATCTGGCTGATTTTCTCTTTCTGATTCTTTTTGCCAGATTTTCTCCCAAGGATCCCAAATACTTGCGGCATATTCCAAATGAGGTCTAACTAGAGCAAAATAACACCTCTCTTTAACTTTCTCATTAAATTTCCCCACCACCCGTTAAATGACGCCTAGTTTCTTTAAAGCGGATCCGCATATTGTCCTGATATGTGCTCCCCATGAAAGGCGTGGTGTTAGTACTACCCCCAAATACTTAACTTGATTGGCCGTAGTCAGCACTGAACCCTCTCTTCCATAGATTATGTTCAGTTCGCCACTTCCTTTGTTCCAAAATTTCAAAACTGCGCATTCGACTGTACTAGGCATTAATCCCCATTCCTTACACCAATCCGAGATTGAATCTGGGTCCCTAGAGAGTAGCTCGCGATCTAGTTGGCCCCTCATTTCCCTTTATACCACCGTGTCGTCAGTAAATAACCTGACATTGCTACTAACGTGTATGCTTAGGTCATTAATTTATATTAAGAATAGAAGAGGCCCTATTACACTTCCCTGGGGGACGCCCAAAGTTACATCTCTATCCGTTGAACACAGCCCATCTTGTTTGCGATTTGAGGAGAAATCTCTAATCATATTAATAATTTACTCATTGATTCCATAGCATTTAAATTTCTGCAATAATTTATTGTGTGGGAACTTATCGAAGGCTTTTTTGAAATCTAGGAATACTGCATCGACTTTTGTGTTGTTTTTCCCATTCTAAGTATATCGTGAATCGTGAATGAAAAGACTTAATTGGTGTTTCGCAAGATCTGCTCTTCCTAAATCCGCGCTGGTTGTGGCTTAGTATTTTCCTACTATCTAGAAATCTCATGATGTTACTGGTAATAATGTGTTCTAATATTTTACAAAAGGTCGATGTTAAGGGAATAGGTCGGTAATTGGTTGGTTTATCCCTATCGCCGCCTTTATAGTTGGGAGTTATATGGGCTAGCTTCCAATCGCGGGGTACTGAGCCTTCTTCTATCGATTTCAGAAAAGACATTTCTAAATACGGGGCAATGTCTTCAGCTAATTCCTTTAATATTCTAGCAGATATTTCTCCCGGACCAGGTTCTTTGTTTGCTTTCATGCTACGGAGCAGGTGTTCTATTCCTTTCTTGGTCATTGTTACATCGCTCATGTGTTCCCCGGTTTGGTTGGGGAATAATCGCGATGTCGTTGTAGAAGATCTTTGCGAGCAGACCCTCGACTCTGCTCTCGGTCGTCCGTCAAGACCCTCGGGGCGAGTTTAGTGATCTTTCGCTTCGCCAAATTTTCAGTGGCAGTGGTGGACATTGCCATCTTATCACTGCTAATAAGATCGGCGATCGTGTGAGCACAGAAGCGACGGTTTAAATTCAGCACTTCATGCACACGCCAGGAAAAATTGTTTCCGATACTTTTCATGCAAACCTTGTTTATACTCGTATACAGGTATAAACAAGGTATATGATACATATATATATACACACACAAGCATATATCTTGAAGAAAAGTCTCAAGAATGTGTGTAATAATTTAAACGGAGATTCGCAATAGCGCTAGGGAACAAAAACACGGAGAACTAACCCGTACTCCGAATTTTCGGTTGGCAAATCACCTTCCTCTAGGAAGAGGAGCCTTCTGCGTGTGTGCGTAGACATATATAATACACATAATAGACATAATAATAGTCATATATAATATAAATATATATAAAATAAAATTATATAAATATATAAAATTATATAAATTAATTTATATAATATTCATATATATATAATATACATATATATTGTATAATATGTCTGTTATATAATATATATATTATATATAAAAAATGTAAATATATAGATAATTATACCAAGCCTAAAAAAAAACCGCATGATAAACGAGGGCTAAACATCTGAAAACTCGAGTATCTAGCTAATGCGGTAAATTATTGCAAGTCGCGGCTACATGTCGTAGTAGCTGGATAATGGAACTAGGTTGATGATGAGCATGCCACATACACTATTTTTAAAAAATAAAAGTTTTTTGAACACATAGGTAATAATTTGGTGACTAATAATGCTCCTTCTGATTGAAATATTGGCGAGTATTTTTCCTCGCTTCGGATGAAAAATACGAGAACATCCCGTAAGGAAATATCCCATCCATGAATTAACATTTCTAAGCAAAATGCGTTCCTTTTCGGCTCGGTGTCACCCTGCTGGAGAGAGACCTCCGAGAGGGTTGAATTCATTGATATTTATATTCGGGCGCCTTCCCTCGGCTGATAGCGCCGCTGCAGTCTTGCCTCCGTTCACCGAGAAGCCTCAAATAGACAAGGGGCCTCAAGATTAATTTGAGTGGTCTCCTCCATCCATTTCCCTGCCGAAAAGAGGATCACCCGTCTTCCCGATTTTCGTGGGACGGCGTTCAGGCGGGCGGGGGGGCGCGCGGGGGACGGAGGGGAGCGCGGTCGGCGAGAATGAACGGCGGCGGCCCCTTCGCCTCTAATCCCGAGGGCCGCGCCCAGTGGCCTTCATGAATATGAAAATAATACTTTCAACGGGAAACTGATTGTGTTTTATTTTCTCGTAAAAATTGGCTTATTACGTTGTGCATAACGCTGACTCAAAACAGATAAATATAACAGATAACATACTTTCGATACTCTTTGATTGTTTAATTAATTAGTATATTTATATATATGTATTGGGAAAGGTCGGCCCCGGTGGCCGCGGGGTAACGTCCTCGCCTGAACGTCGTGGGATTTTTTTCCACCTAGGGCTTGGGTGTTTATATCGTTGTCACTGTTGTGTACACAGCTCTAAGCTAAATTCTTGAGTTAAACACCATGAAAGGGTTCTAACTCCTTCCCATATATAGCTTCTACCCAAGGCATGATGGTAAAAAACCAGAAATCTTGTTGTCATTGCGGTCCATAGTTGGCCAAATTCAGTCCAAAAAATTTATTGGGAAAGTCGATAGTTAATTTCCATTTCGCATCATTATAATTTCGTGGACATTCGTCCTCGACTGATTTATATTTTCGCTATATAAGTATTGCACTCACCATTATCTAAAATATATATAACTAATGAAAGTTAACTGAATTACATATCGCATATTTATTTACTGTGATCAAATTCTGAGATTTTATAAATGAAGCGAATACAGCCACTAAAAGGTATGTGTAATTCTGAATTTAGACTTCCCCGAATATTGTAATAAGTGACAAGGCAGCGATAGACTAAATGTAAAAACTGAATATACGATGTAATTTCCTACTTCACTTTGTGAAAGCGATCCATGACTTCGTGAATTTAAAGTATATTCTTGGAGTAAAAGCTGAGGTTACCAGTTTGTGACGAATGGGTCAGGTACCCATTTCTGTTTCGCCTAAGTTGAAGAATATCATGAAAATCCTTACGAGAGACTTTGGATGCATGTTCATTTCAAGAGGGAGTTTGATTGAGTTGATAACTCTCCTATTTTAATTACCAACGAGCGCACTGTGTACTGCTTGATGGCAATTGGATAAATAAGCCCGAAACAAATATACTGCGCTTGTTAAGAATGAGTTTTTTATATTATCCAATAAGAACTCATGGTAGACCATATCAAGGGGTTCATTGTAATCAAAAAGTACTAATAAATTAGGTTTATTAGTATCAGTTCAGACTTTGATTTTCTCAGATCTTTGTATCGGAGTAGGTTGTGTGCTATGGAATCCTCCAACACCGGATAGAGAGGGGTTCGTTAAATTGCGCATTAGATAAATGAGATATTTCGATCGGCTATAAAGATGTGACTAGGACATATAGTAAAGGCGTTTATCTGAAATCCTTGGGTTTAATTGGACCTTTGTGCCTTGGATATCAAATAGAGGCGGGCCTTTGTCCATTGCAGAGGATATGTGCACTGGAATATTCATTAAGGTACCTTTTAGGGGGGAAATATTTGAGAAGCAGAGGTATAAACTCTATAGTCAATCGTCAGGATCATCATTAGGTTTAGATATTTTTTACATTGCCATCAGTGTCATATCGGGGTGGTAAAATAAAATAAGGTTAAGTAAAAATTGTCAAGGTGGAATGGAAATGCCGTTTGGTGTGGCAAAGAGAAGGGAAGTGGTCTGATTATATTAGGGAAAGGCTGGGAGAAAAAGTACTGTACTTCATTCGCAGCTTGGAGGTCAAGGCCATACACTTGCTAGGGGGATATGATTTGGCCCTTGAGGATCTAGGATTTCTAAAGCTGGGAGTTTTATCGTTCAAGTATATTTCCTTAGCTTCTCAAATTGCCAAATTTTAAAGGAAGTCTTTGCCACTGCTATATCTGTTTTAAGAAATCTATTGGGTGAACGATCAAAGATAGTTTGCAGTAAGTTGCTATCTAAGGTTTATATCGAGCTGAGTCAATTTATTGCAGAGGAGCATACATATTGCATTTCGAGTCATAACTTCCCAACTTGTAACTACAACTTTCCAGTAACAGCGCCTGGCTCGCAGCGCATCCAAATGCGAGAAGCATTTTGTGATAGTGCGAGTAGTATAATGGATTCTACAACTAATTTTGGTTCTTAAGACATTTGATTTCTCTTGAATTTGCTAAGAAAGGAGATCAAGCCATGTACGAAATTATAAGGTGGTGTTAAATTTTGTTTTTATTGGTGGAATTCTAAAATAATTTTCTATTTTCAAAGCTGCTAAAAATATTTTCGAATGAGCAATGAAACTTACCCAAGAGTAATGCTCACATCTTCTTCCACATCAGCTGATGTGGACTTGGGTCATGGGGAATCATTAATTCAAGATTTTTCAGACCCATTGTTTAACCGACCGCCTTGTGCCTATTCCTCTCTCGCTCTCGGCCAAAATTTTGGGTACTTTCGGTACTTTGAAAGGATGAAAATATGTCCACAACCTGTTGCAACAGCGAGATTCTTGGAAAATACAATCATTCGGTGGACGTACAACTTTCACCATCAAACGTTCCCCTTATCTTCCGTCGGGTTTGCTTGCGGTTTCCTTATTTCCGGCCTCCTTCCTCCTCCACTCCTCCCTCCACCCTTCTCCCTCCACCAACAGATAGATTTCATTAGGTTCAACCCTCCGGCCCTTCCTCCCCCTCTACTCCATCGCCACCACTTTCGCTCCACACCTATCTATACAACCCATTGTTCCCGAAATTTATTTCACCCTTTAGACTTTTTTATGCCCGACCACAAAAATAAAAGCCTTTCCTCGGGGTCTACTCCGAATACCCTTCCGACCCAAATTTCCAGTCGACCCGGCAGTTTAAAGTGGACCCCGAAGCCATTCCACGGACGCCGTACATGTTGCCGAAGGTCCGACCCTCTCTTTGCCTTTGGGCTACCCCTCGGCCCTCGGTCAGAAATGCGAAGGTATGGGTGTATAAGGTTTCGACTTCGACCGAGACCCCCTCAGACGAGCTCCTGTCCCCTCCCCTCGCATTCTCCCCCTTTCCATCGCATCACGTGCTTATCCGGAAGCCTTTGCGCTGATTCGGAGGGACTGTGATGGATGTGCCGAACAGAAGTCTACAGCTGAGCCTCTATCCGCCATGGGTGCTCCGTGAAATTAAAAGAAAAATAAGACAATGCCTGCGGCACCCTCTTCGGGGTGTGGGCATTCGATTTCCCGTCGACGCTCTCAGTCATTCCTTGTTCTCCGCTTGATACGGGACGGCGAATCGGGGGCGCTCGAGAGGACGTCACCACGCAGATGCTCGCTCGCTCTCCGAAGTTTCTCTCCGCAAATTTTGGCATCCCTCAAAATTCAACCCAATAGCCTTTTATTTTCATTTATCCCGCATGTACATCTCGGAACTTGAATAAGACGAACCCCCCCTCCTTTTAAACGTCAACTTAAAGAAGGGAGTCGCATTCGGAGGTTAAACGTTTTATTCTCGCTCGTAGGAGCATTTTGATGTGGCTGTGGCGACCTCAGGTGGAAAGGAGAGCAACGATTTCAATAAAACACTCGCCTCCCTCAGGACCTAAATAAATACCTGCATAAAAACTTTCATCTTTCTGACCTCAGGCATCTATAAATTTTATCGCGTTTGGTTCCGTAGACCTCGAAGAACGGACAATTTGGAAGGTATGAAATTCACTTTCTACAGCATTTTTAAATGTAGAAGTTGCGCTCACGAGTGATTTCCGGAGACCTTTGCAAGGTAAGCCTCGATTGAGGCTTAAATTTGCTGAATATTTCCGTCCTCGAATGAACCATTTACTTGTAATGGTTCACACCGATTTATTAGCAATCGACCATGGTTTTATTGTAATGACCTGTTGATACCATGATCGGTTGTTAATAAATTGTTATGAAACACTAAAAAATGTTTTATTCATTTATTCTAAGAGGGGAGATAAATACCAGATATTTGCATACATGTAAAACATGAGAATTCCGTAAATACGGAGAAACATGATATATTCATATTTTATTAATATTTACAAAACATTTGAGAACCCCATTATGATTAAGTAATGTTGGTTTGCAAAAGAATGTTTTCGTTCAAATACAGGAGCACAATTCTTTACACTTTGGTAAACATGCACACCTGACTTGCTTCTAACAACTTTTAAGTGTAATTTCTCCTGTAGCTGTACCTGTCATGCACCTATTTGAGCGAGAAAATGTCACAGAAAATGTCCATTTTCCGTTAAAACCTACTCTGAAAAAATCATAATTCTCACCTGGACAACCAGGAAAAGGCAGGTGTAATTTGAAAATCCATCAATATAATGCAATGGTATTAACAGCAAGTGTATGCTTGAAATGAAGTCCGAAGATCTGCGGAATTGTGTGTTTCTCCCCATCATGACTTCATAATATACAGCAGTATGAATGCGTCAATCGATTAATCTTCACATAGCCAGAAGTATGTCTATACATAATTATTTGAGGCAAAAACTAGTTGGGTTATTTAGTTCTATCAGGCTATTTTTTATTATTCCTGAAATGATTCAGTATATATTTCTAAAGGTGCAACATTTCTCACAGTCTCAATCCTCCATTGAATATTCCATTTTCTTCTTTTTGTGATAAATATTAATTACTTCTTTTGAATTGAATTCTAAGAGTGAAAACTGAGCATTTTACGGCGTGTTCACTTTCATGGTCGTAAAAATGTATTTCTCCTCCTTTGCATTCATATGGACGAAGCTCCTTTTTCACTCACTTCCATATATTTGCATCTAACAATGACCACGGTTGATCCCTCATCCAAGTCAATATCCAGCGCTGAAGTATTTCCCAAGCATCTCAGGAACCATCAACAACGAATGACTTCATTAATATTATTTAATTTTATGCAATCAATGCATATTTTACATTCGTCTTTTCCGCATGTTATTTTTCACCGTTTTCCATGAAACACGACCCGCATCATGGGCGAATCCCTAAATTGCCACTCGGAAATGCTTTTTACAGCGATAGCACAGACACGCGGTCGTGACGAAATCCCCAAACACCCTCGTCCTCCCTCCCCGCCCCCTCCTCCCCCGTGGTGAATCCCATCGCCCTCACTCTCATTGCCTCCATCCCATCGCCTCGGAAATGAGTTGTTGAGTGCCGTCGCCAGGGGCGCCGTATGCGAGCGGAAGATTGTCCCCCGAGTCCTCCAAACCCTTTCCCTCGCCTCCCCCTCCCCCAACATCCCCCAGGTGCACCCTCCCCCCTTTCCTTTTCTGACCATCTCCGCTCGAGCCAACTCTGGCCACGGGCAAAAAAACAGGGGTCGCGCGTGAAAATGAGGTCCGAGCAATTTGGTCCTAAATTTATGAGCGGCCGAATGAAATAATCGTCATGTAATGCCGAGTCATTTAAACACGCGCTCCGGGTCATTTTTGCACGGTTAAGAGGCACTGCATGCGTATCCGAGTGATGATGATCTCGTAAAAACAAACTTTGCCCCCGTCACATGCCGTGCATTTATATTATGTTTTCACTTGAATGGTGACACGAGTCACTCGTGCACAAATATTCGGAAATAATCGCAAAAGGACTCGTATATAATGTATGACTCTTACTTTTAGCACGACGTTCCAAAGTCATTTACCCACGATCATTTCTTCATGTTAGCTCTCATATGAATGTTCTGTATACGGTAAACTATTGTATGGTTCTCTCATTAACTAAGCGCTTGGTGTATGTATCCATGCATGTAAAAAGAACATTAACCTAGGTATATTACATAATAATAACGAATGTGTCTGTATTGCGTATATTTCTCCTAACATCAGCGCCCTTATATTATATAAATGATTGGATATAGTTCAATTTAATTGTATGTGTGTGCAAAGTAAGAGATGGTAAGCCCTGGAATCAAAACTATTGTCTTTTCAAAATAAATGACTCAGTTAAAACTCGCAATGATAGTTCTTACTTAGTTTTCCATCGTAATATACTAGAAACGACCGAATTAAGTGAGAACGACAATTCAGTGTCTAAATCGACCGACCTGAAACACAATGCAGGAATCTTAATGAAATGCGTTTAAACTTACTTTTTTAATGTTATATGTAATAGTAATGATAAAGGATAAATAATACACAGTAATCGACTCGAAGTTTAGTTTAAAATTTGATGGTAGAACTCAACCTAGTGCCAAGTCCAACAGCGTGTAAAATTCACTTATTCAGAATTCCCTTATTTAAAATTCACTTATCATCAGAGTAGGAGGGGCCAGTTCCTTTCACTGTACCGCCCTCGGTTTCCTCGGAGGATCATCTACATCTACATAATACCCCTAAAACCGCCGCAAGGATATATGGTGGGGGTGTTAGTAAAGTATAGACCCTCTAAAATTGAAACCAAAACACAATTACGTAGCGCCTTACAAGACTTGAAACGTAAAGTACTTTGCGAATATTTGGACACTGACCCCTCAGCTTTCTGGTCATATGTTAAGGAAGTAAATGGGGGTAAGCAAACCCTGGCTTGCTTAAGGGATTGTAACAATATCATTCATACTGACAGTGAGGGAAAAGCTAATATTCTAAACACATTATTCCAAAGCGTTTTCACGAACGATGTTGCTTGCCACCGCGTGTCTCCAAGAATCAATACATACTGACCCCGTGGCAAAAATAACAGCGGACGAACAAGGCATTTTCAAATTGCTCAATGAGATCAAACCCAAAAAATCCCCGGATCGCAAAAATATACCAGCTAGGGTGATAAAACATTTAGCACCTAACATCGCCCCGTACTTTGAAGTTATATTTTAAAAATTCCTCAGGGTGAAAAATCCCTAGAATTGGAAAACCGTGCAAATAACGCCCAAAAGTGGCGACAGGGAGGACCCCAGTAATTACGGACCTATTTTTCTCACTTCTATATGTTTTCCAATTCTATATGTGTCCAAAATTTTGGAGCTCATAGTTGTCAGTTCCAAGGGGAAACTTGAAAACAGACAAGGTAGAACAAGCAGTACTGTTAAGAGCACTACATTATTTAATGGCATTCTAATGCGGTCATGCGGAAAGAAAGGGTTTTAACAACAAAACACACGATATTAGTGAATGTGCATGTAATTGAGTGGAGCTATTAATTATTCCCTAGACCCTGAGATTGGCAAGTGGAATTTTTGATACTTATAACCCTAAATTTGTTATCCCGTATTGTCCGTGGGAAGATGTAGTCTTTGAGTCTGCTAGTTGTGGCATCTATTTCCAGTATTTTATATACATGAGCGAAGCGACCAATGTATGTTGGAGTGGGAATAATTTGCGATACCTCGATGTTGAAACATACGGATCTGAATTAATTTAGTAAGTTCAACATAGCATTGAATTGTCTCTCTTCTAACGATTTCCAAACCATCTTCATAAGTATTTCTGTGGCGCCTTCCGTTTTATCGGAACAGTTTTTAACGAAACGGGCTGGACCTTCTCAATTTCCCGAATGGGGCCTTTTTCACTCTGATCCCATACGCTACATGGATACTCTAAATGAGGCCATACAAGAGCGTGATAACAACGTTCCTGGACCTTCTCTCGACAATGCGTCCAATAAATCCCAAGTTTTTATATGCTTGCCCGCAGACTTTACGTATGTGGGTCCCCCAAGTTAAGTCTTTAGTGATTGTAACACCTAGGTATTTCACCGTATCAACTACTTCTAGGCTAAATCCGGCTAATTTGTGAAGAAATTCCGTTGATCTTTAAAAGAAATTTACCATAGAATATTTATTAAGACTTAATGACAATCCCTATTTTGAACACCATTTAGTAATGCAATCTAGATGATGTGCTAGAATTATACGATTCCCAACCCCCTGATATCTCCCGATGAATCACCGTGTCATCCGCGAACATTTTCATAGTACTTTTCACTTCGCTGTTCAAATCGTTAACAAAAAGCAACAACCCGATTACACTTCCCTGAGGTACCCCCGAGGTGACTCATACGCTGTCAGAATTGGCGCCATGAAGGACTACCCGCTGTTCCCCCTCTGAAAGAAAGTCTTCAACCGAATTTATAACACCCTTGTTTATACGTGCGACCTTTAATTTATGAATGGGGAACCTTATCAAATCCCATTTGAAAATCCAAAAAGATTGTATCCACTTGTCTGCCACTTTCACCCGATAAAACGTAAGTCATGTGTGAATAATTCTAATTGGGTCTCGCATGAGCGGGTTTTCCTGAATCCGTGTTCATTGTCACATAAAAAGTTGATGTCATCAAGGTATTTCATTATGGAACTGACAATTATGTGCTCCAAATTTTGCAACACATAGAATTGAGAGAAATGGGTATGTAATTACTGGGGTCCTCCTCGTCACCACTTTTAAAAATAGGCGTTATTTGCGCGGTTTTCCAATGACCTGGTGCCCGAAAAATCACGCAGCTCTGGTGAATCGGAGCGAGAGGTGTGCCGGGGAATCGAATCCTTGCGATAAAAGATAATTAGAATAAAATAATGAAATTAATTTTTTGGCTATATTCCATATCCCACGTGCCTCGACTAATGTTTTTTGAAACTTTGTAGATCTAATTTTATTGTTCTAAAAATTGAACCGCCTTGAATTTTCCTTCAAGTGCCATGATTTTCAGATTGGGAATGATTATCATACCTGGGTAGGAGCTAAGCAAGGCAAATGGCATTTGACTTGACTGATTAGTAACATTGTCCAGGGTAATGAAATAAATACAGTTGCTAATTTTTGGTTAATTTTGCAGTTTACTTCCTTACTGATCCTTTACTTTACCGATGACTTTCCAGTGGAATGGATTCCTATCGCCCGTACCTTTGATGGATGATATTCAACATTTGAAATGAATACTGCTTTTTACCAGAAATAAATTGTTTTCGTGGGTATATCGAGCTGATTACATTTAGTTTAAGTCGGCTTGGCTTTTGATCGATTTTCTCCTAGTCTGTATTAATGTCTCCAGAAAACTGTTTGCACAAAACTACTTAAAAACCGATAAAACATCAGGATCTTAATCCTCTGTAGCTAGTTATATGCTTCCCTGTAAAATTTAATTTGAATTTTCAGTAAGAATTATTCACTAGCATTTTATTTTTCATTGCCCTCAATAGTTTCCATCCCATAAATCCGTCATCGATTCAAATAGCCTCTTCAATTCTAATTGTAACAATTGTTCAACCCTAAATCTGACATTCTTGCAACTTTTATTGAGGCAAAAAATGAGCCCGAAGCATCTTTCCTTTTTCATTTTCTTTGCCCCATTTATTGTATAACCCATCAATGACCATAAGCGATATCGGGCATAAAATTTCCACTGCGAAGAGCGACTTCCAGAGGCAGTCAAAGCACAGTGATTTATTTTTTTAAAAGTAGCTCAACATTTGGCAGTAAAGCATTTTCATTTTATAGTCATTTTTATGGGGCAAGGACGTTGACCGCAATACGCAAGAGAAAGGAACGCGAGTAAAATTCAAGGATGAGATATGACATTTCCCATGAAGTGCACCAGGCGTAGGAGAGCGGCGTAGGGAGGGAGGGGCGGTGACGTAGATGGAGTCGGGGAGACAAATGAATAGGGACAGGGCGAGGAAAATTTCGCGCAGAAAGAAATATCCGGAGAGGGAATAAAACCGTTGAATTGAAGATGGAAATGTCTAGATTGAATTGGCGTGGACATTGGAAGATGGATGGTTGTAGGGAGGAAAAGGCACCTTAAAGTTCTTAAAGTTTTTCGGTCCGAAGGGTTGGTACTGAAATATTCGAGGGGTGGAGAAAGAGGGCTATAGAAGAGAAGATGGGAGAACTGGAGGGCCGGCGATGGCTCGAGCGAGAGGTGGGGGTGGGAGAAAGGGGAGGGGGATGAGCGGGAGATGGAGTGAAAAGTGTGGGAGAAAAATGAAGCTTCACTTTATCGATTCGGAGCTGACGTTCATGGGACGTGGACCGTATGGGAGGTTCAATGAGGGACGTATTAAGATTGGGAGATAGAGCGTCCCGCCCCAGTGGTCATTACGGAAGCCCAGCAGGGGTTTGCGTCCCTGGATGGAGCAAAAGTTGAGCATCAACCGAGGAAAAATGGTATCTAGTGAAGTAGGAAAAATTTCGTCTTCCAATAATCAGACAGATATTCAGCGTAACAAGTCCTTAATTTGAAATTTTACCTGGCATATGGATGTCAATCTATCATTTCTTGACATTCTTATCTTTAAGTAATTCATTAATGACTTCAATATGTAAAATTAACAGTAATTGAAGAGCAACGAGGTTTTTTTGTAGTAACTTGTCGTGATGCACGAGTTGGTATTTTATCTCCTCGGGCATACATACCGTATTAACTCTCTGGCACTGTCAATAGTCTGTCCTTATTGTCTTTGGATCAGACATGATCGTCGGCAAATAGATCTGCCTGTCTTTTTTATCAATTCCACATTTAGGTATCATCCCCCAGTTTAAATGCATTTCTCAAATTCTACACCCTCCGTGGATCCTTTGTAAAATGACTCAAGTGTAATGTTCTCCATAAGCACAACACTGTCCCGTGAGAAATTCCTTCGGTTATTGTGGCCTCGTCACCCAGAAAGATTAATGTTTCATCTGCTCGAGACATCTATCGTAAGAAGCTTTTGAGCAGCACTTAGTTGAAAGGGTATTATGCCTTCCACGACCGTGTCATTTCAATGGTTGCCTTTGCAATGCCAACGATACGTCCAACAGAATAAAAGCAGTTAATTGATCTCATTTTAAGCTGCACTACATTTGCCCACAGAGGAATTCCGCTGCTTCGGGCGGGAGCACGTCGTATATGAAAATTTCAATACGTTCCCATGGGGACGGGAGAGAGACGTACATAATTCTCTCAAGCTGCCCGACTGAGCGCAGGGGAGTTTCCAGGAATGCCCCGAGACCATCCGTACGCGGTGGTATTGGTTTTACAGACAATATACCACGCCCCGGAAAGACTCGATTGAATACTAGAAGAACTCGCCACGAGCCATGGAAAAAGATCCCTTCCCCGAATCCTTCCCTCCCGTGCGGTTACGACTCCGCTTTGGATTGGGAGCGAGCACCTCGCCCTTTGCCGACTCGTTAAACTAATTTATTGATATAAATTTCACAAAGCCTGTCTACTCAAAAGACCGTCCACGTGGCATTGCCCTGCGTCCGTTCCTTATACTGTCTCTCTTGTTACCGAGTATCTGATCTACTGATGAGTACTAGTTGTGACTACTATATTATTTGAACAATTATCATTCACAGTAATGTATTTCAGGGGATCGTTTCTGAAAGATAAAAGTCAGATTAAAAACCCTCCAGAAACACTAATCGCGTAATAAAATAAACCTTATGATATTTTGACCATTTTATGTTAGGTGTACGAATCGTATTAACTTATTCTAATTCTAAACTTATTTTAATTACTTACTTACCTGGACCAAAGCATCGGTATAGATTTTCTCCCAAATATTCAATATTGACTATAGGATTAACACCTTACATATTGTTATTACTTATTAGGTTATTCGTGATAAATCTACGATTTGTAGAACACCTTGCTGCTTTGGTAAGTTTGCTCCTGTTTAGTCGAAGAGATGCATTCAGGTGAAGTCATGAAATTGAATTAACTAAATTTTGATGCTATGATTAGCAGTTTTTCATAGTTATAGAGAAGCAGCCTTTTTTGGAAGTGATTGCTTTACAAAGAGTAACTATTTAGGTATATGAGGTAGGGCCCATAATTTTAAATATAAATCACGAATACGTCATTCTTAATCAAAACTATTCAGCATATGCGTTGGAAGTAAGTCTGAAGTGGTAAATTGAGGTCTTTTGGGTAAAAATGGTTTTATTAAAATTTATATTATCATTTCTGAGAGTCTACCGTCAGTTACCGGCGTTCCGAGAATCGGGAAAGGTGAAAAATGTCTTTACGTTGTCATTTTGTGGCTGGAAATCACTCTACAGTCTCTCCGAGCGACTTAAAACTGCCGCAGCACAAAGGCCTGTCAGCCATTGTACGCCAACGCAATGGGCGTTTTCATCTTTCCCTAATACTAGGCGCGCCGGTGACTGCGCACAGACTTTTGGATATGCTGGTATATTCCATTGGAGCAGGGAAGCATGCAGAGGTGTCATTTTGTTCCAAATCGCCAACTTAAGAAAGTGAGCGATCCAGGCTCCACGATTTTCATAGACATGAGACATTTTATGTAATCGTTATGGGTTAAATTAATGAGAAATGTAGTAGTCCATTAAAAGTTATGCTCCCCCTGTTCTCTTATAATATAAGAAATGGGTTTATTCCATGGTGATTCATATGAACGTGTGAAAACATTTTTATTTCGACAGAATCCAAAAGTGTCACAATAGTATTGATGTGTGCCGTTAATCCTTTGGTTTTCACTGAGTCCTTTATCATTTGAATTTTATCATAAGTCACTGCTTCACTTATACTTAAATCTCCAATCATGACCATAAAAAAGATGCAGTTTTCATGCATGAGGGTTAAGAATGTTTAGTGCGGAGTTAAGTAGTCAGCGTGTGCCTCGCAAATTGTCACGTTCAAGTTCCTCTGGCGACGGGATCATTGAAATATTCATTGAATTACTCGGTTTATTTTCCAAAACTCATAAGGTACACTGCTAATTCACAAATACAGGATTTAATCTATCTAATTAACCAATTCGTTTGTTTAAGTGAATAAGCAAATATGTTCATCTATTAACGTAAATGCATAACTCAAGAATGTAACCTTGAACTTTGGCGAATGCTGACTGAAAACGTTTTCCTCTACTCCATTTGGCGGAAAAGTGTTTCCCTCTCTTCGTTGCTAAAAGGAAACTAAACTGATGACCGGATTCGAAGTACTGCATCATTGAATGAACAAGCCTGAAGATTATGTAGAACATCGAAATCGGTCGTGTAATAATAAATCTTATCTAGTGGAAAATTGTTACTATTTGTGCTCATTATTATAAGCATTGAGGCAGCAAAGGATGATTTAACAGGTTAGAGGAAATGCATCAAGGAAACAAAGGCCAGCGGCGCGGAAGATAACGCGAAGGGATGGAGAATTTCATTTTCCAACTTTGCCTCCGTACGCATGGTGGATATAGTAGTATGTGTGAACCGAGCCCACCACTAAGGTTGTCCTATATTTGATTTGACTGACAATGAGCGAGCACGTAATTGCAGGCTTAGGCGCAGAAGCCGTGACGTTCCCGCCAGAGCTCAAGAGGGAGAATTCCCCATCTGGTGGGCGCGCCGAAAAAAACATACCGTCCAGGAATTTACGGAAGCAGCCCCCTCCCCCCCTTACCCTCCACTCCACTCCCCCCGGGGAACCTGGCCAGGTGCTCTCAGGAATCTCAGGAATCAATGCGTGGATCCCTTAAGTTGCGGCGTTGCGCTGAAAGGGTCCCCCCCCCAGGGGAAGGGGTCGGAGGGGAAAGATGGAGGGAGGGGTCGAGGGAGAGGGGAAGCGCGGAGGTTTTGGGCACTTCCCGCAGGGGGAGGAGGTGGGGGCGGGAAGGGAGGGGGGTAGGAGGTGGGGTCGAGCCCATTCCATCTCTGATAGATTCTCTCGCACGGTCGAGCCTTGTGTGACCCACTCGAAGCCGGGGGAGTTTCCCACTCCGCCCCTCTCCCTCCCTACACTCCCCGATGGTGCTTCCTTGAAGGACTTAAGCCAGGACGACCAGGCGACTCCCTCTCCATCATCCTTCCACCCCCCTCTCCCTTCCTCCCTCAAGAGTCCAGGTGCCTAAAGTCTTGACTCTTTCGCTGTGAAACAAATAAACAGATATTGTCCTTTGCCAAACGGAGAACGTCATTACCTTGATTACCAAGGAAAACTCAGCATCGGATTTCGACTTGGACGATTTTCAAGCGAGTATGGAAAATATTCCTTACCGGCGAGCATCAGATTTATCGCTTCGCACACTTAACAATAAGGGGTGAGACAGTGACCTCCGCAACGCCTGCGAGAAATAAAGCAGATGAACACTCGATCGTACTGACGTCGTTATTAATTGAAAGCACAGTTCTCCGACTTTTATTTTGAGAACTAATTAAGCTAATGGTTCCTATAAATCATATGAAATAGCGTTAACTATTATTTTATCGCCCATATCCACATCTTTTTTCTTCAGCTGCTGATGATTAAATAAAAGTGACTTGAAACCCAGTTTACCTTTCCCAAGAATAAGGATACATCCTTCGGGTAACAAAGGCTCAGTCTCGTTAGGTAAGGGAACAAAGAAAAAACTTTCATTAAAACCTCGTAGTCTGGGACGAATTTTTTCAATATTTGGAATTTTCATGAAAAGAACTATATTTACGTCACCCTAGCGAAGAAATTTATTCGTAGCGGAGTAACAAAAGATTCCATAGTGACACCACAGCCGTTAACGTTTCCATAACTTGCGCTTTTACTGAGTGCCTAAACAGTTTTTTGATACATTTCTTCGTTGATGATGCATATTATTTCCCGAATTTCTTATTACATCAGATAGTATTTCGTCTTTCGCTAGTGGTTTTTTATCATGCTCATACACTTATTCTGCAATTCTTCACTGTTATGCCACTGTGTCAGCCATGAGTTAGTTATCCACTTTTTCATCGTCATCAGCAGAATCTTATTCCTGTAATCCAGCGTTCGTATCTGTCAGCGTTGAATTTTCTCCAAACTGCCCGTCTCATCTGTCCATCTTATCTTCATCTTCAATAGTGATGCCTGTCCACCATGTGTTTGTGTATATGTATGCAAATTACTAAAATTCTTCAAAATAGCACCCCAGTGCATCCCCACACCGATGCTAGCGGCTGTGCCAGTGTGGTAGGCTTCCTGAAAGGCGAAGAGATGAAAACCTCGTTCAGGCACCTCATCACGGTGTCTTTGACATTATCCAGCGTTCCAAAATGTTTTCCTTTCAAACTCCTTTTTATTCTTGGGAAAATAATGAAGTCTAGCGGTGCTACATCGGGGATGTTGGACCCCTGGGGTAGCGCTGCCGCCATGTGTTTGGCGACGAGGAAGGCGATAACACAAAGAAATATCAACACAAGATTAAAGGGGAAGGTTAAAGGATGTTGATTTCAAGCAGAGAATAGTTTCCTTGAGCAGGGATCGAGTCAAGAACCTTTGACTTTCTGAACCGATCCGTATACAACCTAGCTCCCTTTTAGGCTTGGTGATTTCAACAGATGTCTGTCATTATCAAGGATATAATGCATAAAAATCTTTGGATGCAGTTTTTACTTGTTTTTAATTAGAGTATGTACTCCAACAGTAGCTCTACAATACAAATGGTTGATGTAAATACTTGCTTGAAAACATTTTTAAGCATCATGGGTAAAAGAGCTCCAATAAATCATAATTATTGCCATTAGATATCCTTAACAGTTCCCCTCAGTGAAGGTTGTGCTTTATAGTTGCCAACTGATATTTGTTTATTGCTCCATAAATGTTGTCATGAGCTTGATACGGTATTATATATATATATATATATATATATATATATATATGTATTCATTCAAACAGAAATAGGTATAAGGAAAGGGGATAGGAAAACACATAAAAGGCGAACACAGGACATGTGGGGAAGGCGGAAATATTTTTACTTTCGTGATCTGCTCAAAAACCGCCTTCCCCACATGTCCTGTGTTTGCCTTTTATGTGTTTTCCTATCCCCTTTCCTTATACCTATTTCTGTTTGAATGAATATTTGTGCGCCGTATGGCGGATTTTCAAGTTTGTATATATATATATACATATTCATTCACATAGAAATAGAGATAAGGAAAGGGGAAAGGAACACACATAAAAGACGAACACAAGAGAGGTGGGGAAGGCGGATTTGAGCAGATCACAAATGTAAAAATATTTTCTCGGTCGAGGAAAATATTTTTATATTTGTGATCTGCTCAAATCCGCCTTCCCCACCTCTCCTGTGTTCATTCTTTATGTGTGTTCCTTTCCCCTTTCCTTATCTTTATTTCTATGTGAATGAATATTTGTTCGCCGTATGGTAGGATTACGTGTTTGAATGTATATATATATATATATATATATATATATATATATATATATATATATATATATATATATATACACACACATTCAAATACGAAATCCCGCCATACGGCGCACAAATATTCATTCAAACATAGAAATAGGTATAAGGAAAGGGGATAGGAAAACACATAACAGGCGAACACATATTATGTGTTTTCCTATCCCATTTCCTTATACCTATTTCTATGTTTAAATGAATATATATATAATGTAAGTTGAGGAAGCCGGAGCTAAATTTCATGGAAATTATTAAGAAATAACGTGTGAGTGTTCTTTTTATGTGTTCTTATATTGTTTGTTGCTACCCAAGTATATATTTATATAATAGGTAAAACATTCAAAATAGTTGTTTATTAGTTATGAAACCATTACTTAAATTCCCCATATCTTTTAATTTGTAATTGTTTCCATGGTAATGTTCTTTGCTTAGTGATAGGTTTTCTTTCGAAGGAAATTTTAAAAAATGAGAAAAATGTGTCTGTCCGTCTTTTGCTGTGAGTTCCTTCAAATTAAATATTTGTTATCTCAGGGGCCAGCAGTTTTCTCATCTCAGGCGCACACTTGTGTATTTTTTTAATGAGCCAGTAGTGTAAGGAAGAAGGTACAGATAAGTTAGACTGACATTTTGCAAACTGGAACACTGGCGAAGCTTGCTTACTCGATTTCGCGAAGGCGGTGCAAACCTATAGGCATGTGGAGACCATTGAATTTGTCCCAAGGGAACCTCCGAAATAATGTCGTATTTTCACTTCCTTGATTCTCAAATTTTTATTTCCCTCTGTATTCTAATAGGCATCTAATTTTGTCTTCCTTTTCACAAATCTCCCCCGGTGTACATTTTTACAGTTTCCAATATTCCATTCTTCGTCCATGCAATCTTTCTTTGATCGATCCGGTGGTTCTATGGTTTCAAATTTTCTGCTCTACTGCGCTTTGGGGTGCAAATGGGATTCTTTCAATCTTTACAACTGGCTATGGTTCTTAATTGTTTTCTTCAGTTTCTTGAATTTAAATTATAAAAATTGGCACTTCACTGTGGTGACATACCATATCGGCACCGGGAGGAAATTAGAGCACATAGAATCCCTCGGGAAAGCAGAAAAAGAATATGGAGGATACGTATACAAAAAGAACTAATTGGATTGAAGGTAGTTCAACCCAAAATTGATTTTTTAGGGTAATAATGAAGGGAAATGGAAGGAAAGCTCGCACAATAGGAAGATAAAGAAACGCACCCGTATAGAAATCGAAGAGTGGTTTTAGGAAGGCGAGCTGTCAGGGTGAAATCGGATTGCGAGTGTCGAATCGTAGAATCGAAGAGAGAAGAACGCGGGGCTCTAGTCGGTCTAACATCGAATTGAAGATTCAGTTTTTCAATCAATTTGGCTGCGTACCGAGTGGTGTTAGTGCTACAGGACCACCTCTTTTCGTATCTGGCTCCCGGTTCGACTCTGGCCTGTCCCTGAGTTCCTTCAGCGATGCGATATAAAAGGACACACACAGGAACGAATTGAGCTACGGGATCTTTTTTCCTCTCTCTTAGCTCTCTTATCATTCGCGAGGGCCCTTTTACATAGGATGGTATCCAGGGTAACGAACCGCTGGAGGGGGAGGAAGGCGCTCTCACCCCCTCCCCCGTCACTACTCTCCCTAGCAAAGAGGAAGGGCGGGGGTGAAGGGGGGGGGGGGGTTGAAAGGTGAGTGACGGCGGCCGAGGGCTCGTTCCCCTTGCGGCGGGGACCACGAGGAGGGCCGGGGACTCGGCCCGCCTCTCTCCACGAAAGCAAAGAGAGTGACATCGTGGCCGAGAGGCTTCCGCAACGGGATTCTGCGCAAATTGGTGGAGGCCTTTTGCGTGCGCGTTTCCCGTTCGCGGGGGTTGATGGATTCGCGATGGACGGGAAAATTCTTGCGCCGAAGAGTTTGCCACTACGCCCCCCCCCCTATGACAACGGTGGGATGGAAATGGCAAGAGACGAAAGCGGGATCGGACGTCTTTTATTAGATCTGTGCTGGCAAAGGAAGAGAGGTTCCTCGATCCGTGCGGGAAGCGCCACATTGGAGGCTTCTCGGGACCGAGGCCAAGGAGGTTGTGCTGGATGTGAGCGCGCCCTCCACAGTGAACGGAGGCCCCACGCCCGCAGGACTTTCCATTCGTACCGATTCCGTTGCGGGCGGAAGGCGAAGAGGGCCTCGGTCTTTACTGTCTTTGAACTCCCTCGCGTGTCGAGCACAGAATAACTGTTCGGGATTCAGTGTGGACGGCATCTTTCTTTATTTTCTTTTATCCTTGCGTCGTGTATTCTGTCTTTCCCCGTCACAAGCACGTGTCGCTATACCATTCCGTCGATTAAAGGGAATAAAATTGAGTTATAAATCAACCCTCAGCTGGCGTTTTCCCGCTTTTCAGTTGTAAATATCCTCGGCGCCTCTCCTTTGCCAATCCATGGTACGAGCGTATTCGCGTTTGAGAACAAGTCTTTACCACTACAATGCATCGAGAGTACTCTTGCATTCGGTGAGCAATTTTAACAGTAGAGAAATTTTTCGTTTGTCGTATAAAAGCCAAAAGCAACGAATGAATCGTGAATCCAAAAGGTTCCAGTTTTCACACTCGTCGTTAAAAAATATGGACGACGCGGAAGTGCTTGCAAAGGATGAACTAAATTTAAGTATGTTATTGAACAAGAATCCAGTTCATATACGATATTTATAATTCTACCCTAGCATTATCATTTTACAGGCTTACGGGTAAATTATTTATATAATAGAGCCAACGGATAAGATCTTGCTGAAAATAATAGCTGATAATGAGTTTGATGCTTTTGGCAAAGGGGCTATTTGCGATTCTCAGTGGGCATCGGACGGAGACTTTCAAGCTGGCCATATCAGGCGAAAACATAGCTTTGCCTCTTCATGAAGAAATTCCGTAGTTTTGGAAACGATGGATCTTCCTGCCCATCCGAGTTCAGCACTGGTAAGGCTCTCAATCTCAGTCGTACGAAAGGTTCCACAGCACTCGCATCTGGGTAGTTTTTCAAAGGGAGACCATCCTGAATGCACAGAGTGCCGCTCCGTCATCTCCCCAGCACGAATCAAATCTGCACACGACGCTACGGCAGGAGACTATCACCGGCTTGCATAGCAAAGGACGTAACGTTCTTTGGTCCATGAAGTCTTTTTTGCGCAAAAAAACAGCGCCAATGTGACTATATTCATCTTCATCTGTGATTATTATCAATTGTCTGTTCATTCATTCGGTACGCGGACCAAAACAGACTTGTACATTTTTTAATATTTATAATTTAATGGAAAGAGGAATAATTTACTATCATGATATTATTTATATGTATTTCTACCCTATCAGGAGGTGTCATATATTTTCATGACCTTTGAGTGGGTGTTTACCTACACGAGGCTTTTTAATACGAAATTATCTTCGCAAATTTTACCACCTGTGACTAAATTTCTGATGTCGATGTACGTAATCCCTAAGAACATGCATGAATAGAAATCTCTGCGTGCTTATTTTAGTAAAATTAAGTATTTTTCTAAATTTTATTTAGTATAAAATCGCAGCAATCAACCCAAGGGTTGGTTTGGTAAGTGAGTTCAGAGCTCATCTTATACTAATCCCTATATGGCGTGTAAAATACACTCCTTGGACTTCCCAGGTATCGTATCTAGAACTTAGACAGCCAGGGTGAAGCCGAGGGTGCCTAGAGGTGTCACTCGGAATCGAACCCGGTTCCTCCGGTCAGTGACCCAGCGCCCTACCCGCTGGAAAATATTAAGCACGTATTATTATTATCGGTAATTACCGGTTAAGGCAATTTTTGAAGGACAAAAGCTACCAAACAGTACAGTGACAATTACCTTTACTCTCCTTACTAAACACAACCCAACGTCCTAATCTACGACAAAATCCCTCCGTTTCCTTCCTTCCTCTCTTCAATCCGTCCCTATCCTATTCCTGTCCCTTCCTCGTTTTCTAACTTTATCTTCTCTATCACAGTCTTCAACATATCATCCCAATAAAGGTGCACTGCATCCATATTTCCTGCCTCCCTTGAATCTCTCCCAACAATCCCCTCTCCTCCCCCAACACTTCCTCATTTGTTTTCCTTTCACTCCACTTCTCCACACCCACATTTCTAAAGCCTCCAATTTACTACTATCATCTTGCTTCACCGACCAAGTTTCCGCGCCGTACATAACTACTTTCCATATCAATATTTTGACGAGCATTTTCTTAACACCCTCACTTAGTGTCCCTTTTATCAACTCCCTCCTCCTCATGAAGGCTTCTTTGCCTTACGCAATCCTTCTCCTTATGTCCCTACTACTTTGAACATTTTGGTCCAAAACACTTCAGTATAATTAGTAGCAACATTTCTCCCCAAAAAAATTGTATTCATTATATATTTATCTCCCCTTTAAAATATTGGCATTAGATTAATAATTGTGTTGACACAATTTCTCCTAGTAGTGTCCGGTCTACAGGAAACGGTACTTTTATATGATATGTGGCGAGTGTGAGCCAGAACAATGCCTCCAGTATAAGCAATAATTAGCATGGTATTCTTTAAAAAAGTTCCTCTCGTGTCTCATGGGATGGAATAAGGCCACCCGTTGCCTTTCGGGGCGGCAACTTCTCGGGAAGTGTCGCTTGGGGGAGAAGGAGTTGATGCGTAACGCCCCTCTCATCTCTCCCCCGTCAGGTTCGACTGCGGGTCCGGGGCGGGCGTGGTAAAGGCGACCGGCAGGGCGAGCAAGGGCACCTGGAACCGCCTCCGCCTCTCCAGACACCGCTGGGACGCATGGCTCTCTCTCAACGAGGCCGAGAGGACTCACGGGAGATCAAAGGTAACTATCGCCCTTTGGCGCCCCGGGCACCCTGCCCCTGCCTGACGTGTGCCCGCCTCCCCTCGCCCCCCTCTCTCTTTCGCTCCCCGGTCTTCAAACGAGTCCACAAAGGCCGCATGGAGCCTGGCTGAGGCGCCCCCATCGAAGAATCAAAGGACAAATTTCATCCGTCCTAGCATTCACCTCACGACAGTCAGTTGTTCTGGCGGCGCGTGCGACCGGGTCCCGCCCGTTTGATGGAAAAAATGACTCCGCGAACCGTGAACATCACAGGGCGGAGTTTTGTATTTCCCCGGAGTTATCTCCGGGATATTAGTTCACGAGTAAACATTGCGCGAATTTATAAAGCAGGGTTCGGAAAAATTGAAACAACGTGCAATATTAATGTCCCATCAAAAGAAACATGTACCTGATGGAAAGATATAGGATGGAGTCCGAAGGTGGCGCCGAAGCAAATAAGTCAGGATGGGTAAGTAAACACATTAACTCATAACGTGAGTCGGTAATTAAATTGTAGGGTTTTTGCGAAGAGATATTCTTTTTCGGATTTACATATGCAAGGGAAACATCTAAAGAAAATTTCATTTAGAA
The DNA here is from genome assembly GCA_037158775.1 of Hetaerina titia. Lineage (NCBI taxonomy): Eukaryota > Metazoa > Arthropoda > Insecta > Odonata > Calopterygidae > Hetaerina > Hetaerina titia. Next base: position 8,340,223 of record CM073773.1, on the reverse strand, counting down.
GTAGTTTTAAGATCAAATGAATTTTTTATCGCAATTCGTTGAGGTGAAATTTCATCAATATACTATTTAGGAAGAGACGGATGAAATTTACATTTAACATAGTTTTTTATCATTTTCATTAAGCATAATGCCACACGCTTTATGCTGAGACCAAGTTTAAAAGATTGTTCGAATCACTAAGGAACACAGTTGTTCCAGCTCCACAAATTTAAACACGAATACGATTTTTGTCGGCCCCTCAAAGTAAAAGTGAACATGAAGTCCGAAAGAAGGATCATGATGTAATTTCACTCGATACTAGTTTAAATTCCGCCTGTTAACTGTCGAGGGATTGATGAACGCTACTGTGAGACTTTTGTTGTTAGCCTTTAAGCTCTATTGGATTAATTATAATAAATAGTTGCCCCGTTAGTCAACATTATTTATTCAACACTTCTGTAATTCTTTGCTTCAGGTATGGTTACCAATTTTCGTTTTGCCTGTTTTTTTCAGGCTTACGTAGAGTTTGTGTGAACAGTTTTTTGGTGTAACTAATGATGATTAATCCCAAGAAGGACTCAAGTCGACAAGGAGTATTCTTTAAATGTTATTTTAAATGGATAAAGCAAAAGATTTCTTATTAGCAAACGAGAATATTTTGTTGGTTTTTGCTGCTCAAAAGCTCCTTGAATTAGAAGGGAATAAGTGAATCTACTTTGCAGAACTCGAGCTGTTTTCCTTTTCATATAGTTATATTCAAAACCACTCATCCTAGGAATTTCTGAAAGTGTGTGGCGTAAGCGAGGAAAGCGAAATCAACGGGAAATAATATTACTAAAAGGTTTCTCACTGCGAATTTAATTTTTCGTACAAATATAAGCGAGGAGACCCAAATATTCCGGGTGAGTAACATTATTCTCATTTTAAAATCATGTGTTTTTAAGTCATTTTTATCGAAAGAGATCCATTAAGTTCTCTCTCGTTTTAATCAAATAATGATTTGACTTGCAAATGATGCAGAGATTGTAATTTTTGCGAACGAATTTTGACCTTGAGAATTTTCCATGACCTGCTTATATGCATATTTAATGCGCTAACATCTACCCGAGATAAAATTGAGCATTATGCTAAGTTTTAATGCTGATTAAAAGAGTTCGTATTTGAACATCCTATATCCATGTTTTTGCTTGCAAACTAAATTGTGTCAACCCTTACGCTTGATGATGATCTTATTGCCAAATAAAAATATGTGCAGGCAAATACTGACTATCCTGGGCTGTTACTTTTAATGCAAACGTGGAACAGTGTAACAAAATATACCTAAATTCATGAAGTTTAAAACTTAATCAAGCTCCCGTCGTATGGCCATTCCTACGTTGAATTGCACCTGACATAAATTCCAGTAATAAATACTCGGTATTTGATTCCTTCGATAAGTACAGCTCCTAGACAGAAATTAGCATTTCAATATTGAAAAGTGTACATTTTTTTCGAAGAGCCATTCCAATGTTTTTATATAATATTTGCATAATAAATAGTACATATTATACTTTGGTAAAAGAAACTATCATTTTCATAGAACATTTCTAAGTTATACACTTCAGTTTCTTTTCTGTCTTATGTATATGTAACCATTATGCTATTATTTAAATGTGATATAATAATTTACAAATAGATTTTACCTGGGCGACTCTTCATTGGCCAATGCCCCATAGCCCAGAGTTTAACTGCTAGCATCAGTTCCAAATTCATTTCATTGTTTTATGTGAAAATTAATGTTGATAACAATGAATAGAGTTGGCTAAAATAAATTTGACATCGACGCTTTTAAGTATCTACGTGTCATTTACATGTACCGACAAATGAGCATGCGTTCAATTTTCCAGTTTTCCTGGTTTATTTAAGCGTTTAAATATAACTAATATTAAAAAACCAAACCTTCATCACATTTCCACCGATGTATCTTAAGTAAAAAGTCATTCCAAACTTTATTACCGTGCATATCATAGACGGTATCTGCCGAAAGATGAGATGCACAAAATTGTGCAGAAACTGTTTCGTTGTCCGTGAAAAGTTCTCGCGTTAAGTCGTGCCTGAAAACGTCCCAAAAACCCATGTGAGTTGAGAGTGTCGACATTTCAATCTGTCTAACTTTCGTTGAGGCCCTTAAAATTCTAAGTTTTCCTCGCCAGGAATTTTGAAAATGTCATGTTACATGGGGAACGATGAAAAAACTCACCCTTTGGATAAACTATTTGCGCCTTGAATGAGTTATTTTTTCGTTACACCATAATTTTCTTTTCAACAAGGGAATAGGTACGTTATTTCAGTCTCAGCTCGGATAATTTCGTCGGCTATGTATATTATGCACCCATGAATTTTGGTCTTCGTTCTTCCGCACGCGTGGTCATATTGATGGATAAATTACGGTTTTTTTTAGTTTATCCTCACCCATTTAAGCCCTATCACTCGCAGAAGGGTATATAAAAGCAATGAAACCCTTGTGCTAAAAATTATGAGTACTTGTCATTATGGTTTTAGTTGCTCTGGTGAATTTAGTTTGTATTTAGTTTGAAGCAGGTCCTTCAGATTTGATAGTTTAAGTTCACATTATTATACGAGCTCTAGATTTCTAACTTGATTAAATTTTACATTGGCCTTGCAGACTGGGTTGGGCAGAGAAAGGTGTCTTTCCCTAGACTGAAGCGCCTTTTCCCGTTTCAGAAGACTGATGCGCCATGGACTCTCTTTATGTTAAAAAGCATAAGCCCAAACAGTTGAGAATAATGTTTCTTGACCATGAATCACTTACACGTGGAATCCCTTGGACTACATCCCCGTGACGGAATTCTAATCAGTACTGCGATAATTCGCGAGCGACAATTCAGATGTGACCAGGGATAATTAAGTGCTTGAATTATTCATAGGATAGCTGGAATGTTCACGGGGCACAAAGGGGGGCGTTCAAGCAACAGGTCAGAATGAATGAATATGACACGTCTTCGTTCCACTGGAAATGCCCACTCGCCACGATTGTTTCGGCTCAAAAAATAACGGGACCCCTCTGGGTGCGGCGGTTTGAAATATTTAAAGTCCAACTTTGACATGGAAACAGGACTACTTTCTTTTCTTTTGTTTGGTTTAACCCTGAACTAAAATACTCCATTTAATAGGTCATATCGTGTTTTTTTCCAATCGGGCAATCTTTGACTTGGAATTTCCAGTAGTTTAAGCATTTTATTTATGAATATACTCATAATACTATTCATTTATGCCTTTCTCATTGTCTAATCTCAATTATTAACGAGGTGTGAACATACTCAGCGATACATAATACGTCATATAATAAGCGATACATGACATATTATCGCTTTGAACTCTCTTTATGAGGGCCATTCCATGAGTTCCTTTTTTTTTGTAATTAATGCATAGCCAAATGAATCTTTTTTAAATATATTTTGTTGTTATCCAGTTGATTTGTATGCATTAAGGCTGACCAATTCTTTGGTCATGAAACAATATTGAGTTTACGAGTGGCTTAATGATGTAGAGAAACTTGGGACTTTGATTTTACTTTCAACCGAGTTTGAGTGGGCTGAATTGTGGAGGGGTAACAGGGATACACACCCACGGGTGGAAGAGAGAGAAAGGGAGGGATTTGGGTAGGCTGTTAAAAGGGGGAGGAGAAGAAAAAAGGGGAAAAGGGAAATTGGAGGCCAGTGAACAACATTGAATGATGGCCACCGGTAAGCTTCAAAAAGCCGTATGCAGGCCTGCCCAAGGGTCTTAAGTTCGATCGGGGCATCGCCTTTGGGTGGGAGTGAGGCAATTACTGAAACTTTGCAATACCTATCGACTGGACGGAGGCATGTTTACGATGCAATACATACTACCCTGCAGCGTATGTGGCAGGATGTGATTATACACCAGAATACTTTTGACCCCAAATACTTTTCCCCCGTATTTTCCCCAGACAACGTTATTCCGATCCCTTATAGTTCGTGAGATAAATGGCATCTTAATCTACCGTGTTATACACCTAATCTCTCTAATTTTATCGATATGACCTCTCCTGACGCACGTAGTACTATGGGGCTAATAATCCCCATCGTTGCTAAAGAGGCAGTTTATGCCAGGAGATTTGATCTGTAATGTAATCTTCGCTCCGTGAGCCCCAACCTAGCACCTCTAATAATTTTTGACGCTACTAAGTTTTATTATAGAACGTTTTATAAATCTAACTCCTCCGCACTGCACGCGATTTATTTTGATAATCAGTCTAACTTCATGAGGATCCCATGTATGTCCTTGCAAAATATTCTAACTGAGCCCTAACTACGAAAGATAGCATTGGTCTTGAACCTTTTCATCACGCTTCCCAACACTCTCACAATAAATTCCTAATTTTTTGTCAGCCTGTCTACATATTCCCCGTACATATTTCGACCCAGGAGAGGGCGTGAGTGAGTGTAACGCCTAAGTATTTTATCGAGTCTAACTTTCTGTTTCGGTATCCATGATGCAGTAGGAGTTCTGGAGGGAACTGCTCCTATACCCAAAATTCATTACTACTTAATTTACGCACCTTCAATCAATATTCAATTATCTCCCATCCTTTGTCGATGGATATTATCATTTCCTCGCACTCCAGAACTCAACCACTCTTTCCCAAA